>CM064345.1:11065957-11665957 GCA_032595735.1 Pelochelys cantorii
TGAGCTTACATACCAGTTCTCTGAGATTACTAAAATCTGCCTTCCTGAAATCCACTGTCTCTATTTTGCTTTTCTCTCTGCTACCTTAGAATTGGGACCTCTATGATTTAATTCGCCCAACACCTCTGCCTCCACTTTCAACTGTGAACTTGAAGCAAATGATAAGCAAGTCGGTGACAGGAAAAGCTGCGCTTTCATCAGTAATAAGCGTACGGTAGGAAGACAGGCGAATAGCTGTCATGATTTCTGAATGGACAGTGCTGTCGATTGACTCCAAAACCTCAAAAGCAGAGTTTTTTCTATGCCAGCTTGTACATGCTGGTGCATTCCCATGTGGTCGAATATATTTAGCACATTTCTATTCTGGAGCTGTTCATTTGTATTGGAAGCAGAAAATTATCCATGAGAATTTTTATTTCTTTTGGCTTTGAATGTTTTCTTTCCTTCAGTTCCAGTCTCTTCTGTTTCTCATTCATGGTTTCTAAGAGCATACTTCACAAGTCAAATCCCAGGGGATGAGAATTTCTGCTCCTAAGAATATGTACAGCAGATTCACGACTTTGGCTTGAAAAATCCTCCTCATGTAGTTCAATGGCCTCCCCATTCCCATTTGTGGCCTGCGGAGAAGTAGCTGGATATTGTAGCCTGAGTACAAGTTTAGAAGGTCAAGCCCACATCAGCACTGTACTGGAACATGTCCCTCCTCTGTACACAGATCTTGCCTTTAGATTGTTGAGATTCTGCTTCATCTCTTTCAGTCAGCCATTCTCCTTTGAGAGTGGGGCAGCATTTCTTCTTAGGATTTCCCGCTGTGTTGGTTGATGCTCTTTGCCTTCATTTATACATGACTGTTAAAAGGTGCAGAAGGGCTGGGGGTCATGAGATATTACATATCCTGCTCTTAATCAAAAATCATGGAGCCCATGAGGTATCTACAGCTTGTGTTAAAAAGGATTCTGCCTGATAGAATTGTTAGAGTGCTAGGGTGCGTCTAGACTGGCAAGTTTTTGCGCTACAGACCGCCCGCAGTGGCCAGGATTGCAGCGGGGGTTGCTCCTGGGAGTGGGGTGCAGGGCAATGGTGGGGAACAAACACTCCCAGCCACCCGGGCGCCACAGTGGCCCTTGGTTTTGTGTATCTCTCTGCACGTGGTGAAGGCCATCAACGGGGTGCTGCTCCGCAGAGTCGTCCACCTCACCGACCTGGACACGGTCATCCAGGGGTTCGGCGCCCTGGGCTTCCCCAACTGCGGGGGGGCAATTGACGGGACGCACGTCCCCATCCGTGCCCTGGAACACCAGGCCTCCCTCTACATCAACAGGAAGGGGTACTTCTCCGCGATCCTGCAAGCCGTGTCTGACCAACGGGGCCAGTTCACGGACATCAGTGTGGGCTGCTCCAGCAAGGCATACGACGCGCGGGTGTACCGCAACTCCTCTGTGTGCCAGAGGCTGCACGCCGGGACTTTCTTCCCCGACCGCCACCTCAGGGTCAGGGACGTGGACATGCCAGTGTGCCTGCTGGGGGATGCGGCCTACCCCCTACAGCCGTGGCTGATGAAGCCCTACACGGGACACCTCAGCCCCTCCCAGCAGGCCTTCAATGCCAGGCTCACCAGGGCCCCCATTGTGGTCGAGAGGGCCTTCGGCCAACTGAAAGCACGTTTTAGGTGCCTCCTCACCCGCCTCGACCTCGCCTAGCACAATATTCCGCACGTGGTGGCAGCGTGCTGTGTGCTCCACAATTTATGTGAGAGGAAGGCGGAGGCTTTCCTGCCAGCCTGGATGGCAGAGGCTGACCACCTGGCTGGCCAGTACGCACAGCCCCGCATGGCTGCCAGCCGGGAGGCCCTTCGGGGAGCTGTCCGCATCCGGAAAGCCCTGCGGGAGAGCTTCCAGGCGGACGAGGACTGAAGTCCCCCTGTCGTGCCCCACTGGGGCCTTGTGCCTTACATTCCACCCCCACCTCCTTCCCCTTTCCCCTCCCTAACCCCCTTTCCTGATATACAATAAAAACTCCTGTGTTGCCACAAAAAACTCTCTTTATTTAACAGAACTGGTGTGGGGGAAGGGTAGGAAGGAGGGTGGGAGAGGGGAGGGGGGAAACCTGGGAGGAGGGAGCTGGAAGGGGGAGGAAGTGGAGGAAGGGGAAGGAGGAGCTCAGGGTTGGGGGTCTTGCTGGCTCTCCCGTCTCGCAGCACTGCCGGTGTCGGGGCATCGGGGGGGAGTGGGTGTGGAGGGTGGGACAGGAGGGACGGGGGGAGCGGAAGAAGCGGGAAGGGGAGCAGGGATGGAGGAGCAGAGATAGGTGAGGAGGCCGCAGGGGCTGGAGCAGCAGGAGGCAGCAATCAGTCCGCCAGGGCCTGCAGGTGCTCACGGAGGGCACGGCCCTGCTCCCGCAGCTCCCGCAAGCTCTCCCGCCGCAGCTGCAGGTCCTCTTGCACCCAGTGCTCCTGGATGTGGACCTTCCGTCCCTGCAACCGCAGCTGCTGCCTCTGGAACTCCTCCAGGTTGCGGGTGCGCCTGCTGGCCCGGGTGCGGGTGGATGGTCCAGGCGGGGTGGTGCGTCCTGCATTCGAAGGTGCTGCGGCTGCAGTGAAACAAGAGAAGCGGTCAGTTCTCCCTGGGGACACAGTGGGTGAAACCCAGCCCCCCTCTGCAAGGCGAGGATGGCAGGTGTCCGCACCATCACGTCCTGCTATCCCCAGGAGTGTGAGCTGGCCTAGGACTACACCCCAGCCCCTGTGCTGCCTCTAGTGTGGTTGGGGGGACGCGGGGGGAAGGGGAGATGTGCCCTGCCTCTGTGTAGAGGGGGCGTTTGGAGGGAGGGCAGTGTGCAGTGTCTCTCCCCGGGGGCAGGAGTCTGTCATGTGCCTTCACGCGTAGACGCATGTGGGGAACAGGCCAGGGCCCCTGCATGGCACCCAGCTGGGGCCACATGTCCTGGATGGCACAGCAGATGCACAGGTTGCCGCCTGCTCCGTGGTCGTCAAGGCCCACGTGCACGGTCCCTGGGCTCCCCCTCGCTATACACCCCCCCTCCGCCCCGCATAAGGGGACCGTGATCTCATTCACATGTGGAGGCCTCCCCAGCTTCGGAGGCTGCTGACGGGCTCCCCGGTTCAGCTCGGGGGTCCTGGGTGCAGGAAACGCTCCCACGCTCCTTGCTGCCGTCATCCTCGTCATCCTCCTCTTCCTCCTCTTCCCCTGTGTCGGGGCAGGGCCCTCTCCCCAGGATCAATGACGACCGGGGGGCACGGACCGTCTGCCCCCCCAGGATGCGGTCCAAGGCCTCATAGTAGGGGCAGGCCTCCAGGTTGGCCCCTGGTTGAGAGGCCCTGTCATAGGTCTGCCGCAGCTCCTTGATTTTACTCCGCACCTGCTCCTGGCTGCGCATGTGGCCTCTGGTGGCCAGGCTGGCAGCCATGCGGCTGTAAACGGCCGCATTCCTGCACCTAGTGCGGAGATCATGTGCATTGGAGGTCTCCCCCCAAACCTCAATGAGGCCAACGATCTCCTCACAAGACCAGGAAGGCCTCTGCCTTTTGCGGCCCCAGGCAGGCTCCTGGGAGCCGCCAGCCTGGTCCTGGGGAGCGGTGGAGGGCTGGGTGGCAGCGGGTGGCTGGCTCATGCTGTGCCAGGTGCACGCTCTGCTGGCTGTGTGCTGGCAGGCTTGCAACTGGCACAGGCACTATGGCCAGCGTCTTCCCCTTTAGGGGCTCCTGGGCTGGGAGGGGAGCAGACAAGTTTTCCTGGTTGTGCCCAGAGTGGCCACCAGGGCTCCCTGGGAAGGGCTGGAGGCCCCCTAATTAGAAGTAAGTGTCTACACAGCACTTATTTCGAATGAGCTATTTCAAATTTAGTGTTATTCCTCGTAGAATGAGGTTTACCAAATTCGAAATAAGGGCTCCACTATTTCAAATTAATTTCGAAATAGCGGTTTGTATGTGTAGATGCTATTAAAGTTAATTCAAAATAACGGCTGTTATTTCGAATTAACTTTGTAGTGTAGACATACCCTTCGTTTCCCAACATGTGTATGGATCGTTGAAGCCCCCCATCAGCACCAAATCCTGTGGTTTTGGATGTTGTTGTGAATTGTTTTAAAAAAACCTAATCCACCTAGAATCATCGAATCCTAGGAGCTTATTGTGTCCCCCCGCCCAATAAAGGAGCAACCCCATTTAAATCATCCCAGCCAGGGCTTTGTCATGCCAGGAACTTACAAAGCTCTAGGGATGGAGATTCCACCACCTCCCTAGGTAACGGATTCCAGTACTTCACCACCCTCCTAGTGAAATAGTTTTTCCTAATAGCCAACCTAGACCTCCCCCACTGAAACTTGAGACCATTGCTCCTTGTCAGTCTTCCATCACGACCGAGAACAGCCTCTCTTCATCCACTTTGGAACCTCTCTTCAGGAAGTTGCAGGCTGCTATCAATCTCCCCTCACTCTTCTCTTCTGCAGACTAAATAAGCCCAAATCCCTCAGTCTCTCCTCATAGGCCATGTGCGCCAGCCCCCTAATCATTTTGGTTGCCTTTGGCTGGATCCTCTCCAATGCGTCCACCTCCTTTCTGTAGTGGGTGACACAGAACTGGATGCAATACTCCAGATGTGGCCTCACCAGTGCCGAAAAAAGGGGAATAATCACTTCTCTGGATCTGCTGGCAATGCTCCTCCTAATGCACCCTAAGAGGCCATTAGCCTCTTGGCTCCAAGAGCAAACTGTTAACTCATATGCAGCTTCTCATCCGCTGTAATCCCCAGGTCCTTTTCTGCCAAACTGTTACTTAGCCAGTCGGTCTGCAGCCTGTAACAATGCTTGGGATTCTTCCGTCCCAAGTGCAGGACTCTACATTTGTCCTTGTTGAACTTCATTAGATTTCTTTTGGCCTAATCTTCCAATTTGTGTAGGTCAGTCTGGACCCTATCTCTGTCCTCCAGTGTATCTACCTCTCCTCCTAGCTTAATGTCATCTGCAAACTTGCAATCCATCCCCTCATCCAACTCATTAATAAAGATGTTGAAAAAATCCAGCCCTAGAACCAATCCTTGGGGCTTTCTGCTTGAAACCGATCGCCATCCAGACATCAAGCCATTGATCGCTAGCTGTTGGGCCCGACAATCTAGCCCACTTTCTGTCCACATTACAGTCCATATGTTCAATCCATACTTCCTTAATTGCTGTCAAGAATATTGTGGGAGATCAAATGAAAAGCTTTGTTAAGTCAAGGTATATCACATCACCCATGTCCATGGAGCCAGTTACCTCATCATAGAACCTAATCAGATTGGTGAGGCACAACTTGCCCTTCGGGAATCCATGTTGACTATTCCCGATCACTTTCCTCTCTTTTAAGTACTTCACCATGGATTCCTTGAGGATCCCCTCCATGCTTTTTCTGGGGACTGAGATAAGGCAGACTGGTCTGTAGTTCCCTGGATTGTTCTTTTTCCCTTTTTAAAAGATAGGCACTACATTTGCTTTTTTCCAGTCATCCAGGATCTCTCCCAATCTCGAAGAGTTTTCAGAAATAATGGCCAGTTCTGCAATGACATTTGCCAACTCCCTCAGTATCCGCGGATGCATTAAATCCAGATCTATAGATTTGTGTATGTTTAGCTTTTCTAAATAGTTCTTAACCTGTTCTTTTTCCACTGAGGGCTGCTCAGCTCCTTCCCATACTGTGTTGCCTAGTGCAATAATCTATGAGCTGACTTTCTTTGTGAAGACAGAGGCAAAGAAAGCATTGAGTACTTCAGCTTTTCCCAAATCACCTCTCATTAGGTTACCTCCCTCATCCAGTAAGAGCCCCACGCTATCTCTGATCACCCTCTAATTGCTAACATGCCTGTAGAAACCGTTCTTGTTACCCGTCACATCCCTTGCTAGCTGCAAATCCAATTGTGCTTTTGCCTTCAGGACGACTCCCTTGCATTCTCAAGTATATTTATACTCCTGCCAAGTCATCTCTCCAAGTTTCCACTGAACAATTCCTATTTGCTGTGGTAGCTTCTAAATGATCGTAAATTATCTGGATATCATCTGCTGAAGTCCAGAAAAGCACTATCCAGTCAATCACAGCAAGAATCCAAAATAATTCCAGTTAGATAGGCAAGTTTCTTCTGCTTCTTTGTTGACCTCCCAAAATAACAAATACAAATCCTGTACAGTTTAGAGTAGGAATAATGTTAACTCACATGGACACACCCTGGGAGCAGCTCAGAAGACACCATGCCACCCGGGCCCCACAACAAGCCCTGGGGACAGCAGAGAGCTGCCCGGCTCAGACCCCCTACCCCCACTGAAGCCACCACCAGCAACAGCTTCCCTTCCACCAGTAGGACGGCGTGCAGGCCCAAAGCCCATTAAGAGCAAATGGAGGATGAACTTCAGCCACTTCTATAACTTGAGGGTCATCAGCTCCTAGAGTCCCAGGCTGTAAGGCCAGAAGGCACAGCCCTGCTCACCGAGTCTGAGCTCCTGCACAACACAGGCCCTAGAAATTCCCCACAAGAATTCCTGTGTCACCCACAGCCCCATGTGTCTTCACCTTTGACTGGGTTCTATGGACCAGTTCTGGCTCTTAGAGAAGGAGATGGTTTCAATAGAGCGCTCTTGTATCTGAATCCTGGGCAGATTAATGTCTTGCCTTTCCACGACAGAAAACCCATTGGCTCCTTCTTTTTATTCCAGGCTGTGTTCCTTCTTTGAAAGACTCACCTCAAGGGAGCACAGACACAGCCAAGTGCTCCGGGTGGTGGTCCAGCCTGCAGCAGCCGAGGCATGCTCCGGCCTCAGCCAGCAGGAGCAGGCCTTGCCAGAGGAGCCCAAGAGAACCAGAGGCTCCTGGAAGATCCTGTCAGGCATAAGAAGACTCTGTGCCTGCAGCCAGTGTGGCAGCTCCCTGGCAGAGGCTGAGGAGGAGAGAAGAGCTTCCTCTCCCACGAGGTGGACACGCTTCTCCCTAAAGAAGAGGAAGAGGAGGAAGAAGAACTCAGCGGAGAAGCAGGAGGAGCCAGAGGAGGAGAAGGTACCGGAGAGCCCAGACAAAGACCAACTGGATCTCACAGGTGAGGGTACAAGCCACCCGATGAAAGGGGAGCATGTGAGGGACACTGACCCCAGTCACTCTAGAAGCCTTGAGTGTTAGGGCCTTCTCATGGGACAGCGATGGGCTCCTCAGAGGCTGGAATCCGTCGAGTGCCAGATGCTCTGGCAGAGGGGGGCAGGTCCCTCCCTGAAGTGGGAAGAACAGACAATGGCAGGGCACGGCTCTCTGGGGGTCTGGCATCCCCAGCCTAGTCCAGCACCCTCCCTCCCTTCCAGATACCCTACTCCAGCCGGCTCCTGTACCCTCCCTCCTGTTCAGACCTCACCGCCGCCAACACCCAAAGTCCCAGGCCACTCACCCACACACTCCACCCTTACTCCCTCCTGCACCACTATCTTTATCCCATGCCCTGGCAGCCACTTCCTGCACACCGAACCCCTTATTTTGGCAACACCAATATCGTGGTGGTGTGTGGATGTGCAGCACCAGTACAACGCAAACCCGTCGGCATGAATATGTATTTTCAATAGTCCATGGGTGTGGAAGAAAATATATTAAGTGCGACTTGGGGAGAGCAGGGGCAAAGGAGCAGGCAGAGAATAAACAGAACTGAATGATCATCAGGGGAGTGTAACAGAGGAGAAAACAGGATCCCTGCTGGGCCAATTCCCCAACGGGAGGCAGGGGAGAAGCAGGATGCGAGAGAGGCTGCTGCCCTGTTAGCAGTTCACCGGGCAGGGGAAGACTTGGAGCAAAGTAGAGAAGTTGGCCTGAACTGAAGGCACCTGTAACCTACCCAGCTTTTCCCATGTGGGCGGTGGCTGCCAATGAAGCACAATTGATCCCTCCTCCCCTTCAGCATGGTCTGGGTCACATGATCCCCCACGTACGTCCTGACTCCCTGATTTGCTCACCCAGCCAGTACAGACCCTGCAGGGGGCTGGGAGGGGGTGGGGGGACCGGGGTGGAGGCTGGAGGCAGGACACCAGGCAGCAGCTGCTGCTGCTCCTCCACCACAAGAGAGCGAGTGCCCCGCCCCCTTCCCCAGCCAATCAGGAAAGGGATTTTCACGCAGCTTCCAGGGAACCTTGGCTGGGAGCCGAGGGGAAGCTCCAACCCCCTGCGCCAGCAGCAGCTGCAGGAGAGGAGGGAACGGCCCGTCTGCCTGCACCACGGCACCAGCCAGAGGAGCAGCTGCCCTGCCCTCCCTGGCTCTGGCTTCCTGCCTCCAAAGTGGCCAGGGGCAGGGAGAGAGGAGGGCGGGTCTGTCCCTGCGACTGCCCTGCACTTCCACGCACGTTTGGGGGTAACATCCCCAGCGCTCCCAGCTCTGTCCATGGGCTCAGGCTGCTCCTGCTGCAAGGGGAGCGCTGGGGATCCGGGATTCAGCCCTGCCAATCCCAGCTTCAGTTTGGCTTCCGCCCCTCAACTCCTGCTTTCAGCCCCGGGCGGTTCCCAGCCTTGGGGCTTCAGGCCGTGCTGGGGATCGAGGCTTCAGCCTGGGGGGTGCTGGGTATTGAGTGTGGACACCAGCAACAGGGCATAAATAAGGGACAGAACCGTTCAAAAGGGACCAGAGGGTCACCCCGTCCAAAGGTCGCAGCAGCTCTCAACTGGGAACTGGGCTGGGCTGGGCCATCACTTCCTGGGGTGTCACATGGGAAATGAGGCCTGTTCCCATCCCTGCAGGAAGGGGGCGAGGGCCGGGGAGAGGAGAACGCACCGTGGGAGAGACTCTGCCCCTCGGTGAGAGGAAGCCCAGTGGGGAGAGCAGCCAGCTGAGAGTCATGAGAGCGGCGCTCTCTGCTCGGCGCTGAAAGCACCTTGCTGCGTGACCTTGGGAAAGTCCCGTCAGGGCTCTGGGCCCAGTTTCCTGCTGTCGCCCAGGGGTAACACATTCAAACCAGGGCGTCTCCTTCTGCTCCAGGGATGGAGAACGAGGTGTCCCAGAAGACATCGAACGGGGCAGAAGGGAGCGAAGAGGAGGAGGAACCAGACCGCCGGCCCATCCCATTAGCACAGAGCAGCTCCCACATGACTATGGTAATGAGGCGTGTGACTGAGCAAATGGGAAGCATCCCCTTCGGGGTGCGTGACTATCTGCCGGAGCCGGTGTCTCTCAGAGGAGAACGCTCATACGTGTGAGCAGCTCCCTTGAGCAAAGCCTTGTAATATGGGGGCTTTCTGGGAGCACCACGCCGAGGGTCGAAGCAGGGCACCTTGCTTTGAGACAGGGCTACTTAGAGCCCACAACGGGGGGTCCTCCACTGCTAGGATCGGAACCAGTCCCAAACAGCACTTCTGGGGCTAGTAAGAAGCCCTGCAAGCAACCCCCTTAGACACTCCTGTCCTCTGGGCCACCACCAGCACCACTCTTATACAGGGGAGAGGCTATTGAACCTAGTCCCACGAAATCCAAACAGGTTCCTCCCACCCCAACGAACCAGCGACGTGCCCAGATCAATTTAACACAGGCCTATGCAGAACTTTCAAGACTAACAAGATGGTTTATTTGGTGATGAGCTTTCGTGGCCCAGACCTGTGTTTTGTTTGAGCAAGACCAGACTAACACGGCTACATCTCTTCTTACTATTCTACATGCAAGGTAGGCTACCACCGAACAGGCAGGAATCACGGGCAGGACAGGAAGTAGCTGAGACTGAAGGAGCGAGTCTCCCTGGCCAACGAGAACCCCAGACTGAGGGCTCTGGGGCCACTACAGGCTTCAGTCCATAGCCGAGATCCTTCATAGTTGATTATCAGGAGGGAGGACAGGAATGCAGACAAAAATGGGGGAACCCTCAGGGCCCCTTTATCCCCTTGCCCATGGGGCGGGAATGCCATTGTTCTCCTGTGAAAGTCTGTCCCAAGATGGAGTCTGTCACATGAGCAAGTCACTGGTGCAGGCCTGACTCAGTCCTTCTTAGGCGGCAGCCTCCGCATTTGCGCTGGTCTGAACGTTCACAGCAAATCTCAGCATGTGTGATCGGCACCAGCCGAGGTCAGTGAAGTGCTGCCATTCACTTGACTAGCGACCCTGTCAAGGCTCTTCCCCACTCCGGCACTACGAATGCAGAAGTTGGGGGTCTGCAAGAGCACTCCAAACCCTCACCTGCACACGCTCTGGTACGGAAACTCCCTCCCCCCCCTCGGAACGCCGAATCCTAATACCCATATTTTGGGGACTCCGCTGCCACCATCAAGTGGTTTGAACCCAAAACCCGGGCTGGACACTTGAAACCAGCCCCAGGGGTACCCTAAGCTCTGTTTCCTAAAAGATCTTGAAAAAGAAACGAGAAAAACAAGCTGCAGGCTCTGGTGGCTGACCCCTCAGTCAGAGGCATGCAGGTCCACACGGACAGACCATCCTGGACACAACAGTCAACCAACGCCAGTTAATTAGAGAAAAAGAAACAACTTTTATTATGCATATAAAGCTACAGTTGCAAGCATAGTACATTGGATAGATGGAAAGAGCCACCTTTTGAGATTGGTACCAAGGCAAAGTCCCTGGTCTGAAGACTTAGTTGGAAAAGGAAGAAAGAAAAAAACCCACCCCAAACCCTCAGAAGCTCAGACATTAGTTTGACATCCCTAAAGAAGGAAAACAATGAATCCTGACAGACTTTTCCCTACTTCCACGTTGTAAGAAGTCCGTTTTGTGGGGAAGAACGGCTCTTGCGCAAGAGGGGGTTTTGCGCAACAGGGGCTGCTCGTTAATTATGCAAATGGAGCGTGGCAATATTCCACGCCAACCTTC
Source organism: Pelochelys cantorii (assembly GCA_032595735.1). Lineage (NCBI taxonomy): Eukaryota > Metazoa > Chordata > Testudines > Trionychidae > Pelochelys > Pelochelys cantorii. The sequence continues at coordinate 11,076,775 of CM064345.1, forward strand.
ATTTGCATACGCTTTTCCGCAAGAAGGCTACATTGTAGAGGTAGCCTCAGTCTCAGCAATTTCCTGTCCCGCCCGTGATTCCTGCCAGTTGGGAGGCAGCGTCCACGAGGACCCCGTGCTCAGTCCTTTCCGTGCAGACACCTTGGGCTGCTAGAGCCGCTGGGCCCATCTGCTCAGGCCCGGAATGGAGGATGGAACATGAGGCATGTTCTCCAGTCACCCCTCTGGTGCCCTCCACACGGGCTCTGCAGGTTTCTCAGCCAAAGGCAGGTCTCCTGGCAGTGGCCGTTAGTTACAGGGACATGTGGTTCCCGGGGTCCAGAGACAGGGGAACCCTTGGCACCGGGTGAGGCTGCTCAATCAAAGGTCTCAGGAGGCTCCTCCATGCTCACTGGGCCCTGCCAGTCCCCAGGGAGCGAGTGTCCCAGGGCAGCTGCCCAGTGGAAATGCTCAGTCCCTACAGGCTCTGCCCCTGTTCATTGCAGACCCTCGGGGAGCCCCCTGCCTCAGCCCAACCCACATCCCTGCTGCTGGCAGCCGTGAAGGCTCTGACGGCCCCCGCCCTGGAGAGCTTTCAGGCGGCAGAGGAGGCGCTGAGAGCCACCGTGTCCCAGCACAGCGCCCGCATGGAGCGAGTAAGAGACGCCCGGCGAGGGGCAGGGGCGTGCGGGGAGAGGGGCTGGGAGAATTGGCTCTGAGGAAACCAGCCCTGGGGCACAGGGTCACAGTGCTGGGGAGGTCGGCTCAGCCCCTTTCCGTTGGCTGCTTGGGGGGCAGGTTTTTCCAGAGCTCTGCGCGCTGGAGCTCGGACGTGGTTTCCTCACATGCCCTGCAGAGCCCTTGGGTGACCCACCGGTGCAGCAGGAACTATTTCGCTTTGCACTTTGCCCCAGTGCCTCTGACGTGTGATCCTGCTGCCCGGCCCCACCAGCTCCGGTGCCCCCCCACGGGAATTAGATTGGCACAGGGAGGGCTCTGCCCGAGTCCATTTCTACAGCCCCTTCCTAGCAGGCTGTGAGCATCAGTCACTCCCCTGATCAACTGAGCTCCATCGCCCTCTGGGGAGGCAGGAATTCTACCCGCATGACACACGGGGAACTGGGACCAAGAGCGGCTCATTGACGACGTCGAGGACCCCAGAGCCAGAAGAGCCGCGCTGGGAACCATCGCCCTGCTGGCTCGCGCCCACCCCCGGGATGTGGTTCCAGCCTGTGTGGCCCACACACCGCCATGGGACAGGTAGGGAGAGGCTACTATCACCTCAGCCCCTGATTTTCCCTCCCCTCCTCCTGCCAGGGCAGAGCGCGGGAAAGGCCTGGCAGGCCACAGGGATGGAGCCAGCTCCCTGCTGGGCACAGGGCTGTCCCAGCTTCCTGAGAGGAGATGCCCAAGCCCAGCCCCTTGGGAACCAGCCCCTCCCCTTTTCCTGCCCGGAGTGCAGACGTGACAGGTCCCTGCAGAGCTCCAGCAGGCTCCTGATTTCTGTGGGTCACCCCCTTCCCGCCAGCTCCACCAGAGGGGCAGGACCAGGCTATGGGGAGCATCAAGACACTGGGCCCAAGCTGGGTCTCAGTCCCAGCCCATCCAGGCAGAGGGACTCCACTGGCGTCAGGCAGATTCCTCTGAGCCTGGTGTCAGGGAGCAGCGTGTGGTGCAGGCTGGGCTGGGTGGTGTCACGCCGTGGGCAGCCCGAGGGCAGTGACTGGAAGCAGCGGCACAGGCTGCCGGAGCAATGAGGCCCCGGGGGAAGGGAATAAATGAAGAGCTTGCAGAAGGGACTCACCCGCCTCAGCCTCCCAGCCCCCAGGCGTCTCCTCTAAGGGCCCCCTTTCCCGCTGGCCTTCCCAGCCTCTCCCTGGGCAGGCAAGGGGGGGCCAAGCAGGGACGCTCTGATTTCGGTTTCTGACCTTGCAGAGGTGCCAGGGAGCTGTGGAAGGCCTTGGGGGAAGATGCACAGCTCCCCCGGCAGGTGCTGCACCAGCTGCTGGACAAGCTCCGGAAGAGCCACCGGGAGGAGAGGAGCCGCAGCGTGTCTCTGGCTGTAAGTGAGACTGGAGCTGTCACGTAGCGAACTCGCCACCGAACACTGAGGCCCCTCACTTGGAGCTCAACCCCGTGTGCGTCCCAATGCTCCAAATCAACCCTGCAGCTCCCTTCACACAGGGCTTAACTCCCTGTGCACCACGATGCTCCAAATCAACAGGGCAGCTCCCTTCACACAGGCCTAGCAGCCAGAGGCAATAAATCAGGGTGTGTTAGAACTCCTCGTGGGATTGGTGTGGAGGGGTAGAGGGACCCAGGCCACGCTCTCCACCGGGTCCCAGTGCACCCTGTCAGCGTTGGAGTGGGGCACCAGTAGCTGGGTGGGGAATCCAGCCAGAAGACGCCAAGCACCCGGGGTTCAACTACCCGCCCTGGGCTGCTTCCTGCCAGCTTCTTCCCCATCCTGTGCGCCGTCTCTTTCCTCCAAACTGGGGCTTCTACTGCGATTCCCTGCTGACTGGTGATGGCTTCTGGGTGCACTTGCGCTTCTCCTCGGGAGCCCCAGCGGCACCTCTGTCCCCGCCGGCGTCAGCCCTGACTGAGCTGCTCCTCCAGCCTTTTTAACCACCTCCAGCTGGAGCCCACCCAGTACGCCTGTGGGGGTGCGACCTTCTCTGCCAGGCAGCCAGGCTTCACCTCTGCAGCCCCAGTGCAGGGTTGGGACACCGCGTTTCAGGGCTGATCTCCACTCTGAGCGCAGAACGTGGGGACCTGCAAGACAACTTAAAAAAAATGAAGCCTGGTCTTTACAGTCGCTGCTTACAACACTCCCCAGAGTCACAGATTTACTAACTTTGGGGGGGAGCTTCCACCATCAAATGATTTATCCCTAAAAACGGGGGAGGGCACTTGAATTCTCCCCGGGGGTACCCCAAGCTCTTTTAGCAGGAGAGAGCTTGAAAAACAAGAGAAGAGAAAAACAAACTGCAGTCTCTGGTAGCTGACCTCTTAGTCTGAGGCCTGCAGACAGACACAGGCAGACCCGCTGACCTTCCAGGACACAAGAGTCAAATCATCACCTTCAAAAAGTGATTTCCATTACAAAACAAAAGCTCTACTTGATAAAGCATACGTGGCTGCTAGCTGTGACAGAGCAACTTAGGAAAACAAATTCAAACACAGAAAAAATCTTGGGGAACAATGTTTAGATCAGTGGTTTCCAACCTTTCCACACCGAAGATCACGTTTTAAATCTCAGAACAGGTGAAGATCTACCGCCCTGCCCCTTCCTTGAAGCCCCGCCCTTTCCTTGAAGCCCCGCCCTCTCTATTCTCCTCCTGTCCATCACTTGCTATCCCCAGCCCTTACACACTCTGATAAACAGTTTATTTTTAAATTATGCGATATATAACATTAAAATCACGTGTTTATAGTTATGAAATAAATGGTCTGTTTTTTATTCATGCTATTTACATCTAAAAGGAAGCATTTATAATTATACATTTTGTGGGGATAGAGTTCTGCGGCTGGGGGCAGGGGAGAGGGAACAGGGTGCTGGGAGGGCAGAGGACAGGGTTCTGCAGCAGGGGACAGGGTGCCAGTGGGGACAGAGTTTGGGGAGTGGGATGGGAATGGGGACAGAGTTCTGTAGCTGGGGACAGGGAAGTGGAGACAGAGTTTGGGGAGTGGGGACAGGAGTGGGGACAGAGCTCTGTAGCTGGGGACAGGGGAGTGGGGACAGAGTTTGGGGAGTGTGGACGGGAATGGGGACAGAATTCTGTAGCTGGGGACAGGGGAGTGGGTTCTGGGGAGCGGGGAGTGCGGACGGGGGCGGGGTGCCAGTGGCAGCAGAGAGTCCCCTGCATCTGCCTCCTCCCAGGATTCTTCCCCCCCCCCACCCCTCCCAGAGGGAAGCCAGCACGAGCCTCCTCCGGGCCCGACTCCCTTCCCTCCCCCAGAGGCGCAGAGAAACCCCGCGCGTGCCTGCCGCGGGGCCAAACCCCCTCTCCGCGGCACGGCGTGGCCAACCCCCTCCCACAGTGCGACCAACCCCCGCGGGAGATCGACGGGTTGGTGACCACGGGTTTAGATGGTGCATGGTCGAGGGGAAGCATAGATTCACACAGAGCAATTCAAACCAGCCGAAAAAGAAAGAAAAATACCCACCTCACGACTAGATTCCCTTTCCCCCTCTATTTACTCAGGATCCTTACTTACTTCAGTTCCCTTCCATACCCAAAGTGCAAAGGGGAGCGTCTGAGCAGGTAATTTTCCATAGAAGGTGGGGAGAGCGCTCCACGTTCCCATCCACAGTGATTTTTATGAACCCTGTAGAAGTGAGCTGCCCCTGTGTCTGTGCCTGGCATAGCACTCCCTGGAGAGAGAGCCAGAGACCCCAGGGAAAAGACCTGCCCTTGCTGGGAGGTTTAACCCCAATAAGAACAGCTGGAGGGTGAGTTTGTAAGAGGCGTGAGTGTGTCTTAGAACTACTGATGCGTTTCTTGTTATTTGACATTTGTAATTCACTTTGCTCAGCCCTTCCTCACTTGCAACCACGTAAATCCCACAGCTTGTGCTTAATAAAATCACTTTTGTTTACTATCAAGCGTTGTGTAAAGAGTTGTGACCTCAGACCAGAAGAGACTCGGTGTCCGTATACCGCTGGGGGTGGGGGGAGGGTCTCTGCTCCGTGCCTCGGCTGGGGGAGACCAGGAGACCTGGCCCAGCAGGACAGTGTAGCGAGAAGCTCTTGATTGCCAAGAAGCGAGTGTCAGCAGCTTTGCCAGCACTCTGGGAAATGCCCCCAAGGAGTCTTCTGTGATTGCACCCTTCACACGGATCCTGCTGGAGGGCAGGCAGGAATGGGCACAGCGACACCGCCCGGCGCCCCTCGCTGAAACTGTCTCCCTGCTTGAGGACTACATGGCGTCAGAGGAGCCAGGGAAGCCAGACCCCAAGCCGGGGCATCTGATGGAGTCAAACGAGCAGCACGGTCGGGGTCCCGCTAACTGGGGCAGGAGGATTTGAACGCGACCCGGCAGAAGTTCCCATTGACCCTGGTGAAGTAGTTTGGGATCTTGGGGGGATTTCCTCCAAGAGCAAAGGAGTGACCCAACCCTCCGAAGGCCTGGCAGCAAGGGGCAGACACAAGCCAGGGAGACGGTCAACCTCAGTGCTGGCCCCAGAGATGCCGGTTTGAGATCAACAAGGACCTTCTTAATCGCTGGGTCCAGCACCCACTGACCAGGACCGACATCTGCCAACTACTGCTCCCGTGACGGTTCTGCCAGGGGTTGTTGTGCCTGGCACGTGCAGTGCCCTGGGCCAGACCCTTCGGGAGAGAGAAAACTCTAGAGAGAGTGGCCCGGCAGGTTTTCTGGCTGGGGAGGAAGTACGAGCCAAACGTGCCCTGAGTGCCAGAAAAGCAGCCCAAGAGTGATCAATGCAGGAGCACTGGTGCCCTTACCCCTGGCAGGGACACCTTGTGAGCGGATTGGCTTCGATTTGGTGGGACCCTTCTAGAAGAGCAGCACGGCCATTAGTCTACCCTCCTGCTAGTGGGCTACGCCGCCCGGTGCCCCAGGCAGTACCCGTTCGAGCTGCTATTGCCAATGAACTCCTGAAGCTGCTTGCGAGGGACGGGCTGCTGTGAGAGACGTTTTATGAACCAAGGGCCTAATGGGACCTGAAAACTCATGGCAGAGCTAAGCTGCTTCTTGAACATTCACACCCCTGGAACCTCGGTCTTCCCCCTACAGACAGGTGGGTGAAGAGAGATTCAGTGAGAGACACAAAACTATGCTGTGGAAGTTCATGAAAGATGATCCCCGACACAAGGAGAAGTTGCTACCTTGGGCCCAGAACGCACAAGCAGCCCACCATGATGGGGGAGTGAAAACGAGGAACTGCAAACCGGGAGCTGCTGAAAAGCCAGTCGCCGGGAGCAACGTGGGGTCTGCACTGACACCGCATTGACCTCCCAGCATCGCCCCTGCTGCTTGTGGTACTGGAGTTACTCAGGCGGCAGAGGGATCGTGGGATGCCCTGTACATGCGCCTAGAAGTTTGGGTTTCCTCCGGATGGTGTCGGCCCCTCCGGTCAGGCCTGGGAAGGCGAAGGGCGAGGGCTGGGCCATGGAGAAAGATAATGGGGAATAATGTCAGCCGGACTCTTCTGATCTTTCCAAGAGGTTCCCTTCTGCGTCCATTCTAGCAACGGGAGAAGGGTCGGGGGCCATCACATCTCCCCTCCCCCCTGAGGAACTGACCCTCCTTCCTCATAAGCCACAAGGATGTGAGAAACGGCACCAGCCTGACAGCAAAATGCCATGGGAGCGGATGGCTAGGTGGGGACAGCTCAGTGACTTTTCTGTCTCCTTCTGACTCCAGGCTATGGACACGCTCTATGAGATCTTCTTCCTGTGGGGATACCGAGAAGCCATCTTGCAAATGTTTCCCCACTTGCTCCTCCTCTGCGTCAGGCAGGTGCAGCATGTGCTGGACCTGCGCCTGCCAGGGACCTGGATGGCCAGCCAGAAATCCAGCCCTGAGGGATCCAGCCGCCTCAGCCCCTTGAGGTAACGGCAGAAAGGAAGGGGAAGAACAGATTTGATCTGCTGCACACGTGGGTCACACAAGGCCCCTGCAGAGCCCAGGCGCAGTTCTGGGCAGGTCTGTCTGGGGGGAGGGGTGCTGGGCACCCGTGTGCTTGTGAGTCACGCTTGCTCCTCTGACCCCGACCACAGGCCGGCTCCTTCCCAGCACAGGCAGGGGCCACGTCGGCACCTCCCCATGTGCCACCTGCCCAAGTGTTAGGGCCTCGGCCCCACAAGGCCCCAGCCCAGGGCAGGGTGGCCAGAGCACACGCAGAGCGAGCAAGGCCGGCAGCACTCGGGCCAGGTCCGGCAGGGGGGCCGTGTCACAGGCAGGCAGGAGCAAGAGGGACCATGAAGCTGATTCCGTGTGGACTCCCCTGGGGGGAGCCAGGGAGCCCGAAGGCACCTCGGCTGCTGCAAACGGGGAGAGTTTTGCTCCCTCGCACCAACTAAGGATCTGGCCCATGTGCCCAGTGACCTGGTACCTGCCCCAGCAGAGAGTCAGGTGTTGAACCATTAGGAGCGAGGGCCCCAAGCATCTGCAGAAGCTGCAGTGTCGCCACCTGGCCAAAGCCTCAGTGAGCCCTGACAGGGTGCTGGGTCCATCCCGGGGGAAGCCGGCTACTGCTGACCATGCCTTGTGCCCCAGGCCTTGAGCGGGCTTGCCCTGCTTGGGGCTGCAGTAGATTTCTGACACCAGTATTTTTTTTTTTTTTTTTTGCCTTTAGCACTTCCCTGGAGGCCGTGAAGACCCTCTTTTCCATGCCCGGATACTGGCAGGAATTTGCCAGTATCCAGTTACAGCAGGGCTGGGAAATGATCGCCTCCCGCCATCACTTCTCCCAAGGGGTGGGCTTGATCGCAAGGTAGGAGTCTCAAGTTTCCTCTTCCTGCGGCCTGTCTGGGCAATGGGAGTTCAGCGGGAGACCCTCCTCTGCCCCAGCCGGCCCTCTCAGCCCCGCAGTGGGGGAGGGCCTTTCTCTCCCTTTGGTAACCCCGGGGGACTTTCCCTTTGCTCTTCCAGAGCCATGGTCGAGCACCAGAACCCACAGGTCCCCGCGGTTCTCAGAGAGGCCATCGCCATCGACTTTCTGCACCGAGGTGAGATTCCGGAGCGGCCTGGCACACGTGGGCTTGTGCAGAGCAGCTCAGACCCCTCCTAGGCCAATAGGTGCTGGGGCTCATGGCCAGCAGTTCAGCAATCTCACAGCCAGCCAGCTCCTCTGCCCACGCAGGTACTAGCGGGACTGGGCAGAGTGGTGGGGGGCAGGGTGAGATTGCTCCTGGCTGGATGCACCTCCCTGGGACCATGTGACAAGAGGAGATGTTTCTCCAGCACCCCAAGCCCGTGACTCTCTCCTCGCCTTCGCCTGGGGTTTCGTTTTCCTCTGCCACAGCGCTCTGCCCAGGATGCTTAGCGATACCCAGAGAGTCCTCTTTCCCTGGAGTTCATTAGGGGCTTGTGTATTAATTGCCCTTCTAGGAATGGATCATTTCAAACACCAGCCACTGGCTCCTTCACGCCAGAGATTTTGTGCCGTAGAAAGTGGCCAGTTGGCAAAGATGATGGGGCAGGTACAGACCAAAAGGAAGATTTCTGCTCCTTAACCTGACGTTGATTTTCTCTTTCCAGTTTCTCCAGAGTCCTTCCATCCTCAGCACTGTCACCAAATCAGACCTCCAGGAACACCTGATGGAATGGACCAAAGACAACAACCCCGAGATACGGAGGCTCTGTCTGCGAGGCCTGGGCAGTATTCTCTTACGGCCAGGGAAGGTGAGAGAGCGTCTCAGGGCTTGCTGGGGCGACTGCTGGCTAGCCAGTGTGGGGAACAGCAGTGCTCTGTGTGGCTGGTTTGGTGCCTCAGAGGGAGGGCCCCAGCGGTGGGCTGTAAGTAGCCCAGTCTCTGAGGAGTTTGCCTTTGACTTGCCTCTCAGCGGTGCCCCAGGGAGCACCGATCTGACACCAGGGGACCGAGGAAGCCTGTGGTGCTCCCAGCGCCCAGATCCTGGGGTGCGTTACTGAGCAAACCAGGCGCGAGGTTGTGTCCCTGCTCCCGCGCGTTGGCAGGGCATGGTCAGTGGAGGCAGTGGGGAGGGGAAGGAGACTCAGGTCGACGCTCAGGGCAGCGGGGGCAACAAAGCCCAAACTTGGCAAGGGCAGAGGAGTCAGGGGGGGTCAGAACTCGGTGGGCGGGGCCTGGAGCGGCTCTCGGCAGGCGACAGGGCAGGCTCTGCTCAAGGGCCAGGGTGCAAAGCACTGGCAGAGCGCAGGAGCGCGGGAGCGGCAGGAGAAGGACTTTCTCCCCTGATGGGGGCTGGGCCATCCCTGGGGTCTGGCCGATGCGGGGGGACGGTCCAGCCCCTGCCCCAGGCTGCGTCCCTGGACAGTGGTGAGCTGCCTTCTGCATTCCTGCAGGGGCAGTTGTTACGGGCCCAGCTGCCAGGGACCATCGCCATGTTCTGCGCCAAGGACGCAAGGACTGTCCTGGAGGCCATGAAGGAGGCGGCAGACGCCATCTACCTGCTCGCCGGGGAGGGGCTTGGCTCCATCTCCCAGGACATGGCAGTCAGCCTGCGCCCGCTCATTGACGACGTAAGGCTGGGAACCCCGGAGAAGCACATTCCCCCTCCCCTCCTCTCCCTGCTGCCCTGGTATGTCCCTGTCCAGCCCCTTCCCCCCTCAGGCCGGCCACGCAGCACCCAAGGGGGCCCCTGCCGTGGGTGGGGAGTCTCCTACTCAGCCCCCTCCCTAGCAGAGCCCTTCTGGGCCAACCTGAGCGCCAAGCTCCCAGCCCTGCTGCAGCCTCCCCGTCCGAACCTCCTGTCCCCAGATCCTCCCCCGCCTGCTGCTGCTCCCCAAGGGGGCAGGCGTGAGCGCCAGACCCCAGGGCCCCGGGAGGGGAGCCCAGAGCAGCCTCTGTGGCCAGGGACACGGCCTGGCTCTCACCGGCTTCCCCTCCCCTGCGTGTCCTTGCCAGGAGAGGGGCAGTGTCCGCTCAGCCGCCATTTCACTGCTGGGCACCGTGCTGAGCGGGGTGAAGGACCCAGACAAAGCGGCCGTGCAGCAGGAACTCACCAGCTGCCTGCTCCCGCTGCTGCTCCACCTGGCAGACGAGGAGCAGAGAGTGATCCTGGTAAGTGCCGCGCTCGGTATTTCCTGAGAGCAAAGCGCCAGAGTCCCCTGGGGACGTGCAGGGGGCCAGGGCCACTGGGGACGTGCAGGGGGCCAGAGGGGAGGGCCCCTTGGCTCAGACCCTTTGGGATCCCAGAGTGGCCTGGCGCTGCCGTGCCGTCTCTGCGCAGAAGGGCTGAGCTGTGGAGATCCCGTCCGGCTCTCGCCAGCCAGTTCTCAGCCCCTCCCCTGAGCACTGAGAACAAGGGGCAGGAACCTCCCCTGGCAGGGAGAGCAGGAGCCCAAGGAGCAGGGAGGAGGGGACGTGCCCCAGACGCTCCCTCTCTCAGCGAGGCCCCTCTCACTCTCCCCTTGTGCTGCAGAGCTGCAAAGTGACCCTCTTCCGCTGCGGCGTGTTTCTCGGCTGGGCCCATCTGAAGAGTCTCTTCTGCAGCCTGGCCTGGGATGGCTCCTCGCAGCTCTTGCCGGGCGTCGGGAAGTGCCTGGTAGGTGTATTCTCTGGGTCCGCAGAGCAGTGACTGGGGAGCTCAGGGAGACCTTTCTAGCCCCACACCCCGAGCACCCAGGGTTGTTCTCCACTCCTCTCGTCACGCAGGGACATCAGAGGCAGCCCCTCCTAGAAGGGCTCCCGTGGGGTCCTGCCCCTTTTGCTTGTGGAGTGGGCAGAGCGGCTGTGCACCCTGCTCCTGCCCTCCACTCCCCTGCTGCCCTGCAGGCCCTATAGGGTTAGGACACTGGGACTGCTGGGCACCCTCTGCATCCGGCCCTTCCGAGAGGGGCAGCTCCATCGTCTGGGCTCCTACTGGCTCTTGCCCTGCCCTCCCTCTGTGCTTCAGCAGCCCTGGCCTGCCCGCTGTGGGCAGATCACGTTGTCAGTACTGAGCATTTCTCCCTGCTCTGTTCCTAGATGCAGAATAACAAGAGGAACATCCCCAGGCTCCTGTTCCAGGCCTTAGACTATCTGGAAAGCTCCCAGCCGTCCATCCGACATTCTGCAGCCCTGTTCATCGGTAAGCAGAGCAAAGCCACGTGAGCTTTTCCAGTGCTTCCTTCAAAGCTCTTTTTCCACTTTCGACTCGGTTCTCTGGGACCAGGGTGAATTTTCACTCGTTTCATTGAACAATAAATTCAATATAGAACCTAATCAGATTGGTGAGGCATGACTTGCCCTTCGGGAATCCATGTTGACTATTCCTGATCACTCTCTTTTAAGTACTTCACAATGGATTCCTTGAGGATCCCCTCCATGCTTTTCCTGGGGACTGGTCTGCAGTTCCCTGGATTGTTCTTTTTCCCTTTTTAAAAGATAGGCACTAAATTTGCTTTTTTCCAATCATCCAGGGTTTCTCCCAATCTCTATGAGTTTTCAAAAATAATGGCCAGTTCTTCAACGACATTTGCCAACTCCCTCAATATCCTCGGATGCATTAAATCCAGATCTATAGATTTGTGTATGTTTAGCTTTTCTATATAGTTCTTAACCTGTTCTTTTTCCACTGAGGGCTGCCCAGCTCCTTCCCATACTGTGTTGCCTAGTGCAATAATCTATGAGCTGACTTTCTTTGGGAAGAGAGAGGAAAAGAAAGCATTGAGTACTTCAGCTTTTCCCACCTCACCTGTCATTAGGTTACCTCCCTCATCCAGTAAGGGCCCCACGCTATCTCTGATCACCCTCTAATTGCTAACATGCCTGTAGAAACCTTTCTTGTTACCCTTCACATCCCTTGCTAGCTGCAAATCCAATTGTGCTTTTGCCTTCAGGACGACTCCCTTGCATTCTGAAGTATATTTATACTCCTGCCAAGTCATCTCTCCAAGTTTCCACTGAACAATTCCTATTTGCTGTGGTAGCTTCTAAATGATCGTAAATTATCTGGATATCATCTGCTGAAGTCCAGAAAAGCACTATCCAGTCAATCACAGCAAGAATCCAAAATAATTCCAGTTAGATAGGCAAGTTTCTTCTGCTTCTTTGTTGACCTCCCAAAATAACAAATACAAATCCTGTACAGTTTAGAGTAGGAATAATGTTAACTCACATGGACACACCCTGGGAGCAGCTCAGAAGTCACCATGCCACCCGGGCCCCACAACAAGCCCTGGGGACAGCAGAGAGCTGCCCGGCTCAGACCCCCTACCCCCACTGAAGCCACCACCAGCAACAGCTTCCCTTCCACCAGTAGGACGGCGTGCAGGCCCAAAGCCCATTAAGAGCAAATGGAGGATGAACTTCAGCCACTTCTATAACTTGAGGGTCATCAGCTCCTAGAGTCCCAGGCTGTAAGGCCAGAAGGCACAGCCCTGCTCACCGAGTCTGAGCTCCTGCACAACACAGGCCCTAGAAATTCCCCACAAGAATTCCTGTGTCACCCACAGCCCCATGTGTCTTCACCTTTGACTGGGTTCTATGGACCAGTTCTGGCTCTTAGAGAAGGAGATGGTTTCAATAGAGCGCTCTTGTATCTGAATCCTGGGCAGATTAATGTCTTGCCTTTCCACGACAGAAAACCCATTGGCTCCTTCTTTTTATTCCAGGCTGTGTTCCTTCTTTGAAAGACTCACCTCAAGGGAGCACAGACACAGCCAAGTGCTCCGGGTGGTGGTCCAGCCTGCAGCAGCCGAGGCATGCTCCGGCCTCAGCCAGCAGGAGCAGGCCTTGCCAGAGGAGCCCAAGAGAACCAGAGGCTCCTGGAAGATCCTGTCAGGCATAAGAAGACTCTGTGCCTGCAGCCAGTGTGGCAGCTCCCTGGCAGAGGCTGAGGAGGAGAGAAGAGCTTCCTCTCCCACGAGGTGGACACGCTTCTCCCTAAAGAAGAGGAAGAGGAGGAAGAAGAACTCAGCGGAGAAGCAGGAGGAGCCAGAGGAGGAGAAGGTACCGGAGAGCCCAGACAAAGACCAACTGGATCTCACAGGTGAGGGTACAAGCCACCCGATGAAAGGGGAGCATGTGAGGGACACTGACCCCAGTCACTCTAGAAGCCTTGAGTGTTAGGGCCTTCTCATGGGACAGCGATGGGCTCCTCAGAGGCTGGAATCCGTCGAGTGCCAGATGCTCTGGCAGAGGGGGGCAGGTCCCTCCCTGAAGTGGGAAGAACAGACAATGGCAGGGCACGGCTCTCTGGGGGTCTGGCATCCCCAGCCTAGTCCAGCACCCTCCCTCCCTTCCAGATACCCTACTCCAGCCGGCTCCTGTACCCTCCCTCCTGTTCAGACCTCACCGCCGCCAACACCCAAAGTCCCAGGCCACTCACCCACACACTCCACCCTTACTCCCTCCTGCACCACTATCTTTATCCCATGCCCTGGCAGCCACTTCCTGCACACCGAACCCCTTATTTTGGCAACACCAATATCGTGGTGGTGTGTGGATGTGCAGCACCAGTACAACGCAAACCCGTCGGCATGAATATGTATTTTCAATAGTCCATGGGTGTGGAAGAAAATATATTAAGTGCGACTTGGGGAGAGCAGGGGCAAAGGAGCAGGCAGAGAATAAACAGAACTGAATGATCATCAGGGGAGTGTAACAGAGGAGAAAACAGGATCCCTGCTGGGCCAATTCCCCAACGGGAGGCAGGGGAGAAGCAGGATGCGAGAGAGGCTGCTGCCCTGTTAGCAGTTCACCGGGCAGGGGAAGACTTGGAGCAAAGTAGAGAAGTTGGCCTGAACTGAAGGCACCTGTAACCTACCCAGCTTTTCCCATGTGGGCGGTGGCTGCCAATGAAGCACAATTGATCCCTCCTCCCCTTCAGCATGGTCTGGGTCACATGATCCCCCACGTACGTCCTGACTCCCTGATTTGCTCACCCAGCCAGTACAGACCCTGCAGGGGGCTGGGAGGGGGTGGGGGGACCGGGGTGGAGGCTGGAGGCAGGACACCAGGCAGCAGCTGCTGCTGCTCCTCCACCACAAGAGAGCGAGTGCCCCGCCCCCTTCCCCAGCCAATCAGGAAAGGGATTTTCACGCAGCTTCCAGGGAACCTTGGCTGGGAGCCGAGGGGAAGCTCCAACCCCCTGCGCCAGCAGCAGCTGCAGGAGAGGAGGGAACGGCCCGTCTGCCTGCACCACGGCACCAGCCAGAGGAGCAGCTGCCCTGCCCTCCCTGGCTCTGGCTTCCTGCCTCCAAAGTGGCCAGGGGCAGGGAGAGAGGAGGGCGGGTCTGTCCCTGCGACTGCCCTGCACTTCCACGCACGTTTGGGGGTAACATCCCCAGCGCTCCCAGCTCTGTCCATGGGCTCAGGCTGCTCCTGCTGCAAGGGGAGCGCTGGGGATCCGGGATTCAGCCCTGCCAATCCCAGCTTCAGTTTGGCTTCCGCCCCTCAACTCCTGCTTTCAGCCCCGGGCGGTTCCCAGCCTTGGGGCTTCAGGCCGTGCTGGGGATCGAGGCTTCAGCCTGGGGGGTGCTGGGTATTGAGTGTGGACACCAGCAACAGGGCATAAATAAGGGACAGAACCGTTCAAAAGGGACCAGAGGGTCACCCCGTCCAAAGGTCGCAGCAGCTCTCAACTGGGAACTGGGCTGGGCTGGGCCATCACTTCCTGGGGTGTCACATGGGAAATGAGGCCTGTTCCCATCCCTGCAGGAAGGGGGCGAGGGCCGGGGAGAGGAGAACGCACCGTGGGAGAGACTCTGCCCCTCGGTGAGAGGAAGCCCAGTGGGGAGAGCAGCCAGCTGAGAGTCATGAGAGCGGCGCTCTCTGCTCGGCGCTGAAAGCACCTTGCTGCGTGACCTTGGGAAAGTCCCGTCAGGGCTCTGGGCCCAGTTTCCTGCTGTCGCCCAGGGGTAACACATTCAAACCAGGGCGTCTCCTTCTGCTCCAGGGATGGAGAACGAGGTGTCCCAGAAGACATCGAACGGGGCAGAAGGGAGCGAAGAGGAGGAGGAACCAGACCGCCGGCCCATCCCATTAGCACAGAGCAGCTCCCACATGACTATGGTAATGAGGCGTGTGACTGAGCAAATGGGAAGCATCCCCTTCGGGGTGCGTGACTATCTGCCGGAGCCGGTGTCTCTCAGAGGAGAACGCTCATACGTGTGAGCAGCTCCCTTGAGCAAAGCCTTGTAATATGGGGGCTTTCTGGGAGCACCACGCCGAGGGTCGAAGCAGGGCACCTTGCTTTGAGACAGGGCTACTTAGAGCCCACAACGGGGGGTCCTCCACTGCTAGGATCGGAACCAGTCCCAAACAGCACTTCTGGGGCTAGTAAGAAGCCCTGCAAGCAACCCCCTTAGACACTCCTGTCCTCTGGGCCACCACCAGCACCACTCTTATACAGGGGAGAGGCTATTGAACCTAGTCCCACGAAATCCAAACAGGTTCCTCCCACCCCAACGAACCAGCGACGTGCCCAGATCAATTTAACACAGGCCTATGCAGAACTTTCAAGACTAACAAGATGGTTTATTTGGTGATGAGCTTTCGTGGCCCAGACCTGTGTTTTGTTTGAGCAAGACCAGACTAACACGGCTACATCTCTTCTTACTATTCTACATGCAAGGTAGGCTACCACCGAACAGGCAGGAATCACGGGCAGGACAGGAAGTAGCTGAGACTGAAGGAGCGAGTCTCCCTGGCCAACGAGAACCCCAGACTGAGGGCTCTGGGGCCACTACAGGCTTCAGTCCATAGCCGAGATCCTTCATAGTTGATTATCAGGAGGGAGGACAGGAATGCAGACAAAAATGGGGGAACCCTCAGGGCCCCTTTATCCCCTTGCCCATGGGGCGGGAATGCCATTGTTCTCCTGTGAAAGTCTGTCCCAAGATGGAGTCTGTCACATGAGCAAGTCACTGGTGCAGGCCTGACTCAGTCCTTCTTAGGCGGCAGCCTCCGCATTTGCGCTGGTCTGAACGTTCACAGCAAATCTCAGCATGTGTGATCGGCACCAGCCGAGGTCAGTGAAGTGCTGCCATTCACTTGACTAGCGACCCTGTCAAGGCTCTTCCCCACTCCGGCACTACGAATGCAGAAGTTGGGGGTCTGCAAGAGCACTCCAAACCCTCACCTGCACACGCTCTGGTACGGAAACTCCCTCCCCCCCCTCGGAACGCCGAATCCTAATACCCATATTTTGGGGACTCCGCTGCCACCATCAAGTGGTTTGAACCCAAAACCCGGGCTGGACACTTGAAACCAGCCCCAGGGGTACCCTAAGCTCTGTTTCCTAAAAGATCTTGAAAAAGAAACGAGAAAAACAAGCTGCAGGCTCTGGTGGCTGACCCCTCAGTCAGAGGCATGCAGGTCCACACGGACAGACCATCCTGGACACAACAGTCAACCAACGCCAGTTAATTAGAGAAAAAGAAACAACTTTTATTATGCATATAAAGCTACAGTTGCAAG
The DNA here is from genome assembly GCA_032595735.1 of Pelochelys cantorii. Lineage (NCBI taxonomy): Eukaryota > Metazoa > Chordata > Testudines > Trionychidae > Pelochelys > Pelochelys cantorii. Next base: position 11,092,831 of record CM064345.1, read on the forward strand.
CATAGTACATTGGATAGATGGAAAGAGCCACCTTTTGAGATTGGTACCAAGGCAAAGTCCCTGGTCTGAAGACTTAGTTGGAAAAGGAAGAAAGAAAAAAACCCACCCCAAACCCTCAGAAGCTCAGACATTAGTTTGACATCCCTAAAGAAGGAAAACAATGAATCCTGACAGACTTTTCCCTACTTCCACGTTGTAAGAAGTCCGTTTTGTGGGGAAGAACGGCTCTTGCGCAAGAGGGGGTTTTGCGCAACAGGGGCTGCTCGTTAATTATGCAAATGGAGCGTGGCAATATTCCACGCCAACCTTCATTTGCATACGCTTTTCCGCAAGAAGGCTACATTGTAGAGGTAGCCTCAGTCTCAGCAATTTCCTGTCCCGCCCGTGATTCCTGCCAGTTGGGAGGCAGCGTCCACGAGGACCCCGTGCTCAGTCCTTTCCGTGCAGACACCTTGGGCTGCTAGAGCCGCTGGGCCCATCTGCTCAGGCCCGGAATGGAGGATGGAACATGAGGCATGTTCTCCAGTCACCCCTCTGGTGCCCTCCACACGGGCTCTGCAGGTTTCTCAGCCAAAGGCAGGTCTCCTGGCAGTGGCCGTTAGTTACAGGGACATGTGGTTCCCGGGGTCCAGAGACAGGGGAACCCTTGGCACCGGGTGAGGCTGCTCAATCAAAGGTCTCAGGAGGCTCCTCCATGCTCACTGGGCCCTGCCAGTCCCCAGGGAGCGAGTGTCCCAGGGCAGCTGCCCAGTGGAAATGCTCAGTCCCTACAGGCTCTGCCCCTGTTCATTGCAGACCCTCGGGGAGCCCCCTGCCTCAGCCCAACCCACATCCCTGCTGCTGGCAGCCGTGAAGGCTCTGACGGCCCCCGCCCTGGAGAGCTTTCAGGCGGCAGAGGAGGCGCTGAGAGCCACCGTGTCCCAGCACAGCGCCCGCATGGAGCGAGTAAGAGACGCCCGGCGAGGGGCAGGGGCGTGCGGGGAGAGGGGCTGGGAGAATTGGCTCTGAGGAAACCAGCCCTGGGGCACAGGGTCACAGTGCTGGGGAGGTCGGCTCAGCCCCTTTCCGTTGGCTGCTTGGGGGGCAGGTTTTTCCAGAGCTCTGCGCGCTGGAGCTCGGACGTGGTTTCCTCACATGCCCTGCAGAGCCCTTGGGTGACCCACCGGTGCAGCAGGAACTATTTCGCTTTGCACTTTGCCCCAGTGCCTCTGACGTGTGATCCTGCTGCCCGGCCCCACCAGCTCCGGTGCCCCCCCACGGGAATTAGATTGGCACAGGGAGGGCTCTGCCCGAGTCCATTTCTACAGCCCCTTCCTAGCAGGCTGTGAGCATCAGTCACTCCCCTGATCAACTGAGCTCCATCGCCCTCTGGGGAGGCAGGAATTCTACCCGCATGACACACGGGGAACTGGGACCAAGAGCGGCTCATTGACGACGTCGAGGACCCCAGAGCCAGAAGAGCCGCGCTGGGAACCATCGCCCTGCTGGCTCGCGCCCACCCCCGGGATGTGGTTCCAGCCTGTGTGGCCCACACACCGCCATGGGACAGGTAGGGAGAGGCTACTATCACCTCAGCCCCTGATTTTCCCTCCCCTCCTCCTGCCAGGGCAGAGCGCGGGAAAGGCCTGGCAGGCCACAGGGATGGAGCCAGCTCCCTGCTGGGCACAGGGCTGTCCCAGCTTCCTGAGAGGAGATGCCCAAGCCCAGCCCCTTGGGAACCAGCCCCTCCCCTTTTCCTGCCCGGAGTGCAGACGTGACAGGTCCCTGCAGAGCTCCAGCAGGCTCCTGATTTCTGTGGGTCACCCCCTTCCCGCCAGCTCCACCAGAGGGGCAGGACCAGGCTATGGGGAGCATCAAGACACTGGGCCCAAGCTGGGTCTCAGTCCCAGCCCATCCAGGCAGAGGGACTCCACTGGCGTCAGGCAGATTCCTCTGAGCCTGGTGTCAGGGAGCAGCGTGTGGTGCAGGCTGGGCTGGGTGGTGTCACGCCGTGGGCAGCCCGAGGGCAGTGACTGGAAGCAGCGGCACAGGCTGCCGGAGCAATGAGGCCCCGGGGGAAGGGAATAAATGAAGAGCTTGCAGAAGGGACTCACCCGCCTCAGCCTCCCAGCCCCCAGGCGTCTCCTCTAAGGGCCCCCTTTCCCGCTGGCCTTCCCAGCCTCTCCCTGGGCAGGCAAGGGGGGGCCAAGCAGGGACGCTCTGATTTCGGTTTCTGACCTTGCAGAGGTGCCAGGGAGCTGTGGAAGGCCTTGGGGGAAGATGCACAGCTCCCCCGGCAGGTGCTGCACCAGCTGCTGGACAAGCTCCGGAAGAGCCACCGGGAGGAGAGGAGCCGCAGCGTGTCTCTGGCTGTAAGTGAGACTGGAGCTGTCACGTAGCGAACTCGCCACCGAACACTGAGGCCCCTCACTTGGAGCTCAACCCCGTGTGCGTCCCAATGCTCCAAATCAACCCTGCAGCTCCCTTCACACAGGGCTTAACTCCCTGTGCACCACGATGCTCCAAATCAACAGGGCAGCTCCCTTCACACAGGCCTAGCAGCCAGAGGCAATAAATCAGGGTGTGTTAGAACTCCTCGTGGGATTGGTGTGGAGGGGTAGAGGGACCCAGGCCACGCTCTCCACCGGGTCCCAGTGCACCCTGTCAGCGTTGGAGTGGGGCACCAGTAGCTGGGTGGGGAATCCAGCCAGAAGACGCCAAGCACCCGGGGTTCAACTACCCGCCCTGGGCTGCTTCCTGCCAGCTTCTTCCCCATCCTGTGCGCCGTCTCTTTCCTCCAAACTGGGGCTTCTACTGCGATTCCCTGCTGACTGGTGATGGCTTCTGGGTGCACTTGCGCTTCTCCTCGGGAGCCCCAGCGGCACCTCTGTCCCCGCCGGCGTCAGCCCTGACTGAGCTGCTCCTCCAGCCTTTTTAACCACCTCCAGCTGGAGCCCACCCAGTACGCCTGTGGGGGTGCGACCTTCTCTGCCAGGCAGCCAGGCTTCACCTCTGCAGCCCCAGTGCAGGGTTGGGACACCGCGTTTCAGGGCTGATCTCCACTCTGAGCGCAGAACGTGGGGACCTGCAAGACAACTTAAAAAAAATGAAGCCTGGTCTTTACAGTCGCTGCTTACAACACTCCCCAGAGTCACAGATTTACTAACTTTGGGGGGGAGCTTCCACCATCAAATGATTTATCCCTAAAAACGGGGGAGGGCACTTGAATTCTCCCCGGGGGTACCCCAAGCTCTTTTAGCAGGAGAGAGCTTGAAAAACAAGAGAAGAGAAAAACAAACTGCAGTCTCTGGTAGCTGACCTCTTAGTCTGAGGCCTGCAGACAGACACAGGCAGACCCGCTGACCTTCCAGGACACAAGAGTCAAATCATCACCTTCAAAAAGTGATTTCCATTACAAAACAAAAGCTCTACTTGATAAAGCATACGTGGCTGCTAGCTGTGACAGAGCAACTTAGGAAAACAAATTCAAACACAGAAAAAATCTTGGGGAACAATGTTTAGATCAGTGGTTTCCAACCTTTCCACACCGAAGATCACGTTTTAAATCTCAGAACAGGTGAAGATCTACCGCCCTGCCCCTTCCTTGAAGCCCCGCCCTTTCCTTGAAGCCCCGCCCTCTCTATTCTCCTCCTGTCCATCACTTGCTATCCCCAGCCCTTACACACTCTGATAAACAGTTTATTTTTAAATTATGCGATATATAACATTAAAATCACGTGTTTATAGTTATGAAATAAATGGTCTGTTTTTTATTCATGCTATTTACATCTAAAAGGAAGCATTTATAATTATACATTTTGTGGGGACAGAGTTCTGTAGCTGGGGACAGGGGAGTGGGAACAGGGTGCTGGGAGGGCAGAGGACAGGGTTCTGCAGCAGGGGACAGTGAGTGGGGACAGAGTTTGGGGAGTGGGGATGGGAATGGGGACAGAGTTCTGTAGCTGGGGACAGGGGAGTGGGGACAGAGCTCTGTAGCTGGGGACAGGGGAGTGGGGACAGAGTTTGGGGAGTGTGGACGGGAATGGGGACAGAATTCTGTAGCTGGGGACAGGGGAGTGGGTTCTGGGGAGCGGGGAGTGCGGACGGGGGCGGGGTGCCAGTGGCAGCAGAGAGTCCCCTGCATCTGCCTCCTCCCAGGATTCTTCCCCCCCCCCACCCCTCCCAGAGGGAAGCCAGCACGAGCCTCCTCCGGGCCCGACTCCCTTCCCTCCCCCAGAGGCGCAGAGAAACCCCGCGCGTGCCTGCCGCGGGGCCAAACCCCCTCTCCGCGGCACGGCGTGGCCAACCCCCTCCCACAGTGCGACCAACCCCCGCGGGAGATCGACGGGTTGGTGACCACGGGTTTAGATGGTGCATGGTCGAGGGGAAGCATAGATTCACACAGAGCAATTCAAACCAGCCGAAAAAGAAAGAAAAATACCCACCTCACGACTAGATTCCCTTTCCCCCTCTATTTACTCAGGATCCTTACTTACTTCAGTTCCCTTCCATACCCAAAGTGCAAAGGGGAGCGTCTGAGCAGGTAATTTTCCATAGAAGGTGGGGAGAGCGCTCCACGTTCCCATCCACAGTGATTTTTATGAACCCTGTAGAAGTGAGCTGCCCCTGTGTCTGTGCCTGGCATAGCACTCCCTGGAGAGAGAGCCAGAGACCCCAGGGAAAAGACCTGCCCTTGCTGGGAGGTTTAACCCCAATAAGAACAGCTGGAGGCTCTGCCAGCTGAGCTATCGAAGGGCAGCTGTGGGTCTGGCATCTGCTGCTTTGCCCTTAGTCATGGTGGAGGGAGTTGGGAAGAGGCACCATGGTGTTGGGAGACAGAATGGTGGGGGTCCTGGGTCGTGCAATAGTGTGAGATACCTGCCCTCCCCGCGAATGGGGGCGCCCAATTCCTGAGGCAACCAGCAGGTGGCGCTGCCCTGGGCAGTGAATCCCATTGCGGGGCCTGAGCCCTTTCTGGCCAATCTCCACTAAGCAAGACCCAGCTGCTCTGTCAGTTTGTCGGGGGGATCTGGTACTTGCTGGAGACGTGCGTCAGCGGCAACGCGGTACCAAAGTGAGTGGGGCACTGTGCAGCTCCCCCAGACTCCAACCCTCCATTCCCTTGCCGCAGACAGGGAAGACGCCGAACAAGATGAGCCCGAAAAGCAGGAATTCTTTGCAAACAGATATAATTATTTATTTAGTTTGCTTCATGGTAGGCCCAGCCCTGTCTATAACAATACTGCAGCTGTACCCAGAGTTCCCAGAGTCCTTAATTCTTTTCGTAGGGGGACGCAGGAGTCAGGGCAGGGGGTTGGAGGTGGGGGGGGGCTCAGTGCAGAGAGCTGGGTGTGTTTGGAGCTCAGGGCAGGTTGTGAGAGGTGCGAGATTCAGGGCAGGGAGTGGAGTGAGGAGTCAGGGCAGGTGCTGGGAGATCAGGGCAGGGTGTAAGGGATGAAGGTTTCAAGGAAGAGCTCTGGGAGATCTTTGGGTCTAAGCGATGGGGGGAGGGATGCAGCCATCAGAGCAGGAGATGGGGGGCTCAGGGCAGGGAGCTGGGAGGTTGTAGGGACTTAATGGGGCCACAGCAGAGAAGGTGAAGCTGCTCCAATGGCAGCTCCTCTCAGGGGGTTGCAGTGGGGAGGGCTGTGCTGCTCTCCCCCCCCCCCCCCAGTAGTGGGCACAGGAGGGAGAGAAGGGCTGGTGGAGGGGAGCAGGTCGCAGGAGGGCTGAGGGCAGTGAGAAGGGCAGGAGTCAGGACAGCAGAGGAGGGTGAGGAGATGGGGAGGCAGCAGGCACCAGGGGAGCTGATGGAGCAAGGAGAGGAGACATGGCAGCAGAGAGAAAAGGGAAAGGTTTATAAAATATTTATGAATAACTTGGTATGCTGCCCACGGCCAGTTCGTTTGTGCCCTGCAGTGCAGTTTGGCTTTATGTGAGGATGAACACGTGGCCGGCGAGTGGGAGCCGAAACAAAAAAGTAGTCAGTGTAATGATCTCCTGTTGATATGTGTTCTAGTAGTTAAATTCTTGGACTGTCAGGGTATGTCTACACTACAGTACTAATTCGAACTACTTAATTCGAACTAGGCATTTGTCCTCGTAGAATGAGGTTTACCTAGTTCGAATTAAGCGCTCCGCTAGTTCGAATTAAGTTCGAACTAGCGGTTTGCATGTGTAGCGCCTATGAAAGTTAATTCAAACTAATGGCTGTTAGTTCGAATTAACTTTGTAGTGTAGAGATACCCTCATTGTTTATGAAAAGTGCTGTCACATGGGTAGAAATTGGGTAAATATTGCATTTTATTAATATCAGCAGAAGTGACTTAAATGGGGCCTGTGTGTTGTGTAGTCTTGCCTTAATCTTTCTATTCATGCCTGTCAGTGTGAGAAAAGCTATTTGTATATATTTGCTTACATATGCAACCACACTTAAGTTGAGGTCCTCAGCATGTTCTGTAAATATCAGTGTGGCCCCTGGGGCTTCCAAAGTTGAGTTGCCCTAGCTCACCCCTGACAGGTGTCTGTTTAACCTGGTCTTAAATATCTCCAGTGATGGAGATTCCGCAATCTCACGAGGCCAGCATTTCCCAAACTATGGGCTGCAGCCCGGTACCGGGCCGCAGGAAAAAACTACCGGGCCTCAGAGTGGTTCCCTGGGTGTTCTGCGTTCCCGGAGTGCCCGTGTGGTGCCGGGTCCTCCAAGCCCTCTGCCGGCCTGGGCGGAGTCTGCAGCCGGATGTTCCGGCTCCTGGCAGAGTCCTAGCTAGGGGAGGTTGGGGCGGGGGGGGAGAGTCGGCCACCGGAAGCAGCACTGGACCTGGGAATCGGGGCAGGCTGGGGTGATTGGGCAGCCGGTGCAAGCAGGGCTGCCGGGGGGGGGCGGGGGCATGAGGTTGGGGGCAGGGAGCTGGCCGGGGAAGATGTGTGTGGGGGGGGGGGAGAAGTGGCCGCCGGAAGGAGGGCTGGACATGGGCAGCGGGGCTTGCCAAGGGAGATTGGGAGGAGAAGCGGGGGAGAACTGGCTGCCCGGGAGGGGGTTGGGGGAAGTGGGGCTGGCCAGAGGCGCAGCGGGGGGAGCAGTTGGGAGGAATGAATCGACCTGCAGGGAGTGGGACTGATCTGGCCATATGTAGATCTCGGGGAGCTGCCCCCCTTCCCCCCTCCTCCCCCAGAAAACCCGAGTTAGTCCAGCCCAGGGATTCTATTGCTCTCCCCCACACACACACCCCTTGAGTATTTGCGAATTGGCTGGCTGGTAGACACACTCATGCAGCCTGAGCACATTTACCAACCAAGGCAGTTCGAAACTACAAATTGATACTTCTCGTAATAATAAAACTTACCTAATGAGAAAATACCAGACATGTTATATGTCTGGTATTTTCTCAGTTTGTTTTTTATGTGTTTATATTTTTGGGCTGCAAAAAACAGTACTGAAAAAAATGGGTTCCAACTAAAGTAAAAAGTTTGGGAAACCCTGGTCTAACCAGCTTTCTGTCTGTCTTACAGTCCATTTATCCAATCCATATTCCTTAACTTGCTACCAAGAATATTGTGGGTGACCATATGAATAGCTGGCACTGGGGGTTTTGGGAGGACCAGAAACAACTTATTTGAATATTCATCGTTTGATTAATGAATATGCAAATATGCAAATGAACATTACTGGTCCTCCGAAAGTTCGTGAATGGATTCACTGGTCCCTGTGTCAAAAAGTTTGGGAACCCATGGTCTAGACCGTATTTGGTCCTGCCATGAGGGCAGGGGACTGGACTCGATGACTTCTCGAGGTCACTTCCATTCCTAGTATTCTATGATTCTATGATTCCGGTTCTCCTGAAATCCTTGCTGAATCATGGCTGGAACAATCGTTGGTGGGAAGCTCTTCTGAAGGGACTTTCTCCAGCCCATTGAATGTCTGAAATTCAAGCTGTGATGGCTGGTGAGAATTGCAGGACTCCTAAGGTCCTCTTCCCAACTCCCCCAGGGGCTGGCTGTGTGACCTAAGGATGTTTTCAGAGAAGTATCGACAATGACACCAAGAGCTCCCTCGTGAGTGGTAATAGCTAATTTAGTCCCCATCATTTTGTACATGTTGTACCTGTAGTTGGGATTATGTTTTCTAATCAGCATTACTTTGCATTTATCAACATTAACATTCATCTGCTAATTTGTTGCCCAGTCACCTCCCGATGTTCCCCTCTTTTTTCTTCACTCTGAGCATCTGAGGAAGTGGGTTTTGGCCATGAAAGCTCACGATGCTCTATATAGCAGCTTGCGAACAGGAGCAGCTAACAGGGAGTTTGGAGAGGGAGTTCTCCAGGTAAAAGAGGAGTAAATACGGGACCCTTGTGGTAAGTGGCTGTCTGTAGTGTGTGTTGGTGGGGGGGGGGGCGCGTTATTTGCTGTGTGCTGAGCTTGTGTTTTTCTGTTTGGTTTGTTTGTTTGTTTGAAGGAGCTTCTAAAAGATTTGAAATCTAGAAGCCTCTGTTAATTGGCTGAGCCTCAGTCGGGGGAGGGGCTACCAGGGCTTTATAAGCCTGTGAGTCAGCAACCAGGGAGCTTGGGAACAGGAGCAGCTAACAGGGAATTTGGAGAGGGAGATTAGAGGGCACCAGTGACTTCTGACCTTCTTTAAACATAACTTTTATAATAATCTATATTCCAGAGATTTAAAAAGAAGCCCAATTTATACTTAAACTTATTCATAAGATAAATGGAGACAGAAGCCCAGCAGCAGAGTGGGGGCTATCCTGTTTATTGCATCGAGTGTAACATGTATGATTACCTGCCCTGTGGGCGGGTGGCGTATGTGTGCACCCGTTGCAAGGAGCTCCTGACCCTCAGAGACCATGTTCGGGCTTTGGAGGCCAGGGTGGCTGAACTGGAGGAGCTAAGGGAGGTAGAGAGATATGTTGATGAGACTTTCTGGGGCACTGTAGTACTGTCCCACCTCCAGTCTGAGAGTCCCAGTGCTCTTAAGGAGGATGAAAGTCTCAAGGAAACAGAGCATTCAATGGGAGCAGAGGGAAACCATCCCGTAGTTGGGACCCTCCTTCCAGAGGGTGTTGCGGTATCCTCTCGCACTGAGGATACCTCTGAGGGGGAGGGAATGCCAGTTGTTAGGAAGAGCAGGTGTTAGTAGTGGGTGATTCGATCGTTAGAAACATAGATAGTTGGGTTTGTGATGACCGGGAGAACCGTATGGTCACTTGCCTGCCTGGTGCGAAGTTTGCGGATCTCTCGAGGCATCTAGATAGACTTACGTGTAGTGCTGGGGAGGAGCCGGTGGTCGTGGTACATGTAGGTACCAATGACGTAGGGAAGGGTAGGAGAGATGTCCTGGAGGCCAAATGTAGGTTGCTAGGAAAGAGACTGAAATCCAGGACCTCTATGGTGGCATTCTCGGAAATGCTTCCAGTTCCACGCGCAGGGCCAGGTAGGCAGGCAGAGCTTCAGAGTCTCAATGCGTGGATGAGACGATGGTGTAGAGAAGAGGGGTTTGGATTTATTAGGAACTGGGGACACTTTTGGGAGAGGGGGAGCCTATACAGGAAGGATGGGCTCCACCTAAACCAGGGTGGAACCAGACTGCTGGCACTAAACATGAAAAAGGCCGTAGAGCAGTTTTTAAACTAAGAGATGGAGGAAAGCCGATTGGTGCGGAGATGCATGTAAATTGGAGGGAGACTTCTCTTAGAGGAGAATCCATTGATAGAGATTCTCTAAGCTGTAGTCAGAAAGAGAGGAGGGGAGAGGCAAACCATGGGCCAAAGCAGACAAACAACCGTATACAAAGGAATCCAATGCATCAAGGAAGGGCAGACAAATAAGCAGTGGCAAATTTTTAAAGTGCTTCTACACAAATGCTAGGAGTCTGACTAATAAGATGGGTGCACTAGAGTACCTCGTATTAAAGGAGGAGATTGACATAATAGGCATCACTGAAACCTGGTGGAATGAGGAAGATCTGTGGGACACAATCATACCGGGATATAAAATATATCAAAAGGATAGAGCAGGCCAGGTGGGTGGCGGAGTGGCACTGTATGTGAAAGATAATGTAGAATCAAATGAAATAAAAATTTTAAATGAATCAACATGTTCCATAGAATTGCTATGGATAGTAATTCCATGCTCCAATAATAAGAAATTAGCAGTAGGGATATATTACCGACCACCTGACCAGGACAGCGATACTGACATTGAAATGCTGAGGGAGATTAGAGAGGCTACTAGCATAAATAACTCTATAATAATGGGGGATTTTAATTATCCCCATATTGACTGGATACATGTCACCTCAGGAAGAGAAGCAGAGATAAAATTTCTCAATGGCTTAAATGACTGCTTCTTGGAGCAGCTGGTGCAGGAACCCACAAGGGGAGAGGCAATTCTCGATTTAGTCCTAAGTGGAGCACAGGATCATGTCCAGGAGATAACTGTTACAGGACCACTTGGGAATAGTGACCATAATATAATAACATTTAACATTCCTGTGGTGGGAAGAACACCTCAGCAGTCCAGCACTCTGGCATTTAATTTCAAAAAGGGGAATTACACAAAAATGAGGAGGTTAGTTAAACAGAAATGAAAAGGCACAATGACTAGAGCCAAATCCCTGCAAGCTGCATGGAAACTTTTTAAAGACACCGTAATAGAGGCCCGACTTAAATGTATACCCCAAATTAAAAAACATAGCAAGAGACTTAAAAAAGAGTCACCGTGGCTTAACTACTATGTGAAAGAAGCAGTGAGGGACAAAAAGATATCTTTTAAGAAGTGGAAGTCCAATCCTAGTGAGATAAATAGAAAGAAACATAAACACTGTCAAATCAAGTGTAAAAATGTAATAAGAAAAGCAAAAAAAGATTTTGAGGAACAGCTAGCCAAAAACTCAAAAAGAAATAACAAAATGGTTTTTAAGTACATTAGAAGCAGGAAGCCTGCTAAAAAACCTGTGGGTCCCCTAGATGATCGAGATATAAAAGGAGCAATCAAGGACGATAAAGCCATTGCGGAGAAACTAAATAATTTCTTTGCTTCAGTCTTCACGGCTGAGGACGTTAGGGAGATTCCCAAATCTGCACCGTCCATTGTGGGTGATGAATCTGAGGAACTGTCCCGGATTGAAGTGTCATTAGAGGAGGTTTTGGAACAAATAGAAAAACTTAATGTTAACAAATCTCCGGGACCGGATGGCATTCATCCAAGGGTTCTAAAAGAACTCAAATGGGAAATTGCTGAACTATTATCTGTGGTTTGTAACCTATCCTTTAAATCAGCTTCCGTATCTAATGACTGGAAGGTAGCCAACGTGACACCAATATTTTAAAAGGGCTCTAGAGGCAATCCTGGCAATTACAGACAGGTAAGTCTAACTTCAGTACCGGGCAAATTAGTCGAAACAATAGTAAAGAATAAAATTGTGAGGCATGTAGAAGAACATAATTTGGGGAGTCCTGTTGTAAACAGGATGTAAACAGTGGTTCTGGGTACTTACACTAGTGAACTGGTAGAATTTCTTTAAAAGTTGACAGGAGACATGTTCTATTTAATTTTTAAATTTAATTCATAAGTTATTTAAATGGGTTCTGATAAATTTAGGCCATAACAATTTTTAATTTAATTTTAAAGGTATATTATTTTAAACAAAGCCTATTTAAATGGAATCATAATTCTAATTTTATTAAAGCTCTCCTGCCCCAGACAGGAAGGGACTTGGGGACACGGGCACTGGGAACACCAGAGTTCCCCTTCCTCAGACAAAGGGGGAGGGAGAATCACCTGGGTCCCAGGCAGGTGTGAGGTTGTCAGGACACAGCACAAGGGGGCTGGGTTCCTGGGCAGGTATGTTGGGGGGGAGGGATCAGGGCCCAGAGAGTAGGGGGAGGGGGGATTGTTTAGAGAGCCAGACAGGAGATAGGGATGGGGGGGGGGGGAGGGGGAAGAGGAGATGGGGTCCCAGCAGGGTTGCAGTGGGCCAGGAGGTGGGGTTACTGGGCGGAGGCGGAGGCGGGGGGTCGTGGGACAGTGGGCAGGGGCACACAGGCCAGGCGGGGCGGGGGCCAGAGGAGGGGGAGTTGCGGGGAGGGCGCACGAGAGAAGGGGTGGCCGGCCAGGGGGAGCACAAAGGCGAAGAAGAGGCCGCCGGGCTCAGCCTCACCAGCCGCGGGCACCCCACGCCGCCCTCCAGGAATCACCCTGCCTCGGGGCTGCCCACACAGAGCTCCCAGCACCCCGGGGCCACGCGCAGGCTCCCAGCTCGGGGGATGGGGCCCGGCTGTGGCTCAGCCCCAGCGCCCGCCGCTCCAGTGAGCCGGCTGCCGGGAGCAGCCACCATGGCCGCGACCTGCCCCACCGGGCTCAGCGTCACCAGCCAGGGCCGCCCCCCTCCCCTCTCCGCGTCCCTGGGCCAGGCGCAGACTCCAGCTCCGAGCAGCCGGACGCGGGGCTCCCACGTCGGGGCGGCTCCGGGAGGCTCCCCGCCGCCCTGCTCCTCCTCCGGGCCGGAATGCGGTCCCTGCAATGTGCCGCCCCAAGCACCTGCTTGTTTTGCTGGAGCCTGGAGCCGGCCCTGCCAAAGGGCAGCACCCGACATCTAAACCCTCGGTCATAGGCCGTTTGGTAGAGCCGGCCCAGCCCCTCCCTGAGCTCTGGCCCCACCTGGCAGGGAAGGAGAAAGCCCCTCCCCCACAGTGAGGGGTCCCTCCAGCACAGGGGTCCTGTGCCTCCTCCCAGCAGCTGCAGGCCCAAGGTCTGTCCCTGAGAGGGCTGGGGAGGGGGAAGGAGGGACAGAGGCGTCTCCCGGGGAGGGGTGGGGCTGTGGAGGGTGGAGCAAGGGATTTCACTCTGCAAACCTGAAATCTCACCTCTTTTATCCTTCCCCCTCCAGCCACTCTGCCGGCTGCACTGGTGTCACAAAGAGGGTACAGACCAGGTGAGTTGGCTCCGAGCCTCATGCCCCCCTCAGAGCCAAGCCTGTGGTCCACTGCTGGGGTGCAGTGTGGTACCCCAGAACAGGCAGGCACCGGGCAGGCAGCTTAGCACCACTAGCCCCTGAGTTACCTCCAGCCTTCTGCTCCCCGTTCCTCATCCCAAGCCCCCCCAATAACCCCCTGCCCAGAGCCCAGCCCTCCAGCCCAGAGTCCCTCCTCAAAACTGGAGCCCCCTCTTGTATCCCAAACCCTCATCCCCAGGGCTCCCCAGAGCCCTCAGCCTCTCCAGCACCCCAACTCCCTGCCTGAGTGTGCAGCCCCCTCTGGTATCCGACACCCTCGGCCTCCCCCCAGCCTGGAGCCCTGGGTCTGAGCGTAACAAAAGACACTTATGAAAAGGGACCGAGCAGTAACCTAGGGACACGCCACAACCCCATTGGGCAGCTGCAGCCCCTCACACATGCCCACCCCCGTTCCTGGCCGTGTCCCCGGCCTCAGCCTTGGCAGCACCGACCAAGAGTAGCTTCCCCATGAGCGCCCCACCCCTGAGAGGGGGAGAAGGGCAGTCGGTGATGTCTCTGTGGCCATCTGCCCCTGCCACCCGGGCTGCCTCCTGCTGCTCAGAGCCGCCTCTGCGATGCCCTGGCCTGAGATTCCCCCACTGGCCCCATCCCCTCATGATTTCCCTGGGTCACAGGGACCCTCACTGCTCATGCAGCCTCTGTCTTGCCCCTCCCTGCAGCGTGGTCCCCAGGCCGGCTCTGAGGCGTGGCCCCTCGGACTGCTTGTGAGTGATTCAGCTTTGCCAGCCCGGGAGCAGGAAGGCCGGGCCCCAGGGAATCTAGTCAGCTGAGTGGGAGCCCTGGTGGGAGAAGAGCCAAGTGCGGTCAGGCACCGCACAGCCCAACATTGCAGGCCCCATCACGTGTGCAGTATCAGCCCAGCTAGTGTGTAAATGTGCATGATGTGCAGGGCGGGAAACATCTCGGTGTGAGGCTCAGATCAGCCACAGCCACAGAGTTTGTGTTAAACATCAATGGTGCAGGATCAGCAAGAACCCAAACTGAGGTGAATCCGTGTCACGATGCCGTTCAGATATTGGCATCCAAGTATTTGGGGACCCCTCATGCAGCGTTCCTCAGAGGGCCGTTGTGACGGGGCGTCTCTGCCCCGCATGGCGATCCCAGCCAAGCAGGCTCTGTTCGGCACCGGGTGGGCTGAGCTCCGGCGCTGCCCCGGCTGTTCCCACGCCGCCCGGCGTTTGGCCCGGCTGGGCGGGGCGGAGAGCAGTGCAACGAACGCGCGGGAGGAAGGGAGGCGGGGTAGCCGGGAACTCTTCTCCCGGCTTGTAGGGGAGGAGACCGACCCGCCCCCCGGCGAGGACGGAAGCGGCGTGGTGTGCGGAGGCGCCGGCGCCATGGCAACGTGGGGAGGGTGGGGCAGCCTGCCCCACCCCCAGAAGAAGGCTTGGGAGGCACGGCGTTTAAAAGGTGGCCGGCCCCGGAGGAAAAGGGGGGCCGCAAACTGGGGAAGGAGCCGACTCTACGAGCCGAGGACGGTCCGGCCAGCGCAGCGTGAGGAAGCCAGCTCTCTCTCTCTTCCCTCCCCCGGTAGGGACTATCCTCTAGGACACCCTGTCGGCCAAGGGGAAGGTGAGCCCCGGGGTCTGGGGCGAACGTGGAAGGGGGGGAAAGGAAGCAGCCCAGGGCAGAACCCTAAGGTGTTGGCGGGCTGATGAGTTTCAGCGGGAAGCCCCATCAGCCGGACCGGATCATCTGGGATCCGAGTCCTTAGGGCCCTGGGCTGGGGCCTGTGAGTGAGGGTGGGCCTGGGCCCCCCTTTAACTCCCCCCCCACCTGTGACATAGGGGAGTGTGGTACATTGGCCACACCGTGGAGGGCAGTTCAGCCGGGACGAGCATTGAACCGAGTGGCCGCCTGGGACGTAGGACCGCTGCTGTGAGGGGTTGACCCTGAGATATTAGCCCCCCCCCCCCCAGGGGAGGAGGGGGCGCAGGCGGTGCCCCCAGCTCAGTCACAGCTGTGCAAAGTAAACACACCCGAGTGGAGAGCGCCCCCCCAGTGCCTGAGAGCGGGGGGCAGGTGTCCATTAGAAAACACAGCCCGGGGGAGTCCTGGAGTTACTTTCCCGGCTGCGCTTCTCACCGGGCTCACTGAAGTGCCTGGCAGCCCAGCCCAGAACTGGGTGCTGGGCAAAGCCGCTCCAGCCCTGGGCATCTAGGCAGAGGGCGGCAGGGTCTGTGTCAATATGGTCTGCACCTGAAGTATCTATGCCTCTCTAGCCTCCAGGACAGCACCCTTTTCCATCTCCCTCCTGGCTGTGTCTCTTTCTCCTGCTCACTTGGCCTTGCCTTGCCTCCCTGGCAGCTCTTGGCCTTGGGCTCTCTTCTCTGGGGTGGGGGAGGGAGGGGTCCAAGAGGGGAGTT
The DNA here is from genome assembly GCA_032595735.1 of Pelochelys cantorii. NCBI lineage: Eukaryota > Metazoa > Chordata > Testudines > Trionychidae > Pelochelys > Pelochelys cantorii. The sequence continues at coordinate 11,108,197 of CM064345.1, forward strand.
TCTCTTCCCCCCAGTGACTGATGGGCTGTGCCCAGCATGGACTCTGGGGCACTCAGGGATGTTGCTCTTTCTCCTGTCCCCTGCAGAAGACCCAAGAGTCCATGGGAGGGTCCCTGCTCTGCTGGGGGAAGGGATGGATCAGACCCCAGAGCACCAGGGCATGGAGCACAGACAGAGGCAGCCCTGGGCCCACTGCATGTAGCTGGGGGGATGCTGAGAGCAGAGCTCTGGTCCTGTTCCCCTTTTCCTCTTCCCCCCTCGCGTGAGCTCAGCTTCTCTATCCCTCCGCCCAGCCCCTGCTGTGCCCCCTCTCAGCTCTCTGGTGCCCCTCTTCCTTCTGTCAGCCCCTGAGTCAGCCTCCTGCCATCGCTGGGACAGAGACACCCCCATTCCCTCTGCATAGCGCCTGGGCACCCCCAGGGCAGGACTCGCCTTGTTCAGCTTCTTCCCGCCCTGCCCAGCCCAGCCCAGCTGGGGCTGGTCCCTGCCCCTTCCTGCTGGCTCTGAGGGGTCTGGGCACTGAGCTGGAAGCTGAGCAGCCAGATGTGGGGCAGGTCAGAGCTCAGCCCAGAGTCCCAGGACAGCGGGAAAGGAACCGAGCCCAGACGTGCCGTGCGGGGGGAGACATGTCACAAGGGGAGTCACAAACCCTGCCCGGAGGCAGCTGGGACCCAGGGACATTTCAATGGGGAGGGGCCCAGCCGAGGGCAAGTGCCTGGATTCACCCAGCCCTGACGAAGCAGTTTCCATCACGTTCCTCTGGGGTCCCCGGCCCAGAGTTGCTTGTCCCCAGACCGGGCCAGTGGGGGGGGGGGAGGAATTTCCAGTGTCAGGGCCTGTCTGATCCCTTCTCCCTGTCATGGCCCCTCCCTGCCGGGGAGCGAGCTGCCCCTTGGGCTGGGCTGAGACCTCAGAGCTGCTCCCCACTCAGAGCTGGATGCCCCCTGGAGGAAGGAGAGTCTCTGAGTCACTGCCCAGCTGAGGCAGATTCTGTCCCTGATGCCATCAAGCCTCCCCAGGGCCGAGTTCTGCCCCTCATGCTCTGATTCTCTCCCCCCAGCCAACGTGACTCTGGATCCAGACACGGCACATCCCCGGCTCTTTCTGTCGGAGGATGGGAGATGTGTGAGACGGGCAGACACAGGGCAGCCACGGCCCAACACCCCGGAGAGGTTTCACTCTGTGTCTTGTGTGCTGGGCCGAGAGGGCTTCACCTCGGGGAGACATTACTGGGAGGTGCAGGTGGGGGATCAGTCATTCTGGGCTATGGGGGTGGCCAGAGAGTCTGTGAGCAGGAAGGGAGGGATCAGCCTGAGTCCCAAAGGAGGGATCTGGGCTGTAGAGCGGTAGGGGAGGATGAGTTCAGGGTTCTCACTGACCCTGAGAACACCCCCCTGTTCCTGAGCCCCCACAGCAGGATCTGGGTTTGTCTGGACTGTGACCAGGGGCAGGTGACATTTATCGATGCTGGTGCCAACGTCCCGATTTTCACTTTCCCACCAGGCTCCCTCCCTGGCGAGAGAATCCGACTCTGGCTCAGGCTGTGGGACACAAACACTCAGCTCAGCCTGTGCTCTGGACACCAGCTTCTCTGGCCTCACACACCCAGTCTCTGTGACCCTAGAGGACTCCCCTGTACCCAGCCCCTGGCTCCTCATCTCTATGGGTACGTCTACACTAGCCCCCTTGTTCGGACTAGGGAGGCTAATGTAGGCATTCATCCTGGGCTTCATTTGCATGTTCCCGGGCGGGCACCATTTTTAAATGCCCCGTAGTCCGGACTAACTGCCCGCGGCTACACGCGGCAGGGACCCAGTAGTTCGAATTAAAGCTCCTAATTCGAACTACCGTTAAACCTCCTGAAGCTGCTGTCTGCTGGGAACTTTGCTCCCAACAAAGAGCTGGAGACAAGGAACGAGCTCCAGGCAGGGGCTGGGGTATTGTAATGCTGAATGTCACTGCCTGTAAATTGTAGCTGTCCAGAAAATCCCTGGCATGATGCTGTGAGCCCCTAAGCCTGAACTATGGTGGGATGTGAGTGTCTAGGAGAAGCCAACAGGCCCGGCAGGGAGCTGCTTGAGCTAGTCTATGGGAGGTGCTCACCAGAGAACATCAGAACAGCCAGACTGGGTCAAACCAAAGATCCATCCAGCCCAGTGTCCTGTCGGCCCACAGTGGCCAGTGCCAGGTGCCCCAGAGGGAGTGAACAGAACAGGGAACCATCCAGTGATCCCTCCCCTGTCGCCCATTCCCAGCCCCCGACACACAGAGGCCAGGGACCCCTCCCTGCCCAGCCCCTGTGTAACTTGTGTGTCTTGAACTGTGTGTGAATCATTCGCTTTAATAAAATGTTTCCATCTGTTCCTGTCCAGTTGCTCTCTGGTGTGTTCTCCCGTCTGTGAAATGGATTGTTGCCACAAAAGGAGGGTGGGGCTTTGCTGTCTCTATTGGGTAGTTTTTGTGGGGGGAGGGTTGTTTGCCGTTCAGACTATTCTACTGAACAAAAGCAGGACTCAGATTCTCTGTGAACTCATGACTGGACTCAGGTACCTGGGACCCTGAGCTGCTACGTATGTGTCAGTGCAGACACACTTGGGGTGCAGCAGGGCTCTTTTAGGACAGAAGAGCATAAGACCGGCCATATGGAGTCAGACCAAAGGTCCATCCAGCCCAGTGTCCTGTCTCCTGACAGTGGCCAATGCCAGGTGCCCCAGAGGGAGTGAATAGAACAGGGAATTGTCACATTATACCTCCTCTGTCGTCCATTTCCAGCCCCTGGCAAATAGAGTCAAGGGTCACCATCCCTATCCAATCTGACTAATAAGTATTGAAGAACCTAACCTCCATGAATTTATCCAGCTCTTATTTAAACCCCCTAAAGTTGTGTCTCCACTGCAGGGCTTAACGTGAAATAAGCTACACAAAGTGAGCTATGTCAGTTCTGTATCTTATTTTGAAACTGGGAGTGTCTACACAGCATTTGTTTTTAAATAGAGCTCTCTTTGTCCGGCTTCCCTTATTCCTCGTACAATGAGGGTTACAGGAGTCAGAGTAAGAAGTTCTCCAGCTTGGCAATATTTTGACACAATTTTGAAATAACTACCTGCTGTGTAGATGCGGACTAAGTTATTTCAAAATAAAGTTGCAGCATAGACATACCCTTAACATGCTGGTCTTCACAACATCCTCAGGCAAGGAGTTCCACAGGGTGACTGTGCACTGTGTCAAGAAACAATTCCTTTTGTTTGTCTTAAACCTGCTACCTATTAATTTAATTTGGTGACTCCAAGTTTTAGGTTATGGGAACAAGTAAATAACTTTTCCTTATTCACTTTTTCCATACCCGTCATGATTTTATAGACCTCTGTCCTATCCCCCCTTCATCTCTTTTCTATGCTGAAAACTCCCAGTCTTTTTCATCTCTCTTCTTATGGGACCTGTTCCAAACCCCAAATCATTTTTGTTGCCCTTTTCTGAACCAGAGTTGGGACATTTTCTCACCCCGCTGTATTCACTGGGGTAGAACTGTCCCTGCCATCACAGGGTATGTCTACACTACAGCACTAATTCGAACTAACTTAATTCGAATTAGTTAATTCAAACTAAGCTAATTCGAATTAGTGCATCTAGACCTAAAAACTAATTCGAATTAGCGTTTTGCTAATTCGAAATAGCATGTCCACATTAAGTGGACCCTGAACTGAAGTTAAGGCTGGCCGGAACCAGTGCCGGCAAGGCATCATGTTAGGGCTTAGAGTGTGGAGCTGCTGCCTCAGGCTAGCCGAGGGCTGTGCTTAAAGGGACCCGACCCCCATCCCAGACAGACAGTTCTCAGGGTTCCCTGCTTGCTTGTCTAACTCGATGAGGGACAGCAAAGCAGTCCTGTCTTGGAGTGCCCACACTCGGCACATAACAGCACTCGGCCATCAGCCTGGCTGCATTTGCCACAGGCTGCCATCCGGGGGGGTCAGTTGGGGGGCTGTCAGGATCCAGGAGGCCCTACAGGAGAGTTTCCACCCCGAGGAGCCCGCAGAGCCACCCCAGTCCTCCCTGTCGGGGGCTTGTGCCCCATTCCTCCCTCACCTCCTTCCACTTACCCCTCCCTAGCCCCCCTTCCTGATGTAAAAAATAAAGGACACGTGTGTTCAAAAATAGAAACTCTCTTTATTTAACAAAACTGTGTGTGTGGGGGGGGGAGGGGATTAACCTCTGGGGAGACTGGGAAAAGGAGGTGGGAGAGGGGAAGAGACAGGGTGAGAGGGGAGGGGGAAACCTGGGAAGAGGGAGCTGGAAGGGGGAAGCAAGGGGAAGAAGGAGGAGGGGAAGTCTAAAACTATGGTACGCCATATCTTCAGTACTGTGTACAGATGTGGTCTCCTAACCTCAAAAAAGATATTTTGGCCTTGGAAAGGGTTCAGAAAAGGGCAATTAAAATGATTAGGGTTTTGGAACAGGTCCCATATGAAGAGAGGCTAAAGAGACTGGGACTTTTCAGCTTAGAAAAGAGGAGACTGAGGGGGGATATGCTAGAGGTATATAAAATCATGAGTGGTGTGGAGAGGGTGAATAAAGAAAAGTTCTTCATTAGTTCCCATAATATAAGGACTAGAGGACACCAAATGAAATTAATGGGCAGCAGGTTTAAAACTAATAAGTGAAAGTTCTTCTTCACACAGCACATACTCAACCTGTGGAACTCCTTGCCACAGGAGGCTGTGAAGGCTAGAACTATAACAGAGTTTAAAGAGAAGTTAGATAAATTCATGGAGGTTGGGTCCATGGAGTGCTATTAGCCAGGGGGTAGGAAGGGTGTCCCTGGCCTTTGTTTGTGGAAGGCTAGAGATGGATGGCACGAGACAAATCACTTGGTCATTGTCTTTGGTCCATCCCCTCTGGGGTACCTGGTGTTGGCCGTTGTCGACAGACAGGCTACTGGGCTAGATGGACCTTTGGTCTGACCCAGTATGGCCATTCTTATGTTCTAAGCTCAGGGTCAGGGGTCTCACTGGATCAACTTGATTTTCATGCAAACCTGCTCCTGGGTTCCGCATGTGGCTTCTGGTGGCCAGGCTGGCAGCCATGCAACTGTAGATGGCCGCGTTCCTGTGGCTAGTGCGGAGATCGTGGACGTTGGAGGTCTCCCCCCAAACCTCAATGAGGTCCACGATCTCCGCACTAGACCAGGTGGGCGCCCGCCTCTTGTGGCCCCAGGCAGGCTCCTGGGAGCCGCCAGCCTGGTCCTGGGACGAGGCGGAGGGCTGGGTGGCAGCGGGTGGCTGGCTCATCTTGTGCCAGGTGCAAGGTCTTCTGGCTGGGTGCTGGCAGGCTTGCAACTGGCACAAGCACTGTAGCCAGACCGTGCCCTTTTAAGGGCTCCGGGGCTGGGAGGGGGGCAGAAGAGTTTCCCTGGTTTGGCCCAGAGTGGCCACCAGGGCAACCTGGGAAGGGCTAGCCTCCAACTAGTTCTAATTAAGTGGCTACACAGCCCTTAATTCGAACTACTTAATTCGAACTAGGTGTTACTCCTCGTAGAATGAGGTTTACCTAGTTCGAATTAAGCGCTCCTCTAGTTCTATTTAAATTTGAACTAGCAGTTTGTATGTGTTGCCCCTATTAAAGTTAATTCGAACTAACAGCTGTTAGTTCAAATTAACTTTGTAGTGTAGACATACCCACACTGATCCATCCCTTTGCATCTGATGAGAAACAGTCACATTTCACATACGCCCCATTGTCCTGGCACAACCAAACTCTGACCTTGCTCTTAGGTAGGCTCAGAGGAAGGTGCGTGCCACATTTGGTGGGCCTTGTTCTTACCATTTAGGAGGAGTTCTTGAACAAATAGATTCACAGACAGACAGGCAGACATGCAAACTCTCTAAGGGTACGTCTACACTTGCTCCCTATCTCGAGGTAGGGATGCAAATGTAGTGTACCGAAATTGCTAATGAGATGGAGATTTAAATATCCCGCGCTTCATTAGCATGATCTCACCAGTGTGCTAGTTCGAAACGCAGTTGTTTCAAACCAGGACGTGCATGCCGGGATGCGTTAGTTTGAACTAAAACCCAAAAAATGAGGAGTAATGTTAGTTCGAACCAAGGGTTTTGTTTTGAACTAACGCATCCTGGTGCGCACTTCCTGGTTCGAAACAGCTGTGTTTCGAACTAATGCACTGGCAAGATCATGCTAATGAAGCACAGGATATTTAAATCCCCGCCTCATTAGCAATTTTGGTACATTACATTTGCATCCCTATCTCGAGATAGGGAGCAAGTGTAGACGTACCCTAAAATATATAGTGGGTTTCTGTTTTGTGAAGTAAGTTACAAAGTTCTGCAAATCCAGCAGTAGGGGGAGCATCTTTCTATGTCATCCCTGTTACTTAACAACTCCATTTATGGCACAGAATCATTTTGCCTCTGACACGTTGGGAGAAAAGAAATGAGTAATAAAAACCCAAGAATATTTCTCCCAAATACACCCACAGTTTCTCATTCACTGTAATTTTTTGCCATTGATGGAATTACTAGCAACATTTGCCCTGACCTGTCTTTTTTGTTTGAAAGTGGATTTTGTAGGGATGGGACAAAATCAGACTCACAATGAGACACATGTTCAGGTTCAGTGAAATGGCTGTTCTAACGCCATAACACAAAAGAACTGAAAACCACTCTCCTCTCAGGTCCCTGGGGGGAAGGGTACCAGGGGCCACTCATGAGCGGTGCTACCCCACGCTGTCCACACTGTCCCCAGTTCAGGGGTCAGAGCCCAGCAAGCTCTACGCCCCTTGCCACGGTGGTTTACCCAGAGTGCAGTGACTTCAGAGCCAGCGCGCCCAGAGACTGTGTCTACACTAGGAAACAATTTCAACATCACTAAATTCGACTTAATAACTCCCGATTTTACAACATCAAAATAGCGTGTTCCCACTGCAGGGCGTCCCCACTATACACCCAAGATACCTTCCAAAACACAGGGATGTAAACCAAAATGATGTAAAGTGGGGATATCTTTCCCCACAGCTGGCTGCCATTTGCATTAATTGCTTTTTGCTTTTTTCTTTGGCACAATGTAAGAGCGGGGAATGAGCCGACGTATAACACAACAGTTCCTGCCACCGTCAACAACGCTAGTGCGGAACTGACGCATGCTGGGGAGATGTATATCAGGGATGGCCTGTACGGGGAAGCCTCAGAAATAGTCCAAGGCAGGCTCCATTAATGAGGGCGCGTTACCTCAACTTAGAGCTCCGGGAAGCCCAGGGGAGGAATTAGTTTGAATGACTCTGGGGCTGCATCTAGACTGGCATGATTTTCCGGAAATACTTTTAACGGAAAAGTTTCTCCGTTAAAAGTATTTGCGCAAAAGAGCGTCTAGATTGGCATGGATGCTTTTGCACAAAAAGTGCTTTTGCGCAAAAGCATCCATGGCCAGTATAGACGCGATTTTGCGCAAGAAAGCTCCGGTGGCCATTTTCGCCATTGGGGCTTTCTTGCACAAAAAAGTCCTTCCCTGTCTACACTGGCCCTCTTGTGCAAAAACAGTTGTGCAAGAGGGCTTATCCCTGAGTGGGAGCGTCAGTGTATTTGCGCAAGAACGCTGACAATCTTACATTAGATCGTCAGTGTTCTTGCGCAAATTCTCGTGGCCAGTTTAGACAGCTGGCAAGATTTTGCGCAAAAGTGGCTGCTTTTGCACAAAATCTTGCCAGTCTAGACGCACCCTGGGGGTTTTCACACAAGCCTTTATTGGCAGGGTGTTCTCACATCCTCAGCAGGCCTCCACCTGCTGCACCTGACGTGCCAACGCGGGAACAGCCTGGGCCGTGCGTAGCCAGCACAGCTCTCCCATTGGCTGGTGGGAAGGGGCGGGTGAGTCACTCTGCTAGGGGCTGTGGGGCGGGAGGGAGAGGCAGAGGACAGGTGGGGATGGAGTAAAGCAGTCCCTTGCCTCGTCCTCCTGACTGCTCCATCCCAGCACAGGGCCATGGGAACGGAGACCCCGGTTAGCCAAAGGAATCGGGGGGGGTGTCCTCCAGCCCGGAGCTGAGTTCAGTCTCTCAGGTCCAGCTCAGTCACTCCCATGGCTCGCCCAGGTACCAACCCAGGGAAATGACACCCGCCTCCTCCCACCAAGTTTTCACATTCCTCTGTCCACAGGCCCCCGACACCTTCCTCTCTGCAGCTGCTCCCCTGGCAAAGGCTGCAGGTTTGGTTTCTGCCTCTGGGCCGGGGCTGCGGAGGGAGGGGCTGCAGCTGTTTCTGCAGAGCCGGAGGGGAGGGAGACCCTGGAGAGCGTGTGGGAAATGCAGCCCAGCCCCCCGGTAAAGCCCCTCTCGGCAGCCCTGCTCACAGGGACAGAGCAGTGTGTAGTGAAAACTAAGTGTGCATCTTCTCCATTGCTTAAGCTCAAAACAGCACGTATCATTTAGCTGAGTGTGCATGTCTTCGAAGCTGCTAAACTTTCTGCCAGCTTTTTCTAGATAAGGGAACTAAGCAGACTTGCAGTAACAGCAACCAATCACGTTGCGATACGCTGGCCAGAAGGAATGTAGAATCCATAAAAGTTTCAGCTCAAGCGTCGCCTAAGGTCGACTCTGCTTTGAGCAACAGAGCTCCTTTGTCGGCCTTGTTTGCAAACAATAAAATGGAGTTGGACCCAGCCTGAAAGTGTGACTCTCTTCTTGAGGTGAATTGGACTAGCCTCCAGGGAATGGAACTAGCAATTTATGCAACAAATTTCTGGCGAGCCAGGCCAGGAGATACCCCTTGGACTACTCCGGAGTCGGACGACAAGACCGTCGTAGGTGACCATGAAGTGCGCACCGGACCATGTTTGAGTCCGTCACGACACCGAAAGCGTGAGTTGGGACATCCGGAAAGTTAAAGGAATCTCCACTGAAAGAGTCAACCAGGCTGTGAGGTCCGAAGGAACAGCACCAGGGTGTTGACGGAGTAAGTATACATATTCCCTGTGTCTTTTGTGGTTGTTAGTCCTTCAGGGACTCTTGCGTTCAGCACATAGGTCTGAACATTGCACTCAGCACTTGGGGCTGAGAAGTTGACACAATGGGTTTGGGTCGCTCCCGGATAGAAAATTCCGCAACCCCATTGGGATGCATGCTGCACAATTTCAGTAAATTTAAGGGTGATTTTGGGATTAAGATGACAAAGGATGATTTAATTAAGTTCTGTCAGCTAGAGTGGCCAACCTTTGGGATAGGCTGGCCAGATACAGGGTCTTTTGATATAAATCTAGTTGCCTCTGTGCATGGTGTTGTTACTCGAGATGGGCACTGGGATCAGTTCCCATATATTGATTGTTGGTTGAATCACACGCAGAGGCGACCTGCGTGGCTGCTGAAGTGTAGCATAGGAGCTTGTAAGGTCATGGAAGCAAAAGCTAGGGCCACGGGAGGCAAGGGTGCATGCCCCAGGGTTTTAAATGATTCTGGTAGTGAAGTTGAGCTGACTCAAGGCAGGCATAGAGAAACTCCCGTGGTGGAGCAACATGAGGAGGGGGAGAGAGAAAGCTCAGCAGAAGCTCAGGCACGAACTCAAACTCCGCTGCCATCTCCAAAGCACACCCTTCCCCCTTATAACTCGCCCGATAAGGGGAAGACACCTTCCGTTCCTCTTGAATCCCCCCATCTGAAAGTTCTGGAGGATAGGGGGTTTATGCCCCAGCTCAAGCCATATAACACGGAAAACCCCTATGATCTGCACCCCCTACCCGAGAACAAGCCCCAATATGTATTTCCCATGAGAGAGGTGGCAACAGGGGACGGGGATACAGCTTTTGTCTACGTCCCCTTCAGTACTTCTGACTTGTTCAATTGGAAGAATCAGAACCCCTCTTTCAGAGAGGATCCCCTAAAGATGCAAAGCCTTTTTGTGTCTGTGGGCCAGACCCATCGACCCACATGGGCAGATGTCCAAATGATGTTGCAGATGCTGTTAACCACAGAGGAGCGGCGTTTGGTCCTTGGTATTGTGGATCGAATAGCTGAAGAGCGTAGAACCGCGGCTGGAGAAGGGGGAAGGGAGTTAAGAGAACTGTGCCCGATAGAGGATCCAGGATGGAACGGCTGCCAGGCAGCGGGCTGGGAGCGAAATGCAGAATATTTAGGAATCATAGTGGAGGCACTGGGCAAGGCGGTGCCCTGCGTCACAAACTTGTCTAAGTTGTATGAAGTTCGGCAAGGGAAAGATGAAAACCCCTCTGCCTTTTTGGGGCGCTTGTTTGAAGCTTTTTGAAGGTTTAGTGATTTGGATCCGGAGGCCTCTGAGAACCAACGGATGGTGAATTTGATGTTTATAGGACAGGCTGCCCCTGATATCCGTAAAAAGTTGCAAAAGACTGAAGGTGGGCCGGGAAAGCCCATTTCTGAATTGGTGGAAATAGCTTACAAGGTGTATGGGAACAGAGAGCAGGTTGCAGAGAAAAAGGAAGAGAAAAGGGGACAGAAGGAGATGGCAATGCTGGCTGCTGCCATAACTGGCAATCCAGACCCGAAGGCTGGCGGGCAAGGAGGCAGGGGAAAGTACCCCAAGAAAGGAAAAGGACGTGTAGGCACGGATGAATGTGCATATTGCCGAGAAAAAGGGCACTGGAAGAGGGATTGCCCTCAGTTGAAGGATAAGAAAAAGGAGAGTCAGCCAGAGGGTCGGCAGATGTGGGCGGAATCCTCTGGAGAGGACTCTAGCTGAAGGGGACCGGGATCTAAGGCCACCACCCTACGAGCTAAGGCTCGAGAGGATCCCATGGTGAAAATAAGGGTTGGTGGCAGAGACTATGAGGCTCTGGTGGATACTGGGGCCACGTTTTCTATGATTCCCATGAAACCCCCCTCAGCTAAGGAAAGTGGAAAGCATGTGGTAGTGGAAGGGATTGAGGGAAGACAAAGCAAGCTACCTGTATGTAAACCCCTCCTCACGAAGATTGGAAATAATATGCTGGAACATGCCTTTGTTGTTTCATCTCTACATGCCCAGTTGCTCTGCTGGGGCGAGATATGCTAACTAAGCTGCAGGCTGAAATTTTTTTCCGTGGTGATCAGATTGTAGTGCAGCTGCCGGTGAAACAGGGCTCAAATTACCAGATGGCCCTCCGGGCAATTGAGACGGTGTTAGAGGCAAAAGGGACTGAGATCTTAGAAGGTGTCAATCCATGTGTATGGGCAGATGGGACCCCTGCCCGGGCAAAGTCCGTGACTCCAGTAAAAATTCCTCTCAAGGAAGGAGAGGGCCCTGTGTGTGTGAAGCAATATCCCCTGAAGAAAGCCACCCGAATAGGGTTAAAGCCATTAATTGAAAAGTTCAAAGGATACGGCTGGTTGGTAGAGGGCTCTTCCCCTTTTAACACCCCGGTTTTGGGGGTGCCCAAAGCAGATGGCACCTCGTATAGATTAGTGCAGGACCTGAGGGCTGTAAATAAGAAGGTTCTTGTGGATCACCCTATGGTCCCAAATCCACACACCATTTTAACACAAGTTCCGGCAGATGCAAAGGTGTTCTCAGTCTTGGATTTAAAAGATGCTTTCTTCTCTATCCCTTTGCATAAAGACAGTTGGAAACTATTTGCCTTTGAGTGGGAGGACCCAGATACCCATTACAAAACTCAGCTGTTGTGGACTGTGTTGCCCCAGGGTTTTGTATCAGCTTCCCATATCTTTGGGACCACATTGCAGAAAGACTTGGAAAACTGGAAGAGGCAGCACCCTGAGGTAGCTCTGCTCCAGTATGTTGATGATTTGTTGATTGCAAGTCCTAATATGCAAAAGGGGAAAAGGGCAACGGAGTCCCTGTTGAATGCTCTAGGAAAAAAGGGATATAAAGTTTCACAAGAGAAGGCCCAAATATGTCAGCCAAAGGTCACCTTTTTGGGCTATGAGATTGAAAAGGGAGTGCGGGCTTTGAGCAAGGATCTAATCAAAGCAATACAGGACATGCCTGCCCCAACCACTCTGAAAGAACTACGGGCTTTCCTAGGCTTAACTGGATTCTGTAGGATGTGGATTCCAGACTACGGGGGCAAGGCCAAACCTCTATATGAGTCCCTCACTAAAGAGGGTCTCGCAAACTGGAAATGGACCAAAGAGAATCAGCATGCCTTTGAATCGTTAAAGACTGCTTTAATGCAGCCCCCAGCCCTAATGATCCCCAATGAGCGCAAGCCCTATAGACTCTATGTACACGAGAATAAGGGCGTCGCCTCAGGGGTCCTGACCCAACCAGTGGGCCCAACTTGGAAGCCTGTGGGCTATTATTCAAAGGTGCTGGACCCTGTAGCAAAAGGGTGGCCTGCGTGTTTGAGAGCTGTTACAGCAACAGCTACCATTGTGGAGGAAGCTCAAAAGATTGTAATGGGAACCGACATGGAAATACACACTCCACATGGAGTACCTCAAATCCTTGGAGGGGAAGGGGGAAAGTTCTTGAACCCCTCCAGGCAGTCCAGATATGAGATTTTCTTGTTGTCCAAGCCTGGACTCACTTTTAAACACACCACTGCCTTAAACCCAGCCACCTTGCTGCCAGAACCAGGGCCACCATGCCATGATTGCTTGGAAGTGTTAACTCAAACAGTGCTGATTCGGCCAGATCTGAAGGATGATCCTCTTGAAAACCCAGAGGAGGAGCTTTTTGTGGACGGCTCAAGCAGTGTAGTAAAAGGCACTAGGCACACAGGCTGTGCCATAGTGACTTTGACAGAAACAGTGTGGAAGGAAAAGCTTCCTGCAAGCTGGTCAGCACAAGCAGCAGAGCTGACTGCCCTGACTAGAGCCCTAGAGATAGGAGCAGACAAGAGAGTAAACATCTTCACTGATTCCCGTTATGCCTTTGCCACTGTGCACGCTCATGGACTATTGTGGAAGGAGCGTGGATTCATTACAGCCTCAGGGCAAAGAATAGCCAATGGACCACAGATTGTGATGTTGCTAGAAGCCCTTAAGCTGCCTAAAGAAGTAGCTGTGGTTCACGTAAGAGCGCATGGAAGGGCTGCCAACGAACGCCAGAAGAAGGGAAATGCAAGAGCGGATGCAGCTGCCAAAGAAGCGGCGCTAATGGGAGGTGATGTGGGATTCCAGGGCTCTGCACACGAAGTTCCATTCTTCCTAGAAGATTGTATAGTACGTTACTCCCCCATGGACGATGCCACAGCAAAGGAAAACAATGCTAACAAAAATCTGTATTGAAACCCATTTAAAATGGCCCCAGGCGCTCCCACTGGCTTTAACTCGCATTCGTAGCATACCACGTAGGGGGATAAAATTGTCCCCTTTCGAGTTAATGTTTGGAATGCCTCCCAGGGTCTTGCCGGCGGGATGGAGGGAACAAGTTACTGTTGATTTGGGAAAAACTGAACTCAGAGAACATGGTATCGCCTTGCAGTCTGTTTTGTCATCCCTCCACAGGTTTGCTGCGCTGTTCCAGAGCTTGCCGTTAGATGCCCCGATCCATGACTTCCAGCCGGGAGTTCAGGTGCTGCTCCAGAAGTGGAAGAAGGACCCGCTGACAGAAAAATGGGAAGGACCTTACCAGGTGCTATTAACAACTTGTAGAAACCATTTCATATTTAGCTAGAAGCCATCTTGTATAACAGAAACCATTTCAGCTTTTCTCTCAAGCACGTAGACCAGAGTGAACTTTCTGTCACCCTGTGAGAAGAGGCCTACAGGATGGGCTATTGGTATGTGTTAATTGGGCTGGTTGGGACAGGAGGTGTACTCCCTCGTACCTATCCGCCATCTTGTGGATAAGGCTTTGTTTTTCCTAGTTTAATTGATGATTTCTGTAATTGGATGCCCTGATGTCAGACTGTTTGGTTAAGGGTATAAAGATACTAGGACTGATTGTATTAGCAGCCTTACTGGGCCTGGCTTTGCTGGGACCACGTTTGGCTCATGCTGTGCTTTATTAATTAATAAAGCTGTTTGTTAGCTACCTAAACAGAGAGGAGCGTTTTTGCTTCGACAATTTGGAGGTTCCACCGAGATTCCTAACCCGCCACTTGCCCGTATGGACGGACCGGCACTCCACTTCCAAACCTCTCAGAGCGCTCAATAAAAGGTAAAGGGGATACCTGTTATGAAATCTCCTGGCGAGGGCTTGGGATTTGGAGTGACGGCCGGCCATTGGGGTAAGGGGAGCTACAGAATCCAATTTTGTGGAGCGGCTAACATTTTGTCTGTCTGCGTCTGTCTTTGTCTGTTAGGCCTGTCTTATGTGTCACAGTTCCAAAAGGGCACACGGTGTCTCTAGTGAGGCAGCCATGCGCTGGACCCTCTGTGTTCGAACGCTAAAAGCTGGTGTGGTGCCATTACACTCTCTCGGCACATGGAACTGTGGGAAAGCTTTGTTGTCTCTTTCTGTTACTTGCGGACGTAGTACTGACCTCTGAGGCTAACCCCAGGCCATAGTATTTCCCCATTCTGTCAGGCTGTCTCCAGGCACCAGGACGTGGTGTTCTGTCGGGCTGGGGTGGGTGCCGGAAACCCCTGTGAGCTGGTGGATTTTGGTCCAGCGTCTCTCAAGAAAAAGGGGGGGGATCAGGGCGAGCAGGCGGATTCTGATTCGGTGACTCACAGGGCGAGCAGGCGGATTCTGATTCGGTGACTCGCAGGGCGAGCAGGCGGATTACTCGCAGAAGAAAATAGTGTAAGCAAGCGGACTTTTGGTTCGGTGCCTTACAGAATCTTTTAAGCGCGCGTGCAGAAAATGGGGGTAGGTCAGTCTACAGGAATTCCAGTGCCTTTATGATAAGTGCCTTCTGGTATAGGATCCTAATGAAGTCTGAAATTAAGTGCCGGGTGTCTTAGGGCAGCGTCACTTAATAGAAACCCATGGGAACTGGACAATAAAGAAAGATGCATCTAAATGTGGAAACTGTAGAGAAAAATGTGTGTGGAAAATGAGTATGAATGTAATGAGTGAAGTATGAATGCCGCTGCATAGGTCTGAGACTTGAGCTGATCCCAGCTGCACCGGGGCTCTCCCACGAGGGAGCTCTGAACGCAAGGGGGGGGTCAGCTGAACCTCGAGACTCAGCGGATATGTGAGGGAGTGACGACTCCCCTTATTTCATGAGCTGCTAAGGTCTGACACTCTAGACCTGTCAGACTCTTTCTTTAGAGTGTGTAAAGTTAGTTTAGGTGGGGGTTAGTCTAAACATCCCCCCACACTGCCAAAAGGCACCCCTGTGTACTACATGTATGTGCATAATGGTCCAAGGACCTGTAAGCATTTAACAGATTGGAAAAGAGGAAAAATTAAAGCCCTGAGGAATGAAAGTGAAGCTCAGAAAAGCAAAAAATCCACCCTGCAGTAAGATAGGTAACTTACAAACTTGCTGCAGAGCCTCTGTGCCAAAATAATGCACAAGAAGTGGAAAAAAAAAAAGGAGATTTCTCAGCTGGCACACCCGTATCAACCAAGATTGGAGGGGGGGGAAATTCGGCACAACATCACCCCTCTACCCCTCTTTATAACGCATACACAGATAGGAAACACAAAAAAATAACTGAAAGGAATTAGCTCTTCCCTTTGAAAACACGGGCTTCTGTAACAAACTTGCCCGATCCAAAGCAAAACACCAAGTTTAAAATAAGTTTAACAGTTTAAGGGAAGTGTTCCTCCAAATTCTAAGGAAAAGAAATTAAGCAATATTGGAATGTGTAAAAAAAAACAAAAAACCCTGCTTTAAAAATGACTCCTTGTTTCTTGCAACCTCTTTTAATCATCTAGCCAAAGAAACAATCAAGTTTTAACATTTGGCTACAGATACTTTGTTAAATCTATTACAGGGAAAATAAGGTATTCTACTAAAACTTAATTGGTTAACTGCATAAAAAAAATAGAATCTATACATTGTAAATTTGTAAAACCTGCACCCTAAGGGTTAAATGTGTCTTTCAAGGAAACCAATTATTGTTTTAAAAATCCAAGCCCAGAAACTTCACGGTGTTTCTGTTCAAGGCTGAGTTGATAGCACTTTTGGCTTGCTTTCAGATCCAAGGTTGTGTGTGTCTGCAAACTGCCTGTCTGTTCTGGAAGGGGGGGCACTGTCCCCCATAAGTAAGCCTGTAACATTGCATATGATTCTTTTCAGGAAAAGAAAACCTTTTTTGCTTGCTGAAATAGTAACTAGCAAGCGCCGTGTTCTAAGAAAAAGTTTCTGTGGCAGTAAATCATTTAACGCTTCACACATTAAAAAAAAAAAAGCCTGGTCTGCAGTACGAGAGGGAAACTGAGGCATGCCACCTTTAACTTAATAATTAAACAATGAAGTAATTTACTCAAACCCTCTGAAGCTGGTGTGCAAAATAAAAGCATACCATTGGGTAACAGCAGGCTGATCAAAAAGTAGCAAAAAAAATCTGTAAAGAAAAAGTGTTCTAAAATATAATGCACCACCCCAATGTGGGTAGAAATGTTTTCTTTGTCTTTCAGATCATCAAAAAGCTAATATCAGCTGAAAATTAACTGAAGAAAAACCATGGTTCTGTGTCATGACATAATAAGTTTGTGTTCTGTGTTCTGTCCAGATTTGTCTTGTGTGTCTTAATTGTGATATATGTATTTCAAACATTGTTGTGTGTACAATATTGTTGTTTTAATGAAAGAATAATTTAAGTCCCTTGAATAATCTTAACTTTGTGCTTTACACAGATGGATTTTTGCTTTTATAATTCTAGTGAAGTTTTAGTAGCAGGCTATGCAGTTTGTACTGTTTGGAATGTACCAGAATCTGCTCCTGTACCTGCTGTTTTTCCCTTCTCTTCTACCATCGCCAGCTCCTATGCCGTCTCTTTCAAAACTGGCCCTCCTGCAAGCCCAAGCCCCAAAATCGGAAAAGCAGGAGTGGAGACTGGCAGGGTGCACCTTGCACCCAGACCACTTGTGGTGCAGCTCTGATGGCCGCATTGTTGCCCCAGTGGTCTTGCTACCTCACCTTGCCTCCGTGTTCCATGGATTGTCACACGTTGGCAAAGGGGGGGGATGGTGGCTATCCTAAAGCAAAATTGGTTTGCTCCCAAATTCTCCCAAGCAGCCAAAGATTACTGTCTGGCTTGCCCTGTCTGCCAAGCCCACAACGTGGGTAAACCTGTAAAGACAGTTCCGGCAACCAGCCTTTGGGACCGTTTCTGAATTTACAGATGGACTTTATTCAATTGCCTAAATGTCAATCTTTTGAATATGTGCTGGTTATTGTTTGTTTGTTTTTGAGATGAGTAGATGCTTATCCCTGCAGGAAAACTGATGCTATCACAGTGGCAAAGAAACTTCTAAATCATTACATCCCATCATAGGGAATACACCTTGTGATCTCCAGTGATAGAGGTACCCACTTAACTGGACAAATTGTTCAAAAACTGGCAAAGTACTACTCTATCAGACAAGCACTGCACTGCGCGTAACACCCAGGAGCAGTAGAGAAACTAAAGGGGATTTTAAAAAACAAACTTGCTAAAATATGTGAAAGCTCTGGCTTAACATGGGTAGAAGCACTCCCGATTGCCCTAATGAGCATGAGAGCCACTCCTAATCGGAAAACTGGACTCAGTCCACATGAAATTACATGTGGCCAACCTATGAGACTGTTAAGCAGCCTTTTTAAAAAAAAAAAAAAAGATCTGGCTCATGCCACACTTATTAAAGGAAGCATAGTCAAGTATTGTCAGGTACTTATGAGGTGTGTACAGTCTTATCATTCCAGGAGGCCCCGACTGAGCTGTGCCATAAACTACAACCAGGAACTGGGTTTGCATGAAAGTTCACCAGTGGAAGACTGCCCTGGAACCCAGGTGGAAGGGTCCCTACCAGGTCTTTCTGACCACTCCTACTGCTGTAAAGTGTGAGGGATTGCCCACCTAGATTCACGCCTCCCACTGCAAACCGGTTCCAGCCCCTACAGAGATTGGCCCCAACAAGGAGCACCGCAGACCTGGTACCAGAGACCCAGGTCCAGAAGCAGACGGGGATCACCGCAGACCTGGTACCAGAAACCCAGGTCCAGAAGTAGATGGGGATCAGCGCAGGCTTGGTACTGGCAATCCAGGCCCAGAAGCAGATGATCCTGAGAGACCGAGGCCAAGGTACCATCTGCGGCCCAGAAGAACCTGCCAGCGATAGGTGAAGCAAACTACGAAGTCCTGAAGAACAGCCAGCATGAGGCTGGACAAACAATTCATGTTGAGCTTATGCTTAATCTTGGATTTAATGCCTAGCAGTTATAACCTATATGGTTCAAATGTGTTTATGCTTTTAATGAACCAAGTTTCCCAAGAATTTAATTCCACGGGTCGCTGGATATGTGCTCACAGTCCTGTACATTCAGAAGGAGGTATCCCAATGATTCCGGTCCCACTAAACAACACTCAAATATGGCACACTGTTTAGTAAACTAAACCCAAATGATACTTGGCAGGATAAAGGGTTTACTAACCCAGGGTATATCCACCTAGCCCTGACCCCAATTGGAAAGTACTGCTGGACATGTAATGGTTCAGGAGCCAGGGTGGGAAAAAGCCCAAACTAGATGGCCCTAGACTACGTCCTAGCTAGTAAGGGTGGGGTTTGTGCCTTAGTGAGAAAAGAATGCTGTGTGTATATCACTGACACCAGCAAGGAAGTAGAGGAAAATGCCTTAGAAATTGAAAGAACTGTGGAAAGCCTAAGGCAGGAGGAAGACAGGACCCTCTGGGGTTGGTTGGGAGGCTGGGCTGGACATGTGGGAACTTGGATTTTGCAAGGAGTAGTTTTAGTATTAGCTATATTCTTTTGTGTTTATTTTTGTTTCTAGTCAATCAAATGCTGTATTTCTTGTATTCTGAAAAACACAAGACAGACTCTTACTAAAGGGAATGTGGAACTCATGATGTTAAAATATGATGAGCAAGAAGGGAACAAGAGATGTACATAAATGCTTTGATGGAAATGGAGGCATGAAATGGTTTCAAAGTTAGCCTTTAAAAGGCTAAAAGGGGGGAGTTGTAGAAACCATTTCATATTTAGCTAGAAGCCATCTTGTATAACAGAAACCATTTCAGCTTTTCTCTCAAGCATGTAGACCAGAGTGAACTTTCTGTCACCCCGTGAGAAGAGGCCTACAGGATGGGCTATTGGTATGTGTTAATTGGGCTGGTTGGGACAGGAGGTGTACTTCCTCATACCTGTCCGCCATCTTGTTGATAAGGCTTTGTTTTTCCTAGTTTAATTGATGATTTCTGTAATTGGATGCCCTGATGTCAGACTGTTTGGTTAAGGGTATAAAGATACTAGGACTGATTGTATTAGCGGCCTTACTGGGCCTGGCTTTGCTGGGACCACGTTTGGCTCATGCTGTGCTTTATTAATTAATAAAGCTGTTTGTTAGCTGCCTAAACAGAGAGGAGCGTTTTTGCTTCGACAAACTGGGGGGCTTCAGGGAGCGTCTCACCCCCCGGCTCACCTCTGGCTCAGGGCGGGAAGACTCCAGCTGGGTGTGCGCTCCCCCTCAGCCTGTAGCTGGACAGGACACAGCAGGGAGCGGTGACCCCGTCGCCCATCGCAGCTTGGCCCTGGGAGCTGGGCCCGATGTGGGAGGGTGCAGGGGGAGCCCCTCACCAGCCATGGAGAGAAGCCAGGTGTACATGAGCCCCGTACACCCTGTACCACCGGGTCTGGCAGGGGGGGGGCTCTGTCTGTGGGGCACAGACTGGCAGTTAGTCAGGGACGTGGGGGAGGGGCTGTTAGAGGCTGGCTCTGTGGAAACTGACTGGTAGTTAGTTAGGGACGTGGGGCAGTGGGAGGCTGGTATTCAGATACGTGGGGAGGGGCTGGCAGGGGGGTTCTGTCTTTTGGGGTGCAGACTGGCAGTTAGTCCGGTATTTGGAAATTGGCTGGCAGAGGGGGGCTCTGTCTGTGAGGCAGAGACTGGCCGTTAGTGAGGTTCATTGGGGAGGGATTTTTAGAGGGGGGCTCTGTGGGAAATGACGGGTGGTTAGTCAGGGGTGTAGGGCAGAGGCAGCAGAGAGGGGCTGTTTGTGGGGACAGACTGGCAGTTAGTTAAGGACATGGGGGGAGGGGCTGGCAGAGGGGGGCTCTGTCTCTGGGGTGCAGACTGGCAGTTAGTCACAGATGTGGGGAGGGGCTCGCTGAGGGGTGCTCTGTGGGGCACAGACTGGCAGTTAGTCTGGTATATGGGGGAGGGGCTACTAGAGGGGGGGGCTCTTTCTGTGGGGCACAGACTGGCAGTGTTTCAGGTACATGGGGTGGTTGATGACTGATAACACTGCTCTACAACCAAAATGCTTCTGAAATAAATGTAGTCAAACGTTACTAATTCTGGGTCACTGAGAACAAAAATGATGCTTAAAATTGTTGATTGGCTCTAGTTTTCAAGATATGCTATTGGGTCAGTATATACGACCCTTGACTTGGGAATAGCGGAGGATAAGTGAGTTATAAAGGGAAGGGATCTCAATTTAAACCAGAAATGACTAAAATACATCTTTGACTGGATCTATGAATAAATCTATGACTGGGTTTGACAGTACTTGCTTTTTAGGCAAAACAATGAATGATGCAATCTGAAGCTGGTATTGCGTCATACATGATATGAATTGCATCATGTTATTCCTAGAAGTCATGGATGATGCAATCATAACAAAGCTTACATCACTCTGCTGAACGAATTGCCCTATATCAGCTCTAGAAATCATACAGTGTCGTGCTCTCTTATTTGTCAGTGTTTGATTTTGCAAAGGGACACATTTCTGTTTAGCCAGTGAGCAGAGATGCCTCGTACTTGTGTGAACAGTGCAGATAACTTCTGCTATGTTTGTGGTGAAGTGACTTTTGCATCACAAAAGCGCAGTCATGCAGTCCATATGAAGGAAACCTATGACAACATGAAACAACTTTCGAGGTGCGTAAACTATGACCAACATCAGTGGCAGCTTTGTGGCGATTTGAAGGTTGTTGCTCTCTTGCTTGGTCTGCAGACTGGATACACAAAGTACTGCTGTTTTCTCTGCGAATGGGATAGTCGTGCAAGAGATTCCCACTACATCAAGATAGATTGGCCACTCCAACAGTCATTGGAGCCTGGGAGGAAAAGTGTTCAGCATCCACCACTTGTTGAATCAAGGAAGATTTTGTTACCACCCTTACACATCAAGCTGGGTCTGATGAAGAACTTTGTCAAGGCCATGGACAAAACACAAGCAGCTTTCAAGTACCTCCGTGGAAAATTTCCAAGGTTAAGTGAAGCTAAGATAAAGGAAGGTGTCTTTGTTGGTCCTCAGATTCATGAACTTCTTCGAGATGATGCATTTGACCGTGCACTGCATGGCAGGGAAAAGACGGCATGGAAAGCCTTCCACTTAGTGGCAATAAATTTTCTCAGAAACAACAAGGCAGACAACTACAGGTTGTTGGTGGAAAACCTCCTCAAGGCATACAAAAGCCTTGGTTGCAACATGTCACTAAAGATACATTTTTTTGCGCTCTCATCTAGATTTTTTTCCACCGAACTGCGGAGCAGTGAGCGACGAGCATGGCGAGCGATTTCACCAGGACATTGCAACAATGGAGAAATGCTATCAGGGCAAATGGAGCCCATCAATGCTTGCAGACTATTGCTGGACAGTGACAAGAGATGCTCCATTTAATGAATACAAGAGACAAGCCAAGAAGTGCCGAGTAGACACTGAATAGGACTAAACTATGTACATAATAGTTTTTTGCCTTTTGTTTCATAATAAATTTTATTTATATAACCCTTTTGCTGATTTTTAAAGTGTTACATAAACAGGACAGGTGAAATATTATCATGTAAAGCAACCATAAACACATGAAAAGACCTAGGTTTACAATTTATGATTAAAAACTCTACTATCTACACAATATACATAGACGTAAAACGTGAAAACTTAAATATCTTGGAAACAGTAGCCAATCAGTTGTTTTAATTGTCATATTTGAATTCAGCACATCAAAATACATAATAAACAGCACATTTTATCTCTGAAGCAGACGACTTCTAAAAAATTGTAGACCAGTGTAATAGGAGACTAGCTGGTCTCATGTGGGTGTCTGGGTGGGGAAGTTTCTAGGATGCGGGAGATGGGGAGTGGGATTTGGACGGGGTGGCACAGGCTGATACAGGATGCACACAGTGGGCTGCGTGTGCACTGATGATACAGGATGCAGAGTTAACGGGTAGAAAATCTTCACCCCTGGCCTGTGTTTCGGGGGCAGCTGGACCAGCCGATGTGGTTTCTGGTGCTTCCTTTGAGCATCCCCTCCGGGAGCAGGTAGGGGCTGTTGTATTCACTAGTCTGATGATGATGACGACGATGATGATAGAAATGTTGCAGTTCAGCTGAGTGTGAGCAAAAGCAACACACATGCCCAGGAGGAACCACATCCTAGTTACAGTGCCCCAGTGCACCCCTCACATCCTTCTTTTAGCCTCTAGGCCTTGTGCTACTGGGAACCGCTCCTGGGAGCTCACTCCCTGCCCCTGTTCAGAGTCCTAGAATCACTGGGCTGGAAAGGACCTGAGGAGTCAGCTAGTCCTGTTCCTGCTCAGAGCAGGACCCAGCCCAACTCAATCATCCCAGCCAGGGCTTTGTCAGGTCTGGCCTTAAAATCCTCTCAGGACAGAGATTCCCCCACTTCCCCGGGCCTCCTGTTCCAGTGTTTCACCAGCCTCAGTGAAATCGTTTCCCCTAATATCCACCACAGAGCTCCCCAACTGCAACTCGAGACAGTCGCTCCTTGGGATCCCCTCTCTGGCCATGGAGAGACCCTCTTAGGCCCTCTGCCTTGCCTGCATCCTCTGCCTTACACCACCCCCAGCACAACTGGCTGTGAGCCCCAGGCTGGACCTCCCTCCTCAGCCCTCATTCTGGTCAAACAACAAATAGCCTGGTAGCACTTTACAGACCAATAAAACATGTAGATGGGATCATGAGCTCTGGCGGGCACAGCCCACTTCTTCAGATGACCAGGGGCTGGGGGGTGGTGTATCAACCCTGTCCTGAGAATCAGCCCCCCAGTCCTGCTGGGCCTGCTCCCAGAGGGAGCGGAGTATAAAAGCCTCTGGAGCTGCTCAGGCCACCCGACTGCAGGAGGAGGAGGATGCGCAGGGAGCTCTGGGCCCAGGGGAGCCGAGCTGGCAGGAGCCTCCAGCAGCAGCCGCAGCCAGGGAAGCCCTCGGATAGGCCGTGCCTGCAGGCCGCGTGAGGGGAGAGACGCCAGGGCTGGTAGGAAGGTGCCCAGGGCGGGGATTGTTCCTGGGAGCTCAGCATGTGGCGGTCGGACTCTCTGCTCCTCGGCCAACAGGGCCCAGGGCTTGGGCACAGGGACGCAGGGGCTCAGGTGACTGGGTGTGAATGGGAGCATTTGTGCTGCCCAGCTCCCATCGGCGGCTCTTGGACTCACGTGAGTGGGAGGAATTGGACCAGCTGCCCTGCGCTCAGCAGAGGGAAACGTGAGCTCCCCAGTGCTGAGCCGCTCCAGGCAATTCTTTCCCCGCCGTGTGGCTGGGGGCTCTGGCTAGAACACTCCTGCTCTGACTGACCCCGTGTCTGGGGGGTGGGAAGGGATTGTCAAGGGGTCAGATGTGCAGAGCCGGTGGGTGTTCGGTGGATGCGGCTGCCTCCCTCTGCAGAGTCCCAGACTGGGTTCAAGTCATGCAATGGGGGATTCTCTATCCCTTGATATCGCTGAGCCGTGACGTGAGGGCATCAGTAACACAGCCAGGGCGAGTGGGGCTGGGGCCGGAGGGGTGGGTGAGGTTCTGCGGCCTGCAAGGTGCAGGAGCTCAGCCCAGATGACCAGGATGGTTCCTTTGGACCTTCAAGTCTGAGCCCATGAGACCAGCCTTTGGGCTCCTCTGGGACTCCTGTCCCCAGTTCTGACCCACAGCCCCTGCTCTGACTCCTACGCATGACTGTCCAGCCAGGAGTCTGGGAGGGCTTTGCCTCAGGAGGGGCTGCTGTCGTGGCAACAGCAACACCCCTTCTGTGCCTGTGGGCTGCATCCCAGTGAGGGGGCTCTGCTGGCACCGCTCTGTCCCCACAGGCCCTGGGGTGTAGCCTCCCCCTCAGCTGTCATGGGAAAAGTGTTTCAAGTCCTCAGGTTTGCAGGGAATGGCTGAGACTGGCCCGAGCATGCGCTTAAGGCCCAGAAAGCAAAGCTCATAAAATAAATGGTTGGTTTATTTCTCTTCAATCTCTTTATTTTAAACCAATCTCACAATTTTTTTTACTTTCCTCCTGCTGTTGCTACACCTGAGGTGGGTGGAGATTTTGGCATCGAGGGAGCATCTCTCAGACACCACGAATCACTTCTGCTCTTCCAGGTAATGCAGGATGAGGCAGCAGGGACTCCAGAGTCAGCGGGAGGCTGGATACATCTGGGCTGGCCCCAGTGGCCGGCAGACGCAGAATTCTGGGCCTAGCTGAGCAGCAGGTTTCTTTACACACCTGTCTGTTCCCAGGAGTCTCTGGCCACTCCCTGCCAGGGGTGCTGCCGTGTGAGCCCTGCCCTGGCCCTGGGCGTTCCTGGCCAGGCCCTCCCTTTGCTCCTCCACTCTCCATCCAGGCAGATCTCTGAGTTGGGGAAACCTCCCCTGAGAACCTACCGCCTCCTCCGTGGAAGTGGTGGGAAAGGGGCTTCCAGGAATTCCTGGCCGTGGTGGCCCTCAGGGTTGTAGAGGAATCCCCTAGTGCAGCGTTTTTCCCCCAGGGGTCTCTGCCCAGAAGGGGGCAGCAAGGCGAGGGTAGGAGGGTCGCTCCGGGGGCACCGGACGTTTGGGCTTTCCCAGCCGTGGCCTCGTGTTCAGTCCCCAGGTCCCCATCCTGGCGGAGTTTGGAAATAAGAAGAAATGTTCCTGATCTCTCCTGGCCTCCCAAGCTGGGCAGCTGGAGGGGCAGC
Organism: Pelochelys cantorii; assembly: GCA_032595735.1. Classification (NCBI taxonomy): domain Eukaryota; kingdom Metazoa; phylum Chordata; order Testudines; family Trionychidae; genus Pelochelys; species Pelochelys cantorii. The sequence goes on from CM064345.1 coordinate 11,133,129, forward strand.
TGCTCTCTGCCGCCCAACCTGGCCAGCAGCGGTGCAGACGGAAGGGTGGCAATGGCATCACTGCCTCCACTTCCTCCTGCGCTGCTGCTGGCGCTGACTTCACAGCTGGGATCCCGCTCGCTCTGGCCACCTAACTTGGAAGGTAGCGATGCCAGCAGGAGCAGTGCAGAGGGAAGGATGGCGATGGCAGGCCACACCCCCTTCCTTCTTCCCCTCCCTCTTCCTGCCAGGGTTGCCTGGCATGTTGTTGCCACCCTTCCTTCTGCGCTGCTGCTGGTAGCGGAGCTGCCCTCTGAGCTGGGCACCTCCCATGTGGCCACTGCTCTGTGGTCCCCCAGCGGAGAAGGCAGCCCTGCCAGCAGCAGTGCAGAAGGTGTTGACTTCTGAGCTGGATGACCCATCAGAGACCACCCCTCACTTGCTGCTGAGTGGGGCCCCCTCTGAACTGGGCCCCACAACAGTAGCCACTGCTCTGCTGCTGCCCAGGCCCACAGGCAGAGCCACCACCTGCAGCGGCACAGAAGGAAGAGCTGAGATACCACACCAGGCCTCCCTTCCTCCTGTGCTGCTGCTGTTAATGGGGCTGCCCAAAAATGGGATGGCCAGACAGTAGCCCCGGCTCTCCAGCCACTCAGCTGGGAAAGCCAGGAGAAATCTGACAGTTTTTAATATTTCCAAACATCTGCCCAGAGGAAGATTTGAGGGCCAAAGACGAGGTCATGGGTGGGAAAACCCAGGCGGCCAGTGACCCTGCTTGAGAGCCCCCTACTCTGGCCCTGCGACCCCCCTTTTGGGTTGGGAGCCCCAGCTGGAGAAAGGCTGCACTAGGGGATTCCCCAATGACCCTGGAGACCAACAGGGCCAGAAGTTCCTGGCAGACCCTTTCCCACAACTTCCAGGGAATACGCCAGAACTAGGGCCCCATCACGTCCCCCTGCAACCTCGCCCATTTCACAGCCAGGACTTTTCCACTCTGCTCCCTGGCACGCTCCCAGGTGTTTCCGTGGGAAATTTCCCGGCTCTCTGACCGGTGGGGTCCTGGCCCAAACTAGGATTGTGTGCGGTGGGGGTGGGGGACGTCCCAAGAGTGCCAATTTCACTTCCCGCCAGCCTGTGGGGCAGGGCTAGAGCCGTTTCACCCTCACTTCTCCCTGCCCCTCAGGGTGGCTCTGATCTGTCCCCTCCAAGAGTGCCTGTGTTGGGGCAGGACAACTCCTGTCCCATCCTGGCAGGGCCAGGCGAGCAGCTGGCGTCCCAGGCCCCTCACCACGTGGGGAGCACAGCCTCCCCACCCCCGCCCCATTGAACGTCTCTTGGCTGTGAAATGGGTGGGGCCCTAGTCAGGTTCCCAGGGGCCTTTACCCCCCACAGACCAGGGGTGGGGAACCTTTGCTGGGTCGGGGCTACTGACCCACAGAGAAATCCATGGGGGGCTGCACACAAGTGAGAAATCGCCCCCCTCCCCAGCGTGGGCCCCCAATGCAGGGGGGAGCCCCGACCTCCAGAGGCCAGATCCCCGCAAGCCGGGGCTGCATCCGGCCCCCGCGCCTGAGGTTCCCCACCCCTGCCGTAGGGATCTGCACTGGGTGAGAGTCTCTCTGGGAAGGGCCTGGCCAGGCCACAAGAGCCCATGGCAGGGCTGCGAGGCGCCGTGGTTTCTGTGGCGTCTCTGCCCGGCTTCCTGGCTGAAGGGCACCGGCAGCCCGAGCTCGGTTCTGGGGGAAGCGGCGCGACGGGGAGGCCCCTTCGTCTGATCGAGGCTTCAGCAGGTCCCCGAGGTGCAGCCCCCGTCTGGACTCTCTGGCCTGGCCGGCCGGTTTCCTCCTCCGCTGCCCTGGTCCCATGTGTGATCTTGCCTAGTCCTGGCTGCTGGGCCGGTTCTTTAGTCTTCACTCTGTGCCGTGACACGCCCTGTCCCTGGGCTGGAATCGTCTCCGCCGGGTCGCTGGGTCCAGCCCGCGCCTGGTTCCGAGGTGACGGCAGCTTCTCCCACCACAAAGCCTGTGGGCTCCCAGCTTCCCTCTGGAAGAGCTTGCCTTAGGGCAGGGCGGCCTAGTGGCTGGAGTCAGTACTTTGACCCTTTTCTAAGGGCAGAATGGCCCAATGGCCACTGTCAGTACATTCACACTTTTCTCAGGGCAGTGTGGCCCAATGGCCAGTTTCAGCACTTTGCCCCTTTTCTAAAGGCAGTATGGCCCAATGGCCAGTGTCAGTACATTGCCCCTTTTCTAAGGGCAGTATGGCCCAATGGCCAGTGTCAGTACATTGCCCCTTTTCTAAGGGCAGTGTGGCCCAATGGCCAGTTTCAGCACTTTGCCCATTTTCTATGGGCAGTGTGGCCCAATGGCCAGTGTCAGTACCGTGACCCTTTCTAAGGGCAGTATGGCCCTATGGGCAGTATCAGTACCTTTACCCTTTCTAAGGGCAGCGTGGCCAATGGCTAGTGTCAGTACCTTTTCCCTTTGCTCTAGGCAGTATGGCCAAGTTAGTACCTTGCCCCTTTAGCCAGGGCAGTGCAGCCCAATGGCTACAGTCCGTAAGCTGGCCCTGACTCACTGGGCTGTCCAGGGACAGGAGATGGGGGAGGGGTGGTTCCATGCCCCGCGGAGGGGAGGGGCAGCTCCTCCTTCTCCCCTGGTGCCCGGCCCAGGGCCGGGTCGTGTCCGTGGCTCCAGTCCCGGTGTGAGCAGGAAAATCTCCGACCAACGCTCTGACTCCGGCTGGTGGCTCCCTCCCCGCAGGCATCACCTGCCCTGGAGAAGCCCCTGCCCAGCTGCGGACACCTGGAGCCCGGCTCCGGGGGGAGGAGGGGAGCTGGTGCATCCCCGTGGCCGGGCTCCTCCTGTCCCAAGAGAGCAAGGGCCTGTCAGACGCGGGACCCCGGGAACCAGAGGGTCAGTGGGAGGTTGGCCCTGGGCGGCGCCTCTCTAGGACCCCCCAGGGCCAGACCCGCTCCCCCCAACTCCATCCCATCTAGCCCCCTTCTTCCCGCCGGCTGGTCCCTTCCCTCCCCTTCCCGCTCCCAGTCCTCCCCCCATCAGCCCTGCTCCTCCCGACCTCCTCCCAGGCAGCCCTGCTTCCCGCTGGCCGGTCTCCCCCGCCCCCAATCTCCCCGCGCCAGGACCCTTCCCCCCAGCCCCATCCCAGCCAGCCTCACTCCCCTCCCAGCCGGTCCCCCCCTTCCCGTTCTGAGATCACGTGTGTCTGAGATGTTTTTCAAACCCATCTGGTAACCCTTCCAGGGGACAAGGAGGGGCCCAGGGCCAGAAAGGAACCTGGCTGGAGCCCAGGCTGGAACATGGGTCCTTATCGTTCCCAGGTCTCCCCTGAGCCAGGAGAAGATGAGCTGGGCCCAAGTCTGGCTCCGGCCTGGCTCTGGCTCTGACTCTGCCCTCCCCAGGGGTCACTCCCAGCCCGCAGCCCTGCCGCTGCCGGCCCTGCGGCCTGTGGTAGCCACCTGCTCACCCCGGGGTCAGGGGGCCGGCTCAGAGGTCACTCACCTCCAATGCCGGGTGCAGGGGGGGCAATTACAACCAGGCTCTGCTGCTCTCTGGGGCCTTGGCTCTCCCTTGGGACACTCTGGGCACGAGGCAGGAGCTGACGCGCTGCGGGGGAGAGAGGTGAGGCAGGTCAATAGACCCGTGCCCAGGCTGTGCCAATGAGCCCCCATCCCCATCCCCGGGGCTGGGCCCTGGTGCTCAGGGGAGCGAGTCGGATCCATTGGGCACAGCTCTTAGGAAGGGCCTTGTCTCTCCAGACTAGGACAATGTGGATGGATCCCATGGTGGGGGAGGGGGAAGTAGTGTGGGTGGATGTGGTATTTGAGGTTCTTGTTCCCAGAGCCAGCCAGGCCCTGATTTCAACTCCCATCTCCCAACCCCGTCTCTGAAAGAGGAAGGGCCCAACACAGCCCTGCCCAAGGGTCCCCAGTCTCCCCTTTGCCGCCCCCACCCCCAGCACTAAAGGAAAACAGCCTCCCCCTACTTGCCCATGCTCACCTCACTGCTGTCTGAGCACCCGTGTGGAGTTCTGCTTGCAGGTCCCTCCGCAGGGCCAGCCCGAAGCCAGACCCCGCCCATTCGGAGCCTGCAAAGGAAGAGTAGCTGGGGTCACCGCTGGGAAACTGGGAAACCTCCTCCCTCTCCATGGCCCCCTGCTCAGCCAATAGCAATGAGATTGGGAGGGGGGGTGGCCGAGAGGTCTCAGGGGACGTCTCAAGGGCTGGCCCAGGTCACCCCCCAAGGGGTCAGTCCCAGAGCAATTCCAGCCCCGCCTCTTTGGGGGGCTCCCCACACAGCCAGAAATGGCTGGGGGGTGTTTCTGAGGCTACCCTGGCTTGCAGCTGATCTCAGGGAATCTCCATGAGCTCGGCTCCCCCCTCCCTCCAGCTGCTTCCCTACACAGGCCTTTGTGGCATCACCGCCCCCTCCCCCTGCACGGCTGGTATCCTGCCCCCAGCCAGCACCTTGGGACACGTGGACAATCAGAGCCCAGAGCTGTACAACCAGCCACAGCCCAACCACTGCTCATGGGCACCGCCAGCAAGTGTGTGAGCAGCCCTGGCCCTTAGAGAGACTCAGGAACGGCCCAGAGATAGGTACAGTAGAGAAACAGCTTGACCACCACCACCCTCCCCTCCCCCGCCAGCCCTGCTGGTCTGGGACTGATCCATCTGGTCTGGGAATCACAGAACAGTAAAATGGGAGGGGAACCTCGGGAAGCCACCGAGTCCAGTTCCCTGCCCTTGCAGGCCCCAGCACCGTCTAGATCATCCCTGACAGGTGTCTGTGCAACCTGTTCTGAAATATCTCCAGTGATGGAGATTCCGTAACCTCCCCAGGCAATTCGTTCCAGTGTTTCACCACCCTGACAGGAAGTTTTTCTGACAGGCAGAAACAGTTTCCTAATGTCCAACCTAAACCTCCCTTGCTGCAGTTTAAGCCCATTGCTTCTTATCCTGTCCTCAGAGGCCAAGGAGAATAGTTTGTCTCCCTCCTCCTTGTGACACCCTTTTAGGTATGTGAAAACCGCTCTCATGTCCCCTCTCAGTCTTCTCCTTCCCAGACTAAACAAGCCCAGTTCTTTCACTCTCATGTTTTCAAAACTGTTCCACATTTTTGTTGCTCTTCTCCAGGCCTTCTCCAATTTCTCCAATTCACTCCTGAAACATGGTGCCCAGAACTGGAGACAAGACTCCAAGTGAGGCCTAATCAGCGCAGAGTAGAGCGGAAGAATGACTTCTCGTGTCTTGCTCACCACACTCCTGTTAGTGCCTCCCAGAATCATGGTTGCTTTTTTTGCAAGTGTCACACTTTTGACTCCTATTTAGCTTGTGGTCCACTCTGACCCCTAGATCCCTTTCTGCAGGACTCCTTCCTAGAGAGTCACTTCCCATTCTGTGTGTGTGAAGTGGATTGTCCCTTCCGAAGTGGAACACTTTGCATTTGTCCTTATTAAACTTCATCCTATTTACCGCAGACCATTTTTCCAGTTTGTCCAGATCACTTTGAATTATGACCCTTCCTCCAAAGCACTTGCCACCCCTCCCAGCTTTGTATCATCTGAAAACTTAATAAGCACCCTCTCTATGCCAATATCTAAATAACTGATGAAGACTGAACAGAACCGTCCCAGAACAGACCCCTGCAGAGCACCACGTATTAGGCCCTTCCAGCATGGCTGGGAATCATTAATAACGACTCACCGAGAACAGTTTTAAAGAGAACAAAAGGCCGCGAGTCTCCCCTATCAGTAACCACCCACTCAACCAGTCCGCAGCGAGACTGGGAGCTCGGAGGCAGCTGGGGGAGGGGAGAGGGCTCAACAGATGTCCAAAAGGACGGGCCAGGTCACCTCCGGCTCCCAGCGCTCTGCCAGCTCAGCTCTGAGTGAGGCCTCCGACCGCTCCAACCCCCCAACACCCACCCACCCTGCTTGGTGGAGCAGGGAAAGGGGGGAAGACGCAGAAGAAGGCGAGACAGAGGGAGGGGAGGGGGCAAAGGGGAACCAAACGGAGCAAGCTCCATACCTCTCTGAGGTTTCGACCGTCTCACCAGGTCCGACACGACCGGCCGCAGGGAAGGAGAAAACGCTGACGAGGCTCTTCTTGCCCTCGCCCCTCGGTCCCAATTCTCCATTTTGTCCCCTCAGAGACCCTGGGAAGGGGCCGCGCTGCTGCCAAACCGCAGGAATCTCCAAGCTTGCCCCGGCCTTGCTCCTCTGTCCTGCGTGGCTGTTGTCAGAGTCTCTCTCTGCGGTCATCCCTGTCCCCCAGTAGACTGAGGTCCTGCCACAGGCCTTTGTGATGTCAGTGCTACACCCACCACTCCCCTGCAAGGCTGGTGTCCTGGCCCTAGCCGGACCCTCTGGAAGTTTGAGGGGTTCCCCTGGGGCCCCACTGAACGGCAGCTGGGTCTGGGGCCAAGCGGGCTGGGCAGTAACGCCCCAGGGGCTGCTCCCTCGGCCCCACCCAGCTTGTCAGTCCTTAGCAGAGTGTCAGGCCAGACAAGCCCATTCATGGATCAATAAAAGTTGCCCCTCCCCTAATAGCTGAGACATTAGGCCAGTGTAACAACGCGGCGGGGGGGGGGGGTGGATTGTTAACGGAACTGGTCTAAGCCCTAGAGTGGATCCTATAAAGGACCCTTCTCTTCCTAGACTTTAATGTAGGTCCTCAGCTGGAATCAGCTCCTCCTAGAACTCTTTCACAGGGGTGGGACCGATTCCCTGGTAGTTTTTTCCTTCCGCCACATTAACGACAGTTGATATATTGGCAAAGCATCTCTAGCTTGTCTCATCAGCAGTGCTCAACCTACTTTCCAAAGGAGAGAAGGTTCATTATCCTCATTCTGCAGATGGGGAAACTGAGGCATGGAAAGGGTCAAAAGTCTTGCCCAAAGTCACCCCACTGGAAAGTGGTAGACCCAGGTCTGTTGAATCCCAATCTAGGGCTGGACACATGCCCTTCGATCAGGAAGGGCCATATTAGTGACTCTCTGAGCATGGGTTCTTCAGGATCTAGTGGCTGGTGATTTAGAGTAAAGGGCCCTGGGGGAACCGGAAACAATTCAGAACCAGGGGCCAGGGATGACAAAGAGCATCGAGTGGGTCTGTACGAGGAGCAACTAAAAGCATCAGGCTGCCCAGCTTAGAGACGAGGCAGCTAACACGGGATATGAGGAACCTCTGTCAAAGGACAAAAGGTGCATGAACACGTGGAGAGAAGTGGGATTCACCTATTTCCACAATACACCCGTTGCTGGCACAGTGCAGTGGGGTTGCCCTGGCTGCGGGCCTGGGGACTTGCCTGGGTCCCTTTCTCATGGCAGGACCTGCTGTCAGGGCAGTTCAGTCCCTAGAAGTAAGAGAGCAGTGACAGTCCTGCTTGGTAGAACCAGAATGAACATTTCATTTTGAAATAAATGGTTTTGTTCATTCTAAACACTTCCTGTCAAAAACTGGATATTTTCTGGTTGCAAATCAAGTTTTCCAAGGGAAATATAATGTTTTCTACTACAGCCAATTTCTCAGTAGAAACACTTCCATGGCTGAAACATTTTAGCTTTCTCCAAGTGGAAGACTAAAGGAGAAATTACTGTCAACTAAACAAATTACAATCATATATTCAATGGAGAAAAATCATAAAGAAGAGTTATTTACTTCTTCCCAGGACACGAGAACTAGATGGTGAGCAAATGAAATTTATAGGGAGCAAATTTCAAATAAGCCAAAGGAAGTATTTCTTCACAAAGCACAAAGTCAACTTGTGGAACTCCTTGCCAGAGGATGTTGTGGTAGAAACATCCGTCTCCATCCTTTTTGCACCCACATTCTTTCTCTATTTCCTGTTCCTCTTAGGGACCCCAAACCTCTTCCGAGGCTCAGGTGCCCTTGTGGTGTGCTAGTCTGGAGACCTCCAATGGTCCTGTGATGTGAACTATCACCCACTTGGTGATTTGCGCCTGACCCTGAGCGGCCGGGGGAAGACCAGGAGAAGCTATGGGGATAGCTGCTGCCAGATTGCAGCAGCCCAGGCATGGCACATGGACAGGGGATAAGATAGCAGTGTGCACAGACCTACCCTAGGTGGCTGGTCCCTGCCTAGGAGATGCCTGTGGGGGCTGGTCTGTCCCCTGGAGCATCGTTTGTACGGCTTGTCTTGCTGCGCAAGGGACATCGGTGCGTCTCCATCAGTCCACTCTCTGGATTGCTCTTGCATCACCTTGTGTGACATTGCAGCCCGTGGACCAGGGACACGAGTCACTCTGCGCGATGCATCATGGATATGCAAATGAAGTTCCAGGGTCTCGGAGGCTATTTCTACACTGCAAGGCCATGTCTACACTTCCCAGTCTTGAGCAAGAACATATGCAAATGAGGCATGGCAATGAATATCGCCACGCTTCATTTGTATACTTCATGAGCCACCATTTTTGCAGAAGGGGCTTTTGCGCAAGAATGAGAAGTCTATACTGCTCCTTCTTGCACAAAAGCCCCCCATGCGCAAGAGCCCTTCTGCTGCTTATTTTCCCCTCTTGCACAAGAGAAGGGTTTTGTACTACACTGCTCCTTCTTGTGCAAAAGCTCCTTGTGAACAATGGCAGCTCATAAGGTATGCAAATAAGGCACAGCGACGCCTCATTGCCACGCCTCATTTGCATATCTTCTTGCGCAACAATGTGCAGTGTAGACATATGTAGCCTATGAGTAAAGATAGAAGAGCTGAGAATAACATTATAAAATTACACAAGAATAAATTATAAAATAGAAATGCCAGTGTTAGCCTATTGGATTCCCTAAGCAAGAATATTTCCCCCTTCCCACAACACATAATAATAATTAATAGGGGGCCACTGGAGCCACTTGGGGCCCTAAGCAATTGCTTAGTCTGCTTACACCTACTGCCAGCTCTGAAAATGTGGAGTTATACAAAGTTACAGCAGTACAGTCATTCTATGGTAGCTATTCCAGTCAATTTCCTTGGGTAGAAGAGCCCTTAGTGTACATAAGAATCAGACCATGTGTGCCTAATTCACAACTGGCATTACTCCAGTTTTAGTACAGTAATAGATTACACTATTCAGTTAAATTACAGTAGCAAAAGAATCCAGTAATACAATGAAGAATCAGGCACTAAAGTTTAGAATAAATCTAGGCTGATTTCTTTAAAATATTCATTTTATTTTTAATGAAATAGACTTCAATCTTGTATGCACATATTTGTGCTAGATTCTTCCACTGTAAATGAGCTCTCCCGATTTCTATCCACTCAGTTTTGGGGTAAAATAAAACAATATGGGTACAGTTTTACATCAGCCGAGGATCCATCCTAGAGAAGTAAAATGATGTAGCAAAAATTTTAAAGACTGACAGTGACCCCCATCCTTTATGCAAATATACACACCAAAATGTAGTTGAATGTAGAATGTCCATTTCTGCTAATAATTTGCCACCAGCGACTCTTTGCCTGATCTTTGTTTTATTTTTCAGTTACAAATTAGGGATGTCTGTTAATTAGTGAGCATTCAATTTAGTTGAAGATTGGGTGAACACAGTTTCCTAGAGTGGGTGTGAACTTAACCCATGAGTACATTTTAGAGAAACATGATAGGTCATTTTCACCATTGACTAAGGTTACACTGTATTGTACACAATGTAGAGAGCCTATATCTAACCTACACTAGAAAATTAAATGAAATAAATATTTTCCCCACAATTCTCAACTGCATAGGTGCTTATATGTGTAGGATAACCTTGTTGTATTTTCCATGCAGTGTTTTAATGGCAATCCATGAGAAACAGATGAAAACAAATGCAGACCTCAAAGAAACTGGACTTTCAAGCTGTGTGTTATAAATGCACATATTTTTATCTGAATCTGACCTGTATGCAGAAGTCACATTCAGCTCAATCGGACAATTCTGTACCAAGGCACAGAAGGTGCAGCCTTAGCAGTACCTCCTTTGCACTGTCTGGATTCTGGGTTGGTGGGATCTGCTCTAATTTACGACAGTTTTAGTCAGATAACCTCTGAGCTGTGCCATTGCCAAGAATCTCAGTTGCGCTTAGTGCTGCAGATACTCTGGTTTCTACCCCTAATACCCTTCTTCTTGCCTCATGTTCTAACATGGATTCTATCTGAGTGCTATGAGGAGTTGCAGAGGGTTGCATTGTGGTCTGAACTGACTTCTATACAGAAAATTTTTCCGCAAGTGGTTACAGTTCCTATGACCCCTATGCATTGCCAAAATCAGTCCCAAAGTGTTCTGTGTGTATTGCTTGCAAACTTAAGACAATGACTGTGTTTTCAGTCTATCTGTGCCTGTTTCTAAAGTTTCTGAGGCAAATATATGTATGGATACGTGTACTGTATCTCTTATACCTACAATTCATCAATACCTTTAATGTGCAGCACAGCAAGCGTGTTGATGAGTTGTAGGTGTAACAGATATAGTAAAGTGTATATCTGATGCTCCAATAATATATAACATTCAACAATTGGGAAAGCTATATGATTTAAGTCTGAAGAAAAAATTGGTGATTAACTTACAGATAATGTTACAGTGGGGGAGGTCTAGGTTGGATATTAGGAAAAACTATTTCACTAGGAAGGTGGTGAGATACTGGAATGGGTTACCTAGGGAGGTGGTGGAACCTCGATCCCTAGAAGTTTTTAAATCTTGGCTTGACCAAGACCTGGCTGGGTTGATTTAGTTGGGATTGGTCCTGCCTTACGCAGGGCGCTGGACTTGATGACCTCCTGAGGTCTCTTCCAGCTCTATGATTCTATGAATCTGTAGTAAATAATAACTAACCAAATAAAAACTTCTTGACAAGATATATGATACTTTCATTAAACTAATAATTAATACTTCATATTATTTTGACACCATCCAGACGTCTGAAGAAGGGACCTTAATAATCTGTTTGTTTCTGCGATATAAACTTGATTTAGCTTTGTGAACTTTTACTTACATGGTATAATAAATGCATACAGAAAAGTTGCACACTGGTTCCTCTAATGCTTGAAGCATCAATCATTAAGTTCATTCATCAACTATTCTGCACCTCATATGTAAAGAATAGATAATTCTCTATTGTGAGTACTTTTTCTCAAAGCATCATAAAATATAAGAGGCAATAAGCCCTTTAAAGTCTACTGAAGTTAACAGAACTAAAGGCTACCTAGCATGATTTGCTCATGAAAGCAAATAACACGACTAAAATTTAAAAGCAGCTATAGAACCCATATGAAGAACATAAGAATTCTTTATATATTGTACTTTAGAAATATCATTACTTCAGCTTTAAGCCACAGGCATCTCCGCAAAGACATTATTTGTTAAGCAATCTGGATGGCTAAGGGGATTGGAAACATGATACAATGCCTTTCACTGAGGCCAGTTCTAATCTGTTTTCCCAGAACAGCAATGAATAAAACTTGGTATCATTTGATGCCTTTGATGGACTGTGTGAAACCAGTTTAGGTTCAGACCACTTTGTGGAGGGCAGGTGCATCACAAAACCACACTTACAGCAGGCACAAATTTGTACCCTGGTTGGTATGCTCAGCAGAGATGCCAACTAAAGAATGGAGAAGGAGAATGAATTATCTTCATCTCTAGAAAATACATTTCTTAGCAGCAATGGGCACTTGCTGCATGGTTGTGCTGCCGCTGACCTCAGGTGGATTACTTGGAGCCACCTCAGGGAATGACAGGACTTGGGAATGAGGAAGCCCCATTGTCACACAGCTGATCCCTGGAAGAATCATAGAATCATAGAGCTGGAAGAGACCTCAGGAGGTCATCAAGTCCAGCCCCCTACCCCAAGCAGTACCAATCCCAAGTAAATCAACCCAGCCAGGGCTTTATCAAGCCCAGACTTAAAAACCTCTAGGGATGGAGATTCTGCCACCTCCCTAAGGAACCCATCCGAGTGCTTCATCACCCTCCTAAGGAAATAGTTTTTTCTAATATTCAACTTAGACCTCCTCTCGCCCCAACTTGAAGCGCTGTACACTACACATTTGCTTTCCTGCCATGTTTCTGGATGTACAGGTGTGTCTGTCAGCACCTCTGCTAAGGAATCCCCTCCCTCTCTCAGGGAAAACAGGGCTGTCACTCAGCTGGCCCAAGAGTCCTCCTGAGTGAGAGAGAGAGAGAGAGAGAGAGAGTGTGTGTGCGTGCGCGCGCGGGGAGGGGAGCTTTGTCAATGTGCGGTCGCCCTCCTACCCCCTAAGGTGAGGGGCCATCCAAGCCGCAGAATAAGCTGGGGGGGAGCAAAGGGGGGGCAAGTAGGAGGCTAGAGGGGGCGACCTGGGGGAAGCAGGGGTCGGAGGAGCGGCAGAGAGCAGGGAGGAGCGGCAGAGGGGCCGCGGGGAGAAGCAGGGCAAGACAGGAAGGCCAGCTCCAGCCCGGGGGCGAGGGCGCCGCCCTGATCCCCCCCCCCCGGCGGCGAGCGGGGAGGGGCCGGTGTAACGACAGGAACAGCAACTTCTCCAAATTTGCGACTTTGGGTGCACTGAGCATGCGCACCCGAACTGAGCAAACTCAGTAGGCTTCTCTGTTGCGGGCACTTGCTCCGCGCCCCTGACTACCTGCTGCTAGTCCTGTGCCTGGCCGATTCACTGGCCTGCTTCCCCTCCGTCGTGCTGTCTGTGCGCAGCGGGGCGGGCGCCTGGCCCCACGGGCCGCTTAGTTGCAAGGGGGGGATCGGGTTTGGCTGGGGGGGAAGAGAGGGCGCAGAGTGGATTAGAGAAGGGGGGGGCAGACCTGGTCCCGTCATTGAGGGGTCGGGTTTGCCGGGGGGGGGGGGAAGGTGGAAACTGGGTACGGTGAGTGTGTGTGTGGGGGGGGGTTGGGGTGTGTGTGGAGGGGAGACAGGACGCAGGCTGGGTTTGGCGGGAGAGCATGGTGGGAGTCAAAGAGCTGCAAGATGAAAAGGGCGCTTTCCTCCTCAGTGCCTGTCCTGCAGCAGCGGGCCAAGTCGGGGGGAAGGGACCCTCCAAGTGGGAGACGATTGCAGCTGGATTTAACAAGCTGCACACGCTGAGGAGGGAGGAGGAACAGCTGCTTCCGTAGAGGCTGGCGAAGGAGCAGAGGGAGACACTGCAGGCTCCCAGGGCTGGGTGAGGTTCATGGGAAGGGGGTTAATGGCTGAGGAGAGAGGGTTGGGGGGGGGGAAATGAATGGCTGGGTGGGGTTAGTGACCGGGGGGGGGGGGGGGGGGGGTTAATGGCTGAGTTGGGGGAGTGACAGGACAGGGGCATTAGCTGCCGGGTGGGGGTGTTAATTGGCTGAGATGGGGGGTTTACAGACCAGGCAGGTTAGTGGTTGTGCTGGGGGGTTTGAGTGCTGGGAGGGTTGATGACTGAATTAGGGGAATTAGCAGTGGGGGAGCTAATAGCTGAGGTGGGCAGTTAGCAGTGGTTAGTGGCTGAGGTGGGGGGGTTAGTGTCTGGGGTATTTATTGGGTGACGGGGAGAGCTAGGGGTCGGAGGGGTTAATGGCTGATGTGGGGGTTTAGTGGCCAGGAGGGTCAATGGCTGAGGGGGAGGGATGAGTGGCTGGGGGCTTCATGTCTGAGGTGGGGGGGGGTTAGTGGCTGGAGGGGTTAACAGCCAGGGGAGTTAAAGGCTGAGGAAGGGGGTTACAGGCTAAAAAGATTAATGGCTGAGGTGGGGGTTTATTGCCAGGAGAGGTAAATGGCTGAGGTGAGAGGGTGGGCAATTAATGGCTGGGTGGGGTTAGTGGCCAGAGGGGTTAATGTCTGGGGGGCGGGGAGTTACACACCATGGGGGTTAGCTGCCAGGTGGAGGGGATAGTGGCTGAGCTGAAGGGGTTACAGGCCAGGGGGGTTGGCGGCTGAGGTGGGGGAGTTAGTGGCTGGGGGGTTAATAGCTGAGCTGGGGGATTAGAGGTGAGGGGAGTTAGTGGTGGGAGTGGTTAGTGGCTGAGGTGATTGATACCTGGGTGGGGTTCGTGGCCAGGGGAGTTAAAGGATTGGAAAAGGGGATACATGCCAGGAGGGTTAATGGCTGAGGTGAGGGGGTTATTGGCTGGGGCATTTGATGGCTGGGTGGGGTTAGTGGTCGGGGGGGGGGGGGAGGGTAATGGCCGAGTTACAGGACAGGGACATTAGCTGCTGGGCAGGTAGGTTATTGGCTGAGGTGCTGAGGATACAGGCCAGGAAGGTTAGTGGGGGAGGGAGGGAGTTCTGGGAGGGCTGACAACTGAGTTGGGGGGTTTAGCAGAGGGGGAGCTAATGGCTGAAGTGGTTGGTAGCAGACTGAGTGGTTAGTGGCTGAGGTGGGGAGGTTACAGGTCAGGGGGCTTAGCCTCCAGGGTGGGGGGGAACTAATGGCAGAGATAGGGGGTTACAGGCCAGGATGGTTACTGGTTGAGGAGGGGAGGGGGAGGATGAGTGGCTGGGGCAGTTAATTACTAAGTTTGGGGATTAGCAGTGGGGGAGCTAATAGCTGAGGTGGTCAGTTAGCAGCCTGGGCGGTTAGTGACTGAGGTGAGAGGGGTTACGGGCGAGGGAGGTTAATGTCTGGGGTGGGGAGGGGCTTATTGGCCAAAGGCTTGAGCGGCCAGATGGGATGATGGCTGAGGTAGGTGGGAGTTATAGGCCAGGAGGTGAGGGAGTTAGTAGCCAGGGGGGTTAACACCTCAGGTGAGGGGATTAGTGGCTGAGGTGGAGGAGGGGGTTACAGGCCAGGAAGGTTAGTGGTTGAGATGGGGATGAGTGGCTGGGGGGAATTAGCAGTGGGGCTACTAAATTTAGTGGGGCTAAAATTTGATTTGGCTACAGTCAAGGACACTCTGCCTCAGTATAAGGCATCTGAATGTACCAGTGCAGCCTCTGTATTAAAGAATGCAACTGCTCTGCAAGCAAATACTGGAGAGTGTGAGCAGCTAAAGCTGACAGTGGAAAGCCTGAATAGTGAGTTCTCTGCATTGCTAATGTAGCTGGGAGATGCACAGGCAGCTGTCAGAGCAGTATTACAGGGAAATAAGGATTGGGCCCAGACAGGCAGTGATCACATAGCCTTCAGGCAGCAACTAGAGAAGCTGGAAAGCATGCTGGGAGCCCAGAGAAGCATTTTAGCAGCTGTACAGGGAAGTGTGAGTGTGGGCACTAGGGACACAGACACCTGGGAGGACACTTGAACTAGGACTAGTTGGAAGGATCCTGGATGCCCATACCCCCCAGATGCTCTTCCTGAGGGGCCCTATGCCCCTGCACACAGGGAATTGCAGGATTTGAAATTAAAGACACAAGAACTCAATCCTGTGGCTCCAGTGGATCACAAGGGTGGTGACAAGTGAGGAACCTGACCCAGATGATGCACAACAGCAAAGGCAAACCAGGCAAACCATTACTGAGGCTTCTGATTTTACCCCAGATCAGGTCCGGGCATATGCTCAGTTATCAGGACCCCTAGAGAAGGACACATGTCTGGATTGGATGGTGAAGGTGTTGTCCCGGACGGGGTGGCAGGCCGGCAGATTATGAGGTTCTGGCCCAGGCCTGTACTAGTGTCTCTGATTGGGCAGTGATACGCAGTGCTGAGGGGCAACTAGGTGGAAATGGTGTTGCTGGTACTGGATGGGATTGGGTGAAGGAAGTTATGAAGGTGGTGATGTCGGCCAGACAGCTGGGGAAATTGTTCCATGTAACAGAACAGGGCCCTGGTGATTCCCCAGAACTGTATGTGGTTAAGAAGGAGATATTGGCCAGGGCCTCTGGGGTTGTGCCAGTGGTTCGAGGAACTGCCCCTGATTTTGATACTTTGGCTTTTAAGACTGCACTGCTCGATGGTTTGAATTCAACAATGAAAGTGATTTTAGGACCCATAGATCCAGGTAGGGGATACCCGGAGTTAGAGCAGGATATTTTTTGAGCAGCGACAGTTTTTTGAGACACACATGGACAGGCAGGAAAAGGAAATAAGGAGAGGAGAATGGAGCCTGTACAGGCAGTAACTTTTGCCAACAACGGGCCCCTAGATCTCTGAGGGGAGCCAGGGGAAAAGGGGCCTGGTGTACAGTGGCATGGGAAAGGAAGAGGACAGAGAGGTGCAATGAGTGGCAGAGGAGCAAGAGGAAGAAATGGGTATCAGGTGCAGAACAGAGGCCATTGGGCTGAGGGTGCAAGAGATGCATTGATAGCAGAGGTGTGGAAGAAACTCATGATGGCTGGGGAGCCAAAAGAGAGCTGGGATGGGAAGCCCATGAGTGAGTTACTACAGAGGGCTGCCCAGCTAGAGAGGCAGAAGGAAGTGACTGATGGGGCTCCTGTTAATCCCATAACAGACCCCGAACCATTAGCACCTCCCCAATAGGGGTGCCCGCCTCCCAGGACTCCCCCTAAGGTTGTGGCTCAACTTCAGTATGACAAATGGGGGCGTCCCACTGTCGGGGTGATGATGGGGAGGGCAGGGGAACAGTTATGCCCCACTATGCTAATCGACACTGGAGCATCAGTCTGTGTGCTTGGAGAAGCACTGGCTTCCCAGGGATGCTGTGGAAACAGAGCAGTCAACCCAGCTGGTGTCATATACAGGAGAGACAACAAAAGCCTCTATCACAAGACCAATCCTGACCCGTGTAGGGAATCAGGAGTCATGGATCAAATACTGTGTTGAGAAACAGGATCCCACTGTGAATGGGAACAAGGAGGATGGAATATTGGGAATGCTTTACCTTAATCAAGGGAGGCTGATAGTGGATTTAGCCAATGGGCTCTTGGGCAAATGAAGAGCCAGCAGAAACAGACACCCCCTACATTAATGCCATACATTGATGTGCGGCTGTAAAGGCCCCAGGAGGAGGTCAAGCAGAAGAAGAGGACCCATGGGTGGAAAAGTTTCCTGGGGATGGGCTAAAAATAAATTGGAGTGTGGGAAAATTGATGCTCAGGTTTTAATTCAAGGACCTGACCCTCCTCCACAGCGACAAAATAAATATCCCCAGGAGGCAGAGGAAAGATTAAAATCCACCATTGACAGTTTGCTAGAGCAGGGTGGTGTTGTGCAAATGGCCAGCACTAATAATGCCCCAGTGTGTCCCGTACTGAAAGGGGATGGGAAAACCTGGCAAATGACATTGGATTTTAGAGCATTAAATGCAGTAACCCCTGCTACTGCTCCAGTCGTGGCTAAGTACCAAGAAGGGGTTGCTGGAGTAGCAGCTGGAGCACAGTGGTTCTCAGTAATAGATTTAGCAAACGCCTTCTTTGCCATTCCTTTGCACCCAGAGTCCTGATACAAATTTGGGTTCACTTACAGGGGACAGCAGTTCTATTTCACTAGAGTCCTGCAGGGTTTTCACAACGCCCCTGCAATTTGTCACTCTCATGTAGTTAAAATGTGGGAAAAATTGACACCTGCAGACCAAAAGAGAGTAATTTCCTATGTTGATGACATACTGGTGCATGGGGACAATAAAAAAGAAGTTGGTAGGATAACAGAGAGTGTGTTACAGATCATCCAAGACACTGGATTCAAGGTTAGCCAAGCCAAAGCCCAATTGGTGCAGCAAGAGGTAAAGTATTTAGGGGTAATATTGGGAAAAGAGGGCTGAACCCCAGATGCACAATGGGTGGAACTGATTGGAAAACTTTCTGCCCCTATTGACATGGCCTCCTTAAGAGCCCTTTTGGGAACCCTGAATTTCTCAAGAGATTTTATTGAAATGTTTGCTGACAAGAGTCGCCCACTGTATTTTCTCCTAAAGAAAGGGCGGCAATGGGAGTGGGGACCTGAACAAGCAAAGGCCTTGCTGACCCTGAAACAGGATCTGGCCCAGGCCCCAGCCCTAGCATACCCAAAGGTGGGAGAGCCATTCATCCTGCAATTAGCTAGCACGGACCTGGCGCTGGGAGCAGCGCTGCTACAGAAGCAGAGCACAGGGAAACTACAGGTTGTAGCCTATGGGTCCAAAACCCTGAATTACACTGAGCAAAATTTCACCCCCTGTGAGAAAGAGCACTTGGCCTTAGTGTGGGCCTTGCAGCATTGGGGGAATCTCATCAGAGGGTCCAAAGTCCTAGTGCAGACCACACATTCCCCACTGAAATCCATCTCAGGAAAGGCACAAGAAGGGCAGGTATCTAATCCTAGGTTGGCACAATGGACTCTGGCTCTTGTCAATCGAGGAATTACTGTGGCTAAGGGAAGGGTGCTCTCCCCTGTGCCTTATGGCCTTGTGGCGCAAGGGCAGGAGCATGAGTGCCCCCTACCAGAGTACAAACAGGTGGAATGGCCAGTGAGATCAGGACTCACTTTACAGAAAGCTCAGGAGAAAAATGCTCACATCTGGTTTGTGGATGGATCTAGTTTTTTTAGTTCTGGGAAAGCTAAAACAGGCTTTGGAGCTGTAAAGGTCAATACCAACCAGGAACTGAAGGGATGGGCAAGGCCCCATGCAGCACAAGAAGCAGAAGTGGTGGCTGTGCTGAAGGTGTTACAGGAGGAAGCTCAGGAAGCCACCCTGGCAATATTTACCCATTCAGACTGCGTGTGCAGAGCAGTAGTGACGTGACTACCCATCTGGGCAGCTAGGGGGATGTGTACAGGTGATGGAAAGCCAGTATCCCATGCACAGAACTGGGAGCAAGTGGCAGTCCTACTAAAGGGCAGAACAGGAGACATGTATGTAACACGTGAGAGCACATCAGAAACCAGGGAGTGAGAAGGATTTTGGAATAACAGGGTAGATGCTTTAGTCAAACAAGGGGCCCTGCTAACACAAAGCGAGGAAGAGGTGATCAGTGTAGTAACCAGAGCACAAAAGCAGGTGACTAGTCCAGAGACATTGGATCTGCAAGCCCTACAGGAAGGGGATGAAGAAATTGAGCAATTTCTGAGGCAAGGGATAATCCGAGGGAAATGGCATGTACACAAAGACTCCGAAGGGGTAGTGTGGGTCACTACACATGACCCAGACCTTGGGGAATGGCCTAAATGGTGGTTGGTGCCTAAAAAGGTCAGAACTGAACTGGTTCAATATGTTCACGAGCAAGGGCATTTTGGGGTGGACAAAACTGTGGAAAGAGTCAAAGATACAGGGTGGTGGCCCACCCTAAGGGAAGATGTAAAGCAGTGGTATAATAATTGTTTGTGATGTGCTATGGTTAATGCAGACCCACAGGTACAAAAGGGCCCCATTGCTCACCAGAGGATCGAGGGTCTGTGGGCCCGGTTACAGATAGACTATATTGGACTGCTACCAATTACCCCAAGTAACAACAAGTACTGTTTGGTAATTGTAGATCCCTTTACAAAATGGGTAGAAGCCATCCCAACAAAGACTAACACAGCTTTGACTACAGCCAGGCAATTGTTTAATGTGGTGTTTAGCTGGTGGGGGCTGCCAAAGGAAACTGATTCCGACTAAGGCCCACACTTCATTGGGGAAACTATGCAGGAACTGTGTAAAATGCTTGACATTAAGCAAAGGGTCCACATAGCAGGACACCCCCAATCCTCAGGACAAGTGGAATGAACTAACCGCACTCTAAAGTATACTCTGAGAAAAAGGGTAAAGGAAAATGGAAAAGACTGGGATGAAAAGCTGCCGATGATTCTAATGGCTCTAAGGTCAGTTCCAGCGAGTCATGGTTACACTCCCTTTGTGGCAATGATAGGAAGGGACATGTGAACACCCCAGCAGTGGTGGATAGATGTTGATATTCCAGATGGGTGGCAACCCAAAGTGCTAAATGACCAGTGGATCCAGTCTCTTGTAGCGGCATTAACAGAATTCCACAAGAAAATAGCAGAACAGTTGAGTGTTAACATATGAAAGATGGATAGAAGACTGGGCTGGGAAAAAAGGCCTGTTGAATGGGAAGTCTGAGATCAGGTGC
Source organism: Pelochelys cantorii (assembly GCA_032595735.1). Taxonomy (NCBI): domain Eukaryota; kingdom Metazoa; phylum Chordata; order Testudines; family Trionychidae; genus Pelochelys; species Pelochelys cantorii. Next base: position 11,153,004 of record CM064345.1, read on the forward strand.
TGTAACAGAAATTCACAGAGCAAGATCACTCCTTGGGAAAGAAATGGGAAGGCCCGGTGCACATTGTGGAAAGGGCCAGCCCAACAGTGTACCAGATAGAAATCGTGTCAAAGAGGCAAAACATGCCAAAGTTAAAATGGTTCCATTCTTCCCAGCTTAAACCATGGAAAGGGGACTCCAAGCAGTAACCTTTAACTAGCCCCACCCAAGGGGGTTAGAAAAATGTCTGTTTTGTCTTCCAGAGTTCTAAAAGACTGGCACCAGCAGAACACAAGTGACGCAGGTACCGTTATGAAGCAGCTGTTGTCACAACTGTGTGTCTGTGTGTTTTATGTTCCGTGTTTGTCTGATAGTGAACTCTATTCTCTGGTCTGTTGACATCCATGTAGTAAATGTATGGAAAAATAATTTCTGAGTAATGGCGCAATGCTGGATCAATCCAATAGTATTCAGTCACACCAGCTGTTGCTTATGCTGGTGTCATGGCTTAATCCCACTTTGGCACGATAAATGCAGAAGTGGGGGCCTGCAAAAGTACCCTAAAACCTTATTTTTCCAGGCTTTGGTATAAAACTTCCCCCCAAAATTCTAAAAACCTAGATTTTGGGGATAAAAGTCCACTGCCACCATCAAGTGCTTTTGAACCTACAAAGAGGGGTGGACACTTAAAACCAACCCCAGGGCACCCCAAGCTCTTTTCCCAAAAGAGCTTGAAAAAGAAAAGAGAAAATACAAACTGCAGTCTGTGGCTGCTATCCCCTAGTCAGAGGCCTGCAGGTATCTACAGACAGATCTTCCAGGACACAGAAGTGCACCAATACCAGGTTAATAAAAAAGAAAACTTTTATTATCACCAAAATACTCCTGTTACAAGCATAATGACTAGACTGAAAAAGTCACCAATTAATATACTCTTGGGGAATCTCATGGGCCAAAACTTAGTTACAAAAGAAAGGAAAACTCATTTGTAACAGCACAGACATCAGATTCCCATTTCCCAAACAATAAAACCTAACGGATTTATCTAGACTTTGCCCTACTTACAGATGGTGAAGAGTCTTTTCTAGGAGAGAGACATACTGTCTGTCCCATTCAGTATCTGGAGAGTCAACTGGCCAGGGACAAAAGAGGGAAAAAACAAAAATTCCTTTGTCCCAGTTTGAAATCCCTACCTGCATTTCTATTGACTGACTGCTACCTGGCTAGGTACAGTTAACCCCTTAGTCCCCAGTCTGCTGGCCATCCTTCATGGTTATGACAGCTGGGAAAAGGCATTCACCCATTACCATAACATAACTGGAGAGTTGTCACCAGAAGCCCCGTCACAATTTAAGTTGTCATTAAAGACTGGATACTCCTGACACTATGGAAGGAAATTGTGCGGGACCAAAAACCACAGTCTATAATATTGACTGCCTTAAGCCCACTCAGAAACAAGAATTCAAGTCACTTAGGATCCCTGTGTTCTTTCCAAAATGTGGAATATTGAAGGTTATGGGGTTTGTATGGCAGCCAGGAAGGGACACTGACATTAGGATGCTAATGAGGTTAAATGAGACTCACTTGCTTCAAATCTGGGAATCCAGCTCACAAACAATTTGATTATGTATTCCATTGATCATCATTCCTGGGCATATAAGGAAAACCAACAATGGAAAACCATTGACATGTTTCAATGTGTGACCCATGACAATTTGAGATATGTATGTGAGGATCAAAATTTACAAGAAAGGGATGAATGTTTCTATGTAAAAGACAAAGGAACCCAAATATGTATGTTTGACATATTCACAGAACAAAAGTCAGCTGTTGTATATGCAGGAAAGAGAGAATGTAGTGTGAGAATTTATTATCCAGTTGTAGTAATAGATGATAAGAAATTATATTTTATGACTCATTTAGTTAATAGATGGTTTTGTAACATTATAAAGATTAAGAGTTGTGATCTTGATTACTATGTACCTGTATGGACTGTAAATTATTTGAAGTTTAAACCACAACTGTATCACAATGTAACACCTGTAATCTTAGGTATGAATATGACTATGATAAGAAAATTATTAATCCATCCTACGTTACATTCACATTTACAGTATATTGCACAGACAGGAGAACAAATCCGTCTTGAAGTTCAGCATTAAAATGCACAAATTACTCATGTACTAAAAACTATTGAGGATGCAGGATATCACTCCTGGTGGGAAACACTATTAGGGTGGTCACCTTGTCTAACAAGTGTACTAAATATAATGGTTCACCCCATTGTGATGATCATTGAAATCCAATTGGCTTTATTAGTGAGTATAATTGCTTTGGCTTGCTGGGTGAAGAGAACTGTTCAAAGGATACAGGAAGCTGGCATGCAAAGTCAAATGAGGTCCTTATTAATAATACACAGAAGGCAAGACCAAGTTCAGCCAGACTGAGTATTGGACACCTGAAATAGTAATGACAGTTTCGAGAACCGGGTTTGTTTCTTTAAAGTATTTGAAACCACAGACAGAGAAATACCTCTTTTTAGGGTTAAACAGAGATTTTTATTTTTCTATTTACTTTATAATTAATTTTCCATTCAATTCACTATTTTTGATTCTTTTAAGACAATATAATATACAAATAAAAAGTAGAAAAACAGTACAGTTTAAAAAAAACAAGAAATAATAACTTCTCCTATAGATATACCCTCCTGATTTACCTTTAAACAATTTATGGAGTTAACAAATATATAATACTCACATTAAGAAAGATAGAAGCATTGCTTAGATTCAGGAGATATTCTTTTCTTTATGTCTTTCCTTTTCTTTGGATTTTTTCGTTGCAACTTACGACCGGTGTTGTTCCCCTTTCGGAGCTTATGTGTGGCAGCGAGATTCAGCGCCGGGGAGGGAGCCCTGGTTGATCAGACTTAGCTTTTTGGATTCGCAACCCGTCCACTCTTGGTTTGTTCCATCCAACCTTATATACCCTGTTTCGGTATTTAGGTATTCCTCCACTTGCCTGACAATTGCTGACGTTAGATTTTTGTTGTCTCATTCTGCCCTTACAAAAACTTTCGTCTGCTCCATTTGGGGTAATCAGCACTTTGTTGCATATTACTGTCTGAGTTACTTACTTCCCTAAAAGCAGGGTTACTGTTGGTCATCCAATCAAATTTTGTTTTTATTTTACATCTCCTGTATCTCACAATCCTGCCTTTCCTTTACACTTACAATTAAACTGGTGCTCATTTGACATATTCTGGGTAGGCCTCAACACCTTCCTTTCACAGACAGCTTTGGTAAAAGCATCATTAAGGAGGGGATTGTAACAATATGTCTTTTCTATAACCATGATGGAAGGCCTGAAGCCATATTGGCAGCCACAGCCGCCTTCTGCAGCCAGACTAAAGAGCAGCAGCCATTAGCTGTAAGGCCTAGCGTCACATACTCACAGTCCATCTAACTTGCATTAAAATAGTGTCACACCAGGCTGTGAGAAGGGGATTTTGTCTTTATAGCTCCCCCCCTCCCCCAACCCCAACTGTCACCAGATAAAGAAACAGATCTCAAGATGGGTAAAGAAAACTCAAGTCACACCATTCTGTCTGGCAAGAAACTGCTTATCAGTAGTTGAGGTTGTGGAATCCGCACTCTATGAATATGTGTCCTCGCTCTCCAATTGTTTGTCTATATGATCTCGGTCTGGTTTGTAACTGTTTCTGTCTGCTATATAATTAATTTGGTTAGGTGTAAATCAATTAAAGTGGTGGGGTATGATTGGTTAGATAATTTTGTTATGAGTGGTTTGTAAAATTATACTAAAATAACTGGTTAAGGTATATCTAAGCAAGACTCGGGTTTCACTATATAAACTGGAGTCCAAGAAGGACACTAGCAAGAAGAGCAAAAGGGAAACAAAAACAGAAAGGAACACCAAGAAAAAGGGGAAAGACCTGGAAGAACTCACCTCCGAGACTCAGCCTAAGACTAGAGCTGCGAGGACCCCTCTGAATGGCCGTGATATGCAGCAGGTAGGATTCTGAGAGACTGACCTTACTTGGCCAAGGGGAAGTCTGCCTGCCTGTACCAGGATTGGTGAGCATGACACTATTGGCTGCATCTAGACTGGAATGATTTTGCGCAAATATTTTTAACAGAAAAGTTTTTCCGTTAAAAGTATTTGCGCAAGAGAGCATCTACACTGGCACGGATGCTTTTGCGCAAAAGACATCTTTTGTGCAAAAGCATCCGTGCCAGTGTAGACGCTCTATTGCGCAAGAAAGCTCCGATGGCCATTTTAGCCATCAGGCTTTCTTGCGCAAGAAATTAACGTTCCTGTCTACGCTGGCCCTCTTGCTCAAGAATACTTGCGCAACAGGGCTTATGCCTGAGCGGGAGTATCAGAGTATTTGCGCAAGAAGCACTGATTTTGTATATGTTCTTGCGCAAATACTCGCGGCCAGTGTAGATAGGAGTGTAGATTGCCAGTCTAGACGCAGCCTATGTGCTTAGCATGTGTATTCTGCTTGCTTGGGAATTGTTAATAAATAGAGAATAAAGATATTACTGTGTGAGGCTCTTTCAGTAGCTAAAGATCCTTCAAAACCTGCAGGAAATTCTGCCCTGAGCCCTAGGAATGGGGTAAAGGTGTGTGTGTCCCTACAGTGTGGAAAGGATAGAGAAATTTGTGTGGGTAAAAGAGCAGCATCTCTATAAGCAAGATATTCTCTGACTCACCAAGACCTGCTCACCCTGAACCCCGGCAGCGTTTGACAGCCCCTTATGTGGGACCCTTCATCAGTTCATGGCTTCTGTTTGCCTGTGAGGGGGAAGGTACAGTGTATTTCTTTGCACTCCAAGAACAGATCAGACCAATCCTCCATCTTTCTTCTGATATGGGCTGCCCTGCTCTTTGTGGGATCTGAACGAGAGACTCTAGAAGAGAAAACCATCTCTCAGTCCGCAGCTGGCTCAGGACTCACACGTGTTCCTAGCCTGAGCTGTGCGAGGTCCGTACTGCCAGAGAAGGAGACCGGGGTCTGTCCTTCCCTGCCTGAAGGGAGCACGGCCAAGGTGTGTCACCTCCTGGGGACCTGCCTGAATTCCAGGACCTCACAGGTACAACTGTCAGTCCAGGCACACGACCTGCATGTCCTCTGCTTGGACATCTCACAATAGGGCCCCTGGAGGTCAGAACAAACTTCACGTGCTCCCATTGGTGAGCTATTCCACAGAGATCAGCCCAGGGGAGTCTGTAAACCCTCTGCCAGTTAGCACCAAGGACTCCCTGGCTCCTATACATGGTGGCCCCAGGCTTCTGCTCTGGGCTGGCTCTGCTCCTCTCTCCCATAAACAGGGGGACTGGACAAAGACATTGCTACAGAGCTGTCTGCAGGGTCTGGAGACAAGCCAACCCCAGGGCAGCCTGCTGGGAACTGGGGCCCAGGCCCAAGGTGGCTGAGAGACCCATGCTCTGATTTCCCCAGCCAAACACTCAGGCTGCGTCTAGATTGGCATGATTTTCCGGAAATGCGTTAACGGAAAAGTTTTCCATTAAAAGCATTTTTGGAACAGAGCGTCTAGATTGGCACGGACGCTTTTCCGCAAAAGCATTTTTTGCGGAAAAGCATCCATGCCAATCTAGACGAGCTTTTCTGCAAAAAAGCCCCGATCGCCATTTTCGTGATCGGGGCTTTTTTGCGGAAAACAAATCTGAGCTGTCTACACTGGCCCTTTTGCGCAAAAGCTTTGCGCAAAAGGGACTTTTGCCCGAGTGGGAGCGTCAGTGTATTTGCGCAAGCAGCACTGATTTTGTACATTACAAAGTCAGTGCTCTTGCGCAAATTCAAGCGGCCAGTGTAGACAGCTGGCAAGTTTTTGCGCAAAAGCAGCTGCTTTTGTGCAAAATCTTGCCAGTCTAGACGCAGCCTCAGTGTGAGCCATTCAGCTGGGCTGGGCAGAGACTGGCCAGACCCTGCAGCAGGGCAGCTCCCAGGATCCCCCAGGAGTGCTGTGCTACAGGCTGTAGGTGTCAGCTCCATGTCCATCCCTCCCTCAGATCGAAATCCCCACAGGTTTGACAGTCTGATCACTATTGTTAATTTTACCATGGGGTGTCTATGTGGGCACAAGTATATTGTGATGTCACGTGACAACCACAAACGATGGTGCGATGCAGCATTCTTGCACCGCTTTCAGTCTGCCAATGTGCTTGGTTTTTCCGTGGTATGATGGGTGGCAGCTGGTACGATACCTGTTTGCTTCAGTTTGAGGGGCTGGCTGTAGGCAAGGCCTCGCCTATCTCCCAAGACCTGGGAGAGAGAGGGGTCCTTCCCCAGGAGCAGTTGTAGATCATTGTGGTGCTGGATGGGTTTATGCTGGGGGCTGTAGGTGGTGGTGGGCTGTTATTTTCCTTGTTGGGTCTGTCCTGAAACAGGTGGCTTTTGGTTGCTCATCTGACTCTGACAATCTGTTTCCTCCCTTCCCCAGGTGGGTATTTACATTTTAAGAAAGGTTGATAAAAATCCCAGAGGTGTTTGTTTCTGACTGTGGGACTGGAGCTGATCTGGCTGCGTTTTAGGGCCTGGCTGTAGGCAATGGATCCTGCGATGTGCCCAGGATGGATGCTAGAAGCATGTAGGTAAGAAGAGGGCTCAGTAGGTGTCCAGTATAGACTGTAAACCTCATTTTTTGAGGAATAAGGGTTCTTGTGCAGAAGGGGTTTTTTTCCGCAAAATGGCCCCATCTACACCAAAAACCTCTTCTGCAAAAAGGATCAGAAGAGAATATACAAATGAGAGCACGACATATGTTAACAAGCGCTCCATTTGCATTTCCTCTTCCACAAGAGAGAAGCAGTGTAGACGTAGCCTGTCAGGGATGGTCTAGATCAGGGTTTCCCAACCTACGGGTCGGAACCCAAATACGGGTCACAATTACATTTCAAAAGAGTGACCAAGTGTCTCCTCAGGTGGCTCTGCCCCTCTTCCTCCTCCCATTTTTGAATTGCCCTGGGTCACCAAGCCTTCCTGAATTGCCAAAATGGGTCCCCATCTGCAAAAGGTTGGGAACTTCTGGTCTAGATGGTGGTTGTTCCTGCCATGAGTGTAGAGAACTGGATCTGATGTCCTCTCCGTTTCCCTTCCCCTTCCTGTATGTCTATCAACCAGAATTTCCATTGCTAATTTTTTGCTTAGTAGTGTCCAACCTAAACCTCCCTTGCTGAAGCTAAAGTCCATTGCTTCTTCTCCTGACATCAAAGGTTAAGGAGAATAATTCTTCCCCCTCCTTTGTGACACCCTTTTAGTTACCAGTAAAAAAAGCCAATTCCTTCAATCTAGCCTTGTACCTCATACATCAGTTTCTCAACCTGCGCTCATTTTTGTTGCCCTTCTCTGAACCTTCCCCACGTCTTTCCAGAAAAAAGAAGCCAAACTCTTTGCTCCTGGGGGCAAAATGTAAGATAAGAAAAAGCCTTAGAAATTCCAGGGTGATTTGAACTCACAAGCCTCTCTTCATAAGACTAATACACTACTCCATCAGCTATGGAGCTTGCTATGAAATTGGATTGTGTACTGATGAGTCAGAACTGAGGCACTATGCTTTGCTGTTTCAGAGTAATACTGATCCATGAACATTTTTGCTAAGTCTTTTAAAATACAAAGTTATGTAAATACTGAATTGTGGAAATTTCCTGCGAAATCATCAAAATGCTGAGTCATTTTCTTTTGTTGCTCAGTCATTAAACCCTAGTCAAGGAATTTTACTTCTGACAAGTGAAAATACCGAGTCTTGAATTTTTATTGCTCAGGAATTAAAATGCTGATTCATGAAGATGAAGACTCAGCCTTGTATTGCTGATGCATGAAAATGCTAATTCATGAAACTACTGTCATGTAATATTGCTGAATTGTGTAACTTCCTGAGTCAAATGTCTTTAGTCAGATCATGTTGAGCCATGAATTTTTTTCTGAATCATGTTTTTCACTGAGCCATAAAGATAGTAAATCATGTTTGAGGAGTCATGATATTTTGAGTAATGAAATTGTAGTGAGAAAATGCTGAGTAATGAAATGTTTTCCACAGTTGTGTGGGCTAAGTTGTGTGATCTTCTAGCTGAGATGCTTCAGGCAGAAAATGCTGAGTCATGATAAAGTTGAGTCCTGGGATTGCTGAGTAATGACATTTTATTGCTTAGAAATTATAATGCTAATTCATGTAGACAAGAGTATTTGTACTGCATTGCTGAATCATGAATTTGTAGAGTCATGAACATCAGGAATTATAAAAAAAACCTCACGAGACTGACCCAGAGATGATATTTAAGGTTTTTGATCTATTCTCATCCCTTACCCTCCCCTGAACTGCGTGTGTGTGACAATGGCAGTGTTGCTGGCTCTCCCATAGTTACAAGGGAAGAAGATGACTTTGTTCCTGTGATAGGAAATCTGGCTAGCAGATTGGTACAAAACACTCCCTGCTTTTCCCAACCCCACAATCCCTGATTGATTTATTCTTTGTCCTGTCACCCCAACCTCTGCCTCTCCCCAGTCTGGCTGTTAGTTCTACCACTGCCCAGCCCCCACCTCTACCTGTCCTCAGTCCGGTTGTTATTTCTGCTCCCTCTCATCTACCAGCTCACCCCTCTGCTCCTCCTGCAGACCCAGGGATTCTTCCCCCTCCATTTCTCCTTCCATGGGTCTAAAAGCTGGGAGGTGGAGGATTTTTCAGGGATCATAGAGATGAGGTGCCAGGGGCTGGGAACCTCCAGGGTCACAGAGACTGGGGTGTTTGGGGCCAGAGTAGCTGATTTCAGGGACACAGTCGGACCCAGGTGTTTGTGTCCCGCACCCAGATCCAGGGTTGGATTCTCTCCCCAGGGAGGGTGCCCAAAGAGAAAGTGAAGATCGGGGCCTCGACACCAGCATCGAAAAATGTCACCCGCCCCCGGTCACAGTCCAGAAAAACCCAGATCCTTCTGGGGGGGGGCTTATGGGCAGGGGCATTGCAGGGTCTGTGAGAGCCCAGAACTTATCCTGCCATGACTGCACAGCCCAGATCCCACCCTTGGGGCTCAGGCTGATCCATCCTTTCCTCCTTGCAGACTCTCTGGACACCCCCACACCCCAGCATTGCCCTTCCTCCACCTCCACCTCCACCTCCCAGTAATGTCTTCCTGAGGTGAAGCCCTCACGGCCCAGCACACAGTGCCAGTAGTCAAATCTCTCCAGGGTGTCGGGCTGTGGCTGCTCTGTGTCTGCCCATCTCATACATTTCCTTTCCTCCGACAGGATGAGCTGGGGATGCGCCGTGTCTGGATCCAGAGTCACGCTGGCTGGGAGGAGAGAATCAGAGTGTGAGGGGCAGAGCTCAGCCCTGGGGAGGGTTGAAGGCGTCAGGGACAGAATCTGCCCCAACTGGGCAGTGACTCAGGGACTCTCCTTCCTCCAGGGGGTGCCTGGCTCTGAGTGGGGAGCAGCCCTGAGGTCTCGGCCTTCACTCCTGAGGTTCACTCCCCAGGCTAGTAACAACACATTGATTTACTGACCCTGTCCTGAGACTGGTCATCTCTCCCCTCAGGCACCATCTGTCCCTGAGTGAGATTAGGGGCCCTGCAGAGGCAACTGGTGAGGGGAGGGCTGGGAAGCCACTGACCCCATGAGTCCTTCCCCCAGCCTGGACAACCTCCCTCCATCCCAAACTCCACCTCCCTGCCCTTGCTCCATCCTCTCCCTTCTCCATCCCTGCCCTGCCTCTTCCCGCAGCTGAGACAGTTCCAGGGGAATAGCTGTGATGGGGAAGCCAGCACCAGCAGTGGGGGTCTGCCCCCACTAAACTCCACAGCAGTGGCAGGGAGAAGCAAAGCAAGTGATCCCAGCTTGCTGTGCTCCCCTGGTCCCATTGCTCTGCTTCTCCCACCCCTGCTGGTTAGTGCAGGGGGGGGGGCCAGACCCCTGCTGAACTGCCACACCCCGCTCCCTGCCACCAGTGGCCACACACCGGCCTCTTTCCCCTCCCTTCCATGGTGTTGGGGGCATGTAACCCCTCATGCACGCCCTTTATATTCCACACTTGCTGAGGACTGAACAGGGAAGATCCAGGATATTTCCCTCCATATCAATCTTATGAAAAAATGAGGAGTTCTGCAAGACCTTAGAGACTAAGGGTATGTCTACACTACAGCACTAATTCAAACTACCTTAATTCGAATTAGTTAATTCGAACTAAGCTAATTCGAACTAGTGCATCTAGACCTAAAAACTAATTCGAATTAGCATTTTGCTAATTCGAACTAGCATGGCCACATTGAGTGGAGCCTGAACCGAAGTTAAGGCTGGCCGGAACCAGTGCTGGCAGGGCATCAGGTTAGGACTTAGAGTGTGGAGCTGCTGCCTCAGGCTAGCCAAGGGCTGTGCTTAAAGGGACCCGACCCCCACCCCGGACAGACAGTTCTCAGGGTTCCCCGCTTGCTTGTCTACCTCGATGAGGGACAGCAAAGCAGCCCTGTCTTGGAGTGCCCTCACTCGGCACATCACAGCGCTTAGCCATCAGCCCGGCTGCACTTGCCGCAGGCTGCCATCCGGAGGGGTCAGTTGGGGGGCTGTCAGGATCCAGGAGGCCCTGCAGGAGAGCTTCCACTCCAAGGAGCCCGCAGAGCCTCCCCAGTCCTCCCCATCAGGGGCTCGTGCCCCATTCCTCCCTCACCTCCTTCCATTTACCCCTCCCTAGCACCCCTTCCTGATGTAAAAAATAAAGGACACGTATGTTCAAAAACAGAAACTCTCTTTATTTAACAAAACTGCGGGGGGGGGAGGAGGCTTAACCTCTGGGGATACTGGGAAAAGGAGGTGGGAGAGGGGAAGAGAGAGGATGGGAGAGGGGAGGGGGAAACCTGGGAGGAGGGAGCTGGAAGGGGGAAGCCAGGGGAAGAAGGAGGAGGGGAAGTATAAAACTATGGTACACCATATCTTCAGTATAGTGTACAGATGTGGTCACCTCACCTCAAAAAAGATATTTTGGCCTTGGAAAGGGTTCAGAAAGGGGCAACTAAAATGATTAGGGGTTTGGAACAGGTCCCATATGAAGAGAGGCTAAAGAGACTGGGACTTTTCAGCTTAGAAAAGAGGAAACTGAGGGGGGGGGGGGGATATGATAGAGGTCTATAAAAGCATGAGTGGTGTGGAGAGGGTGCATAAATAAAAGTTCTTCATTAGTTCCCATAATATAAGGACTAGAGGGCACCAAATGAAATGAATGGGTAGCAGGATTCAAACTAATAAAAGAAAGTTCTTCTTCACAAAGCAAATAGTCAACCTGTGGTACTGCTTGCCACAGGAGGCTGTGAAGGCTAGAACTATAACAGAGTTTAAAGAGAAGTTAGATAAAGTCATGGAGGTTGGGTCCATGGAGTGCTATTAGCCAGGGGGTAGGAATGGTGTCCCTGGCCTCTGTTTGTGGAAGGCTGGAGATGGATGGCATGAGACAAATGGCTTGGCCATTGTCCTCGGTCCATCCCCTCTGGGATAGCTGGTGTTGGCCGCTGTCGGCAGACGGGCTACTGAGCTAGGTGGACCTTTGGTCTCACCCAGTATGGCCGTTCTTATGTTCTAAGCTCGGGGCTCAGGGTCGGGGGTCTCACTGGACCAACTTGATTTTCATGCAAACCTGCTCCTGAGTTCGCATGTGGTCTTTGGTGGCCAGGCTGGCAGCTATCCTGCCCTAGATGGCCACTTTCCTGTGCCTATTGCGGAGATTGTGAACGGGCGGGCATCCACCTCTTGCAGCCCCGAGCTGGCTCCTGGGAGCCATCAGCCTGGTCCTGGGAGGAGGCGGAGGGTTGGGTGGCAGTGGGTGGCTGGCTCATGCCATGCCAGGTACACGGTCTGCTGGCTGGGTGCTGGCAGGCTTGCACCTGGCATGGGCACAGTAGCCAGACCATGGCCCTTTAAGGGCTCCGGGGCTGGGAGGGGGGGGGGGGCAGAAGAGTTTCCCTGGTTTGGCCCAGAATGGCCACCAGGGCAAGCTGGGAAGGGCTAGCCTCCCACTAGTTCGAATTAAGTGGCTACACAGCCCTTAATGCAAACTACTTAATTCGAACTAGGCGTTAGTCCTCGTAGAATGAGGTTTACCTAGTTCAAATTAAGTGCTCCGCTAAGTTCGAACTAGCGGTTTGTATGTGTAGCACCTATGAAAGTTAATTCGAACTAACGGCTGTTAGTTCGAATTAACTTTGTAGTGTAGCCATACCCTGACAGATGGGGATGGGAAGAATATGGACAACAAAAGAAAGGCGGGTGCTTGTACCCACTTGTGCGCGCACACCACACACACACACACACACACACACACACACACACACACACACACACACACACACACACACACACACACACACACACACACACACACACACACACACACACACACACACACACACACACACACACACACACACACACACACACACACACCCCGTTGCTTTTGTAAACTCCACTCCAATACATCTGGTTAAGTTGGTTTAAATGATTTTTTAAATAGCCTATGCCCTAATAAATCTATCAGCGCAAAGGGTGCCACAGGACTCCTCTTTGTTTTCGCAGCTGCAGACTAACACAGGTACTCCTCTGAGACTTCTCTGTCACATGGTCCCATGCACCCTTCCTCCCTTGTATTTAAAGTCCTACAACTTGGATGTCTCTTGCTGACACCTGCCTGACTTCTGTTCCACCCTGACACATCTGAGATCCGAAGACAATGAGCTAGTCATCAGGGCCAGAAAAAGAATTGTGTGTTTTGCCACAAGAAGATATTTAGTGATGGAAGGAGGGGAACGAGGGATTCATTGGTATAAATGAAGGAAAACATGGATGAGAGGATTAAAACCGGCAGAAAGTTGGGAGCTGATGGAGAGAGGAGAAACGGGAGATCTCTGTGGGCAGAGAGAAGAGAAAACAGGCACCAGCTGAACACAGATCCAGGGATTCTGGATTTGAACTCTTGTGTTTGGTCCCCGCTCTCATTCCTCTCCCTGACTCTAGGGCTGGGAGCCTAAGGGGAAACAACCGTTCAGTCATTCAGACTCAGGATTATCTCCACAAGTACGGGAGCAATTTGTAACCAGGACACATTTGGATGTTCCCTGCCGCTTCCTTCTTCTCACATATTTTATTATGTTTATTATATTTTAACCTGTTTATATAGGATCACACACTGATGAAATATTTGTTGTAATTACCTGCATCACGTAGGACTCTCCTCCACTCTGAAAGTCAACACACAGATGGAGATGAGAATTAAGCCAGAGAATTAGAAAATCAACACTGTCACAGAAAAGATGGCACAAAAAAGGGAGGTAAGACCATGTCCTTACCCAGTTCTGTGTGAATTGTACCTAAATAATAAAGAGAAAGAAGCCAGGCTGCAGACCCTCTCATGTGAAATTAATGACCATAGGCCCCCCCCCCAAACTACTGATCATTGAGGCTGATCTCCTGGGCATTCTTTTGGTCAATACAGGCCTAGGGACTGGATGCAGGCTAAGCCACTCCAGTACAAATCACTTTTTACACTTTTCACACTGATGCAGCTGTGTGAGGGGTGTGAGCTGTGTCAGCTCAACAAGGAAAGGCTGAAGGAGCCCCAGAGTCTCCTGCTGGCCAGCATTCCAGCCTGGAGTCTGGCAAAAGATCACAGTTCTGACTCACAAAGTACCTGTATGCAGAGGTTGTGGGCACTGACTAGTGGCCACATCTTTACTTTTCTCCTGAGCTCCACCAGTCCTCCCTGACATTTTTTTTATATGGAGGCAATTCCATCCTGAGCATTAACTGCACAGGTTCCCCCGGTCACTGGCTCCATTCTGTGTCCCCTAAAACACTGGTACCGTACCAGCTTCCTACCCTATTACTTCAGTAACTAGTTATGCAATTAGCATGGACAGCATTGCTTAGGGGTGTCACATTGTCATTGTCACATTAATGTAAAAATCTTCCATAACATAAAACTTTTTCTCCCAGGAGAGGGAAGGAACTTACTGATGGTGTCGAGATGTTTCCCTACAACAGAAAACAAACACAATTAGTTGGAGAATTTTCAGTTGATCTATATTTAAAGGCATCTTTTCAAGTACTGACCAGGCTGCCCCTCTATCAAGCTGTTGCAGATCTCCAGCAGCTTGAAGATTGGTTCCCAGAAGACAAAAAGAAATCAGTAGTCAGAGTCTGGTTACGCTTAAGTGTAATTTGGTTTGTTGACATACAAATTAATCTTAGACCAGAGATGGTCACAAACAGCACATGGACAGGCCTTTCTTACAGGACCATTACCTTACACCCAGGCTTGGTCCATGGGGAAGGCCAAGGATGGATGCCAGCTGATGAGCAAATCCTGCTCTGTTTGGAAAAGGCTGTTTCATGTCACAGCAAATGCTTGTTGGGATGAATTAGTGCCCACAGGTTACATCCCAAGGCTATGTCTACATAGCCCCTAGTCCGAACGAGGGAGGCTAATGTCGGCATTCGAAGTTGCAAATCAAGCCCGGGATTTAAATATCCCGCACTTGATTTGCATCTTCCTAGCCGGTCACCATTTTTTTTTTTTTTTTTTTTTTTTTTTTGAAATTTACAAGTCCGGACTAACTGCCCACGGCTACACGCGGCAGGGACCTGGTAGTTCGAATTAAATCCCTAAATCGAACTACCTGTTATTCCTCCTGCAAAGAGGTTTAACAGCTAGTTCGATTTAGGGGCTTTAATTCAAACTATCGGGTCCCTGCCGCGTGTAGATGAGAGAGGCTCTTGGGGTATGTCTGAGCCTCAGTGGGCTCAGTGGGCAGATCTCTGTGTAGACAGCATCTAATTTTGAAATAGCCTATTTCAAAAAAAAAGGCAAACTAAATACACAATTTGCACAGCACAAACTATGTATCTTATTTCGACTTAAGGGTGCTGTGAAGATATAGCCTCTGAGTCCAAGAGAAAGATCAAACTGCTCTCTTCCTTGTTCAGCTTCCTCTTCCGAAATGCAGCCTGTGTGTCAGTCTGTCTATCTCTGTCTCTTTGCCCCAAGCCTGGACATTCTCTCACATGTGAGTCTGAATACTGAAGCTACCTGACAGAGCTCCCACAGCAGCAGGACTAAGCCATCCATTCATGCTGCAATAATCTGAACACAGTGGAAATTAACGTCAAAAACTGCCCAGGGCCGGTATTTCTGCGGAGCCTGGGGTAGTCCAGCACCAAAGCACATCGAATGTCAATGGGAGCTGAAAGTCAGGCCTGGTCTGCACTGGGGGTTTAGGTCGAACTGAGCCACATGAGGTTGATTTTGCACCTGAAACTAAACGGGCTGAGCCAGGCAGATCAAAAGACAAAGGAGGCAAAAGGACAGTCTGGAGCAGCACTGCCAACATGCTGTTTCTGTGAGCAGCTGCATGGGACCCTTGCAGGGACCCAACCAGCTTCCCCAGCCAGTCCCTGGATTCCTCCCAAGACACACGGGCAGCCTTGGGCAGCAGCTTGGAAGACTGCAAGGTGGGGGAGGCGGAGAACGGACAGCAGGCGAATGACATCACCGAGAGTCAAGAACTTTTTATAACTTTGGAGGCAATCCCCTCCGCCCAGGATGGCTAACCACCAGGCATTGATCCTGGTGAATTTACGTTTTTAGTCTTGCTAAAAGTGAGTTAAGGCAGTCATGTGAGATCTGCTTGTCAATGTGTCTGGAGATGGAACAGGAATATTCCCTTCACACCTACAGGAAGCTCTCACAGAAGACCTCTTTGATCCTTCTTGCAAGGTTTCTGGGGAAGCCACCTTATTCCACCTCCCATGCCAAGTCAGCTTTTTCATCTCTCTAATTCTGATTTTCTGGTCTGGAAAAAAGTGCTAGAGTGCATCGGTCTGAAGAGGCAGGAGTTCCTAAAACTGTGTGTGTCACGCACCTTTCCTGACCATCCCATGGTGATGTCAGTTGAAAGAGCTCTTGGGATCCACAAGGCCCCATCGCACCATTAAGTACCCCTGGCAGTTTATATACGCCTTGGCCAGTTGATTGGACACCAGTTGGGGATGTATGTTCTGTGTACTGCCTGACCACAGGTAAGAAATCCAAACTATGTAAAGCCTCTACTATGTCCACCATGTTCCCAGAGTCACTGCCCTACGTATCGGAAAGGTATTGATCGTCTTGGCTACTTGGATCACAGCGGTGCCCACTGCAGTTTTCTGCTCTCCAAACTGGTTTCCCCCTGACCAGAAGCTGTCCGGCATTGCAGGCTTCTACAGGGCTATTGCAAGTGGCTTCTCCACTGTCAGAGTGGGTCTCATTCTGGTATTGCTATACTCCAGGTTAGGGGAAAGCCATTTGCTAAGTGACAGCAAAGTGTTCTGATAAATCCCAAGTTTTGCATCCACTACTGATTGTCTCAGAGCCGCATCTCAGTGTGATCCCACCAGTCTGTGCTTGTCTCATGGCAGCAGAACCGGTGTCCCACTGGGCCAGAGGAGCAAATGCCAGCGGCATCTGCTCGAGTGCATCGCAGAACAGTGTGTTCATGGTCTCCTGAGATTCTCCTGCATTCCAGTGGCCCCTGGATGGGCTCTGGACACACTCCAGCCATCAACGCAAAGAGGCAAGTGTCAGTGTCATAAAGCTTTGATGTGGAATGATATTCATGATGGGTCTATGCTCTCACTGACATTGCATCTGTGCAGATAACCAGCAAGAGAAGAAAGGGCACAAATGGGCTGTTTGCTGGTGTGGGGGAGGGAGGATACGAGTGCATTATGGGCTGCTGACGACTTGGACCCAGGCCCACCCACTGTATAGGTTTGGTTGCAGGGTGCCCTGGCAGTATAACCCAGAATGCAATGGGGCACAGGTATTGTGGAATAGCTACACACATTGCATCACTCTCAACGTCAACAGCAGCGACTGTACTGGGGATGCCCCACTTGGAATTACATTGAATTCAAATGCGCAGTGGGGCCATGCACCTTCCACTTCACAAAATTGCGTGCTTAAAAAAAAAAATCAACCTAAATAAATACGTCCTAATCTCATAGTGTAGACATGGCCTTAGCTCCCTCTGGCTCCGTTGATCAACTCACTTAACTGGTGCACACTTATTTGAAGATGAAAGGGAACAAGTCTGGGCTAACCTGAATCAAACTCCTCATAAATTGAACTGTCCATACAGAGGTTTGCATTGATTTCACAGAGTCAGTTTAAATGCACACCTTTAGGTAAGATAATTTTCTCAAATAGAGCATCTAATCTATTTTTAAGCAGAAAAATCCCATTCTGGTTATTTTGTATTTCCGCTCTTTGAGCTTTACCTCTTACTCTGAACAGAAACCAAGCCAGGCAGATGAACAGCAACAAAAGCACCAAGGTCAAGCTCCAGCCCACCATCCAGGGAGATGATCTTGGGAAAAAGGCGTCTGAAACACAAAACCCCACTAATTTGGAAACAATAACGACAGGCAGCATTGTAGAAAAATGCTTCACGTTAGAATCTATGTGAAATACACGTACGAAACATTGTTCCCTGCAATATAAAAATGGCAGAAACCAATTTTAAAAACACTTTTGAGAGTACTGAATAGGGTATGATGTACTATCACAGTGCTAGCAGTCCTAGCCCGCCCCTGCATTACTTTTTCTCAATCTCTCTCGTCACATCACCTTTATGAAAGTTACTTGGTGCTCCCCTGGAGGGGGCCTTCTTTTCATTTGCTCACTAATTCACCAAACTCAAACCATCTGGGCAGAAGAGTCCCTGTGGGATGTCTGTCGCAGACTGAACATTTTGGAAAAGTGTCAGTCATACTGGCTCTTTCTGAGACAGGGATGAGGGAGTAACACATTGTTAGGGTGCAGGGGAACATTCATGGTTCGGGAAGGGGGTTGGAGTGAAGGGCACTTACCAGCTGCCGCTTCTCTTTGGCGTGTGGGTATTGGAAGCAGATAGCTCAGTGCAGGCCCTGCTGCGCTGTGCTTGCTTGTAGGCACCACCTCTTGCTGCTCCCAATGGCCAAGATTCCTGATCAATGGGAACTACGGCAGCAGATCCTGCAGGTGATCTTTCCTTAGTACATGCAGCAACATGGCTTCAGCCCAGTGGAGGGGAGGGCAGCCGGCAGAGCTAAACGTTCCTCCCACCCCCCCCCCTACCAATCAGGGCCAGATAGCAAACAGAGGCTTTAGAGGCTGCAGCCCAAGCTAAATGGCTCACAGAAAACTCTGCACTTTAGCTGGTCTGGAAAACTTTTGAAACCCACACCTTGTCTCAGCTCCTCCCTGCTATCTGGTATCCCTGCAGGGCACGTTAATGCATGCATTAAAATATTTGGATTTCCTGTAAATGTAAATGGTAACCCTGAATTCTTTTGATTTAAGAAGTTTGTTTCTAGGATAACTGTAAAATCCCTGGAGTATATTTTGTCCAAAATTGTGCTCTCCTCCTTCACTTCATTCCCCCTTCGGGAATAAAGGGGAAACAAGAAGACTTTTTATAAATACATTAGAAGCAAGAGGAAGACCAAGGACAGGGTAGACCCACTGGTCAGTGAGGAGGGAGAAACAGTAACAGGAAACTTGGAAATGACAGAGATGCTTAATGACTTCTTTGTTTCAGTCTTCACCAAGAAGTCTAAAGGAATGCCTAACACAGTGAATGCTAGTGGGAAGGGGGTAGGTTTAGAAGATAACATTAAAAAAAGAACAAGTTAAAAATCACCTAGAAAAGTTAGATGCCTGCAAGTCACCAGGGCCTGATGACGTGCATTCTAGAAGACTCAAGGAGCTGATAAAGGCGGTATCTGAGCCTCTAGCTATCATCTTTGGAAAATCATGGGAGCCAAGAGATATTCCAGAAGACTGGAAAAGGGCAAATATAGTGCCCATGTATAAAAAGGGAAATAAAAACAACCCAGAAAACTACAGACCAGTTAGTTTAACGTCTGTGCCAGGGAAGATAATGGAGCAAGTAATTAAGGAAATCATCTGTAAATGCTTGGAAGGTGATAGGCAACAGCCAGCATGGATTTGTAAAGAACGAATCATGTCAAACCAATCTGATAGCTTTCTTTAATAGGATAACGAGTCTTGTGGATAAGGGAGAAGCGGTGGATGCAATATAC
The DNA here is from genome assembly GCA_032595735.1 of Pelochelys cantorii. NCBI lineage: Eukaryota > Metazoa > Chordata > Testudines > Trionychidae > Pelochelys > Pelochelys cantorii. Next base: position 11,172,124 of record CM064345.1, read on the forward strand.
CTAGACTTTAGTAAGGCGTTTGATACGGTCTCGCATGATAGTCTTATCAATAAACTAGGCAAATACAACTTAGATGGGGCTACTATAAGATGGGTGCATAACTGGCTGGATAACCATACTCAGAGAGTAGTTATTAACGGTTCACAATCCTGCTGGAAAGGCATAACAAGTGGGGTTCCGCAGGGGTCTGTTTTGGGACCAGCTTTGTTCAATATCTTCATCAACGATTTAGCTATTGGTATAGAAAGTACGCTTATTAAGTTTGCAGATGATACCAAGCTGGGAGGAGTTGCGACTAATCTGGCGGCTAGTGTCATAGTTCAAAATGATCTGGACAAATTGGAGAAATGGTCTGAGGTAAACAGGATGAAGTTTAATAAAGGCAAATGCAAAGTGTTCCACTTAGGAAGGAACAATGAGTTGCACACATACAGAATGGGAAGCGACTGGAAAAGAGTACGGCAGAAAGGGATCTAGGGGTTATAGTGGACCACAAGTTGAATATGAGTCAGCAGTGTGATGCTGTTGCAAAGAAAGCAAACATGATGCATTAACAGGTGTGTTGTGAGCAAGACACGAGAAGTCATTCTGCCGCTCTCCTCTGTGCTGGTTAGGCCTCAGTTGTAGTATTCTGTTTAGTTCTCGGCACCGCATTTCAAGAAGGATGTGGAGAAATTGGCGCAGGTCCAGAGAAGAGCAACAAGAATGATTAAAGGTCTAAAGAACATGACCTAAGAGGGAAGGCTGAAGGAATTGGGTTTGTTTAGTTTAGAAAAGAGAATATTGAGGGGGACATGATAGCAGTTCTCAGCTATCTAAAAGGGTGTCATAAGGAGGAAGGAGAAAACTTGTTCATCTTGGCCTCTGAGGATAAAACAAGAAGCAATGGGCTTAAACTGCAGCAAGGGAGGTTTAGGCTGGGCATTAGGAAAAAGTTCCTAACTGTCAGGGTAATCAACCACTGGAATAAATTGCCTAGGGAGGTTGTGGAATCCCTATCTCTGGAGCTATTTAAGAGTAGGTTAGATAAAGGTCTATCAGGGATGGTCTAGACAGTATTAGGTCCTGCCATGAAGGGCAGGGGGCTGGACTCGATGACCTCTTGAGGTCCCTTCCATCCTAGTAATCAATGATTCTATGATTCATCTTAAATATCATTGTCATGAGGGGGTATTTATACTGGGACTTTCGTACCATTTAGCAACCTGATTTTTTTTCTTGTTGGTATGACAGAGAGTGGGGTTTTGATAGCAACTGACCTGATATATATATATATATATATAAAAGGTTACTGATTCCCTTTCTTCGTCCAGGTACGTATTCCTCATAGAACAGGACAAATTCTTGCGTGAATTTTCCGCTATAACGATAGAATTTTTTTATTTTAAAGAAACCACCTTCCTCTTCAGACTTTGTTTCAGTCGATGTAGCTAAAGGCTGCCCTCTGGGATCTCTCCACAGCACCTGGGGTTGTGGGTACCATCCGGCTGACTGACACACCACTTGGATCCCTCCGTCCTGGTGACCCTCAACAGAGGTGCGGAGCCTGAAGCTAGAATGAATCAGTGTTAAATGAAATGAGCCTACAGCTGAGTGTATAAACGTTCACATTTCCAATAGACTCATTGAATGCACTTTACTGCTGATGTTCATGGAAAGAAGAAACTTGACTTAATGAAACTGTCATGGCCCAGAGGCTGTGACTATACGAAAAGCCTCTGGTGGCCACATCTGAGAAATGCTGCACTAAGCTAAGTTTTTTTAGCTACTTTAAATGCACTTGAACTAAGGAAATGTTCTCTCTTCACTCCTGACCCAGCCCAGATCAATGGCAGAGCCATTGATACCTGTACTGAAGACACCCATGCTGGGAACAAAGTCATCCTAGGCCTGACAGATGCCTGCTGTGGATTTGCAGAGTGTGTTCAGATAATGTTTTATAGCAGAGTCAGTAGTGTGTAAGAATAAACAGTTGCAGAATGATCCAGTTTATGAAAAAGAAAAGATAAAGTAACAAAAAAAGCAAGAAAAGGCCTATTTGAAGGAATACGGGCCCTGTGCTGACAGGGGAGGGGAACTGACATGGATGTGGAAGGCTAAAACGTACGTATAAATAACAAAACAGTATAAAACAGATTGCATAGTAAAGGGAGGTTGAAGCTGTGTTGTCCATTATTGGAGGCGCCAGTGATAAGATCTCCCAATGTTCTTCTTGCTTGTGAGTGTTTCTTCACTACTTGCTGAGTGTTTTGCCTTAAGCTTTCTTAGATCCAACTGCTGTTAAACGCACATACCGCCATGGTCCTTCATGGTTCACTAGGGGGGCTGATTCTTACTGGCCTAGGGAAGCTGGGGGCAGCGAATTGCCCCCATCTGCCTCCCCTATGTTTCAGCCCTTCCTGGGGAAAGCAGGGAGCTGTATTTTCCCAGTCTCCCGCCCCTGTGCTCCAGCTGTCCAGGAAAGGCTGGGGCTGGCTCTCCCCCTCCTCACCCAGAATGAGGCTGGGCAGGGCTGGGCCACTGGGGTGGGAGGGCCTGGACTACAGGGGTTGGGAGGGGAAGCCCTACCCCCCCCCCAATTCCTGCGTACAGGCCTGCAACATAAACTGAGTAACTGAATATGTCTTCATGTGACCATATAAAGTGAAGGGTTATGACCTAGAAAATTCTTGCCTCTCTGGCCCAAGCAAGGACTGTTCTAGTGCTTATCAATATGTAAATAGTCATTGGGCCAGAGAGAGAGCGAGAGAGTAGCACAGGTCAGGGCCAGATTATCCATTCGGCACACTAGGCACAGAGTTTAGGGCCTACAAAAAAAAAAAAATTAGGCCCTAAAAAATGAATACTGGACTTGAAAATAAGAAAAGAAAACTGCTAAATCAAAATTAATCATTTGCTCTCTTTAGTCAACAAACAACATATGGGTATAACATGCAATTATCTCTTAGGATTACAGGTGATCGGGCATTTCTCCCTTGGAGTGCATCTACACAACACTCTTAGCTCAAAATAAGGTATGCAATTTGCACTACACAAACTGTGTAGCTTATTTTGAGTGTATTCTGAAATAGCTTATATTTTCAGTTTCTTTGGATTGAATTCCCATTGTGAAAAAATTTGAAATAGCTCTTCTTTTTTCAGTGCCAAATTTCACACTCGTTATTCTGGAACGTCCCTTAAGCCTCATGGAAGAGTTTCTGGGACATCAGAAAAAGCTGCCTGGTTTTTCAAAATCTACTTTGAAATAACAGACTGCTTCAATAGATGCAGAATAGCTATTCTGGGATACTTCTGGTATCCGCAAATAGCTGCGAAGTGCAGAAGTACCCTTAGGGTATGTCTGCACTAGCCCCCTAGTTCGAACTAGGGAGGCTAATGTAGGCTTTCGAAGTTGCAAATCAAGCCCAGGATTTAAATGTCCCACGCTTGATTGGCAGCTTCCTGGCCGGTGGCCATTTTTGAAATTTACAAGTACGGAGTAACTGCCCGCGGCTACACACGGCAGGAACCTGGTAGTTTGAATTAAAGCCCTTAATTTGAACTATCTGTTATTCCTCCTGCAAGGAGGTTTAACAGGTAGTTCAACATCGGGACTTTAATTCAAACTACCAGGTCCCTGCCGCGTATAGCCGCGGGCAGTTAATCCGGACTTGTAATTTTCAAAAAAAAAAAAAAAAAAAAAATGACGACCGGCCGGGAAGATGCAAATAAAGCGTGGGATATTTAAATACCGGGCTTGATTTGCAACTTCGAATGCCTACATTAGCCTCCCTAGTTCGAACTAGGGGGCTAGTGTAGACATACCATTAGATATTTATGCAGAATCTAATTTAAAGGCTTATGATTATGAGAGTGCTTAGTGGCTACAGAGACCTTAATCTGGTCCTACTATAGTGGCTCGGGTGGGAGGTGGAAAAACTCAAGTCCAGTCCTGCTGTAGTTTTGTCTATTTAATTACTTGGCAGATTGGAAAAATAATCAAAGATTAATTAGAACAGGGGGATTAGCCCTCGGGTATCCCACCTTTGGTGCTGTAACCATGGGACTACAGAATCTCCCTTTATCTCGCTGGCATAAAGACTAACTAATTTACTGACTATTTTGAGGACTCCACGGGCTCCTAAATTTTGGACGGAGGTGTGGAATTAGGTGCCTAACTACGTTTGTAGTCTGAGTCCAAGAGCCTTCTAAAAAGAGACAACAGACCCATGTTACTGACCTGCGACCTCCAATTCCAGTACAGCTTCTTTGTGAAACTCACCATCCTGAACAGAACAGCGGCACTGTCCTTTGTCTGAACGCCTGACATTGCTAATTCCCAAGTCAACATTTCCATCCGTGATGCCGTCTTTCAAAAGCACCGTCCTGCCGTGATATTCGGCACCTGTTGCCCAAACTCATCCGCCCCGTGCCGGTACAGGTGCACAAAGGGAGTAAACTCATGTCGGAACCATCTCACCGCCATGTGCTCCGCGCTCATGCTGGGGGACAGGTGGCAGGGTAACACAATTTCCTCTCCCACCCTGACCATGACAGGGTGACCAGGTCCATTCACTGTGAACTGAGCTGTAATTTCACCAGAGCACAGAAAAGAGCAAACAACTAAACAAAAGGGAATTTAATATAAAGTGAATCAGTTAGTCACACAAGGTTCTAATTTGCAAATTTTACACTAGCATGTTTACTCAGCATTGCTCGGGTCCCTAAGGAAGGGCTCAAGGCTGGGGGGGTTGGAAGTGCTGGAGGAGTCAGGGTTGGGGAAAGTGAGGAGGAGCTCAGGGCTGGGGACTCTGTGTGTCTGTGTGTAGGAGGGAGGGCAGAGGACAGAAACCCCCTCCCCAGAGATTTGTACCAGGGCTGCTTGCCCTTCCCCCTCTTGTCTCTGCCAGGGAGAGAGGCCAGAATGTGGCGCTCATCTTTTCTCCTGCACTCGCCTGCCAGAGCTAGGAATGGAGAAAACTGGGCACTTTTCCCTCATTCTCTGACGAAGGGGAATAGCTGGCAAAGTCCCTGTATAAATTGGGAGGGGGGGGAGGGGGAGGAGAGCTTCAGTCCCCTCTGTCCTCCCTTTAGGGCACCTGCAGGGCGGGATAATCAGGGCTGTACCGTTGCAGATGCGGAGGCCCCCCCCCCCCCCCCCAGCCAGCCCCTTTCACCCGCCTGGTGAGTCCGTCTCTCTACTGTGTTGTTCTATGAGACTCAATCCCATTCCAGGCATGTCCCATTGTGCTGCCACAATGCTGTCAGGTATGACCAGAGGGGGTGATGGGAGATGTCATGCATGGCAGCAGGCTAGCAGCAGACATGTTTGTGTCAAATAGTGACTCGGGGAGACTGAATAGATCAAAGTAAATAAATCCTGTGATAAGCAGAAGAGCTACGGACATTCCTACCTGAGTCCAGCTTGTGCAAATAGCATGTGAGGAAGAAAATGATGAAATGAGGCAGAGAGCATCTCGCTCTGGAGCTGTGGCAGATGGAGACAATTTTCATCTCAGCCTGAGACCATCCCGATGAGGGGAGAGGAGATAGAAAAGAACAACAGCAAAGCAACGTATTGAATGCAAGTCACAGTGATTGCAGACAACCTGGGCACAGAGAACACAGCCAGTTCTGAGTGGGATACATTCCTGGCCACACAATGTTTCTTAAAGTGTTTTCCCCGGCACACTGGTGTGCCGCAAGGCAGTTGGAGGTGTACTGTGGAGAACAATTTCACTATGGCTGCCTTAAAAGGGCAATGCCTGCTCTTCCCTAAAAGTGCTTTTTTTTCTTCAACAACTTTTACCCATCCTTTTTTGTTTTGTTTTGTTTTGTTTTGTGCTCAACAAAAAAACCCTTGGTGTTCTGCATACAAAATTTTTACATTTGGTGTTCTTCAGTCTTAAAAAGTTTAAGAAACACTGCCTTACATGCAACTTCAGTGCATTTCTCTGCTTCTGCGTAATGCAATCACTTCAGATGCTGCCTCTAATCAACTCCAGCATTTCATGGAATACTCTTTGCACCTGGGGATTTAGCACCTCCTTAGTTTTAGAAGAACTCAGAAAAACAAACAGAGGTGGGTGCCTGGGGAGTGGTGAGCAGAGCTGTTTTGATCCAGACTGCAGATGTCTTTAGATACAGCACCAGTTGATGCCTGCCATACACCCCTTCCACCTTACCACCAGCCCACCTCACCTTCTCAGCTCTGCACATTGTCTTTGTGGGGGTTAACATGTGGACACCCCGAATGGCTATTCTCCCAGACAAAAAGAAAAACAACAATTCACTGGAAAAACCCTCAGGAACAGAGATAAAGAGGCTGTGTGGACTCCAGCATGATGACTGATGTGGCAGTTGATACACTTGGCATACTTATTCTGTAAATAAAGACGTTGACACCAACAATTGATCTGCTCTGCATTGCCAATTTCCTCATGGAAACAACGGTGAAAGACCCCAAATTACAAAGGGGGGGGGGGGGGGGGGGCTGCATGCTGCCTAACATAAATGGCAACAAGGCCTGAATGAAGAGTGAAAAACTTCTCAAAGGAGAGTAAGGTGAAATCTGGAGTTTCCCAGAGACGACTAGCTGATAACCCGGGACTGGAAGTTCTGATCTGATTACACTGTAGCCATTTAAAAATGTGTTATAAAGCTTTTTCAATAAAAATTAGTTTTAGAAAATCATTGCCATTCATCTTCTTGTGAGCTGAATGCTTCTGTTTTTTTCTTGAGGATCATTTTAATGAACAAATAGATATTTCTCATTGATTCAAAATGGGAATCTTGGCCAAGTAAATTGAAAATATTTTATTGACCCCCCCCTTCCTTATTCTTACTAGGAACTCCACTCCTACAAAAATTGAAATAAATAGATTTATTTCCATAATATTTCATTAAAATAGAAAAGTCTATAAAATACTTAAAACAAAACAGCCCTAGAGGAGATTTCCCCGGGGCGCCTCCCGTCCCCGCCCCTGCTCACACAGTAGGAGATATCTGTCGATCAGGGTATAAAATGCCTCTTTTTAAAATTACGGGTATTCAACAGTAAAACTGAACTCAGATCTGCTTTAAGCACCTGCTTGGCTTCCTCTTGTGTCAGAAGGGGAAATGAATGAGTTTTCTGTTTGGACCAGTTGTGGAAATCATTATTTCTTTTTCCCTCTAAACAGATCAGAAACAAAAGACTGTAAAGTGAACAGGCAGAAAGGCAGACTGACAGCAGCTGGGTGTGACACTGTACTCTAAATAGAGGAGGTTATTTTCTCACAAATTTCCTCAGATATTGCTGAGAACAGAACCAGGCCTAGTTTACTTGAATAAAACACAACCGCCATGGATGGAGGGCAAATCAATGTTTGACTTGGGAAGGCAAGACACTTCCGCCCAAGGACCTGCCTTTTCCATGCGACCTTGCCGTTGGCTCCAGCCCTGCACCTCCCATTATGGCTGCTGGCCCTGTCCAAGGCTAGCAGCAAACCGCCCCCTTCCCCCCACCCCAGCGCTGGGCAGATGTGCAGCCCCCAACTCTCCCTGACATACACACCCACGATCTCCCCAGCTGCAGCTCTGGGAGCATCTGGGCCACCATGTTGCCCCCAGTGCAGCTTCCTTGGACTAGCCAGGCAGCAATGCAGCCCTACACCCTGGCTCTTTTTGGGAAGGCAACACCTCCCCTTGCCTTTATCACCTAGTGCCTTTGAAGCCACAAGGGAAACAAATGACTAATTCTGCCTGAGGCCCAAATCTCGATTTACATGAGTAGGAAAGCGAGCTGAACCACACCGGCGTATAAATCATTGTCAATGTACATGTGATGTAGGGGGGGTCACAGAAAGAGTAAAACAAGTCTCAGGGGATTATTTAACATTTGGTTAGTAGCAATCTGATGAAGCACTAAGCAGCGTATGTGAAGGATTGAAGGAGGCTTTCTGAAGCAAAATTAACCCACCTGATGGAGCCTTCTGAGAACTGTCCCAGTCTTCAGGGTGGGATCAAACTTCACTCATTCTGCTGCAGTAATAGACACTCCAAGTCATTATTTCAGTGCATCCCACTGCATAGCCAAGCCTTGGCTACAGAACAGCTGCGGAGTTCTCCGATCTCACAGCTTTTCCTCGCCCTTTTTACACGACATATGTAACCCTTCCAAAGGGATTTCGTGCCTGCTGCCTGCAGCCCAGGTGAAAGGGAAAGCAAAAGTTCAGTCCCACAGATAGGCTGTGCAAAGGAGCCGTTGTCTCACTCCCTGTCATGGGAAAAGATTGGAGGCATCTCTTAAAGACACAGCCAGGGCCCTGCTGTGCTGAAGGCCTCCATGCCAGGACTGCAGGCTCCAATATTCAGGCCCAGTAATAATGGGGAAGACATTTTTCTGCCATCTGTTCTCTGGGGGACAAGGGGAGGCTTTGAGCGTGTCCTGGTGTCCCTGTGGCTGGCAGAGACCTACGTGGCCTGTTCTGTTCTGATCCAGGCCATAGGGCTGGGGCTCTCAGCCAGAAGGGGCCCCAGAGTTTTCAATTGCCAAGCAGCAGGGCCCCCGCAGCTCCTAGCCACCACGGGTGGGAGGGGGAATCTAAGCTCCCAGCTGCTGTCGGCAAAGGTCCGAGGTTTAGTAAGGAAACCCCACAGGCAGCTCCTAAGCACCAGTGATGACAGGGGACCCCAGAGCTATCACTCCTGATTTTGTGCATTTTTTTTAGTGAAAGTCACGGACAGGTCACTGGCTTCTCAGGTTTCCATTAGTTTTTTTCTCACTACCCATGGCCTGTCTGTGACTGTCTCTCAGAATAAGTAGTGACAAAATGCGAGCCTCACTAATGACACCCTTGGCTGTGCAAAAGCAACAAAGAGGCCTGTAGCACCTTATAGACTGACAGATGTATTGGAGCATAAGCTTTCAATTTTTAGAATTTGTTTCAGGTTGGGGGTTGTCTGTGGGTGAGGACTGGCCTGTCTCCGAAGGCCTGTGAAAGTGAAGGATTGTTGTCCAGGATGGGTTGTAGATCACTGACGATACGTTGGAGAGGTTATAGCTGAGGACTGTAGGTGATGGCCAGTGTGTGTTCTGTTGGTTACTTTCTTGGGCTTGTCCACACAATCCATTATCTACAGCCAAGCACTGAAGTACAACCACATTTGCTCCAACCCCTCAGCTAGAGACCAACCCAGCCTGGACAATGATCCCTCACTTTCACAGGCCTTGGGAGCCAGGCCAGTCCTCTTCCACAGACAACCTGCCAACCTGAAACAAATTCTCACCAGCAACTATACACCGCACGACAGTAACTCTAATCAGCAACCAATCCCTGCAACAAACCTTGGTGCCAACTCTGCCCACCTATCTACACCAACGACACCAGCACAAGACCTAACCAGATCAACGACACCATCACTGGTTCATTCACCTGCACATCTGCCAATGTAATATACGCCATCATGTGCCAGCAATGACCCTGTGCCAGATACATTGGTCAAACTGGACAGTCCCTATGTAAAAGAATAAATGGACACAAATCAGCTATTAGGAATGGCACTATACCAAAACCTGTAGGGGAACAATTCAATCTCCCTGGACACACAATAGCAGACTTAAAGATAGCCATCCTGCAGGAAAAAAAACTTCAAGACCAGGCTTCAAAGAGAAACTGCTTACCTACAGTTCATCTGCAAATTTGACACCAACAGCTCAGGAGTAAACAAAGACTGTGAATGGCTAGCCAACTACAAAAGCAGCTTCTCCTCTCTTGGTGGTCACACCCCCAGATCAGCTGCTCCCTCACTGAATTAACCTCGTTATCTGTAGCCTGAGTCTTGCCTGCATATTCTTGCCCCTGGAAATCTCCACTCGATGCATCTGACGAAGTGGGTCTTTGCCCACGAAATCTTACGCTCCAATACATCTGTTAGTCTATAAGGTGCTACAGGACTCCTTGTTGCTTTTGCAGATCCAGACTAACATGGCTACCCCTCTGATACTTGACACCCTTGGATGTGTGAGCAGGAGAGTTGGCCTGAGATTGGTACTAGGGTACTCCGTACAGGGGCTTAGAAGGGTCAGACCTTTGCCAGTCGGTCTCTTTCGCCATACAGACAGGCAGAGTGAGGAAGAAGCTGCTTGAGAACTTACTAGAGGCTTGTTTAAGGATAGTCACTGTATGTACTTTGGCATGTGAGCTTCTATGGTGAACCAACAAGGGAGGATGCTATTTTAGATTTGGTTTTGGTGAGTAGCGAGGACCTCATACATGAAATGGTTGTAGGGGACAATCTTGGCTCAAGTGATCATGAGCTAATACAGTTCAAATTAAATGGAAGGATAAACAAAAATAAATCTTAGACTAGGGTTTTTGATTTCAAAAGGGCTAACTTTAATAAATCAAGGAAATTAGTTTGGGAAGTTGATTGGACTAAAGAAATTATGGATCTTGAGGTGGAGGAGGCCTGGGATTATTTTAAGTTAAAGTTGCAGAATCTGTCGGAAGAAAAGGGAAAAAAAAATTATAGGCAGATGTGTTAGACGAAGCTGGATGAGCGAGCATCTCAGAGAGGTGATTAAGAAAAAGCAGAAAGCATATAAGGAGTGGAAAATGGGAGGGATCAGTAAAGAAAGCTACCTTATTGAGGTTAGAGCATGTAGGGACAAAGTGAGACAGGCTAAAAGTCAGGTAGAGTTGGACCTTGCAAAGGGAATTAAAAACAATAGTAAAAGGTTTTATAGCCATATAAATAGGAAAAAAACAAAAAAAGAAGTAGGACCGCTAATTACTAAGGATGGAGTGGAGGTTAAGGATAATCTAGGAATGGCCCAATATCTAAACAAATACTTTGCTTCAGTCTTTAATGAGGCTAATGAAGAGCTTAGGGATAATGGTAACATAATGGGACTAAGGATGTGGAGGTAGATATTACCATATCCGAGGTAAAAACCAAACTTGAATAGCTTAATGGGAGTAAATCGGGGGGGGGGGGGCCCCAGATAATCTTCATCCAAGAATAGTAAAGGAACTGGCACATGAAATTGCAAGTCCATTAGCAAAAATTTTTAATAAATCTCTAAACTCAGGGGTTGTACCATTTGACTGGAGAATTGCTAATATAGTTCCTATTTTTAAGAAAGGAAAAAAAAAGCGACCCGGGTAACTATAGGCCTGTTAGTTTGACATCTGTAGAATGCAAGCTCTTGGAAAAAATTTTGAAGGAGAAACTAGTTAGAGACATTGAGGCTACTGGCAATTGGGACATATTATAACATGGTTCTACAAAAGGTAGATCGTTCCAAACCAACCTGATCTCCTTTTTTGAGAAAGTAACAGATTTTTTTAGATAAAGGAAATGCAGTGGATCTAATCTACCTCGACTTTAGTAAGGCATTTGATACAGTACCACATGGGGAATTATTGGTTAAATTGAAAAAAATAGGGATTAATATGAAAGTTGAGAGGTGGATAAGCAACTGGTTAAAGGGGAGACTACAGTGGGTCATATTGAAAGGTGAACTGTCAGGTTGGAGGAAGGTTACTAGCGGAGTTCCTCAGGGATCAGTTTTGGGGCCAATTTTATTTAATCTTTTTATCGCTGACCTTGGCACCAAAAGTGGAAGTGTCCTGATAAAATTTGCGGATGACACAAAGTTGGGAGGTATCGCCAATTCAGAAAGTGCTCGGGATATCATACAGGAAGATCTGGATGACCTTGTAAATTGGAATGATAGCAATAGGATGAAATTTAATAGTGAGAAGTATAAAGTTATGCATTTAGGGACTTAATAACAAGAATTTTAGTTATAAGCTGGGGACACATCAGTTGGAAGTAACGGAGGAGGAGAAGGACCTCGGAGTCCTGGTTGATTATAGGATGACTATGAGCCGCCATTGCGATGGCCGTGAAAAAGGCTAATACGGTCTTGGGATGTATTAGGCGAGGTATTTCCAGTAGGGATAAGGAAGTGTTAGTGCCATTATACAAGGCATTGGTGAGACCCCCCCCCCCCCCCCATTTGGAATACTGTGTGCAGTTCTGGTCTCCCATGTTTAAGAAGGATGAAGTCAAACTGGAACAGGTACAAAGAAGGGCCACTAGGCTGATCCGACGAATAGAAAACCTGTCTTATGAAAGAAGACTCAAGGGGCTTGGCTTGTTTACCTTAACCAAAAGGAGTCTGAGGGGGGGACATGATTGCACTCTTTAAATATATTAGAGGGATAAATACCAGGGAGGGAGAGGAATTATTTAAGCTTAATACCAGTGTGGACACAAGAACAAATGGATATAAGCTGGCTAGTAGGAAGTTTAGACTTGAGATTAGACGAAGGTTTCTAACCATTAGAGGAGTGAGGTTCTGGAACGGCCTTCCAAGGGAAGTAGTGGGGACAAAGGATCTATCTGGCTTCAAGAGTAAACTAGATGGATGTATGAAGGGGATGGTTTGATGAGCTAACATGATTTTGGTAACTAATTGACCATTCATTATCAGTGGTAATTAGGTCAGTGGAGGGATGATAGGAGTTACTATAGAGAACTTTCTGGGTGTCTGGCTGGTGAGTCTTGCCCACATGCTCAGGGTTTAGCTGATTATATATATATATATATATAGAGAGAGAGAGAGAGAGAGAGACACACACACACACACACACACACACACACACACACACACACACACACACACACACACACACACACCTATTATACCAAGAAGGAAGCACATTCACCTGTTGGAAACACACAAAGATTTCATTTAAAAAGTGGAAGGAAAAGCGCTGAGAAAAAGCTGCCGCTATTTCATACCTAGAATTAGCCATTTGTAACTTGATACTTGACATTTTAAGTGACTATTTCAGTTCATCTCCACAAAACACACAAGAGCTGATCACACGTGAAGATTGTAAAAGCTTCTCAGAAGGATTAATCAGGGAAATTATTTTTAGCTCCAAAGTGTCTCCTTAGAGCCACTCCTTAGAGCCACTTAGAGCTGCTTCTTGCTTGGGAATATTTTAGCAACAGAGATTAAATAACCTTGTGATTATTTGTCTTCCTCTTTGGCTATGTCTACACTACATACTTCTTGTACAAGACGCCTTTTCCGCAAGAGTTTTTGCACAAAAATTTCTTGTGCAAGAGCACGTCCACATCTCAAAGCACATTGCAAAAGGGATGCACTTTTTCACAAGAGACCGTCCACATTGCATGGACGCAAGAAAGCTCTGACGGCCATTCACAAAATGGCCATCAGAGCACCTGTGCTTTTTCCCATGGGGTTTCCTGCTCAAGAAACCCCTCTGGAGCGTCCACACTTGCCTTTTTTGCACAATAGCTGTAGTACAAAAGGGAGTTATGCCTCGTAAAAGGAGGTTTACCTACACTGGCAAAAGTCCTCTCTTCTGCCATTTTACTGTTCATTTACTTGCACAAAAGCGCATATGAGGTGCGGATGCTCCACGGGTTTTTGCAGTGTAGACAGTGGCTCAATGTAAACACTTCTTCATCAGTCCATTCAAAGTAATCTACATTCCAGTGCTTTTCAGGTTACTTTCCTATTAATATAATACCAGATTTGTGCAATATGTTGCTTTAGTAATCGTTTTCTTTTGCAGCTGTATTTAATTCGAGAGTCCTGGCCTGATCCGATTTTTCAGGAATGCCTGAAGGAGATTTATAACAAATTAATTTCTTATGGTTAGGATGCAGAAGAGTGTATCAAATTCAGTTATCACTATCTAGTTTTCTGCTTGTTAACATTAGTTTTCTCCCTCTAATATTTAATCAAACATTATGAAAACACTTTTTCTGTTGTTTTTTTCAGCTTTCATTGTCTTCTCTTCTTTTTCTCCTTTTTAGCAAGGCTTGGGGCGGTTAATAAAATATTTAGATTTCAATTTCATTAGAAATCTCATTTAGCATAATTTCATTGAAAAATGGAAACATTCAAATTGTAGGAAAATGCATTTCTAACGTTTTTAATATTCATTTTCTATTGAAAAGATATTTGTGGTCAAACATTTTGATGAGCTACAGTATTGTCAGGTCACACATTGTTAGTGTGAGTTTTGGCATTTTATTGTAAATGTCACCTTATCTGCTAATTTTCCAAAAGCTCCAGATCTCCTGTTTAAGACTAGGTGAGAACCTCAGATGTCACTGAAGTAAAAGCAAATGTTTAGCCCTCACGTTTGCAGAGAAAAGTTTAGGAATCTGACCTGAGGGCACCGTTGGGGGCAGAAATCAAAAGGCAAAATATGAGAGTCTGAAATCTATTATTAGTATTGTAATTTTAAAACTAATGATTTGTGAAGCAATGGCATATCTATTTTGGACCCGACTTATTATTTTTTTTTGTGGATTTGCATACCTCCGGCAAAACAGAAAAAAGTAGCTGACTTACAGCTTACATCTTTTCTCATATGCCTCAGTCTTCATGGGTTCACCAATGAAATTGCAATTATGCAATTATACAGCTCATCAAGGCTGCAAGGCTAGACCATGCAGTGTCTGTCGTGTAGCCACTATACAGCTATAACATAATTAGGGCGGGTGGTACACAGATTTGATTTTTGAATACTGGGGCTGGCTGTGCTGTGTTCTGTTATCAAATCAAATAAATTTGAGCTTTTTCTATTTCAGTCTATGAAAACTTGAGATGTGGAAGAATGAGTACTACCAACCCTAAAATCTTAACATGGTAACCAGAAACAATTCAGGTCAATTCACTAATACCGATGCAGGGCTTGACAATTAGTGTAATCTACTCACCCACGGTGAGTAGATTACAAGCAGGCACAGCCACGCAGCGCGGAAAGCGCAGTGTGCCGAACCACGCGGCTGGCAAGCAGGGCTCGCCGCCGCTTGGCGAGCGCTGCAGATAAGAAGCAAATTAGTTTTAAAAGCAAAGCATGTTGCTAGCCTTTTTCCTTAATTATCCAGAACAGCAAATGTAGGTTTTTTTAATTTAAATTTAAAAAAAGTTTTAGAATTCTTTTTAAAAAGCAAATTCCAATTTCCTTCCAAATACAGCTTGACATAGACCTAAAAACCTACAGTAAATAAGAAATGTCGTTCTCCATTATAACATAATAAAAAATATTAAAATGAAGATTCTGAATAAAATTTATACAACTGTAGTGTACCCGCCTGGTTAGAATAATTGCCAAATTTGGTATAAAAGCTACATTTAGGTGCAAATCATCATATTTTAATGTCTAACAACTAATGAGAATCTCTGTTTCTTTAGGAAAACAATTACAAATCTATATATTAAAACTGATTTATTAAAGAACATATGAACGGCCATACGGGGTCAGACCAAGGATCCATCCAGCCCAGTATCCTGCCTGCCGACAGTGGCCAATACGAGGTGCCCCCGAGGGACAGGGGGCAATGATCAAGCGATCTCTCTCCTGCCATCCAGCTCCACCCTCTGACAAACAGAGGCTAGGGACACCATTCTTTACCCATCCTGGCGAATAGCCATTAATGGACTTAACCTCCATGAATTTATCGAGCGCTTTTTAAAACCCTGTTATAGTCTTAGCCTTCACAACATCCCCAGGTAAGGAGTTCCACGGGTTAAGTGTGCACTGTGTGAAGAACTTCCTTTTATTTGTTTTAGTGGCCCCCTAGTTCTTATATTATGGGAACAAGTAAATAAATCAATGTTTCCTGCTTCCTGGTTTCAATCATGATTAGAATTGGTGATTTAATTCACCTTGATTTTTAGGACAGCTACCCTGAACCATCTTATGGACAGGATGGCTCTGGAGAGCCCCACACCAGAACAGCTAAGCACAGCTAAAAGATTAGAGACCCCCCCCCCCCCCCCCCCCCCCCCCCAGTTAAAATTCTGTCTTCCCTTGGCCAGAGAGCAGGGGAATTGAACCTGAGACTCCCACATCCTTGGCATTGTTCTCCCCAGCCAGCTAAAGTTTCAAATTTGGCTCCACTGAGAGCCACAAAACTCCTTCCAAATCCAGGGGAAACTTCAATTCCTTTGGTGCCGGCAGCCGGGCTTTTCAGTGCCACCCATGTCCCTGCTTCTGGGCAGGTAACACAGCTGTCTCCCTCCCTGAGCAATTTACAGACGGGGCAGAGAGAGGCCGATGCGGGCCTGGCCTGGCTTGAGTGTAGCGCCAAGCCAAGAGGCCTGCTCAGAGACGGCCGCCCAGCTCAGGTCCCTTTCAGACTCCAGGCAAAGGGGAAGGTGCCCGATGTGTAATGCTGGGCAGAGCCATACGAGGGATGGGGGGGAGTCTCAGTTTTGGGGCAGCTGTCCAGGGCTCTGTGCTTTGGGGCCTCCCCAGGGATCAGGGTAGCTGGGGGATTAGTGGGGCACTGGCATCAGGGCTCAGGCCCGCCCAGCCTTCTCCGCTCCCCCTTTTCCCAGCTGTCCCGTTATTGATGAACTGCCACCTTTTCACAGGCATTTCTGGCATCTTGTCAGTCACGACTTTTGTACAGTGGGGCTGCAGGATTTCCTGCATCAGGAGCTGCTGCCCCTCCGCTGACACAGGGCTGCCCAAGAAAGGGGCTCTCTGGCTGTGTCTGCCCAGCAGCGTTATTCTGCGATAGAGTTGAAACAACGAGCTTCTTACTCCAACAACTCCTGTGGCCCTCATTGTATGAGGAATAAAGGAAGTTGGGGGAGAGGGATCTGTCTCAGAAGCACTGCTGTGTAGAAAGAGCCCAAAGCTGAAATGAGCTATTTCGACTTAAGCTACACAATTAGCCTAGCTCAGGTTGACTTGCTTATTCTTAGTGTAGCCCTGCAGTGCAGAGGTGCCCTCTGTGACTGGTGGGAGTGGAGACCTTCTCTGTTCTGGCTCTCAGATCTTACCCAGGCCTCAGCTCAGGCTACATCTAGCCTGAAGGCTTCTATCAGAAGAAGCTCTTCCGGAACAGATCTTCCAAAAAACTTCGTCCAAAAGAGAACATCTACACAGCAAAAGCACCTCGAAAAAGCCAATTGCTTTTTTGAAAGATAGTGTCCACACTGAATGGATGCTTTCTCGCAGTTAAGCTGGAGTCGGAGTAGCCACCAGAATATCTGTGCTTTTGCCTCTTTCCTCTTCTTTTGAAAGAACTCCCTCTTCCCCATCCACACATGCCTTTTTCCAAAAGAGCTCTTTCAGGAAAAGGGTTCTTCCTCATAGAAAGAGGTTTACCAATGTCGGAAAAACCCCTCTGTTCTTTCAATTTTTTTTCACGAAATAATGCGATTGCAGAGTGGACGTAAGTGAGGGGTTTTTTTTGGAAAAATGGCTGTTTTTCTGAGAAAAACTCTTCAGTGTAGATATATCCTCAGTGATGAAAGAATTGCCAGGACTCACTGATACACCCAGATCAAACATTGTGTTCCTAAAGCCTGGATTTTTTATCATTGGGTTTTTTAAATTCTGTGTGGGTTTTTTTTTTTTGTTTTCTGTGAGCAAACATTGGGAACTGGGTGAGTGGCTTGTCTCAGTGGATCTGGGGAAGGACATTGACAGGAGTTAACTGTAGTTATCTGATAAAGACATTAGAAACTGTGGAGACTGGGCTAGAGTTCCCATCATCTATTTCCTTATTGCACTGGCACCTTTTTAGTGTCCCACAGATGAGCAGTCTTTTAGCTGCTGTTTTCCAGTTTGCAGAGGCATCCTGCAGGGTATCCTCCTGCCTGGGAAGTCTCTGAGTTAGCACATGTTCTGTCACTTCCTCAGACGCCATCTCCCTGGCTATCCGGGTTGCCACTTGCTTTCCTGATTCATCGGTTGGCCTGTGCAGATTGTATTTCTCATTTCAGCTTATCTGGCTGTGACACGGAGGTGCTTTGTTGACTAGTGGACTATCTGATAAGCAAATGCTTATCGGACAGTCGACAGTATAGTCAACTAGTTGCTGACCTCTCCCCTTGCTGCCTCTGTCAGAAAGAGCCCTTGTGCACCAAATTCAGATGCATATGACAATTTGTTTGGAATAGTTGCCTCTTGCACCCTGCTTAGCTGTTCCCGCCATTACATGTCCAAGCCAGGGGCTCATTATTTTT
This sequence comes from Pelochelys cantorii, assembly GCA_032595735.1. Taxonomy (NCBI): domain Eukaryota; kingdom Metazoa; phylum Chordata; order Testudines; family Trionychidae; genus Pelochelys; species Pelochelys cantorii. The sequence goes on from CM064345.1 coordinate 11,190,128, forward strand.
TACTTCTATCTCTTTTTAGTGGCACCCAGGTGATAACAGAGTCTAGATTACAATTAGAGTCCAAGTACAGAGTCCAGTTTGTAACCGTCTTTTGACACCGGGCGCGTTCTGTGAAGTACGTGATCAGACCAGGCATTTTCTGGTTTATGGCTCTTGGAAGAGGCTCTGTTTTTAATCCTCTTTTCCCCACTGAATCGCTCTCCTCAGGGTCCTGTTTTCTGCCGTTGCTCAGGCTGGGTTGACCCAGCTGACTAGCTGGAAAAAAATTGTGTGAGACACATTGGAGGTTGACAACAGCTCCTGCTGTTCAGACTAGAATCCAGTCTGTGCATTTCTGGGATTAGGGCCTCTCTGCTTTCCAGACAGTATACCTGTAGTGGAAATGTGGCAGACGATTGTCAGGTCGAGGAAATTAGGTGGTATACCACAATCGGTCCTTTTGTGCCTACATTTTCTTACAGGCCTGGATGCTCGAGGTAGCCATTTGTTCTTTTTGCTTCTTATTATTCCTTTGATATTCTCAAAGAGTTAGCTGTTTGCTTAAGATGGTACAGTGTAGGAATGCATTGTTGTTGACTTTCAACACGTTCGGGGACAGGTCACAAGGCCAGCTACCTGGCATGGGAGTGCAGGAGCGCTTGGGAAGCTCACATAGCTATCTTTGCTGAATGTTTCCCGCCTGATAATGCTAATTATTTGGCCTGGGAAAATATCCAAAGTATCAACAAGCTAATTATCGAGCTTGTGAGGGTCTCAAAACAACAGGCATGATTACTGTATATCCAACAGTATATAAGTGCCAGGGATATTCCTAACATTGGCACCTCGGCGTAGACCGAAACCACCGAAGGAGCTACGCTCTGGCCACTGGGGTCTGTCCGCTGTCCTTCGGGGGGGGGGGGGGGGGTTCCCAGCAGCAGAAGGGACGTAGGCATTGCATTTTATTCTGAGGTTTGCTTAGGGTTAATAAGTACTGTATTTTATTCTAACATTTGCTTCATTGTACTTTAATATTAAGCATTTTACTTTACCTTACTATTTCCTTAGCAAAATCTTTAAGCCTTCATCCAATTTGTGTGCTCATTGCCCCCAAATCCCTTAAGGGAAGAACCATTGCCTCTTGGCGATACCACACCCTCTGGAGGTTTGCGCAGGGATAGTGCTTCCAGCACGGAATCGAGACATCCCCCCTTGTGAGCCAGGCTGACTGTTGTCCTGGATGGATTTGGTGAATGCGCTTTTGAAGCCATAACCAAGAAGCGGCACTGTGATATGTGTGTCCTGGTTGGCACATTATCCCATCCTTTCGGATCTCCCTAGCACAGTCTTGCAGGATGCCTCTGCCCTCGGTGACTGTGTCTCCGGCTTAGAAGATGGTTTACAAACCTCCTCTTTCCTAAGTGTAACCCTTCTGCCAGATGGAGCCAGTAGCAGCCAGGTATGGGTTCAGTATCTAGAGGTTCCCCTCCATCCTCTAACACAGAACTGGCTCCAGCCCTCACCGAGGTACCTGGGAAATTCATACACCACCCCTGGTCAGCTCTGCTCAGAGTTGGTGCATAAAACAAAAAAATCTGAGCCATTCATTTTAGGAACAAATCCAAGGAATTGTCCCAGATTGAGGTGTCATTAGAGGAGGTTTTGGAACAACTTGATAAACTTAACAGTAACAAGTATCTGGGACCAGATGGCATTCACCCAAGAGTTCTGAAAGAACTCAAATGTGGAATTGCAAAACTAACAAATATAATGTGTAACCTATCCTTTAAATCAGTGTCTGTACCTAATGACTGGAAGATAGCTAACATGACACCAATATTTTAAAAGGGCTCTAGAGGTGATCCTGGCGAGTGCAGACTGGAAAGTTTAATGTCAGTACTGGGCAAACTGGTCGAAATTATAGTTAAGAACTGAATTGTTAGACTCACAAATGAACATAACTGGTTGGGGAAAAAATCCACATGGTTTCTGTAAAGCGAAATCTTGCCTTACTAAATCTGCTAGAGTGCTTTGAGGGGGCCAACAAACATGTTGACAAAGGGGATCCAGTGGCTCTAGTGTACTTAAATTTCCGGGAAGCCTTTGACCAAGTCCCTCACCAAAGGCTATTACGTCAAGTAAGTTGTCACGGAATAAGAGGGAAGGTCCTCTCGTGGATTGAGAACTGGTTACAAGACAGGAAACAAAAGGTAGAAATATATGGTCAGTTTTCAGAATGGAGAGAGGTAGCTAGCGGGGGGGGGGGGGGGGTCTCCCAAGGATCTGTTCTTGGACCCATCCTATTCAACTTATTTATAAATGATCTGGAGAAAGGGGTAAACAGTGAGGAAGCAAAATTTGCAGATGATACCAAAGTGCTCAAGATAGTTAAGACCAAAGCAGACTGGGAAGAGCTTCAACAAGATCTCACCAAGCTAAATGACTGGGCAACAAAATGGCAAATGAATTTTAATGACAATAAATGCAAAGTAATACACACTGGAAAATATAATCCCAACTATGCATACAAAATGATGGGGACTAAATTAGCTATTACCACTCGAGAGAGAGAGAGAGAGAGAGAGAGAGAGCTTGGAGTCATTGTGGATAGTTCTCTGAAAACATCCAATCTGTGTGCAGCGGCAGTCAAAAAAGTAAGCAGAATATTAGGAATCATTAAAAAGGGGATAGCGCATAAGACTGAGAATATCTTATTGCCTCTATATAAAACTACAGGATGCCCACATCTTGAATACTGCACACAGATATAGTTGCCTCAGCTCAGAAAAGATCTCGGCATTGGAAGAGATTAAGAAAACTGCTGGGGGCGGCGCAGGAGTTGAGTATCCCTGGAGAAGCAATTGTGGGGGGTCTGACACCCGTGGTTCATCATTGCCCTTATGAGAGTTAGGCTAGGCCTGGGAATGGCAGCCCTGTGCCTGGGGGTTTCTGAGAGTAAGGCAGTGCAGTCGGGGAGCAAGCTGCTGAGGATGGTTCTACTGAGTCCAGCTGTTGTGGCATCTGCTTCTCTTCCCTCTCAGAACGAGGCCTCTAACAGATAAAACAGAGAGAAAAATTGATGAACCAACAAGGCCTCCTTAGGCTCTGTTCCCAGGCTGGTTGCACTCAGCAGCAGGGAGGCCATTTACAGCTGCCTGCCTGTCCCCTTCCTCCCTCTGCTCCACTCCCCTTGCCCCAGAGATGTAGCCCGCCTCTTGGACTCTGTTTCCATCCCATCCCCTCTCCACTCCAGGACAGCGCCTTTAGTTCCTCCCTACAGGAAGTGTCTTTCTCTGGCATGTGTGGCCTGGCCTGGCCTGGTCTCCTTGGCAGCTCTTGGCCTTGGGCTCCCCTTGTTCTCTGGCACATTGGTGAGGGAGGGTACAAGATGGGAGTTTCTCTTCCCCCCAGGTGACTGACGGGCTGTGCCCAGCATGGACTCTGGGGCACTTGGGGATGTTGCTCTTTCTCCTGCCCCCGGCAGAGGACCCAAGAGTCCATGGGAGGGTCCCTGCTCTGCCGGGGGAAGGGATGGATCAAACGCCAGAGCACCAGGGCACGGGGCACAGACAGGGGCAGTCCTGGGCCCATTGCAGGCAGCTGGGGAGCTACTAAGAGCAGAGCTCTGGCCTGCTTCTTTACCATCTCGTTCCTGGCTCTGAACTGCCCCGTGTCCCCCCTCACCCATCCGAGGCCTGGCCCTGTTCCCCTTTTCCTCTCTCCCCCCACGTGAGCTCAGCTTCTCTCTCCCTCTGCCCAGCCCCTGCTGTGACCCCCCCCCCCCCTCAGCTCCCTGGGGCCCCTCTTCCTTCTGTCAGCCCCTGAGTTAGCCTCCTGCCATCGCTGGGACAGAGACACCCCCCCCCCTTCCCTCTGCATGGCACTTGGGCACCCCCAGGGCAGGACTCGCCTTGTTCAGCCTCTTTCTGCCCAGCCCAGCTGGGGCCGGTCCCTGCCCGTTCCTGCTGGCTCTGTGGGGTCTGGATGCTGAGCCAGAGGATGAGCAGCCTGGTGTGGGGCAGGTCAGATCTCGGCCCAGAGTCCCAGTGTGGTGGGAAAGGAGCCGATCCCAGACATGCCATGAGGGGGAGACGTGTCACAGGGGGACTCACAAACCCTGCCCAGAGACAGCTGGGTCCCAGGGACATTTCAATGGGGAGGGGCCCAGGCGAGGGCAAGTGTCTGGATTCAGCCAGCCCTGAACAGGTAGATTCCATCATGTTCCTCTGGGCTCCCCTGGCCTAGAGTTATTGCTCCCCAGACCAGGGAGAGGGGGGGCAGATTCCCAGTGTCAGGGCCCATCTGATCCCCTCTCTCTGTCACGGCCCCTCCCTGCCAGGGGAGTGAGCTGCCCCTGAGGGCTGGCCTGAGACCTCAGGGCTGCTCCCCACTCAGAGCCGGGCTTTCCCTGGAGGAAGGAGAGTCCCTGAGTCACTGCCCAGCTGGGGCAGATTCTGTCCCTGTCGCCATCTACTGTCCCCAGGGCCAAGCTCTGCCCCTCACGTTCTGATTCTCTCCCCCCAGCCAATGTGACTCTGGATCCAGACACAGCGCATCCCCAGCTCGTCCTGTCAGAGGATGGGAAATGTGTGAGATGGGGGCGAGACATGGCAGCCACGGCCTGACACCCCGGAGAGATTTGATCATTGGTTCTGTGTGCTGGGCCATGAGGGCTTCACTTCAGGGAGACAATACTGGGAGGTAGAGATGGGGGAATGGGCCATGCTGGACTGTGGGGGTGGCCACAGAATCTGTGAGCAGGAAGACATGGACCAGCCTTGGCCCCAGTGGTGGGATCTGGGCTGTGGGGCCATGGGGGAATCAGTTCCAGGCTCACACTGAGCCTCCCCCCCCCCCCCCCTCCCCCATCCTGCCCCAGCAGGATCCGGGTTTGTCTGGACTGTGACCGGGGGCAGGTGACATTTATTGATGCTGGTTCTGAGGCCCCGATCTTCACTTTCCCGCTGGGCTCCCTCCCTGGGGAAAGAATCCGACCATGGATCCGGGTGTGGCTGAAGTCCCAGCTCAGCCTGTATCCTTGAAATCGCCTCACACACACCAGGATCTGTGATCCTGGAGGACTCACTGCCAGGTTTAGCTACCTCCGCAACACCACTGACTACTGAGGGAACTTCAAAACCTCAGTAATCTACCTGAAAATACCATCTTGTCCACTATGGACATAGAAGCCCTTTACACCAATATTCCACATGAAGACGGATTACAGGCCATCAGGAACACAATCCCCGATAACAGCACTGCACACCTGATTACAGAGCTCTGTGCCTTTGTCCTCACCCACAACTACTTCTGATTCGGAGACAATTTCTATCTCCAGGTCAGTGGCACAGACATGGGCACCCACATGGCTCCACAATATGCCAACACTTTTATGGCTGACCTTGAACAAAGTTTCCTCAGCTCTTGCCCCCAACACCTCTACTTTATTTAGGCTACATCAATGACATCTTCATCATATGGACTCACTGAAAAGAGATTCTTAAAGAATTTCACAAGGTTTTCAACAACTTCCATCCCCATCAACCTCAGCCTGGACCAGGCCACACAAGAAAGCCACTTTCTGGACATTACAGTACAATTAAATAATGGACAAATTTCCACTACCCTATACTGGAAACCCACTGACTGCTACACTTACCTTCCATCCCAGACACATTTCTCAGTCTATTGTATACAGCCAAGCCCTAAGATACAACTGGATTTGATTTGATCCCACAGACAGAGACAAACAGCTACAGGATCTTTATAGACTATTTCTAAAATTGAAATACCCACATGGAGAAGTCAAAAAACAGATTGACAGAGCCAAATGTCACATTACTGGATTTTAAGGGGATCAGGCAGATCACTGCTGCAGCCAAGGGGGGGGGGGCGTTTGCCCCGAAGTATGTACAAAGGGATCCATGTGAGGTGTCAAATGAAAGCTTGTGTTCTACTGATTCTATATATTTTATTCATGTACGTGTGTGGTGTCCGTATGTGGAGTTATACATATGGACTCTGTCTTGATGCTGGAAGATTCTCTGTCTGAGACAGAGAAATGTGCCAGGAATGTTCAGCCAGTGACTATGCTAATTAGCAAGGCTCTCAGAGCAGCTAATACACACCTGAGGAATGTGCCTGAGATGTGCAAACCAACCAGTATGGGACAACTGCTGACTTGGGACACAGGGATCGGTCACTGGACCATGTGACCTGCTCCAGCTTGGAAGGTACCAGGGATGGATATAAAATGCCATGAGACGGACTCCATCTTGCTTTCAATTCTGCTGCTGATTCCAGATGCAGCCTTGTGAGGAACAGGAAGCCGGGGAAAATCGTTGGCCCATCCTGACCTAGGATGTACACCAAAGACTTTTAAGATAGCAGTTTATAACATCTCTGCTAAGAGCCTGCATCGAGAACTTGGTGATTTGAAGCATGTAATGCTTCTTAACTACCTTAGGGTATGACTACACTAGCCCCCTAGTTTGAACTAGGGAGGCTAATGTAGGCATTCGAAGTTGCAGATCAAGCCCTGGATTTAAATATTCCGTGCTTGATTGGCATCTTCCCGGCCGGTCGCCATTTTTGAAATTTACAAGTCCGGCCTAACTGCCTGTTGCTACACGCGGCAGGGACTCGGTAGTTCGAATTAAAGCCCCTAATTTGAACTACCTGTTATTCCTCCTGCAAGGAGGTTTAACGGGTAGTTTGAATTAGGGGCTTTAATTCAAACTACCGGGTCCCTGCCACGTGTAGCCGTGGGCAGTTAGTCCGGATTTGTAAATTTCAAAAATGGCGACCGGCTGGGAAGATTCAAATCAAGCGCGGGATATTTAAATCCCGGGCTTGATTTGCAACTTCGAATGCCTACATTAGCCTCCTTAATTCGAACTAGGGGGCTAGTGTAGACATACCCTCACTCTCATGCTTTACTTTCTTTTATAAATAAACCTTCAGTTTTTAAATTCTAAAGGATTGGCTCAGCATGATCTTGTGGTTAAAATCCAAAATATGAATTGACCGGGGATTTGTGGCTGGTTCTTTGGGACCGGAAAGACCCGTTCAGGGCAGGTGAGATTGGGTTCTATAACCCCTCACCTGTGTGCAGGACTGGGGCTGATTGTGGCACAGGGAGAACTGAGTGTCTGAGGGGTTTTGCTTGGTGTGACCGGTTTGTGGCCTGTTTGGAAATGTCTCCAGTCTAGGGCTGTAAGGAGCCCTCAGTTTGAGCAATTCACCCTGAGCAGATGCCCTCAGTGGTGCCCAGTCCCGGCCCGGTCCATCACACCACACAAGTACCCAGACCTGAACTACTTCAAGATAGACCCAAAAGAGAAAATAACAGAATTCCACTTGTCATTACTTACAGTCCACAACTCAAACCTCTCCATCGCATTATACACAATCTACAACCCATCTTGGAAAATTATCCCTCACTCTCAGAGGACTTGAGGGAAAAGCCAATTCTCACTTACAGACAACCCCCCCCAACCTGAAACAAATTATTTCTGATCACCATGCTACACAACCATTCCATAAACATCCAGGAACCCAGCCCTGCAATCAGATGTGGTGCCAACTCTGCCCACATATCTATACAAGCAAATGCATCATTGGAGTTAACAACATAACCTACCAAATCAAAGGCTCCAGTAATTTGATCTATGCCATCTGTCATGGCTCCTTCCCCACTCTGGCATGATAAATGCAGAAGTGGGGGCCAGCAAGTGTACCCCAAAGCCTTGTCTAGCAGGCTTTGTTATAAAACTTCCCCCAAAATCTTAAAGCCCTAGATTTTGGGAATAAAACTTTCGCTGCCACCACCCAAATATTAATAACGAGATTAGGGGAAAGATCATTTGGGAAATCTCACCCCTATTATAAAAATCAGGACACACAGTAACCAATGCCAGGTTAATAAAAAGAAAGGAGAAAACTTTTATTATTACAACAATATTCCTGTTGCAAGCATAAGGATCAGATGGAATGGTAACAAAATATACTCATGGAGGTATTACACCATGGGCTAGAACTTAGTTAAAAAGAAAAGCCAAACATCTCTTAAGCAGTGCCAGATATCAGATCCCATACCCAACCCTTAAAACAATAAAGCCTAACGAAACTACCTAAACTTTACCCTACTTACAGAGTGTGAAGACTTGTTTCTTGGACAGAGAGAGAGAGAGAGAGACATGCTTGTCCCTCCCTGTAGCTGCAGAGGACTCACCCAGAGAGACAAAAGGAGAAAGTAAAAAAACCCAAATTCCTTTGTCCCAGTTTGAAAGTCCCACCTACATTCCTACTGGTCACTCCACCTGGCCATCCTTAATCCCCAGGCTGCTGGCTAACCCTCATAATCATGACACCATCAAATGCCAGCAATGCCCCACGGGAAAGAATCAATAGACACAAATCAGATATACATAAAGGGAACGTACAGAAACCTGTTGGGGACCACTTCAATCTACCTAATGACTCTTTAAAAGATCTTCAGGTGGCTGTCTTGTAATCTGGATTATCATCTCTATAATCCCTGAAAACTCCTTCCCCTCCCTTGCAGATCCAGAGAAGGGAAGTGTAAGAAACCTACTGCAGCCCCAGGGAGCAGACAGGCCCTGAAGGGCAGATGTGGGGGCTGGGCAGGGACAGAACTAACAGCTGGGCTGGGGACAGGCAGGGGGGGGGGAAGCTATGTAGGGGCAGAACTAACAGCAGAACTAACAGCTGGGCTGGGAACAGGTGGAGGTGGGGATGGTAGGACACAGAATTAACCAATCAGGGTTGGTGGGAAGCTGGAAGCTCTGCAGCAGCAGGAGGTGATTTGTAGAGATCTTGGTCTATTGAGAGGGCCAGAGGGGAAGGGATAAAATGGGGACAAACAATGGGCCCAAAACAGAGGCCCGTTGCCTGCCCCAGTCTTGGTGTCCCTGGGCACATTCTTGGGGGGGGGGAGGCTCTCTAGGCCCTGCCTGAGGTACATATCACTCTGCCCTGTGAGCTGACCCTTCAGAGTGCCACACACTGAGACACCCCCCCCCCCCGGTCTCCCAGAGCTCCACGCTGAGGTGATCTCTCTCTGGAGACACGCACAGGCACAGAGACTCCTGCACAAGTCCCTGCAAGGCAGGTGAGGGCTGGCTGTGAGCACAGCCATGCCAGCATCAGGGACTTGGGGGATCTGTGGGGGGGCAGGTTTCAGCCTGTGGGGTCCTACAGCCACCACTCCAAGGGGCTCCCCTTCCCTGCAGGGATGAGACACCACTGTGTTGGGGGGGCAATGGCTGGGGGAGTTAATGGCTGGGGAGCGGGTGGTTTACAGGCCAGGGGGGTTAGTGGCTGATGTGGGGGAATTAGTGGCTGGGGAGGCTAATAGCTGAAGTGGGGGGGACTTATTGTTTGGGTTCATTAGTGGCTGGGGTGGTTGCTGCTTGGGGCAGTTAATGGCTGAAGGTGAGGGGGTTAGTGGCTGGGTCAGTTAATGGCTGGGGGTGGGTAATGGCTGGAGGAGTTAATGGCTGAGGTGGGGGAGGGGTGGTTACAAGCCAGGGGAGTTAGCTGCTGGGGGTGTTGAAGACTGAGTTGGGGGGTTAGCAGAGGGGGAGCTAATGGCTGAGGTGGGCAGTTAGCAGCCTGGTTGGTTAGTGGCTGAGGTGTGTGTGGGGGGGGGGGGTGGAGGGGTGCTACAGGTCAGGAGGGTTTGTGGCTGAGAGCTAGTGGCCGGGGGATTAATGGCTGAGGTGTGGGGGGGAGGGATGTTAGTGGCCAGAGTGGTTAATGGCTTAGGTGGGGGGGGGGGCTTAGTGACTGGATGGGGTTAATGTCTGCGGTAGGCAGGTTAGTGCCTGGGGGGGGGAGGGGGGTGCTAAGATAGTAGTGGAGGATCTGGGCTCTGGGGACAAGGTGCAGCTTGATTTCCAGAAGGGGTGGCACATGCCCTTCTCCCAGCGCTTCCTGCAGACCCTTCCAGAGACACTCGTCCCTGGGGACTCCCAGGTCCCAGCCAAGCTGGGGAGGTGATGGGAGCGGGATGCAGTTTCTGTTGGTCCTGAGCAGCCATTAGGTGGTGGGTGGGAGGCTGAGGGGGTCACCAGGCGATATGGACCAGGCCGAGGGGGCTGCTGGAGCTGTCTCAGGGCCTGTCTGGAGGGGTGTGAGCTGGGGGCTGTACATGAAGACAGGGGTGTTCTCTTAGTTTCCTTCTTGGGTCTGTCCTGCAGGAGGTGACTTCTGGGTGCTGGTCTGGTTCTGTCAGTCGGTGTCCTCCTGTCCCCAGGCAGGTGGTGCAGTTTGAAGAATGCCTGCCACAGACTCTGGGTGTGTCTGTCTCTGACAGATTGGAGCCCTTGTGGGTGTGTCTCAGGGCTTGGTATTAGACGATGGACCATATGATGTGTCCTGGATGGAAGTTGGAGGCAGGTAGGTAAGTAACAATGACATGGGGTCTGGTTACAAAAGCTGATGCCCAGATAAATCCCTTAGCCTAAAGTGCCACTGGATTCCTCATTCTTTATCTAGATACAGGCTAACTCAGCTCCAGCTGCCCCCAATACCTGTGTTATTAATCCAGGTATTGTAGACAAAGTCATTGGTGGTGAGTAAGGAACTTACCAGCCCAGTACTCAGAGCTTTGTTTTTCCTGTAGCCCAAGCTGCACTGGGTCTCACAGAGACGTGAGACCCTGCCAGCTGGTGCTGGAACACACTTGAAATGGTATTCAAGTGGTATTCAAGGAGGAGACGGCTCAGGGTGGACAATGGCAGCTGGTTACTTCTGGCAGCAGGCAATGCTCCACCCCTGCTCCAAACCCTCCCGCCATGGTACTAGGAAACCGTTATGCTCTTCTTTATACAGGAGATACGCAATCACCCCCTACACCGGAGGAGGAGAAGCCTCGTACCCCCAAGGCTGGGAGGTCTGCTGCCACCACTGAGAATAGGAAACGTAGGGTAGTGGTAGTCGGAGACTCTCTTCTGAGGGGGACGGAGGCGCCCATATGTCGCCCTGACATTTCATCTAGGGAGGTGTGCTGTCTGCCGGGGGCCCGTATCCAAGATGTTATGGAGGCATTGTCGAGGATTATCCGGCCCTCTGACTACTACCCCATGCTACTCATCCATGTGGGCACTAATGATACTGTGAGGTGTCACACTGAGCGGATCAAGAGTGACTACAGGGCTCTGGGAGTACAGATGAAGGAGTTTGGAGCACAGGTGGTATTCTCTTCGAGCCTTCCTATCAAAGGTAGGGGCCTGGGCAGAGACAGGTGCATCCTGGAGGTGAATGCCTGGCTGCGAAGATGGTGTCACCAGGAGAGCTTTGGCTTCCTCAACCATGGGATGCTATTCCAGGAAGGACTGCTAAGCAGGGATGGCGTCCACCTTTCGAGGAGCGGGAAGACCCTATTTGGACACAGAATGGCTAACCTAGTGAGGAGAGCTTTGAACTAGGTTCGACGAGGACAGGTGAGCAAAGCCCACAGGTAAGTGGAGAACATGGAGACCTGGGAGATGGGTCGGAAATGGGAGGGAGCGTGGGCTACAATGGCAGAGAAAAAGGAGGGTCAGGGCAAAACGGGGAGGCAAGGTCAAATCAGGCTCTTAGATGCCTATATACAAATGCGAGAAGTATGGGAAATAAGCAGGAAGAACTGGAAGTGCTAATAAATAAGTACAATTATGACATTGTTGGCATCACGGAAACTTGGTGGGATAATACACATGATTGGAATGTTTGTATAGAAGGGTACAGCTTGCTCAGGAAGGATAGACAGGGAAACAAGGGAGGAGGTGTTGCCTTACACATTAAAAATGAACACACTTGCAGTGAGGAGGCGATGGACATAGGAGACGGAAGTGTTGAGAGTCTCTGGGTTAGGCTAAAAGGGATTAAAAACAAAGGTGATGTCATGCTAGGAGTCTACTACAGGTCGCCTACCCAGGTGGAAGAAGTGGATCAGGCTTTTTTTAAACAACTAACAAAATCATCCAAAGCCCAAGATTTGGTGGTGATGGGGGACTTCAACTATCCAGATATATGTTGGGAAAAAAACATTGCGGGGCACAGACTATCCAATAAGTTCTTGGACTGCATTGGAGACAACTTTTTATTTCAGAAGGTTGAAAAAGCTACCAGCGGGGAAGCTGTTCTAGATTTGATCCTAACAAATAGGGAGGAACTGGTTGAGAATTTGAAAGCGGAAGGCAGCTTGGGTGAAAGTGATCATGAAATCATAGAGTTCACAATTCTAAGGAAGGGTAGAAGGGAGAACAGCAAAATAGAGACAATGGATTTCAGGAAGGCGGATTTTGGTAAGCTCAGAGAGTTGATAGGTAATATCCCATGGGAATCAAGACTGAAGGGAAAAACAACTGAGGAGAGTTGGCAGTTTTCAAAGGGACATTGTTAAGGGCCCAAAAGCAAGGTATTCCGATGTGTCGGAAAGATAGAAAATACGGCAAAAGACCGCATTGGCTTAACCACGAGATCTTGCATGATCTAAAAATAAAAAAGGAGTCATATAAAAAAATGGAAAGTAGGACAAATTACAAAGGATGAATATAGGCAAACAGCACAGGAATGCAGGGGCAAGATTAAAAAGGCAAAGGCACAGAATGAGCTCAAACTAGCTACAGGAAAAAGGGAAACAAGAAGACGTTTTATAAATACATTAGAAGCAAGAAGAAGACCAAGGATAGGGTAGGCCCACTGGTTAGTGAGGAGGCAGAAACAGTAACAGGAAACTTGGAAATGGTAGAGATGCTCAATGACTTCTTTGTTTCGGTCTTCACCGAGAAGTCTAATATAATGAATGCTAGTGGGAAGGGGGTAGTTTTAGAAAGTAAAATAAAAAAAGAACAAGTTAAAATCACCTAGAAAAGTTAGATGCCTGCAAGTCACCAGGGCCTGATGAAATGCATCCGAGAATACTCAAGGAGCTGATAGAGGAGGTATCTGAGCCTCTAGCTATCATCTTTGGAAAATCATGGGAGACAGGAGACATTCCAGAGGACTGGAAAAGGGCAAACATAGTGCCCAGCTATAAAAAGGGAAATAAGAACAACCCAGGAAACTACAGACCAGTTAGTTTAACTTCTGTGCCAGGGAAGATAATGGAGCAAGTAATTAAGGAAAACATCTGTAAACACTTGGAAAGTGGCAAGGTGATAGGGAACAGCCAGCATGGATTTATAAAGAACAAATCATGTCAAACCAATCTGATAGCTTTCTTTAATAGGATAACGAGTCTTGTGGATAGGGGGAAGCAATGGATGTGGTATACCTAGACTTTAGTAAGGCGTTTGATATGGTCTCGCATGATATTCTTATCAATAAACTAGGTAAATACAACTTAGATGGGGCTACTATAAGGTGGGTGCATAACTGGCTGGATAATCGTACTCAGAGGGTAGTTATTAATGGTTCACAATCCTGCTGGAAAGGCGTAACAAGTGGGGTTCCGCAGGGGTCTGTTTTGGGACCAGCTCTGTTCAATATCTTCATCAACGATTTAGATATTGGTATAGAAAGTACACTTATTAAGTTTGCAGATGATACCAAGCTGGGAAGGGTTGCGACTAATCTGGAGGATAGGGTCATAATTCAAAATGACCTGGACAAATTGGAGAAATGGTCTGAGGTAAATAGGATGAAGTTTAATAAAGACAAATGCAAAGTGCTCCACTTAGGAAGTAACAGTCAGTTTCATACATTCAGAATGGGAAGCGATGGTCTGGGAAGGACTATGGCAGAAAGGGATCTAGGGGTTATAGTGGACCACAAGTTGAATATGAGTCAGCAGTGTGATGCTGTTGCAAAGAAAGCAAACATGATTCTGGGATGCATTAACAGGTGTGTTGTGAGCAAGACACGAGAAGTCATTCTGCCGCTCTACTCTGCGCTGGTTAGGCCTCAGTTGTAGTATTGTGTTCAGTTTTGGGCACCGCATTTCAAGAAAGATGTGGAGAAATTGGAGAGGGTCCAGAGAAGAGCAATGAGAAGATTAAAGGTCTAGAGAACATGACCTAAGAGGGAAGGCTGAAGGAATTGGGTTTGTTTAGTTTAGAAAAGAGAAGATTGAGGGAGGACATGATAGCAGTTCTCAGATATCTAAAAGGGTGTCATAAGAAGGAGGGAGAAAACTTGTTCATCTTGGCCTCTGAGGATAGAACAAGAAGCAATGGGCTTAAACTGCAGCAAGGGAGGTTTAGGTTGGACATTAGGAAAAGTTCCTAACTGTCAGGGTAGTCAAACACTGGAATAAATTGCCCAGGGAGGTTGTGGAATCCCTATCTCTGGAGATATTTAAGAGTAGGTTAGATAAATGTCTATCAGGGATGGTCTAGACAGTACTGGGTCCGGCCATGAGGGCAGGGGACTGGACTCGATGACCTCTCGAGGTCCCTTCCAGTCCTAGTATTCTATGATTCTATGATTCTCTTCACACTCTGGCTTCCCAGTGTGTCTAATGAGTTCAGGTGCCTGGTAAACACTTCACCCCTGTAGGGAGCGATGCAGCCACCTTTCCAAACCAAGCTGATGTTGATTAGCCAGCTGGGGCACAGCCATTGAGGGCCATTAGGTTAGTCTGGGAAAACAGAACTGAGCTCAGGGTCCATGCTGGCAAAAATCACCTGCCTGAAACCTGCCATGGTTTCAGCTCTCTCTGTGTGGAGCAGCCCAATTTGTATTTCCTGGAGCTAATATCTCTGTTGACTCCATGCTTCTGTCAGTCTGGCTGCTTGGGCTGCCAGTCCTTAAGATATAATTGCTGACTCTCCATCCAGACTTGGATTGTTTTGGACACTGCATCGCTATGGATCCAGACAAGTTCATTGTCACAGGGTATGTCTACACTGCAGAGGTTTTTTTGAAAAATAGCCGTTTTTTGAAAAAACCTCCAGTTACGTCCAAAATGCAATCACATTCGTTTGAAAAAAATCAAAAGAACGGAGGGGTTTTTTCGACACTGGTAAATCTCTTTCTATGAGGAAGAAACCTTTTTCTGAAAGAACTCTTCCGGAAAAAGGTGTGTGTGGACAGGGAACAGGAAGTTCTTTTGAAAGAAGATGAAAGAAGAAAAAGCACAGGTGCCCTGGTGGCCGCTCTGTCTACAGTAATCACAGTTTTAATGTGAGAAAGCACCCATTCAGTGTGGATGCTCTCTTTTGAAAAAGGAGATGGCTTCTTTGATGCACTTTTGCTGTGTAGACACTCTCTTTCTAAAAAAGTTTTTTCGGAAGATCTGTTCTGGAAAAGCTTCTTCTGAAAGAAGCCTGCAGTATAGACATAGCCTCTATGATTATCCCAAAGGGAAACTGAATCTTTTTTAGACCAGTGGGGAAACTGAGGCATGCACCTTGTTCAACAGAATGTGACAGCTTCCACATTGGCAGTAAGATGCTACAGTGACTGGGGCAGGCGAAAGCACTTGCATAAATGGGCTGTGCCCTCAACCTGGTATCAGAGTACTTGCAGGCTATCCCTGTTGCAGCTGGAGAAGAGTCCTTATATTAGGGTTGTTAGCAGCTAGTCAGATAATTACTCAACTTATAAACCAGCTTCCGCCTGCCACCCCACAAACTGCTGCCTCTGTATCAGCTGGCTGCTCACTGCACTCCTGGGGGGAGCATTTTAGTAACTGTATAACTGCTAAGAATTGTTGCGGTACACAAGGCACCTTCTGTAGCAGCAAACAGCCCCTCAGGCTGCTGGTTCTGTCCATCAGCCTGTCACTCACCCAGTTACAAGGCAAGGCTCAGCTTCCTGTGTGATCTCACACCCCCTCGCCATGCAGCTCTGAGAGACTCCCAGCTGCACTGTCCCTGCCTCTGCTCTCTGGACAACAGTACCTGAGCTGATGGAGGATGAGGAGGGCTACACAGTGCTGAACCTAAAGCCCAGGGTGGGCCACTCAGCCGTCCCACCTCCAGCCAGGATCCCAGGTACTGACTGCAAACCCTGCTCCCCACCTGCAGGCTCCATGTCCTAGCGGCAGGGTCAAGGCTGGAGCTACCACCCCAGGGAGGGCTCACAGAATGGCAGGGGCTGGGGGTGAGTCTGGGTAGCACAAGGGCTGGATTAGCCATATGGATTAACATCAGTGAAGGATTTGGGGTCTGATCCCTCTGCATCTACACACACCACAGAAAAGACAAAGAGGAGCTTCGCATCCCAGGATCTCTAAGGTGGAGGCAATAGGTAAACTGAGTCCCAGACAAGGGAGTGACTGGCCTGTGGACAAGAGGAAAGGCAGGGGCATGGCTAGGAGAGGAAGCCAGGAATCCTGCTTCCCAAAATCCCTTCCTCTCCTCCACCTGCCCTGCCCAGCGCCAGCTCCCACAGTCCTCACAGAACTGAGACTGGAAGCTCCAAACCCCGATCCCTAGACTTAACTGCCGGCCAACAGGAAAGGAAAGAAGCCAGAAGTTCTAACGCCCAGTTCCCTGTTCTAACCCAGTGATCCTCCCCTCCCCCAGAGCCAGGCACCCCTCAGCCTCTCTGCACTAACCCAATGCCCCACTCCCAGAGCCAGGCCCCGCTCCCCAGCCCTCCTGCTCTAACCCTGTGCCTCTCCCGCAGAGCCAGGAACCCCCTAGCCCCTCCCCTATTCTAAATAGGGCCGCATCTTACCAGAGGGAGGGAGAAGCCGCCAGGTACTGGAGCACATGCACAGAGTGGCTGTTAACAACCCTGGTCCATGGCTCAGAACGTTCGATAGGACTGGCACATGCACCCCTCCCCCTCGCACCTCGCCGGTCCAGGGTCTCAAGGCACTTGAGAGTGGGGGTTGCGGGCGGAGGCCATTGATTTTTGCCCTCCTGGTTGCATTGAGCTGTGGCTACACTCTGGCCCGATCCCGCTCCTTGAGCCGGGGACAGACCCCAGGATTGTGCCCTCCTTGTAACTTGGGGCCACGTGTCTCTCGGTCACAGTGTCTCATGTACCAAGTCCCAGGTGGTGTGACACACACTGAGCACAACAGACACTGGCTAAGGACGAGGCATCCACACACACACAGAGAACCTGACACACAAGACACACATGTGGTGCAGGATTAAAAGGTGGGGGGGAGTTTCATTGAAAACTGGGAGAATGTAAAAGATGGAGAGAGTGCCAATACTACTGAGCATTTACAAGAAAATGGCCAAAATTACACACACAGACACCCAACCCTGTTGCCTTTGCAAACAACAGGCAGCTCCCCAGCCTTCCCTGACTGGGCTGCAGAGGAAAACAAGATGAGTGGGGACTGGATGAGCCTCACTCATGTAACAACCCCCCCAAAGAGGTGTGGGATTCTGCTCTCATCATGAGCTTGGGGTTGCATTTCTCTTACAAACAGCATTTCATGCACTGGGTTCCAATTGTTTCTCACCGAGGTTGGTTCCTGCAGGCACTCAAAACCCCTGGTGGTGCCTCATGGTGCTGTGGGGTGGATGGGCTGGGAGTGTGGTGCTGCTGGTCACAGTGATAGTGCTGGGAATTTGGGGTGAGTAACTGCTGGCGCCTTGTGTCTGTGCAGGTCCGTCAGCAACTAACCCGGCCTGTCCCGTCCCTCCCACTGGCTGGGATACCCTCCTGGTACTACAAAGTGCTTGGCTGTCACACAGAGAGACGGTTAGATAGTCAGAGAGATGGGTGTACATGCATGGGAATGGAGGGATAACTAGATGGATCCAGGCACACACTGGAACTGGTTAAAAATAAGGGGGGAATTTGCTGGATATATTAGAAAAAATAATTGTCATCCTCTCTTCAAAATGTAAAATATTCCCTAAATTATGAAGTTCAGGATGTGAAAATCTCCATAGTTGGCCAAAAACATGGAAGGACATGAGGAGAATTAGGTGAAAGTTTCATCAATATTTTTTCTGTTATTTTTTTTCAAACTTCAAAGTTACATTAATATTTTCCAATTAGAAAGTTTCATCAAAATATTTACACACACACACACACACACACACACACACACACACACACACACACACACACACACACTCTCTCTCTCTCTCTCTCTCTCTCTCTCTCTCACTCACGAACTGAATGGCCAACCACACATCTTATTTGGATCTGGAAGGAGACAATCAGGCAGCAGCACAAATTAAAAAAGCAAACACAGTACAGCACTGTGTTAAACTTAAACTACTAAAAAAAAGGGAAGGATAATTGTTTTGACAGGATCAGGTGGTGTTCTCCAAAATCTAACCTTCCCCATCTCCAAAACCCCATCCCGCTCAGTCTATCCCCCCTCTCTCCCTCCCTCTCTTTCACTGGGCTGGGGCAGGGGATTGGGATGCTAGAAGAAGTATGGGGTGCCTGCTCTGGGAGGAGGGTCAGGGCTGGGGCTGGGGCAGGGATGCAGGAGGGGGGTGGAAGGTGTTGGTTCTGGGAGGGGGGTCAGGGCAGAGGGTTTGGATATTTGTTAGTCTCTAAGGAGCTACAGGACCACTCCTTTTTAAGTGTTTTTGTAAGTTACAGAATAACATGGCTACCCCTCTGAAGCTTTTAAACATTTCAGAGTTGCAGGAAAATTTCCTGAGGGGTTTGTAACTCTGAGGTTCTGCTCTACAAAAATCGTCCCTCTGGCTGTTGCTGTAGTGCATCTTGGGAGTCCTGTGCCTGAAGGACAGCCTGGGAGATGTTGCCAAGCCACAGAGGCTACGTCTACACTGCAGAGCTTTTCTTTGTAGTGTAGACACAGCCAGAGTCTGCACCATACAGAGGAATGGTACCACGAGGCACCAAACTACAACTCCCATGAGGCATTGCAGTACCTCAGCCAATGCTGTCACTGATTGTTTTCCCTCCACAAACAAGTTTTTGATACTTTGTTTTTGCCCCAAATTGGGATGAAAACTCAAAGGTTGAAATATTGGAATTTCGGTGATTTGTTTTACTCTAGCGAAGACACACAGCAGGGAGAGAGTGAGAGAGATGCACCAATGGAGACGCAGTGAGGAACCCTGACCTGTAAAAAGAGGGTTTTGTCCTTGTTCAGGTGGGAGCATTGGGGGGGAGGAGCACCTGTCCTCTCCCTCCCCCGCGAGCATGTCTGTATTGAACCTACAGCCCCACATGGTCTATCCCCAGCCTGGAACCCAGGCTGGTCCCACCATTTCCAGGCACTCTGTGTCTCAGTTTCTCCAGCCATTCAATGGTGGTGACAGCCCTGTGCCATATCTCAGCTGGGGTTGGGAGGCTAAATCCAGTCAGACTCTGTGGTGCTCTGACGCTGTGGAGGTGAGAGGTGGGTAACAGTTTAGACAACTGCAAACACAGGCTGGGTTTGTAAAAAGACCCAAGGGATTTAGGCACCAACCCGAGCAGATTTTTCAATCCCAGCCACTTACTTGGGCTGTGTTCCATTGGGGCTGCCCAAAGCCCACGGGCATCAGAGGAGATGGGGCTGAACAGGCTTTAGATCAGGCTTTGTGCATCCATGGGACTCTTTGCCCGTCCTTCCACCTAACAACCTCCTATAACACTGACCGGTCACTGTCATTTCCCCCCACCCCACACACACACGCTGCTTTGCAGTTTCCCACTTAGCATCTGAAAAGGGACAGACCCCGGCAGCCCCTGGGAACAGTGGAGCTGGGAGCAGAGATGTAATGAGAGCCCCTGAGAGCTAGGCCACGCAGGCAGGCTGGGCTGGAGCTATTAAGGGCAGAGCCGTCCCTTGCCAGTGTCAAACGGGAGTGGGTGCCTCTACCCCCTGCTTGCAAACCGGTGCTACATCCCCCCCTCCCCACCCCATGTTAATTCTTGCAGCATGGCCACTGTACCCGCGGTGGCATCGGATCGCACTGGTGGTTGGCTGGGCCGGGAACCTCGTCCTGCTGGGAGCTGTGACTGTACTGGCTGTCCTGGGTGAGTGGCCCCCGGCCAAGGGTTTGCGCTGTGCACTGGGGACTCCCCAGCACAGCAGCCGATCCCAGCTGATCCAAAGTCCGTGCCCCCTGGCCCAGCCCGGCCCAGCAGGTAACTCCAGCTCGTGTGTCTGAGCCGCCCTTCCCCAGGCACTGCCAGTGGGAACCCAGCTGCTGGGCCAGGCCCTAGGGAGCCTGCAGGGCAGGGACATGCTGCCCCCTGCTGGCTGCACCGATCTAGCTCCCAGCCCCGCTAGGTGCCAAGTTAGGAATGTACCTGCTTCAGCTTGGCCTGGCTGTAGGGCAGCACCATCTAGTGGCCATTCAGATTAATACCCAGCCAGGAAGATTTAAATCAGGGTTTCCCAACCTATGGGTCAGGACCCAAACATGAGTTGCCATTACACTTCAAAAGGGTCTCCAAGTGTCTCCCCAGGTGGCTCTGGCCCCTCTCCTCCCCCCGTTTTTGAATTGCTTTGGGTCACCAAGTCTTCCTGAACTGTCAAAATGGATCCCCATCTGGAAAGGTAGGAAACCACTGATTTAAATAAACTGTAATACAAAGTGATCCAACTTTTTTCAGTGGGGGGGGGGAGGTCAAAACTCATTAGAGACACTGTCTTATGATCCCACCCCCTCCCATTCCCTGGCATCTAGGTCCCACCCATTTTTACATCACTCCTGGGTCCCAGCCTTCCCTGCTGGTCCCAGTTTAACACCACCCCTACCTCCCAGTTACTCCTTCTAGACCAGTGTTTCTCAATCTTTTTTCATAAAATACCCCTTTTTTAAAAAAAAATTATAAGTAAGTACCCCCAGTTTTTTATACAACTTAATCAAAGGCGGGCAATCACATTTTTGGGTGTAAAATGTACAAAAATAATAAAATGCTGTAAAACTTAAAACAAAAATTCAGTTTTCTCCAAATTTCAGTTGTGTTGAGGTACCTCCCAGACTTCTCTCGAGTACCCCTAAGGGTACTTGTACCACTGGTTGAGAAACATTTTTCTAGGCCACGCAGGCAGGCTGGGCTGGAGCTATTAAGGGCAGAGCCGTCCCTTGCCAGTGTCAAATGGGAGTGGGTGCCTCTACCCCCTGCTTGCAAACCGGTGCTACATCCCCCCCTCCCCACCCCATGTTAATTCTTGCAGCATGGCCACTGCACCCGCGGTGGCATCGGATCGCACTGGTGGTTGGCTGGGCCGGGAACCTCGTCCTGCTGGGAGCTGTGACTGTACTGGCTGTCCTGGGTGAGTGGGCCCCAGCCAAGGATATGCGCTGTGCACTGGGGACTCCGCACATGTCGCTGGGACTGGACGCCCAGCTGGTGTCGCTCAGACTAAGTGACCTTAACAACCTTGAAATCTGTGATGTGGGGACAGCTCTGGCCAGACTCTCCCTGGAGTAGTTTCCCTGATTTAACCCTGGCTGGGGATCTGGCTGCTTGGATGCCACTGGGTGAGAGTGTATTGACACCAGCTGACCCATAGATTCTGATGGACCCACAGGGGTACTCTGGACCTCAAGCACCCATAGAGAAAAAAATAAAGGGGTTGCTTAGGCTCTGCCAGCCACACTGGTTCACTAGGGCTGGCTGCCAATCAGCTGTTTGGAGGGCAGTGGAAGGGGCATGGGAGAAAAGGGGATGGGACAGGGAACAGTGGGGAGGAAAGGGCAGAAGAGGGGGAAGGGAGGCTTCAGGAGGGAGGTCAGAATGGGAGGATGAAAAGACATTGTGAAAGCCAAGCATTGGCAGAGGAGGGGGAGTGTGGGCGGCGCTCTTGAAAAGGAGGCGGAGCTTTGGCAGGGCCTTGACAAAAGAGGCAGCGCATCGGCAGGGCCTTGATAAAACAGGTGGAGCTTCAGCAAGGCATAGGCAGAAGAGGCAGAGCTTCTGCAGGGCCTTGGCAAAAGAGGTGGAGCATCGTCAGGGCCTTGACAAAAGAGGCGGAGCTTCAGCAAGGAATAGGCAAAAGAGGCGGAGCTTTGGCAGGGCCATGGCTAAAGAGATGGCGTGTAGGCGGGGCTTTGTCAGAAGAGGCAGAGCGAGGGTGGGCCTCAAGGCACAGCACAGGTGGAGCATCCTCTGGGGAAAACAAAGCACCTGTGGACAGAGCGAAGGCTGATCCACGCCAGCTGGAATCTGGCCCTGTCTTTTCAACCTTTTGCTTCTCTTTACCTTGAAGTTTCCCAGTACCCATCTCAGAACCCACAGACGCCAGTGGCCCTGCAGAGCACAGAGAGGAGCAATTCGCATGAGATCAGTCAAAGCACAATCACATTCAATGGGAGCTTGGAGGCTTTCCGATCCAGCTTGAAACAAAACTTGTGTGGAACAGAAAGCAGCTCAGCAGGTAACCCCGGTGCTTCCTGTATGCAACTCGTCACTCATCCTCTGCTGAGATCAGGGCCCCGTTGTGCCAGGCGCTGCCCAGACACAGAGAGAGACAGGCCCTGCCCCTGCTAGGATCAGGGCCCCGTGGTGCCATGCACTGTGGTCAGCAGTGGCTAGAAGATGAAAGTGAGCCTACTGAGCCTCTGATAACCTAACACAGCACTCCTGAGGCAGTAGGGCAACAGGAATTGTAAGGGGAGAGTCCCCAACTGAGCCCTCACTCTGCTAATCTGCACCTCAGCATCCCCGGGCATCACATGGGAGTGCTGGCATCCATGCTGACACAGAATCCTGAGAAGTTACGATCTTACCTCGCTCCCCATAGCTCTGCCATTGCACTGCCCTTTGTCTCCCTAACTCACCAAGTGCGGCGGCTCTGTGTGTCTCTGCAGGAGAAGCAGATCAGAATGACCCATGATTAATAATTGTTCCATTTCCCCATGCAGGGGACTCCAGGTGCAAACTCTGCCCCAGGCACTGGGTGCCACACACGGACAAGTGCTACTGGCTGTCTGATGAGAGTAAGTACTGGATCAGGGGCCGGGATGACTGTTCATGGAGGAGATCTCACCTGCTAGTGATCCAGGACCGGGAGGAGATGGTAAAGAACATAGCAAAGTTTATCCCCTTCCCCTCCCCCCATATTGGTGTCCTTTTTAAATAAAGATGCTCAAAAAAAACCCCTTCTTTTTATTTTTCCAGCAACAAACAATCGACAGCCACATTTTCATTCACATTTTTCTATTTTTCACAGACTTTTTTTCAGAATTTTGAAAGATATTCTCTATTTTTAATATTTTTTAAAATGTCAATTACAATAGGAAAAACGATTTCCCTAAGAGGGTGGTGAAGCAGTGGGCTGGATTACCTAGGGAGGGGTGGAGTCTCCATCCCGAGAGGTTTTTAAGTATTGGCTTGACAAAGCCCTGGCTGGGCTGGTTGAGTTGGGATTGGTCCTGCATTGTGCAGGGGGCTGGACTTGATGACCTCCTGAGATCTCTTCCAGCTCTATGGTTCTATGATTCAATGTCCAGTTGTGCAAAATCATGTATTTTATGTGGGGTTTTTTTTATCAATTTGTATTTTCACCATTGTGGGAAATCTTGGAGCAGAGTCAGATGCTGTCAGACCCTCAGTACAGATTCCTGGAAAGAGCTGCAGTCTGTGGATAGCCCCTGAGACATTTGCCCAGACTTGAAATGCTACTTTTTGTTTATTGGAGCTGTGTTTTTTTAAAAAAAAGCTCAGCACAAAAATATTCAAAAATTCACTCAAAAAATGGAGATTGTTGACTGAAATTTACTGAAATTTGTAAATGAAATTAATCAAAATCTTGGTAGAGGGGCACAGGACCAACTCAGTTATTAATTAATAGTATAATTGCTTATTATCTTTACTTTTCATTGGTGTTTCACCAGGTCCTGATTTGTCACCCACATTAATGATCAAAGCCCAAGTTAGAGATCAGGTCTCATTTGCATGGAGAGCAAAGGAACCAGAACATTCTGTCTTGTTCTTCTACTTCTGACACCTTGTCAATTGCACAGGCGTTCATACAGAATATTAGAAGAGATCAAAATCCAGTGTGGATTGGACTCAGCATCACATCCCCAGGGAGTCACTGGACCTGGGTGGAAGGTTCCCTGTTAAATCAAACACTGTGAGTGTTTCCAGATTAGTATTTTTACCTCAGTCTTCATTAAATACATAGGGTGAAATTCTAGGCCTCCTTATAGCCAATAAGGGTATGTCTACACTACCACCCTAGTTCGAACTAGGGTGGTTAATGTAGGCATTCGAAGTTGCAAATGAAGCCCGGGATTTAAATATCCCGGGCTTCATTTGCATCTTGCCGGGCGGGCGCCATTTTTAAATGCCCTTAGTTCGAACTCCGTGCCCGCGGCTACACGCGGCACGGAGTAGGTAGTTCGAATTAGGATCTCTAATTCGAACTACCGTTACTCCTCGTTCCACGAGGTGTAACGGTAGTTCGAATTAGAGATCCTAATTCGAACTACCTACTCCGTGCCGCGTGTAGCCGCGGGCACGGAGTTCGACTAAGGGCATTTAAAAATGGCGCCCGCCCGGCAAGATGCAAATGAAGTCCGGGATATTTAAATCCCGGGTTTCATTTGCAACTTCGAATGCCTACATTAACCACCCTAGTTCGAACTAGGGTATGTCTACACTACCACCCTAGTTCGAACTAGGGTGGTAGTGTAGACATACCCTAACAAATCTGTTTACCTCTATGAGGCAAGGATTTCATCCACTAAATCTTACCGTATAAAGGCCTCAATCCAGCAAACATACTTGGGCTAAACTTGAAATCTCATTGAAGTCAATGGCAATATTACCTGGGAGAAAGGTAAGTAAGTACATACATGTTTGCAGAATCGGAGTCTCTTTGTTTGCTTGACCTCTTCGGTCCCTGGTAGGACTAGCAACAAAATGGGGAAAACACATTTTTTCCCCCCATCTGTTCTTGTGTTTTATCACCTTTTGAGATTCCACAATTCCAAAGTGGATCAGTGTCAAAACTGAGAAAGTTCCAGATACTCCAAGAGTTGGTTAAAAATCTAGAAAATAAGTCACACAAAATAAATAAAATCTCCAACTGAAATTTGAAATTGACTCAACTTTTCATGTCAATTTCAAAAGCTGAACATTTGCACCTAAAGTTAGACTCCTCTGAAGTAGCTCTCTGATTAATTACTTTGTTGCCAGTTTCTATAGGACATACATCTGTCCACCAGGGCTGGATAGAAACACATCAACTCCTTTCACTTATTAGCCTATGTAGAATAGTAATAGAGAAGTAGCCATGTGTTAGTCTGATCTTGCTAAAACAAAAGGAAAAACTATGTAGAACTTTAAAGACTAACAAGATGGTTTTAATAGGTGATGAGCTTCCATGGGCCAGACCCACTTCTTCAGAATATGATCTGAGGAAGTGGGTCTAGTCCACGAAAGCTCATCACCTATTAAACCATCTGGTTAGTCTTTAAAGTGCTTCATAGTTTTTCCTTTTGTTTTAGCCTATGTTGAGAGAGACTAGAGATGAAGGCTGGACTCCCAGCATCCTGGAAGGAAGGAGAATAGCCTCCCTTCTCTGCCTCTAACCCCACTGATGCGACTGCCTCCTTCACTCCATAGATTCACGGTATCGGGGCCTGTGGAAGAGAACAGCTGTGCTGCAATAGAGGAGAATCAGATCCAGTCTGAAATCTGCAACACTGATTTTAAATGGATTTGCCAGAAGGCAGCTGTGCTCATTTAAATGGGTGGATCGGTGCCCTCTGTTTGCAGATGTGGAATGCGGAACCTACTGTGTGTTGCTCTTTATTTCAACTAACAAACCCTCAGGAGGGGTCAATCTGGATAGTGCCAAAAATCCAGAGTATGAGAGGTGCGATACTGACCTACACTATTTGGGGGTCTGGATCCATTGACTCCAATGGACTTAGAGCAAATTCACACCATTATTTTATTTTAATGGAATGGAGGTAGACCAGGGTCAGGAAAAGGCAGGGCTGGGGCAGGGCCTGGGGTAGAGGGGAAGTTTTCCTGGGCCCCCACTCCCTTAGGGACAGTCTTTCTTCTCAGAAAGATGCACAAACATGGGAACTGAATTAGGGTGCAGATTTCGGCCTTTATACAACATGAGCAAAGTAAGTAAAATAAACTGAAATGCCAGGAAGCTGAGGGAAAAAAACTCCACCAATTTTTAAAGCCAAAGAAGACCATTCCAGTCATGTAGTCTGACTTCCTTCATGACACCAGCCACGGGACCTCATCCAGTAATTCCAGCCTGGAGCCCAGTACGTATAAGTGACAGATCTTAGACCAAACTAATACTGAGTCAAAAAACTCCAGTGACTGTGAATTCAGCATTTCCCTTGGTAAGTTGTTCTGATGGCTAATTCTGCTCCCTGCTGAAAAAGGAACCAGAGCCATATGAAGAATATGTAGCTATGTGGGGCACCTGAAAATTTGGGGCACCGCTGGGTCTTAATGTCCATCCACCTGCCTCTTCCTATCCCTGTTCTGTGGCTCTGTTTCCTCCCGAGAAAATCTAGTTAATTTAAAAGTGACACAGCCTGGCAGAACTCTTAGCAGAACCTATGGCAGAGACAGCGATGTTGAAGTGGTAATGAAGCCATTTTACAGTTTGTGAATTTACTGTGTTAGTTGACAGGATGTTAGTTTAAAATTTGCTTTAAAATACTTCATTAGTGTGTTGATGAAGATTATGAACTCTCATTTCTAAAAACTTGTCATTCCCCAAGCTGCTATCAGGCATAGGGGCACCAATTGAATAGTGCTATGTAAGGCCCCACAAATCCTAAGGATGTGGCCCCTTATTTGCAGTCTGAGTTGGTCTTGCTTGGGCTTGCAGCCCTGGGCTCTTTTTTTTTTTTTTTTTGCGCTAAAGAGATCTCAATCTGCCATCCTTTTCCCACCTAGACTGTGAACAAGTTCCCTCCCCTTAATCTTTTGTGTGATAAGCTAAACACATTGTCCTCTTTACCACCTCCCCTGCAGGGCAGGTTGGCTGGAACTAGACCCCTTCTTGTAGCTCCAAAAAGGCTGCAGTTTTTCAACATGTTTTTAAAGAGATGGAGTTGACAGCCTGAGGGAGTAGGTTAAACACACACACACACACACACACACACACAGGGGCGGCCCATGAGCCTAGGCAGTCGCCTAGGGCGCTGCTGGCCCAGGCACCCTGTGATTATGTCATGGCCATTGACGGCCATGCAGGCAGGGGCGCCAATCGCATCTTCCACCTGGGGCGCCAGCTGCCGCAGCCGGCCTCGAGCCACTCCTGCACACACACACACACACACACACACACACACATTTATCTAAAAGTGTGATTCAAAGTTATCAGTCGATCTGCAATGCCTCCAGAGTGCAGCTGACCACAAAAGAGCAGAGATTGCTTTCTTTGGGCCATCCAAAGACATGCTGTGACCTTTCACTGCACTTGTGTGAGGTGTCTCTGAAATGCTCATAAGAATTATGGGAGCAGGAGCTGAAGGAAGCCTGGAGTGGAAGGGAGACACTTGTGTGTGTCTGTGTGAATGCAGTTGGCTCCTGCTTTGTTTAGATGTGTTAGACATTCATTTGATGGAGTGGGGTTTTGCTCATTGTAATCAACTGAATTTGAGACCCAGCACTCACTAGGATTGTGTTAAATGCAGGGAGAGCTAAAATATGGTTGCCCATGTTTGCAATTGGGTGGGGATACAGAAAAGTATAGAATTCTAGGGCTGGAAGAGACCTCAGGAGATCAAGTCCAACCTCTTGCCCAAAGCAGGACCAACCCCAACTCAATCATCCCAGCCTGGGCTTTGTCAATCCGGGACTTGAAAAAAGTAGATCTGTGCTAAATTGTTCCAAAAGAAAGGGCTCACAGTTAGCAGAAAGAATCATGCAAATACAGGGGCTTGACTTTCAGAGCCCTATGAGGAGAAGGGGCTAAGGGAAGGATATTTTGGCTTGAAGGCTATATGGCCTCCCCTACCTTGATTGGTTGGAGCAGCTTCTTACCTCCCTCAAAGAACAAAACTAAACAGGCATCATTAGGTGCCTCTCTTCTTGTGTTAATGGTGCTAGAGCTGTGTTTCCTCCACCCTGGTTGCTGAGAGTCAAAATCGTGGGGAGCTGAAGTCATCTGAGGCTGATGAGCAGAAGTTGCAGCCAGGAAGTGGATGGTGCCTGAGCGCCAGCCAGGTGGTGGTGGAGAGATGTGATGAGTGGCCAGCCAGCAGGGCAGCAGCTGAGAAGAGGTGTAATGAGCAGCCAGCAGGACCATGATGCAGAGGCATTAATGAGCAGCCAGAAGGTGGCAGTGCAGAGGCTAGATGAATGGCCAGCAGGGGGCGCCAGAGAGCAGCGACCAGGTGACTGGAGAGAGACCTCATCCAGCCTCACCCCTTTAGATATTCCAGTCCCCGGCTTTTCCACTCTCACTGCTCTTTTGTAATAAATTATTATTAAAACCACAAATAACGTACCAAGTTCTTCCAACACTGAAGTCTCCTCCACGATCCTTTGGTTCATGTGTATTGGGACAAAGCTCCTACTGAAACTTAGCGGGTCCTGCACGCTCGGGCAGGTTGCTTGCCTTAGAGCAGGGGTCTGCAGCTGCCTCCCAAGGGGTCCGCGGTGGGAGCTCAAACCCCTTCGCCTATGTAGTTGCGGAGCCCACGTTGCCCCTGCAGCCTTGTGGTCAGCACACGGTCACGTGTCTGCAGCACCAGCTCCGGCCAGCAGACGGGGAAGTGAAGAAAGCAAACTCGCCCCTCCCACCCATTGAGGCCATGGAGCGGTACATGGAGGAGCACTGCTGCCATGGTAAGAGCGGCACGTCCCTCGACTGATCCTGGGGGCGAGGACGGGGGGCAGGCAGCAGGTTGGGCTGTGTGGAGCTCTGCCCAATGACATCGCAGGAGCAGGGTTAGGGGGTGTGGTCTGTGCATGACAGGGTGGAGGGCACTTACTTGCTTTCACGCCCTCCCCTTCCCCCCACTCCCAGGCACGGCCTCCCACAGCTCCCATAGGCCTCAACTCCAGCCAATGTGAACCGTGGGGAAAGCCTTGTATCTGTGTGCTTCTGTTTCCCCTGCCGGAGTACGGGGAGGGAGAGCAGCAGCACATGGAGCTGCTTCTGGCTCCGCTTCTGCCCTACAAGCCTGATCCAGCAGGGAGTGCCCAAACCCCTAGGCCCAAAGTTACCAGGCAGTACTTGCTTCTCCTGCCATCTGTGGGGCCCAAGCCCCCTGAGTGGCCTTTGGCCATTGCTCAGAGGCTGCTGGCACCTGAGACAGCTACAGGGAGCTAGCAGCAGATGGCGGAGAGGTGAAGACACAGGCACCCAGGAAACCTTCCCTCTCAACATGCTGGCACTGAGCAAGTTCAGAAGGGTTTGGTGGCAACGGAACCGCAGTTTGGTGAATCCCAGGGGGACATGGGTTTGAGAGGGAAGGGCCTGAAGGGGCTGTTAGGCTCTTTAGCTCCTTTGTGAATCCAGCCCTCACCATTCATCTGGACCAGCCCGCAGGATCCCTACAGCTGTCTCTCACCCAGATCTTATGGGACAGGTTTCCGCTTGCCCTCGCTCCAACCCCATTACGAAGGGCATGGCTACACTCACACTTAAATTCAGCCTAGTTCAGGAGTGGGTAAGATCTGGCCCTCCAAGCCTTTTGATCCAGCCTATGCCTCTAAGATTTTGCCAGGGGTGGGGGCAGCACATGAAGCTTCTCCTTCCCGCCCCCCTCCCCTCAGTGCACAGAGCCACGTGCACAGCCAGCCAACAGTCTAGGGCTAGGCTTGCCAGATGCTTTTACCAAAAATCCCGAATGTGGCAGGAAAGAAACTTGGTTGAGCAAAAAAAAAAAAGGGAGAATAACAACAACAAAAAAAGAATCCTCACATTCCTCGCTTCCCTCCACCCATGCCAGATGAGGCAGGGGAACAATGTCCCCACCGGCTTTCCATCCAAGAAAAACAGAAAATATGGGACATTTTACAGGTCTGATATTTTGGGGTTTTTTTTACCAGACAAGGGCCAGAAATAACGGACTATACGGGCAAAAACCGGACACCTGGCAACCCTATCTAGGGCTGCTGGGGTTGGGGGGATGCCTGCCTGAGAGGGCTGCTAGCTGGGAGCTGCTTAGGTAATTGCCTCCTGGCCACAGCCTACCTCTGACACCTTGGCCCCTCCATCCCAACTCTCTGCACCCCTCCTAATCCCCTCCTCAGGCCAGAATCTTTCTCCTGCACCCAAACCTTTTCCCAGACCCTGCACCCCAATCCCCTGCACAAGGTTACAACTCCCCCCTCCCCTTCCAGACTTTTCATCTCCTCCTATACCCCTTCCCAAGGCCAGAATCTCGCCTACACCCATACCCCTTACCAGACCTGCCCCTCCATTCTCCTGCCCCAGATCACAGCCCCCTCCTTCACCTAAACTCCCTCTCAGACCCCACACCCGGTCCGGCACCCCAGCACCCTACTTCGAGCTCCCTTCTGCACTCAACTGCTATCCTAGACCCTGCACCTCCGCCATAAAAATGTCCTGCCCTTGACCACTTGCCAAAATCTTGATGTGGCCCCCACCAAAAATTATTGCCCACCCTGTCCCAGTTCTTTCCAGAGACCCCCAAACTCATCCCACCTCCTGGGCTGTTGACTGAAGCTCTACAGTAAAGTTACAGAGAGAGACCCACGCCAGGGTCTTTCCTTGTGACAGGGAACCACAGTGACACGGACTCGCTTCCATTCTGCTGCTTTGCTGTCTCAGGCCCTGGGGACGGGAACAGCTGAGGTGGGATCAGAGGCAGCCGTATTCACTCGGAGCCATGTGGTGCTGAGTTCAAATGGTTCTGCCAGAAAGAAGCTGCCCTGATATAACCAGCAGGTCAGAGGAGACTAGTTTGTCTCTGAAATATGCAGCACCCTGGGTTTAGTTCTATGAGCCTGGATTGTGGCTTTAGCTCTGAGCCAGGAGCAGAGCAGAGCTCTGGGAGGTACTGGGACTCACGTGCCCCTTGTAGTCACAGCACTTGCCATGGTCCTTCCCACAGGGCTGGGCCATTGGGGTGTGATTTGTACCTGCCCTGAACCTGCAGTAAGTTAGCGCCCTCTGCTGCCTCCCAGGGTAGCTAGGGACGTGGCTCACCACCTGCATTTCGCCCATGGGTGACAGGTGAAAGCCCAGCTAGGGAGGGCAAGCTCCGTCCCCACCCCTTTCACCCAAGGCTCTGCCCTTGCAGCCAGCTACTCAAGAGAGAGATCTTGGAGGCATTGTGGACAGTTCTCTGAAAACATCCACTCAGCGTGCAGCGGCAGTCAAAAAAGCAAACAGAATGTTAGGAATCATTAAAAAAAGGGATAGAGAATAAGACAGAGAATATCTTATTGCCTCTCTATAAAACCATGGGACGCCCACAGCTTGAATACTGTGTACAGATTTGGTCACCTCATCTCAAAAAAGCTATATTGGCATTAGAAAAGGTTCAGAAAAGGGCAGCCAAAATGAGGGGTTTGAAACGGGTCCCATATGAAGAGAGGAAAAGTTATTTACTTGTTCCCACAGTATAAGAACTAGGGGTTACCAAATGAAATTAATAGGCAGCAGGTTTAAAGCAAACAAAAGGAAGTTTTTCTTTACTCAGCACACAATCAACCTGTGGAACTCCTTGCCAGAGGATGTGGTGAAAGCTAGGACTTTAACAGGATTCAAAAAAGAGCTAGAGTGATTCACAGAGGTTAGGTCCATCAATGGCTATTGGCCAGGATGGGTGGGAATGGTGTTCCTAGCCCTGTTTCTCTGGAAGTGGGTGACAGGGAAGGGATCATGTGAGGATTACCTGTTGTGATCCCTCCCTCTGGGGCAGCTGGTATTGGCCACTGTCGGCAGACAGGATACTGGGCTGGATGGACTTTTGGTCTGACCCAGTATGGCTGTTCTTATGGTCTCTTCTGCCCCCTCACTTCCAGCCTGATCACTCCTGACCATGTGTCGGGCCAGGGCTGCTGTGTCACAGCCCCAGCCTTTGGCAGTTGGGCATG
Source organism: Pelochelys cantorii (assembly GCA_032595735.1). Lineage (NCBI taxonomy): Eukaryota > Metazoa > Chordata > Testudines > Trionychidae > Pelochelys > Pelochelys cantorii. Next base: position 11,221,967 of record CM064345.1, read on the forward strand.
TTGGTAGTTTTGGGAAGGTTGTGCCTTCCCTTACCTACATTACCAGCTGCCCATGCTTTTGCCTGAGGGAGTCTGGCATGTGCCTGCCATAGAGGTCAGTTTCCCATCTCCACTGGCCCCCCATACATTCCTTGCTGGGCCTGTAGTCACTGTAGAGTAGTGATAGGCCCACTCTGCCCTGGAGGACCACAGTGTTCACAGAGCCTCTACTTCAAAAGGAACAGTAATACTCTCCTCCTCGCTCAGCTTACCAGTTCTGCCTCAGATCCCCATTCCACGATTTCCCTAGGAGGAGGGGAAGCACTGGGATGGGTTCCCTGGGGAAGGGGTGAAAACTCCTCTAGGGATGGAGATTAAGTCGCAGCTTGACAAAGCCCTGGCTGGGAGGATTGAGTTGGGTTTGGTCCTGCTTTGGGCAGGGGGCTGAAGTCGATGACTCCTGAGGTCTCTGCCAGCTCTGCGATTCTGTGACTCTGCTTCACATGCAGCACTGATGAACGTTCCTAGTGAAATCCCACATCAGCTCAACAAAGCAGAGAGCCAAGAGGAAGTGTTGGAAACCAGCAGTTACAGCAGGGGTTCTCAAACTTGTGATACTGCGATCCCCCTCTAAGTTGCTTGTGACCCCCCCCAAGGGGTCGGGACCCACAGTTTGAGAAACACTGAGTTACAGTGTTGCTGTCCGCTTACCTCTGCGATGAAGGATCCCAGGATGTCTCAGCCCTCCAAAGAAGCCCAGAGCAATCCTTCTAGTCTTGCACAGGACACCCCACCCCTGCTGCTTGCAAAAGTCCATGAGAGAAACTCTCCAGGAAGAATCAACCAACATACACCTGGTCACTATGTAAAGAGCATCCAGTGTCAGGCGCACAATACCCAGATGGCTAAGAGAACCTCAGTTTCCACTTGTCTGAAAAGTACATTTCTGCAGTACCTCACCTCTTGGTGACCCGCCTTAACTTCAAGGCCTGAAGAGCCCTGTTTTCTTGTGTCAGAGCATAACTCTTTCCATAGTCTCTGAACTGACATCTCACAACGCTTATGGTGACTGTACCCTCTTGGGTGAGCTATTATGTAGCGATCAGCCCCCCGGGACCTTGCAGATCATTAGCTGCTCATGTTCACTGCCAGTTGGCACCAAGGGCTTCCCGGCTCACATACACCTTGGCCTCCAAGCCCTGCTCAGGGCTGGCTCAGTTCCTCTGTCCTGTAAGCCGGGCAATGGAGCCAAGGCCATGCTATAGCACTGTCTGCAGTGTCTTGGAGCTCCTGGCTCCCTTGCTACTCAGCTGAGCCAGCCTTTGCAATAGATCAGGGATGGGGAACCTTTTCTGGGTGGAGTCAGGGGCCACAAAACCACAGACAAAAATCAGTTGAGGGCCACACATAAGTGAGTAGCAAAAAACAAACAAAAACCCTCATGAAGGCAGTCTCCAACTGAGAAGCAGAGGGACACTGCCCCATTCCCCTTGGGCACCAGAGCCTAGGGGGGCCCAGATGAGTAGATTTTGGGTGCACCAGCCCCACATGGAGGGGGAAGTGGGAGAGCTGGAGTGCCAGCACAGGCTCCCCAGCATTGGGGTGCCCTGAAATTCCCCACCCCTGTGACAGATGGTCCCTTACAGCCAGAATCACAGCTGTGTTCAGGTTACTTCCCATCCTAAAGGTCTAATCCAGGGCTACTCAACACAGCCCACGGTGCGGTTTTAGTTTACGCAGGGCTCAGCACACAGCCCGTGGGTGGGATCCTTTGAACATGGCCTCCACTGGGAATATGCTCCACAATGACAAGTCAATAGAATAGGCTTCTGTTGAGACGCGTTTTAGTAGTTAAACTCCTGGACTGTCATTGCTCAGTAAAAATGCTGTCATATGGGTGGGAATCGCGTAGCTACTGCATTTTATTAATAGCAGCAGAACCGACTTAAAAAGGGCCTGTGTCTTGTATAGTCTTGCCTTCATCTTTGTATTTACGCCCATCAGCGTGAAAGAAACTATTTACATATATATTTGCATTTAAGTTGCTGCCCTCAGCAGGTGCTGTGAGTATCATTGTGGTCCCCAGGGCTTCCAACGTTGAGTAGCCCTGATCTAGTCACTTACCCCAGGTGAACGGCACCTTCGCTCTCAAAGACAGTGCTGGCGGCAAATTTATTGTAAAGGAAATGAGTTATTTACAAGGTTAAAAGCTGGTGAACATGTACAAATAAGCTACAATTTTAAGAATCAGAAGGTAAGAAGAGTCCCTAATAGGAATATGCAGATCTCTCAGAGTCAGCAGCCAAATTAGTGATCATTGGTGCCCAAAAGAACCACAGCAGCATGAATTCATTGTTTCATTTATTATAGTACAATCCATATCCAAAAATTAGAACGGGGAAAATGTTTAGTTATATAAATATTAATATATATATGACCCACACCAGCTAACTACCATAGCTTGGAGGAAGATAAATACATAGACCACTGGATGAATAGTTTACAGTTCCCTGAGACCATGTCTACACTAGGAAATTATTTCAAAGTAACGAAAATTGACAACTCCTGATTTAACAAAATTGAAATAGCATGTCCCCACTACGGGGAAGTCTTGGATTTAAGTCGAAATACCGTGTCCACATTAGGGGAGCCTGCCTCAGACTAGAGCCGCAGAAAGCACTGGGAGTAATTAGTTTGAATGACACTGGGGAGTAATTTCAAAATAGCAGCAGCAGCAGTGTATCCACACTACTGCTATTTCAAAATAACTATTTCAGAATTAATATTATTCCCCCGAGGAAAGCAGGTTTCAAAATAAGTGACCTGTTATTTTGAAATAAGAGGCTTAATAGTGTGGACATGCCACTTATAAATTCAACCTAAAGGGGGTTATTTTGAAATAAAGCCCTAGGCTGCGTCTAGACTGGCAAGATTTTGCGCAAAAGCAACCGCTTTTGCACAAAAACTTGCCAGCTGTCTACACTGGCCGCTTGAATTTGCGCAAGAGCACTGACTTTGTAATGTACAAAATCAGTGCTTCTTGCGCAAATACAATGACACTCCCGCTCGGGCAAAAGCCCTCTTGCGCAAATGCTTTTGCGCAAGAGGGCCAGTGTAGACAACCCAGAATTGTTTTGCGCAAAAAAGCCCCGATGGCTAAAATGGCAATCGGGGCTTTTTTGCGCAAAAGCGCGTCTAGATTGGCCACGGATGCTTTTGCGCAAAAGCATCCGTTCCAATCTAGACACTCTTTTCCGCAAATACTTTTAACGGAAAAATTTTTCCGTTAAAAGCATTTGCGGAAAATCATGCCAGTCTAGACGTAGCCCCAGTGTAGAGCAGGATTGAGTGAGCAGGGCAGGGACTGGTATAGAGCAATTATGTCAGACAGGCACCTGAAGCAAGAGGCAGTTGTACCTGCAGCCTGTTAACCACCTGCTGAGGCTAGTTTAAAAGGGTTCCCTTCAGAGAAAGCTTGGGAGCAGTCCCTGCCCATCAGCACCAGATCAGAGGGAGCCTTTGATAGGCTCCCTGCCCTGAGAATTAGATTGTACGTTCCCTGATATTTGGCACTAGCATATTTACTTGGCAGTACTGCTAGGGTCTTTAACTCAATTAAGATTGTTGGGTTTTTAAAGGTATGTGTTTTACTGAAATTATTGCATTTTTTTAATAGTGTTAATGTTATTAAGTTAACTTTTATGCTACATCTACATTGGCGCAATCTTGCGCAAAAATGACTGCTTTTGTGCAAAAACTTGCTGCCTGTCTACACTGGCCGTGAGTTCTTGTGCAAGAACACTGATGTTCTAATGTGTGAAATCAGTGCTTCTTGCGCAAGAACTATGATGCTCCCTCTCAGGAATAAGCCCTTTTGCACAACTGTTCTTGTGCAAGAGGCCAGTGTAGCCAGGCAACATGAATTTCTTGTGCAAGAAAACTCTATGGTTAAAATGACCATCAGAGCTTTCTTGCGCAAGAGACCATCTACACTGGCATGAATGCTCTTGCACAAAAGCACATCTCTTACGCAAAAGCACATTCCAGTGTAGACACTCTTGCACAACAACTTGTGTTAAAGAGTTTTTGCGCAAGATCATGCCAGTGTAGACGCAGCCTTATTGTGGCTTTCTTAAAAAGACGGATAGTTAATTGTTCCTTTTTTAAAGTAACTTTTAAAGTGTGAATTCTATTGAGTATTTTTTCTTCATCTCTAAAATCTTTATCATTCACAATGTTTTACCAAACAAGGGCTCTAATCAATTTGGTTTCTGGTAATATTTTCTTCCAGTTTTCAAATGGCTTACACATTGATTTAGCTGTGCCAAAACAGAGCACTACTCCAAATTTCTCAGTTTTCTCCCTTCTGAAAAATGTATTGAGTAAACCCATTCCAGGTGTCATCCAATTTTTCTGGCTCAGCTTGGCTTTCAACGTTTGCTCAGTGATGTCAGTTCTGAGGACTGTACTTGCTTTGGTGATTCCATCTCTTTTTGGTTTGAGGAGAAGCAGTCCCATTCCAGGAAAATCCCATTTTCTTGGCACAGCCAAACCCTTTGTTTCCTCTGCTGTAATGTAAACTGCAGACTGAATGTGGTGGTCCTGGCTCTTACACTTTAGGAGGAATTTCTTGGTCAAACGAACTCTTAAATATAGAGTAGATGGTGATATTCACCAAACAAAGCATAAGCCTAATCAGACTTTTCCAGGGATAACTTTCACAGTACTATGTTATGAGCCCCCCTTCCACTGTAGCCTCCTTTGCCTTTGTAAATGCATCAGATTTGCTGCAGATCCAGCATCTCTCACTGGTGCATCGCAGGCTGCTGACCCCTTTCTCGTTCACATACGCGTAGTAACCATCTTCTGCTATTGGAAACCTGCAGGGCAGAAGCCAGGGAGCGGGTGTGAGGCAGGAGCTGGGCATTTCCCCTTGGTCACAGAGAGGGGGCGACACTCGCACAGGGCTGGGAGCTGCTGCATTCACAGCCCCTCAGTTCCTTTCCAGCACCAGGCTCCACCCACAGCGATAGGGGACAGCTATAAAAGGAGCAGTGGGGCAGCAAAGCCAAAGCCAGGGTGGGCAAAATCCCTCCAGTGGGCTGGAGCCATCCCACAGCCCAGAGGGAGTCTCAGGCAAGCACCTTGCCTGCTTCACCCCTGCATGCTGCTCAAAGCGACTGGCAGAGGGGACCACGTGCAACTCTGTGTGCCCGGGGCGGGGGGGGGGTCTTCAGCGCTGCCAGTGCAATCTCACAGCTCGTGGGCTGTGCTTGAGGTGCAAGACAGCACACGGAGGTCCCCCCAAGGCACACACATGGCTCCCTCATGCTGGCAGCTGTGAGCGACATGTGGGGGCTACAGCAGGCAGGGAGCAAGCACCGAGCAGGGAGAGGAGGCTGTGGTCCAGCCTAGCAGAACCCCCTCTGGTGCTTGAGGCTCCTTCTTGGCTGCTGGTTGGGAGCTGCCTAAGGTAAGCACCTCGTGGTCAGAGCCTGCTGTTGGCATCCCACTCCCCCCAACCTCCTGCCCCTCCCTTCTGCACGCTTGCCCCGGGTCACAACAAATGTTCCCTCTAATCTTTTCCATTCATGGATAAATTTTTTCCATTGAGATGTGAAATCAGTTTTGTTCTGTGCACCACCACATGTGCAGCTGTGCATCAGAACACAAACCTAGCTGTGGGTGCTCTATCAATCAACTGGATGGCACGGAAAACTCTCCTGATTGGTGTCACAAGCGTTTGGCTTACAGGTGACGTTGGTCCCAACCCCCTCCCTCCTGCTGGTCAGAATCCTCTCCTGCACCCATACACCCTCAGAGATCCTGCACCTCCCTCATGCCCCAGGTCACAACTCCTCCTTCACCCAATCTTCCTCCCAGAGCTCCTCTTGCACCCCAATTCTTTACCCTGAGCTCCCTTCTGCACCCAACCTCCATCCCAGACACCACACCCTCCCCATGAGTATCAGGTAGGAGTGTAGCCCTTGATCCCTTACCAAAAATCGTGTAGTGGCCCCTCTCAAATTATTGATCTTAGACCAGGATAGGCAATGTGCCTCCAAGAAGCTATTATGCCAGGGAGAGAGGGATATTTTAACCCCAGGTTCTTCCCCTCCCCCCAGCCCAGCTGAATTTGGATAAACCCTGCAGGCCTAACCCACCCAGTGTTGCTCAAGTGAGTTTTAGCATAAGGAACAAGGAGTTCTGTAGCACCTTACAGACTAAGAGATTTACTGGAGCACAAGCTTTCATGGGCAAAGACCCACTTCGTCAGATGCACAAAAGCTTATGCTCCAATACATCTGTTAGTCTATAAGGTGCCACAGGAATCCTCAGTCTGGATCTGCAAAAGTGACTAACACGGCTACCCCTCTGATACTTAGCATAAGGAGAAGCAGTAATTTGGCACAGAAAAGCTGGGTCAGAAAGAAAGACTCACTGGTTGTGGAATTCAGTGCCATTGATCCATTTCCAGGGCTTCCCTGGGACCCTCCGGAGGCCAGTCCAGTGGTGGTGTTCACCTTTATAACGTGGCGAAACAGGCTACAAGCAGTGGAGGCAGAGATGGTGCCAGGGCCTGAGCTTCCTCCCCAGCTCTGGGCAGGAAATCCCAGGGGCGCACAGAGGGGCCCTGAGTGTTCCTAGGGGGTGGCTGGGGATTTCCTCCCCCCCCTTGCCCAGCCCTGGATAATTCAGTATTAAACTCCCCCCACCACAAGCCTGCTTCCCCACCTCCAACCTCCACAGGGCTGGGGCAACTCTTCGGATCTGCTGGGTCCAAGCTCCCTCCACCCACTCCAAACCAGGCCAGACCAGGCAGTGTGTGAAACCCTCACTTGACAGGGCAGCTGGGCTCCCTCCAGCCCTCCCCGTGGAAGGAGAGAGATGATCAGCACAGGGGATGCTGGGAGGGATGAGGCCTAAGAGGACCCCTCCCCCACCCTCACCTGGCTGCTCTTCCCGTACCCAGGGGCACTGGCTCTTCCAGCCACGCTGGGGTCTCAGCCCCCTCCAGTGTCAGGCAGCCCAGAAGACACCTGGGCCAGCCCAGCCCCAGAGGGGCATCTCCTGCTAAGAGGCCTGACAGTAGCTGATCCCCCCCCCCCCCGGTCACTGATGCCAGAGGGGCCCTGGGCCCACCCAGGCCGGGCATTCAGGGCTGGAAAGTCCATTGGCTCTGGCAGAGCCCAGGCCAGGCCAGTGCGACGAGTCTCTCACCAACTTCTGCAGGGTGTCGATCCCAGCCAGGAAGGCCCCCAGGGCAGAGCAGTTGTTCTGGCTGTAGGTCCAGTTCCCTTCAGCTGTGGAGAAATAGTAGCATTTCCCCTGGCAGCCGACCCAGCCGTCCGGGCAGGCGGGGCCCTGCACAGCTGGAGAGTGTCCAGATAATGAAACTGAAATGAGACAGGAAGAGGTGGGGTGGGAGGGGACCTGCCCGTGGGTGGGCAGAAATGATCCTGGTGCCCCAGGCTGCTGAGACACCTCTGACCCTGGCAGGTGTTGAGAGGGGCGGGGGTGTGAAGGAGCCGGGGGGACACTGGGAATCCAGCGCTGAATGGGGCGGTGGGGGGGGGGGGGAAATCACATGTCCCTGGTCTCTCTGGGCCACTGTCTCAGTTCAGATCAACAGGAAAGCAGCTGACAAACAGCTCATGTGCCTAAGCCCCCAGGTCGATGGGCAGAGCAGGAGGCTGCAGGGGGAGGGGGCTGTGGTCAGGGCTAGCAGCAGGCAGGAGAGCGATGCTGGGTAAGAGGCGGGTTCCCCGAGGAGCTCTGCTCCCTGGACCGCTGCCCCTCCCCTGCTCTGCACTGGGCTGCCCAGAATGGGGCTGAGGAGTGGGTGGGAACAAACTCCCTGCCCTTCGCCAGGCCGAGCGCCCGCTGCCTGGAGCTCCCAGCGCAGCCAGACGCAGGGTGAGGGAGACGCCTGGTGGGAGACGTTTGCCGGGGGGGAAGGGACACGCTCAGCCCGGGGGCAGGGACAGAGCAGCCCAGGCACAAGGCCACGGACCAGACAAGCAACGCAAGGCAGGCGAGTAAGGGAGGGAAGCGCAGTGACTGTCTGACAGGGACACCAAATGGCCATAGGGCAGCAATAGGAACCGGCCCTGACACTGACGCCAACGACAGCCTGATGTGCTTCTATGTGGAAAGATTTCTTCCTGCAAATTCAGCACCAGACGGAAAGGGAAACCTCCCTGCAAGTGACCCTGACAGGGCCAGAGACCAGTGGCCAGGGGATCCCCCTCAACTCCCAGCACGGAGCTACTGGCAAGGCTGGAGCAGGTGAAGAGCCGGAGGCCGGTCATTAGGGTCACTAGGGGAGATTCTGCCAAGTTCTAACCCGTCCCAAACTAGGGATGCCAGCAAATCGTCATGTAAACAACCAACCAATAAGTCTGGGGTTATTGGTTAAATCCTAACTATGCATCCTCCCCCCCCCCACCCATTGCTGCTTCCGTATCAGAGGCAACAGAGCGGGGCAGGGAGAGCTGGTGCCTGTACAATCCAGCTCCCAGTGTGTGCTAGTTCCCATTGAGTCCCCCCCTCCCCCCCCCATGCCTTCTCCATCAGAACTAGAAGTGGGAGGCAGGTGGGAGCCAGTGCTGGGAGGAGCCAGCTTGTTAAGCTTCCCCCGAGCACCAGACCCCCTCAGTCTCCTGCCCCCCAACTCCCATGCCACTGCCTTTTACAGATTTATTCTGCGCACGTATGGAAAAAAAAAGAAAGCTCCATCCATGCAAACCCCTCGCACAGAGGTGTTGAAGCAGCAAGTGCCACTCTGGTCACGTACTGCAGGAACTGGCCCCAGGGCAGGCCCCTTTCTACACCCTGCAGTGCATGGATGTTACCAATTTGCACCAATTCAGTTTTATCAAAGAATCAACATTCCCAGGCTCACTTCAGTGACGGGCAGCACCCCGGCCCTGGGCACAACATGGGGGCACAGGAAGGCCAGGCTGGTGCCTCAGGGTGACAGGCTGCAGGAAGAGGGCCCAGCTCACTGCTGTCCAGCCCCCACCCCATCAATCAGCCCCCTCCCCCAGTGACTGTGTCTGAGGCCCGGCAACAGGCATTGGGACCCCACATGTTCAGAGATGGGCTGAGGGGACCTAATGTCAATGAGACCCTCCCCCACAGCGAGTGCCCAGGGCAGGGCCTAACAGGGAGCAGGAGGCAGCTCTGGGAGGAGCATCCCCCAGAAAACCTCTGTCCCAGGGGCAGGAGCCAGACAGGCCAGGAGGAGACGCTGTGACTGGGGCAGCTCCAGCGGGTGGATGTGCAAAGAGGGGACAGGGGGGTCCGAGAACTCACCTGATGGAACTGTAACAACAAAAGCTGAGGACACAATTACTAGAGTGATTGCGAGGGCAACTGTACTTGTCTTGCACTTCCAGCGATGCCCTGAAACAGAGGGACCCGTCAGGCAGGGCCGCGTCTCACTGACAGCAACAGGCTGGGGCTGCCCTAGAACACGCCCCATTCTGTCCCTCGCGCCACCCTCCAGATGCTCTGGGAGAGGCACCTGGGGCCTCAGGCAGGCCGGGGCTGGCAGAACAGCCCCTCCCCCCTCAGCCCAGCACCCTCTCCCAGCACTGCCAGCCAGGCCGGCGAGCTCAGGGCACAGAGATAAGGACCCACATGTTCCGGGGCAGGAGCTGCCCGCCCGTCTCGTGCCCGTCCCCGCACATGGGGTCTCACCTGGGCACCACACAGCCCAAGGGGGAGAAGGAGCCAGGCTGAGAGGGGCTAGGGCTGTCACAGAGGGTCTGACCCACCGGCCCAAACGGCCCCTGCCCAGCCACATGCTCAGCGCTGTGCGCGCCAGCCAGCCACTGGGAGCCAGGGATGGGGGCCCTGAGAGCCCCGGGGGATCCAGCCCCAGCTGCCCACAGATGGGGGCTGGGCAGTTGCTGCTGCCACTGAGAGGCTAGGCCCCTCAGTCAGTCCGTGTCTCTCCAGCCCAGTCCCAGGCAGCGCCACCCCTTTACCTGGCTTCCATCCAGGCTTCCGGTGCCCATTGGCATCAACACGCGGCTCCTGCAGCAGCACTTGGCTCTCAGGGCGCCCCGCTGCTGCCCCCATGGTCTCTCCATCACACACGGGCTGGGCCGGGCTCGGCTCCTCTGGGTGGCTGGTCGGATGCAGCAGCAGCAAAAAAGGGCCGAGCAGGTCCTGGCCCCGGCGCCCTCCCTGCTCCTGGCTGGAACGGAGATGGGAGAAGTGGGACAGGTCAGGGGTGGGGGAGGCAGGACTTGGGATTGCTTGGTCCCAGCCAGAGGTGGAGCCATGGTGATTTAACCCCCTTAAATTAGGGATGTAAGTGAGTAGATAATTAACTGATTTTATCAGAAGCAGTGGGGGGAGGGAGGGAGAAGCACTGGGTGCCGCCTTCTTTCCCCTCCCCCACTTTGCGCTGCTGCCTCTATCGGAGCCCTGGCTCTTCCACCCCCCACCCCCACCAACTGCCAGGGGTTTGGGCTGAGGCTGGCCTGGCTCTACCCTCCCCCACAGAGGCCAAAGCCGTACTGCTTCTTTGCCCCTCCCCCACAGCTGGCGAGGGGGAAGAGCTGCAGCTCGCTTTCCCACCCTAGCCACTCAAGCCTGGCTATCCCTCACCCTCCCTCCATGGCCATGTCAAGTGCCACACTCTCCCCTCGTCTCACCTGCTGCAAGGCCCAGTCTCTTTGCTCTCCCTCACCTCCACTGGCTGGGCCCTCACTCTTTCCTCTTTCTCCCCTAGCTGCCAGGAGGCCGGGCCCCAGGCCAGAGCTGTGCAGTTTAAGACTCTAGCAGCTACTGCCCACCATGTGATGGTTGTTGGAGTCTTAAATTGTGTTGCTGTGGTGGTGGGGCAGAGGCTGGCGATGGGGCCCTGAGTCCTAGTCCCCTTCCCCAACCTCAGTGGCTCTCTCCCATGCCCACCCCTTCCCCACGCCCTTGGAGCAGCTCAGTTGAAGACTCCAGCAGCTGCCCACCATTTTAGCTTTAGGTGGAGGAGTGCAGGAGGGGGTGCAGGGATCAGGGACAGCAGATTGGTGTGCAAGGTCTGGGAGGGTGTTGTGACTTGAGCAGGGGTGTAAGAGGGGGGTGCAGTGTCTGGGAAGGTGTATGGGGAGTGGAGCGGGGTACAGAAGGTTTGGGTTACATGGGGTATGAGTGCAGGATGGGGGCAGAGAGCTGGGGGAGGGGCTGCAGTGCCAGAGGCAGGATCTGACTGGGAGACCTTACCTGGACAGCTCCCAGCCAGCAGCCCAGCAGGTTCCACTTGTTATTTATTTACTAGCCAGCGGCAGAGCCACCAGGAGAGTAAAGGGGACAGGGGGCTGCAGACAGGGGAGTTTGACAGAGGGAGTCCTGCTATGGTCAGAAAGACCCACAGCACCACTGCCAGTACTGGCCTGTCTCCTCCACCTGCACCTGTAGCCAGACAGACCACCTGACCATCGATGCCGCTACCCAGAGCCTGCTGTGGTTTTGCAGGGACTGTGGCTTGCCATTCCCACTCACTGAAATCCAGGCTGGGGGAAGGACCATCCAGTGTGAAAGGTGCCTGCTGGTGGAATCTCTCAGGCAGCAGGTGGGAGTGCTACAGGAGGAGATGGCCAGGCTTGAGGAGCATCTGAATCTATGAGGAAATCCTGGACAGCATTCACGTGGAGATGGCTGAGGTAGCTGTCCCACTACAGAAGACTGCAGACACACCACTGGTGGAGGAGGAGATGGCTTTTTTTGGGGGGGGGGGAGGGCACACTGGCAGCTGGTCACTTCTGGCAGCAGGCAGATCTCCACCCCTGCTCCCAACCCTCCCACCGTTGTACTGAAGAACCGTTACACTGTTCTGGATACAGGAGATAAGGATTCACCCCCTCCAGCAGAAGAGGAGAAGCCTCGTACCCCCAAGGCTGGGAGGTCTGCTGCCACCCTTGCGAGGAGGAAATGTAGGGTAGTGGTGATTGGAGACTCTTCTGATGGGGATGGAGGCACCCAGCTGTCGCCCTGACATGTCATCTCAGGAGGTGCTGCCTGCCAGAGGCCCTTATCTGAGATGTTAGAAGGATTGTGGGGGATTATCCAGCCCTCTGACTGCTACCCCATGGTACTCATCCACATGAGCACTAATGATACTGTGAGGTGTGACACTGAGTGGATCAAGAGTGACTACAGGGCTCTGGGAGTATGGGTGAAGGAGTTTAGAGTGCAGGTGATATTCACTTCAGTCCTTCCCATCAAAGGTAGGGGACCAGGCACAGACAGGTGCATCCTAGAGGCGAATGCCTGGCTAAGAAGATAATGTTGCCAAGAGGCATTTGGCTTTCTCAACCACAGGATGCTGTTCCAAGGAGGACTGCTAAGCAGGGATGGGGCTCACCTTTCAAGGAAGGGAAAGTGTATTTGGCTACAGACTGGCTAACAACCTAGGCTGTGACTAGACTGCAGAGCATTTCCAGGATATCGGAGGTATCCCAGCAAAGCTATGCCACGTTCAAAGAACGTGGCCGCTTTTTTGGTACAATTTCCAAAAAAAGGATAATCTTTCACCAGCCCTGTAATCCTCCTTCCATAAGGAAGAAGGGATGTGCTAAAAGAGGACTTTTTTCTGAAATTTGGCACAGTATAAATGGGCCAAGTTTTGGAAAAGCCTCTTTCGAAATAAAAGCAGAAAAAGATAGGCAAATTACAAACTGCAGTTTGCGTATCTTTTTCAGACTTAGCCCTAGTGAGGAGGGCTTGTAACTAGGTTAGACGGGGGCAGATGACCAAAGCCCATAAGTAAGTGAAGAACATGGAGTCGGGTCAGAAATGGAAGGGAGCGTGGGCTATAATAGCAGAGATAAAGGAGGGACAAGCAGCACTGGGAGGCAAAAATCAAATCACCATCTTAGATGCCTACATACTAATGCAAGAAGTATGGAAGCAGGAAGAAATGGAAATGTTAATAAATCAATCCAACTATGATATAGTTTGTATCACAGAGACGTGATGGGATAATACACACAACTGGAATATTGGTATAGAAGGGTACAGCTTGCTCAGGAAGGATAGATGGGGGAAAAAGGGGAGAGGTATTGCCTTGTATATTAAAAATGTATACACTTGGAGTGAGGTGTAGATGAACATAGGAGACGTGTTGAGAGTCTCTGGATTAGGTTGAAAGGGTAAAAAACAAGGGTGGTGTCATGCTAGGAATCTACTGCCTGGATAGGTGGTCTGTAGAAGAGGTGGATGAGGCTTTAAAAAAAAAAAAGAAAAACACTAACAAAATCATCCAAAGTGCAGGACTTGATGGTGATGGGGGACTTCAACTATCCAGACATCTGTTGGGAAACTAACACAGCAGGGCACAGACTATCCAATAAGTTCTTGGACTGCACTAGAGACAATTTTTCATTGCAGAAGGTTGAGAAAGCTACTAGGAGGGAAGCTGTTCTAGATTTGATTTTAATAAGTAGGGAGGAACTATTTGAAAGTGGAAGGCAGCGTGAGTGGAAGTGATCATGAAATTATAGAGTTCATGATTCTAAGGTATGGTAAAAGGGAGAACAGGAAATGAGACAATGGATTTCAGGAAAGCAGATGTTGGTAAGCTCAGAGAGCTGGGAGGTAAGGTCCCATGGGAAAAAAGACTGAGGGGAAAAAACAACTGAAAAGAGTTGGCAGTTTTTAAAGGGACATTATTAAGGGCTCAAAAGCAAGCTATTCCATTACATAGGAAAGATAGAAAGTATGGCAAAAGATCGCCTTAGCTTAATTGATCTAAAAATCAAAAAAGGAATCACATAAAAAGTGGAAGTTAGGTCAAATTACAAAGGATGAATATAAGCAAACAACACAGGAATGCAGGGGCAAGATTAGAAAGGCACAGGCACAAAATGAGCTCAAACTAGCTACAGGTATAATGAGTAACAAGAAGACTTTCTATAAATATATTATAAGCAAGAGGAAGACTAAAGCAGGGTAGGCCCACTGCTCAGTGAGGAGGGAGAAACAGTAACAGGAAACTTGGAAATGGCAGAAGTGCTTCATGACTTTTGTTTTGGTTTTTACCAAGTCGTCTGATGAAGGAACGCCTAACATAGTGAATGCTAGTGGGAATGAGGTAGGTTTAGAAGATAAAAAAAGAACAAATTAAAAATTACTTAGAAACATTAGATGTTTGCAAGTCACCAGGGCCCGATGAAATGCATCCTAGAATACACATGGAGTTGATAGAAGAGGTATCTGAGCTTTAGCTATTATCTCTGAAGAGTCATGGCAGTTGAGAGAGATTCCTGAAGACTGGAAAGGGGTAAATCTAGTGCCCATCTATAAAAAGGGAAATAAGCACAACCCAGGAAACTACAGACCAGTCAATTTAACCTCTGTGCCAGGAAACATAATGGAGCTGGTAATTAAGGAATTCATTTGCAAACACCTGGAAGATAAGGTGGTAGGTAACAGCCAGCATGGATTTGTAAAGAACAAATCACATCAAACCAATCTGATACTATCAAAGAAAGCTAACAAGTCCTGTGGATAAGGGAGCAGCAGTGGATGTGGGATACCTAGACATTAGTAAGGCATTTGACACTGTCTCGCATGACATTATCAATAAACTAGGGAAATATAACCTAGATGCAGCTACTGTAAGGTGGGTGCATAACTGTCTGGATAACTGTTCTCAGAGAGTAGTTATTAACGGTTCACAATCCTGCTGGAAAGGCATAACAAGTGGGGTTCCGCAGGGGTCTGTTTTGGGGCCAGTCCTGGTCAATACCTTCAATAATTTAGATTTAGAGAGTACATTTATTAAGTTTGCAGATGATATCAAGCTGGGAGAGGTTGCAAGTGCTTTGGAGGAGAGGGTCAAAATGAACTGGAGAAACGGTCTGAGATAAATAGGATGAAATTTAATAAGGACAAATGCAAAGTGCTCCACTGAAGAAGGAACAATTTATGCCACCCGTACAGAAGAAGCAACTGTCTAGGAAGGAGTACTACAGAAAGGATCTGGGGTCATAATGGACCTCAAGCTAAATAGGAGTCAACAGCGTGACACTGTTGCAAAAAAAGCAAACATGATTCTGGGCTGCATTAACAGGAGTGTTGTGAGCAAGACACAAGAAGTTGTTCTTCCGCTCTACTCTGTGGTGATTAGGTCTCAATTGGAATAGTGTCCGGTTCTGGGCACCACATTTCAAGACACATGTAGAGAAATTGGAGAAGAGCAACAAAAACAATGAAAGGTCTAGAAAACATGAGCTATGAGGGAAGACAAAGAATTGGGCTTGTTTAGTTTGGAAAGGAGAAGACTGAAGGGGGACGTGATAGTGGTTTTCAGGTATCTAAAAGGGTGCCACAGGGAGGAGAGGGGGAATTTGTTCTCCTTAACCTCTGAGGACAGGACAAGAAGCAATGGGCTTAAACTGCAGCAAGGGAGGTTTAGGCTGGACATTAGGAAAAACTTCCTGTCTGGGTGGTTAAACACTGGAATAAGTTGCCTAGGCAGGTTGTGGAATCTCCATCTCTGGAGATATAAGAGCAGGATAGATGAGTGGTCACCAACCAGTAGATCAGGGTCTACTGGTAGATCTTGGAGCCTCTGACAGGTGATCCTGACTGGTTTGGCCAAGAGGCCATCCAGTGCCAACACTTCAGCTGCCCCTCCCCCCACTGCTGCACAGCTCCTACCCTCTGCCTTGGAGCTGTCCCCTCAGGAGCCTCCTGCCTGCTGGGCAGGGCAGGGAGAGGAGGATGCTGATACCAGGGTGCCCCCCTCCCACTCTGTATCCATCCCATCTCCCCAAATCAGAGAGGGGGCACAACAGGGCTTGGGAGGGAGTTTGCTGGCTGCTTTTGTGAGAAGTGCAGGGCCAGGGCAGGGGTGAGCCTGCCTTAGCCCCACTGCACCACCGCCCAGGAGCCACCTGAGGTCAGCATGGCCCAGCCAGAGCTCACATCCCGAAACCCCTACCCCAGTCTTAACCCCCCTCCTGCACTCCAAGTCCCTGCTGTAGCCCCAAGCACCCCCGCATCCAAACAGAGCTGCACCTAGAACCCCTCTGGGACCGCAACAGCCTGCCCCAAGCTCAGCTCAGGGACCCTCTCACGCTCCATATCCCTTAATCCAAGATCAGAGTCTGCCCCCCAACCCGCTGCCCCAGCCTGGTGAAAGGGAGGGAGGGTGGAGTGAGCAGGCTTGGGGCCTTGGAGAAGGGGCACAAAGGAGGTGGGGCCAGGGTATCTGGGTTTCAGGTAGATCTTGGATTGCACTTAAATTCAAAAAGTGATCTCATGCTTTAAAGGTTGTAGACCACTGGGCTAGACAGACACCTGTCAAGGATGGTCTGGGCGGTGCTTGGTCCACTGTGAGGCAGGGGACTGGACTTGATGACCTCTCGCGGTCCCTTCCAGTGTTCTATGAGTCTACAGAGCAGAGCACCTTCTCCCAGCCCTGAGGGAGTGTTACCTACCAGCTCTGTGTTCTTGGGGAACCAGGGAGTGACACTCATGGAAAACAATCCCCCTCCCTCAGGCCTCTGCTTGAAACACAGACTAAGCAAGGAAGAGGCCAGGGAAAACCCAGCTAAACCCCTCCAGACAAGGGTGACAGGGTTAAGGAAACACTCCAGCCTCATCTCCATTGAAGACAGAGCAGAGAGATTTCCATTAGCATACAGAATGGAGACCAGCTCTTCCAAAGCAGGAACTACACTGAACTATGGGATACCGAAAGCAGAGAAGCACTGACTGATGGGAAATCTCTGCTCCAGAGGCTAATGAACTCAGGGTGGCTCACCCCCAAATTATTCATTATCAGACCAGTTCTAGTAATGGATCCTACTGACATCCACAATACTGAACCTGCCTAGTTGCATTGTGAGCGCCTTCAAGGAACATCACCCAGAGCCAGGTGTGATCAGTCTCTATTGGCTCGCCTCTGTTTACCCATAAACAAACCCAGTGTTCTCCTGGAATCATTGTCCTGTCCTTACATAAACACCTACCCTTGCCCAAGAAAAACTGATCTGTTGCCTGGATTTAAATTGCTTCAGTTCCATGGAGACTTCTCCTGTCTGATCATACTGGGGGCTCTGCTCGTCTCCTGCTCTCTGGACCCCCAGCTCCCATCACCATCTGGGAATCCCATTCAGAGCAAGCTCCACTGAGTGGTGAGGTCTCTCTCTCTCTCTCCCCCCCACCTGCCTCCTGACCCTACCCTTTGTAAACCATTATATCGTTTGCTAGCCCTAACATTCGTAATCAACACACACACACACACGCTGGAGTTACCCAGTGTTACCCGGGAAACCGGAGGAACAAAATGTAGAAAAACAGTAGTGCATTATCTTTTTTTGAATGGTAGAAAAGTTGCACTGATTTCTTTAGGGATTAAAATATAGGTCTGAGTCATCCCCAGAAGGGAGGGGGTGGCAGGTGGGGAAGGACCCCAGGTGGAGGGAAGGTTACATGTGGAAGGGGCGCCCCAGCTCACAACCAGTGCTACAGGTGCCACGGGGGGCAGGACAGGTGCCCAAGCCATTGTGCACGTCGGGGTGGGGGCACTGCGTGCCGGTGGGGGGGGAGGGGGAGAAAAGGGTTGCTTATGTAACCTCGTGGGTGGTAGGGAGCGAATCCTGGACGGCACTGGGGGCTGCAGGCAGCAGGCACAGGACCTAGGGTGGGCAGGGCAGGCCCCGCAGCACAGCACAGCAGGTTATTTTTTTATTTTTACAGCTTGAGATCGGGCCCGATCGGGTCCAAAAAGTACCTTAAAACCTTCTCCTGGATGGAAGGTTATCCCATGCAAAGTTTGGTTGCTCTTATTGTGTGCTAATAACGTGGACACTAACATACAAACATATATATTTCACTACCCAGAAATAACTAACTGTCATTGTTACGCTGGTTGCTTCTCTCTCTCATTCTTCATCAGGGGTGTTGTTTTGGCTTCCCCATTCGCTCTACAACAATGCTTCTTGTACCCAAGCTAAAGATCCCCGTAGTACCCACAAATCCTGAGGGGTTTGCTCATCGTGTGATTTATCAGTGAATGACTGTGGTGAGAGAGTGGGGATAGGGAGGTGCTGAACCTGGGGACATATGAGGATTGCTGTTTAAAATGCTGTTAAATCCGCCTAATATTGTGGCTGTGCGCCAGGGACAGCATTAGAAGTAGCCACTGGTACCTTATGCCTGTGCTTCAGAGCCTCTACTGCAGGCATGTCAAACTTGAAGTCTACTAAGGGCCGTACAAATGAAAACTGATAGAAGTACTTTTTTTTTGGTGGCCCTGAAAGCTATCGGCAAGTCATAATTATGTATTATTATAGATTATGTTTTAGATATATTTTATAATATTTTTTCAGGTCTTATTTTAATATAATACAATAATTTGGTGCATAAAATTGTTATTTGCTCCTATAAAAATTAAGTACCTTAAATTTATATTTAAATTAAAAAATGTTATAGGATACATGACTTGTTTTGTTGAAAAGAAAAGTGTAGACCATGGTTAATCAAATAGAACAGGCTTCTGTGAAAATTTCAGATGCTTTGTAAGTTTGAGATTTTGCATAAACATAATTACGTGTGCAATTGCAAAAAATTGACATTTAATTGTATATCAATAATATACATTGTGATTTTATTTGGGAATAAATAAATAAAAACAAAATATCTTCCTCCTCTCCCCCAGAGCCAGGCACTCCCATACCCCGTTCTAACTAGAGCCCCCCCCCACTCTAACCCAATGTCTCCCCCCGAGCCAGCCCCCCCCCAATCCAATGCTTCCTCCCTCCCCCAGAGCCAGGCCCCACTAACCCAATGCCTCCTCCTTTCCCCAGAGCCAGGCACTCCCAGTCCCCCCAACCTAATCCTGGGTCCTGGAGCTGCCGCCACTGCTGCCAGATACTCCTTCCTCAGTCATTGGGGCGGCAGGAGCACAGCAGCCAGCCATGACCATGTGCTGGAACGCCCAGCCGACCATGAGCAGTTCCTGTGGTGCTGTGAGCAGAATGGCCGGCCGGCTGTAATCTGCACTTGGCCACATTCCCCGAGCGGCCAGCGGGCCGCACTTTATTCTTTTATAAAAATGTAGTGGTGGGCCACAAAAATTTTTGATCAAGCCGCATGCAGCCCTCCAAACGCCTGTTCGACGTGCCTGTTCTACTGGTTCCCAACCCATTTGCAAAGGCCTTCTAAGGTTCCAGCTGAAGTTCAGAACAGCAGAGCAGGATGTCCTATTTCCTCTCTAGAGAAGCATGTCTTGCTGGTAAGGTACCAAACTAAAGGAGCATGTAATGTGTGAGCGTTTCTATCACCCTGCCCTGTGCATTCTGCTGCAAGTGTTGGTCAAGTTAATTAATGAGTTCGCCCTAGACCATGTGCAAACACAGAAAGATCCACATGCATACAGATTAAACAGAACAGAACCCAGTGAAACCTGACAATCACCAGGCCCTCTGCCTTTCCCCTACTATAGTAGCTGGGGTGCAAACAGGGCTGCTCTGCTGCTAGGGGCACAGATCATGGGGTTTCTCAGAGGCAGCTGTGACACTGAGTAGCCACAAGGTGGCAGCCCCGCACAGCAACATGTCCTCCATCGGTCCTCAAGAGCAGAATTACCTGGGTTGATGCAGCTTCATTTTAGGAGTCCCAAGGGTTTTACAAGCTCATACGGATTATTCCTGCTCTGCTCCGAGCAGGTGGAATGTGCCTACACCCATTTCTCCCAGGGTGAAGTTAAGGTAAAAGCAAACACCACCAGCTGTGGGAACAGAGGCAGCACTGGGCCTAGAACCTGGCATCCTGACTCAGCGCCCTGCTTTAACCACTGTACAATGCTTCCACTCAGCACTGAGCCTACACTGGACTCTAACCATTAGATCTCCATCCTCTTCCATACGTGGGCATGTAACTCCAGACCTGAGACGCTCACGCGGGAAAACCATCCCATTTTGAATCACCTGAAGCAAAACAGTAATTGTGTCGCAGCAACATACAGCCAGCGATTAAGTAACACACTAGAAGGTGCTCTCCAGAGCCTGGCTGGCGCTTGGCCTCTGCCACCTACAAATTCTGCTCCTTACCTCCCCCCAGACCTCATCCCAAGGAAAGTAGTATTTCTAAGTGATTCCCTCCCCACGAAGGCTGAATGCTAGAGCAGTGGTCTCCAACCTTTTTACGCCCAAGATCACCTTTTCCCCGCCCTCTCTGTTCTCCTCCTCTCCATCCCCAACCCTTATACACTATCAGGGTACGGCTACACTGCTGCTTTTTTTCTGTTCTTCTGTAGGAAGAGGTTTTTCCCCAACATTTGGCCTGTCTAGACTGGGCCAAATGTCAGAAAAACCCCTTCTTCGCAAGCCCCCTTATTCTTTGTGAAACAAGGAATACAGGGGTTGCCAAAAGAGCATGTTTGCTCTTCCACTAAAAAAAGCAGAAGAACAAATGCATCCCTGGATGTGAAAGAGTTTTTCTAGGATATCTCTGGAATCCCAGAAAAACTCCTGAAGTCTAGCTGTACCCTCACTGGGTTGAGACAGGAGTTGCAGGCTCTGGGGTGGGAATGAGGGATTTAGGTGTTGGAAAGGGTGAGAGGTGCAAGCTCTGGGAAGGAATTTGGGTGCAGGAGGAGGTAGAGAAGGGAATGCTGGCTCAGGGAGGGGGCTCTAGGCTGGGGAGTGTTGGGGTCAGGTGGAAGGTGGGGGTGCTGAGCAAGTCACAGGCTTGTGGATGTGAGGGTGCAGGAGTTTGGATTGGAGTGTGTGAGGGGCTCAGGACAGGGAGCTTGGAAGTATGATGAGCTCAGGACACAGTTTTACAGTGTGTAGAGGGTGCAGAAGTGTTGTGGCAGAAGACTGAGGATGTGTGAGTGCAGGAGTTTGGGGATGTGAAAGTCTCAGGAAAGGGGGTTCCAGTGTATGACAGGCTCAGATTTGGGGTTGGGGGGCAGGTAAAGGAGTGTTATGTACCAGATGGGGGCTTGGCCCCAATTAGGTGTTTGTTGGCCAGGCTTCATTTTTTAATAAAATATGTCAAACACAAAAAGTTTCATCATTGTCTTTATTTGAAGGGTGGGGAACAAATTTTGAGTCAGGGGTCACTGACCCACAGAAAAGTCAGTTGGGGCCATACAAGTGAGATGCAAAAAAATAACTCATCCAAAACCTCAAGCCCCAGCCGTGCTGGTGGGAGCAGAGGACATGGTACTGGCAAAGGGTATTAGTGAGTCTTGGGATGAAGACAGGGTGCCAGTGGGTGCTGGGATGGGAACAGGGAGTCCCCTGTACACGCCTCCTCTGGGGACTCCTTCCCCCTGTCCCCCCTGCGCAGGAAGTCCACGGTGTAGTAAGTTGAGGGTCTGTAACATGGAGTCAACAGGCCTAAATAGAGACCTGTAACATGAAAACAGCAACAGGCCTGCGATCTAGTTATAAATGGAATGTTGGTGCCATTTGTTTTTAATTGTAAGTTGTCCTATGTCATGTACGTTGTTTTTGTTATATGTTGTGTCACGTGACTACTTTTTAAAGTTATTTTTACTGTGTTGCAACAAAAGTCAATTTTTATACTTTTTAAAAAAAATGTGGTACCACACTATTTTATTATCATATTTGGGGTATAATCATTTTATGAATACTATTTTTTTCAAAGTTCAAAAAGGTTTCATTTAAAATACATGTACATATATTTCATGCCTCAAGAAAGAATGCAATTGCAAACAATTTTTTTTTTATTAATCAAAGTTTTTTATTTTTTTTTTAATTCAAAGAAAATGTAAGGGAGACCAGACCCTTAACATTAAAGATCCAATATTAAGGTTCAGGTAACATTAACAAAATGTCAATTTTGGTATGGATTTTATAACCTTGTTTTTACTTTTAAATGCAGTTATAAGAATGGTATAGCAACGATACATAAAGCTAACCAAACTTTTTCAACAGGTTTCCACCTTGAACTCCTAACACAACAAACCATTATGAATGTTTAATATTCTTAAAGTATTTATATACACCTATTTTAAAAATTCATTTTGATATAGATTCTGTTTTCTTTATAGCATATTGTGAAGGCAGGAAAAGGGAATAAGGGAATTTGTGTGCAGCCATCTTGGTCTTGTTAACAAGAGAGCAAGAGTCAGGCTAAGTCTGTGGCCTGACAACGCGAGATCTGTAATTAGACGCTGCCTTTGCCTCTCGCCTCCATACGGAGATAAGGATAGAATGCTGACTCTGGCAGGGACCTTGAGATAAGGAGCATCTGGGTGGAACTAAAATAACTGTTAGCCATTGGTGTTTGTAATGGGAAAGAGACTAATTGTTATTATTATTATATCTAATGAACAGTATATAAACTGCTTCATAATTGCTTGTATTCGAAGATCTGCCTCGGGGGGGCTTCCCGCCCCCCTCCCCCCCTGTCCGAACCAGTTTTTCCCTTGCTGAAGCTCGTAATAAAACTGCCTCTGGCTACTTGTTGCTTACAAACGCAGAGTGAGGACAATGTTTTCTTCCACAATATTAAAGGAAAATAGCTGTTAACTTTTGGGCTTTTAAACAGTTAACAAAAGCGGAATTGGTATCACAAGCACATTAACTCTATAAACTTGGTAAAATTGTTAAACACTTTGACGGAAAAGCAATATACCATCTCATGGAACATTGTGAGTATCTATTTTAGCAGTTAAGCATTATGTTTGGAAGACAAAATTGGTAATAAACCTCAAGAGAAAATAGATATCTGTACAACAATTGCAAAAGTTTAGTTTGTATTATAAAAGACTTGGTCCTTATCATAAACAAACTCAACTAACCTGTTTATTAAATTTGGGTTCCTAAAAATAAGATAGAAGTAAAGCAAAAACTTTTATTATGTCAACTAACTGAAGTTTTTTAAGGCTTTATCCTACAGATCAAAAACACCAAATGGTATCACAGCACAAAAACACTAGAAGATACCACCACACAGTGAAGAAATGCCTAAGCATAAAGATAAGAAAAGAAAAATGAAGTGCTTTATAAACAAAAGACGGTTCACTTCAATGTCCCATATATGGACAATTAAGTTGGCAGTCAGCTAGAAATCATTGTTAGTTAATTTAAACTTGGCTATTATGTAAAACCAATTGTTGTTTGCTGTACCACTATCGTTGTTGTACCACTGTATTATTGTTGTATTTTTGCTGTACACCATTTACAATGTGCATAATAGCATTGCTAAATTGTTTAGCCATCATAGGTGAAAAATCAACAAACAAATACAAGTAAACATTAAAAAAAAATGGGTTTTAAAAAAAGGATAGAAAAAAGAAACAAAAGAAAATTAAGTGTATAAAACTACAACTTGGGTTAAAAAAAAAAATCCCTGTTATTACCCTTCATGACATTGGACCCAAACTAAGGCACATATTTTTCCAAACAATTTTGTTCAGTGTCTGGGGACCAACACTAAATCTGACACAGCAATAATTAATAAATTGATCACTGTCTATTCAGTAAACTTTCGGGAAGACAGCAGCCATAGAAACAACTGACTGGTGTGTCACAGAGCACTGCAACCAATGGAACAGAGACGTTAGCCGTTCCTGTTTCCTATCCAGCAAAGCTTATTCCAGAGGGTGACCACCAGCAGTAAGGCTGATGTATAACATGAATGGACAGCACTGGGTAGTAATTGAGTACAAACATTTATTATAAAAGGCCTCATTAATAATGTAACTATTCCAAATTTCTGTTTTGCTTCTTATATATAGAATCTTGTGGGACACATGGTAACAATGCCTATCCCAGTATTTAAAATCACTAAAAAACACTCAGTCTACTATTAATAATAGTACAAATGGTAACTATACATGCCCTAATTGGAGTGTGTTGCTATCAGCAGTACCACAAGGGCCAAATCACAGTACCAAGTTACAAATGGTTATAAGGTTGTGCCATTTATACATATACACACTGTGCAAATATGCCTAAATACTCTACAAAAAGATACAGCATTTCCATATTAATTATTTGAGAGGCCTGTAAAAACACAATCAAAAAGCTGCATTCCTCAGTATGGTCCTGGTCCTAACATTCCCAGGCCCACCATAAGGGACCAAACAGAATTGGAAAATAAAATCTGTCCATCAGTCGTACGAGGAAATGTGCAGACTAAGGGACAGATGGGGCATGAATGTGTGAACAGGAAAACAAGGTGTCCACAAAACAGTGTTTAGCCCACTGGGTCACCTTTGGTTCATGCATTATGCTTTTCTGGGACGATGGGTAAACATCCTCCCCATAAAAGGACAAAAAGTGGGGGAATGTAGTAAGTTGAGGGGTAACATGGAGTCAGCAGGCCTAAATAGAGGCCTGTAACATGAAAACAGCAAGAGGCCTGCAATCTAGTGAGCAAGACTTTGGTTCAGGAACACAGGAGCCAAGAAAGAGGCCCTACTGATAACTGTGTAACTGTGTAAGTTAGGTAGAGCATGGAAGGACACAGGGATGCACTGGGTACAGACTGTAAGCAAAAGGGGAGTAGCGGAACATCTTAAGAAATGTCTTGGTACAAAGACTCCCCAAAAACTAATGCACATACCGACCTAGGTTCAGGACCAGGTCGAGATTGACAGCATGAAGGATAGTAAGTAAGGCCCCCTTCCGTAAGGTGAGGGGTGATAAGTAGGCAACAGAGGGTGGTAACCTGGTACATAAAGAAGTGATGTAAGTTGTTTGTACCTGTCTATAAAAAGACACCACAGAAGGTGCTCTCCGGCCGACCTTGGGGGGGGGGGCGCACTAGGCGCCTGAACAGCAGGTGTCATTACCTGAACTTACAGAATGCACAGAAGCTTAACTCTGACTAACTGCTATTAATATCTGTTATACGGCAATAGGCCTGCCCGGTACCAACTGGAAGAGCTTCGCATTTGACAATAAATCTGCTCGATTGATTTCAAACCTTGCCTGCATCTGTCGTTTCCGGGGCCTCTCAGATCTCCTGTGTTGACCCAAGTGCACGGGGTCTAACACTCTAGATAAAGGGAGTACCGATTGCTACACATGCAGCCGAAAGTTTATCATCGCCAATGGAGTAGAGCTCCTGTCAGGAGCGCACCAGGACGACCCTGACCAGACGATGCTGACACTGACAGTTCAGACCACTGAAGGTACTGAGGTACAGAACACCGAGGTACGACACATGGCACGTGCCTCCTCTGGGGACCCCACAAAGGAGGGAAGCTCCGGCATGCACCTCCTCTGGGGATTCTGACCCCCTCCCCACAAAAGAGGGAAGCCCTAGAGCACACCTCTTCTGGGGACTCCTACCCCCCTTCCCTCCCCACCTGAGGTCCCCAGCACACCACAGACCTGGCCTTTCATGTACCGCATCGGCTGTTTGGGAGAAGGGAGCAGTCAGTGCACTTCCTGAAATCCCGGAAGTGGCATGTAGCTGCAGGACTTCCATCCACCGTGCAGGAAGCTGGCACTACCTCCATTGTCGCTGGAGGTAGGTAGTGGGGCTTTCCGCAGGATGGGGGGAAATGGGGGGTGAGAGCCCAAATGCCTCACAATCGACTGATTGAGCCCTCCCGATCAACAAGACGATCGTGATCGACGGGTTGGTGACCACAGTGCTAGAGGAAAGCAGGGGCCAGTGGGATCTTTTTGCCATAACAAAAAACAAGACCAAGACAGAAACCCAGCTCCAGATGCCCCCTCCCACCATTCAAAAAACAAACAAACAAAAAACCACAAACCACAAAACCAAACCCCATAGTCCTTGTTTTTAACACCTCCAGCTTCTTCACAGCTGTGATTTGGATGCAATTTCCATTGAAAAAAAAGGCAGATGAGTGCACAATAGGCCTTTATCCCGACTGGGTCATCTAGGCACCACTGCAATCCCAGACAATTAGGAATCTGAATCCCCTAGGTTGTTCTGAAAATGTAAACTTGGGACTGTTTGCCTGTGCAATGCCCACCCCTTGGTTAACACACTGGGGACCGAATAGTAGCCTGGACCTACAGCACTAACCGCATGAGTGGCTACAATCTGAGCTACAAGTCAGACTGTAGCTGTAACACTTATGTAACCACCACAGCTAGTGTCACTCGGAGCTCACTCACTAGTGTTACACATGCAAGTTTTATGGACTCAGGGCTAAGATAAATTCTTGGCCTGCCCCACTGTATTAACTGAAGGGACTCGCCTTTGGTTTAACTTATGAGCATACATGGTTACATGCAAGGCCCCCCCTTCCACAGGAGGCTCCTCCCTCACTGCCACCTCTGATCCAGGCAGCTCCTCCCTTTCCCTTCCACTGCTGCCTCTGTAACCATGAAGGTTAACCAATGATACAGAGGCAGCAGTATGGGGGGGGGGGAGGAAGGGGAGTGGCAGCAGGCAGCTCCCTGCATACCATCTCATGCCCCATAAGTAATCACTGAATTTTACTGGTTACACGTTTGCTTAACTACACACATCTAAACATCCCTAATACCAATGCTGGCTTCTCTGGCAAAGAGCAGGGCATGTTGGCTGGTGGACTAGGTTGCCAGTTCAGGTTGGACCTAATCCTGGAGGTTTTATCACATGACACGAATCTTTAATTAAAAGTTTAATCTTTAAATTCTTGTTGACACCAGAACAATCCTTGGGCGCTGGCAACCTTATGATGGAAGGGCAGACAAAATGGCGGCTTTTAAATGAATTTTTCCAGTCAACAGGGGGCAGCACATCAGAGCTACAACAACCAGAGAGAACCAGAAGCTTTAGCAGTGCTGGGCAATCCCTGGCCTGCATGCTACACACCCTAGATACTACTGGTGCCCACATGCAGGGTTGCCAGATTCCACTGCTTTCCATCCTACTGTTGTTGCTAAAATGACACACGCATGCACAAAGCAAGGACAGGCGCAGTGAGGTATGTGCTGATTGCACACAACACTGACTGTGCTAGTGCAATAGTGAACTACCTCCCTATCCCAGGAGACCATCTTGGGTACAACAATCTTGCAGCCCATTCAGATGAAGGAGTCCACTTATGCTGCCCAGTCACTAACCTAGGTTTATTGTAGCTAATTAAAATATTTTTAGTCCTCCTCTCTCTCAAGTAGCTGAGGTGGCTTAAATTTTGTAACACACATGTGTGGGGAGGACCTAAAACCCACCACTGTGAATAGCATCCTAAGAGAAGTGTCCAGTTCCTGTGGATACAAGAAAAGCTTGAAGATAGGATGTATTTCCACTTGACAGGCTCAAAAACCAAACAGCAGAGTGCCTCCAGGGAGAATTCAATTTTCAATTATTTTTATAGTTCTGACAGATATTGATGTTTCTTTAAAATGTTATATTTTTATCCATTCAGATTTTCAGTTGCATGACATTTATTTTTATTTACATTTTAAATTCTGTGAAATTCTGCGGGGAGTTCAGACAATTGTTTAATGCCAGGAAACATAGGATTTAAAAGATTTGAAATGTTATAAGCCACTAACACACAAACTGTCTACATGTCAAAAAAAGGACAAATTCAGCAAGTCAAACTTAAATAAATTCCCAGGCAGCATTTTGCTCAGTGTCCCTCTGAACATTTCCAGCAACCACAAAGGAAAATTCATCAGTTGTGCATGTACAGCAAAAGCAACTACTCACATATATAACAAAAAAAACCAAAAACCCTTCTAAGCCTACACTTATATCAGTAGTTTGGGGGGGGGGGGCGAGGGGAGAAACTCCCCTTCACCCCCAACACTGCAGGACAAGACTATTTGTACATCAGACTCCATTACTGATTAGGGTTCTACGTGGTTAATTATAAGGCTTGGTTTCTTCTGGCCAGATGCCTGCCTCTTCTCCAAGAAGGGGGGCTGGTTCCCTGGCAGGGGGTGGGAAGCGGGAGGAGGGGCGGGAGTGGCTGCGGCATCACGTCAAGCAGATGTGGTTTCTGAGCTGGAAGAGGTCGCCTCTCCTCTCCTCTCGTCCCCTCCCCCAGCAGCTCTAAGTGCGGACCAGCCCAAACACCCCCGCCAGCTAGTTCTGTCCCAGCACTCCCCTCCCCACACGTGCTGTCCCCGGGCGGCAGCCGCATTAGCCGGTCCCAGCAAACACCAAGCGCGGCAGCTCTTAACTTTGTGAATACACGTGAGCGACTCTCCTAGGGCATCGGCGTCTGCTCCACCGCAGCGCACGGAACCCGCTGCCATAACGCCTTTAAGGTGCCACCCGAGGGGCTATGCCCTTGCGCTGTTCAGTACCCACCGCGCAACATCTCAACCGGAGCGGCAGCCCCTTCGGAAATCTCAGCGCCAGCCCGCCACTCCCCCGTGTCTCCTCTCTCTGCCCAGGTCCCCCCTTTCCCCTGCCCCCTAGGACGGGGCTCTGCTCGGCTCTCTCCCCTACTCACTGGCTGTGTCTAGACTGGTAAGTTTTTCCGCAAAAGCAACTGCTTTTGCGCAAAAACTTGACAGCTGTCTACACTGGCAGCTTGATTTTGTGCAAAAGCACTGACGTTCTAATGTAAGAAATCGGTGCTTCTTGCACAAATACTTTGACACTCCCGTTCGGGCAAAAGTCCTTTTGCGCAAAAGGGCCAGTGTAGACAGCTCAGATTTGTTTTGCGCAAAAAAGCCCCGATGACTAAAATGGCGATCGGGGCTTTCTTGCACCAAACCGCGTCTAGATTGGCACGGACGCTTTTCCGCAAAAAGTTCTTTTGCGGAAAAGTGTCCGTGCCAATCTAGATGCTCTTTTCCGCAAATGCTTTTAACGGAAAAACTTTTCCATTAAAAGCATTTGCGGAAAATCATGCCAGTCTAGACATAGCGACTGTGTGTCTCTAGGGCTGGGTCGCGCCCCTCTGAGCCTTGTGCCCGGCCGGGGGACGCAGACACCTCACACGAACACACCGGCGAAAAGCAGAACTCTGCAGATGAAATGGCGATGTGTACGCACACCCCTCGACTTATATAGTGTGACACCAGCCAATGAGAACACGGCAGCGAGAGGCACCATCTGATCCCTTCCAGTCCCAACAGGGCACGGATCCTGGGGACGAGTGCATGCCTGCGCTGTGCATTCCATTCCCCTCCCCCCCAACCACACACACACCTTGGCAGCTGGTATTTGCAATCACCAGTGAATTAGCATATAGAGCCCACCAGTTATACTGCACATGCTCCGGTGGCCCTGCGGGCAGTTCAAAAGCTGGGGCCGCATAGCTGAAGAAAGGGAGCAGGCCAGAGAGAGAGAGAGAGAGCTAGCTTGGAGGAGGGGGTCACGTGCCTATGCCACAGCGAACCAGGGTGTGCACACGCACTGGAACCCCGATCTTTGGGGGATCTGGGCTGGGGTGGGAGTGGAGCGCACAGCCCCACGCATTGCAGCAAGCCAGGAATGACTGGTGGGCTATGCAAACTGCAGTCAAGCCGAGGGTGGCAGGATCGGCCATTTTAAAGGTAGGGTTACCCGTCCGGTACGTCTAGTGCCTGGCTCTGCGGGAGGGGGATTTGGTTGGGGCTGGGAGTCCCTGGCTTTGGGGGAGGAGTGGATGCATTGGGATGGGGGAGGGCTGGGGATGCCTGACTCTGTGGGTGCTTTGGGATGGGGGGGGTGGGAATGAGGGTGTCTGGCTCTGCGGGAGTGGTGGGGCATTAGGATAGAGCTGTGGGCTGGGGTGCCTGGCTCTGGGGGAGGGGTAGGGCATGGGGTGAGAGCAGTGGGTTGGGGTGCCTGGGGAGGGGTGTGTGCATTGCGGGTACTTATAACTTAAAAAAAAAAAATCTTAAAAAACAACAAATAGTCTAGTGGCACTTTGAAGACTAGCAGACCATGTAGATGGTATCACGAGCTTTCGTGGACAAAACCCACTTCTGCCCATGAAGGCTCATGGTGCCATCTACGTGTTCTGTTGGTCTTTGAAGTGCTACTAGACTATTTGTTGTTTTTTCAGGTTTTCCTGTTGCAGACTCGCTTGGCTCCCCCCTCTGAAGTTTATAAAAAAAAGGTTGAGAAACCTTTGGGCAGGCAGGAGTTTTGGTAAAATTGATCAGACATGTGCACACAGTGCCTGCTCTATCTCAGCTGTTGCTGGATAATCAGAGCCTCAGTTCTAAAGGAGTTGGCATTACTGAGGTGATAGATTTCCACCCACCCCCTCCAAGTTTTGTTGTGGATTTTCAAAAAAAAAAAAAAAATGCTGCTGTTTTCTATAGGTCACCCACATCTCCCAGCCATAGCAGAGACTTGGGATTAACATGGCTTTCTCACCTAAGAGCAGTCCAGATCTGTGTGTTGCTCAGGGATCAATGGCCCCTGACATGCAGGAATCACCAGTTCAGGCCGCGCGGCTTTCTCTGGGGAGCTCCATTTCCCAGGCAGGTGGGCTGTTGAGCCTGGAGGATAAAGGTGGCTTCCAGTGCCTCCGTGTGCAGGTCCCACCCAGAGCATTGGGGCTACGAGCTCTGTGGTTACTACGGTCTCATGTGTCTCGTGGAGACCTTCCACCTGGCCCTGGGCCAGCAGCTGGAGCGGCTCCACGGACTCCAGTCCCACAAACTGGAAGGCAAAAGGTGGTGGAGGGGAAGGGGGAAAAATAGGGGGAAGGGGTGGGAGAGGAAGGGGCTCATGCTGAGGGGAGGGGGGCAAGTCAGGAGAAGAAAGGGGAAGGCACCAAGGGACAGCGTGGAGGAGAGACAAATGCCAGGGGGCCAAGTGCAGACAATGAGGAAAAGGGCAGGAGGGGAGATGTCAGTGGAAGGGGGACAGGGTGATGCTGGGAGGGGAGAGGGTAAGGGCATTGGGGGCTAAAGGGGGGAGGGGAAGTGCTGGGAGAAGGCTTGAAAGAAGGGGTGGGCATGACGAAAGTGGGGATGGAGCAACTCGTGTGAGGGTACAGGGGCATGAGGGGAATGGGGGCATTCTGCCTTCCATTGCTTTAGTAACTCATAGGTTGCCTGCATGTCCTGTAATAATAGCACTCCTTCCTGGTTACTTTCTTCAATTTTTTTGTTCCTGTTTAGCCCATGTCCGGGGGGTTACTGCTGCCGGCACAGGGTCCCATAATAATCTAGTGAGCGCTGCTTCTTTAGCAAGATGGTCTGCTTCTTCATTTCCATACTTTCGCTCTATATGCTTTTATTTTAACCATCCTGACTTGTGTAATGTGCTGCCAGTCTTTTTATTTGTTGCCAGAGGGTTTTGTGTTTGATCTCTGATCCATCGGTTCCTGTAAAACCAATGGCATTCCACAATGGAAGGTAAATGGTGGTCCCTTTATAAGCATAATCTGAATCAGTTCCAATAATAATTTCAGCTGGTTTGCTCTTCATTCTTTCTAAGACCTCCAATATAGCTGATACTTCAGCCACCTGTGTCCCTCCTATGCATAATTTATATTGAAAAGAATCAATTCTCTGCAGGTTTCCTCTCAAGCAGATTCCTGCAAATCCAGTGACTCTTTTCCCATCAGTGTAGTATGAAATGCCATCCACAAACCAGATTGTTTTTCCTACTACTTGTTCAGTGGGGGTTGCCTGAAAGACAGGATGTGCTCTGGATTCCTCTTGGGGTTCACAGATGTATTCTTGACCCCTTACGGTCAGGCCCCATACAGCTATTTCAGGTTCTTTCAAAGTGGCTAACTGAAAGACATTCTCTGTCATTGACATGAGAGCAAGGATCCACGATATGGCCTTATCCACTCTCACATGTCCCTTGGATAAGTTTTCCTGACCTAGTAACTTTCCTAGGGCATGATGGCTTTTCACAATTACTTTACTTGCCGCAAGGTTTGCTTGGGCTTTCTGTAGGGTCCAATAGGCAGCAAGAACAGTTTGTTCACAGATTCCCAGT
Source organism: Pelochelys cantorii (assembly GCA_032595735.1). NCBI lineage: Eukaryota > Metazoa > Chordata > Testudines > Trionychidae > Pelochelys > Pelochelys cantorii. The sequence goes on from CM064345.1 coordinate 11,253,773, forward strand.
TTACTTTCTGCAGTCGTTAAGGCTCTGCTGTAGTATGCGATAGGTCTTTCCCCAGCACCAGTATCCTGAGTGAGTATACTAACAATACAGAAATTTTTCACACTAGGATACAATATAAAGGGGTATTCATTGTTAGGGGCAGCCAGAGTAGGTGCTTCCATTAACCCCCTTTTCAAGCCTTCCCATGCACTAGTTGCTTCCTCAGTCCAGGTCCACTGTGGTCTTTTTAACACCTCATACAGCTGACCTGCCTTCTCCAAATAGCCCATCGTAAATTTTCGGCAAAAGTCAATCCCAGAAAAGACTGCAGTGATTTAGTATCTACTGGCATAGGAAGGTTAACAATGCACTTAACTCTTTCTTTGTCAATAGACCTTTTCCCTTCACTGATTCTGATCCCAAGATACTGCTCTTCTCTCTGTTTGATTTGGGACTTAGAGGGCTAAGTTTCAAACCATACTTTTGCAAGCAATTCAAAAGCTGTCGCACCAGTTTCTCATGTTCTTGCTCTGTTTCACTGACTACTAAGATATTATGCACATGCTGCACTATTTTCTCTGTTTGCAACAATCTCTTCTTTTCCAGCATGTTTCTTACAACAGTGTGGAAGATTGTGAGTGAGTCACAGTACCCCATAGGCAAAACATTCCAGCAGTACTGCATGCCCTGGAACATAAAAGCTATTTGGTACTGAGAGTCTGGATCCAGAGGCAAGCTCCAAAATCCATTTACCACATCAAGCAATGTGAACCACTTCATTTCAGGGGACACCACCTCTAACAGCTGAGGATATGCAGCCACTACAGGAGCTCCCCTCTTAGCAGTTTTATTTAACCCTCTGTAGTCAATAGTTAATCTCCATGTTCCATCTGGTTTTCTGACTGGCCAAATAGGTGCTGCATTAGGTGCTGAATACCACCGGCTTAGTTTACATTTATCCAATTCTTCAATGACTTGTCGCAATGACTCTTTGGCTTCCTGGGGTATGGGGTATTGTTTAATAAACGGAGGCACATCTCTTTCTAATGTTACGGAGGTCTGCACCTTTCCCATATCTAGGGAGTCTGCTGCCTAGACATTCTGTGTCTCACTCCACCAATCCTCCCAGCCTTCTGGTATAGGGAGTGGTTGTTTTGATTGTATTGCTCTTACAGTCTGAGTGGCAAGTCCCATTGGGATCAGTGTCACATCATCAGTTTCCTCAGTTACAGTAATGATATTTGGAAATACACATATTTGGAAAGTCTAAAATTATTCCCAATCGTTTTATAGTTTCTGCCCCAATTAAGTTTTTTCTTCCTGCAACAGCACACTTCTTCTGAATGGTGCATGCACCAAGCTGCAGGGGTAGCATTTTAACATCATGTGTCTGTTTGTTTCCTGATATGCCCTGTATTAGTACATGTATGAAATGCATCTTTTACTATAAGGATTCCATCCCTGACTCGGTTGCTTAAGTGGGGCCGCCCCCAGGTATCCATTGTCATGGGTTGCTGGAAGATGCATTCTGAGTTGCGGGGCAGGCTGTCCTATGCTACTGGATCACTCACAACAGGATCATTCAATCCACAGGATAACACATTCACTTTAGCAACTTTTGTTGCAGCTTTCTCTTCCGGTTTCTTACTCATCATGCATGCCTGCAGCTGCGTCTGCAGCTTCTCATTCTCTTCTTTCAAGTCTGCATTCTTCTGTTTCAACATTCCTGGCAGAACTCGCTTATTTTCTCGCTTCGTTCCTCTGCCTCAGCTCATTCCGTGACCCTTCCAGCTACGGCTCTGACCATGGGGAGAGTACCCTGGTCCCTCTGTTCTCCATTGTCCTAACTGAGTTCGCAACTCATGCACAGGAGTTCCCTCCTGTTGTTTAATAGCAGTTTCCACCTCCAGTCATTCCAAGATATATGCTTACCCCCATTCTCACACCTTGCATTCATCCATTCTATCACTCCTGCAGGCAGTGACCATGGATTTTAGATCCTCAGTATCAGTTTCCGCCATTGTTATTCCAAGGTATGTTTGAATCCTGTCTGCCAGTTTGGCAGGAGGTTCTTCTGGCATCCTTGCTATTCCTTTCAGTATGGCAATGGCACCAGATAATTTAAAATGCTTTTGAGTGACACGTTTAACCATTTGAGCAACATTATCATCAAAACCCTACGTATGGCTGCTTAATAGTCCCAATAAAGTCTGTAGCAACATTGGTTCCTGGGTAATGTTAATTCCTACTGCCTTTAATAGTTGTGCACACTTATGCAACCATGCCAAAAACTCAGAAAGAGGGAACCAACAGCCCCTGGTAAGCAGTTAATTAATTGATTTTTAAAGCATCGAGCCTGTCTGTGAACCCCCTGGCTCAAGGTACCCTAGACCCATCTTACAAACACTTTGTTACCATACTATCACTTTTTAACCAAGGTTCTTTAAAAACAATCCTTATCTTCTTGGTGATATCCTCTATATTTGTCAACAATCTATTTACCAGGTGAGAGTTCAGGAGTAAGTTAAGGTGGTAACTGTGAGGAGGTAGACTCCTCTTCATCAGAGTGCTGACTCTCTCCAGCATGTATGCTTCCCATTTTAACAGGAATTAATCTAGGTTTTGGCAGATCTTTCCAAAACCTGGTGGTTTTGGTGCAGTAGCCCATGCCCATGGGTCAATAGAGGATGGTCCATCTGGGTCATTCCACAGTGCAGCATCTGTTCCAACTGTCCCATATTCCATCATTTAAGTTGGCTAAGACCACCCATTTCCATTTCTGTCCCCATCCTTCTGGCACTGTGAAAGCACTTGAAGTTTTTTGTTTAATAGCAAAGGATGGTACACTCTTATTTTGCAAAGTTTCAACAGCTGTCTCCAATCTCTTAGTTTCCTCCTTTAATTGTTCAAGCATGTCATGCATCTGGACTGCCTGTTGCCTTGCCAGCAGGGTCTGGGCTTTCCAGTGCTCAACTGAATGTGCTACCTCCTCTATTTCTCTGTTTTTTTCCTGTACCTGGGAGGCAAGCAGAGTGGCATGTTGTTTAAGCCATCTCACAGCCATCACCATTAATTGCAGAGTTCTGGATTTCTTGCTTTTATTACTATTCTTTAAAGCCTCAGTTTCTACCCTAGCTTTACAAATACCAGTCCATGTTTCCCCACTTTCTTTTTTAAACTCAAATGGTCCCCCTTTTCTGGTAATCCAGTGGGTCCATGCTTCATCAAATTCTGTAGGGATTGTAAGGGAGGAGAAGAGGGGGTTCCCTAGCTCGTGGCTTTCTGTCATGTTAGATCACGATTCCTATAGAGGACAGCTCGCTTGCTTACCAGATCAGAGGTCGGGGACACCAGTGTTGTTACTCATGTAGCTGTTCAGTAATGCTGTTAGTTAGCAGGGGCCAGGATTGACTGTCGCGATGTCCTTGCGTGTCTCTGACTCTGTCAGTGTTGATAACCTGAAGGCTCCTTGCGTGTGTGCTCAGTGACGTGGGCCATGTAGACTTGTGCACTTAGTCTTGACAGTAGACTCCAAGAAAGCCCCAAAGACCACAAACCAGATCAGGATAGAAGGTACCAGGCCAGGTTTATTGTTAAGCGAAGTACAGTCATAGTTGTCAATAGACTCTACTGAATCACTATGCATTTGTACTCCATAACAATGGAATGGCTCAACACAATGGAACACTTCCATTGCCCCCCTACGCCATTCAAAGATTGTTCCCCGAGACACCGCCCTATATACAGGTACAAACACATCACTGCTTATGTGTGAGGTTGCCACCCTCTGCTGTTGCCAGGCTACCACCAATCACCTTATGCCTCATGATCTGATTAGACCATCTCCATCCATCATGTATCAACCTCAACCCTTTCCTGACCCTGAGTTGGTATTTATGGGGAGTAATCAGGTTCCTTATTTTAGACCCCTCTTCCTGAACTGAGAAGTAGACTTTGAGGCCCCTCTCAGTGAGTTATGTGCCTATAAGTCACAATAAGCCCCCAATTACTGCTCTCCACCTGGAGTTATGCTGTCTCAGCCTTGGACTATTACCAATTAGTTTCAGCCCTGTTCATGCCAAGGTCTTTGAGCAGAGATCTGCTTTTGCTCACAGCTTAGCTTTGCTTTATGTTTGCCATGTTTTGTCCATTGTTAGCTAGGCCTCAGACCAGGCCTGTGATGCATTGGCTTATGTCTCATGCCTTATCTTTCTACAGGGCCATTCAAAGTAATTACTCCCCAGTGCTTCCTGGGGCTCTAAATTGAGGTTGCGTGTCTTCACTTGTTGTGCCAGATCCTCTGGTCTCCCCCAAAAAAGGCACAAAGTGTCCTATAACTCCATGGTGCAGCCTCACCTGGAGTGTGCTGCTCTGGTCAGCCCATCTCCAAAAGGATATTGCAGCACTAAAGGATTTTGGAGAAGGGAGATGGGAATGAACAGGAGCCTTGGAAGATTCTTTTCCGGAAAGAGATGGAAAAGATGGGCATCGTTGGGTTAGGACAGGCCTATTTTACGGGCGAGCATCCTAACAATATAGCCTTGTTAGTCTCCATCTTGAAGTCTAGACCAGGCCCTAGAGAGGAGACAAATCAAACAGGTGCTAAAAGTGCCTCTCAAATGTGGCCGAATGTCACGACCACCAGGGGCTTTTCATGTGGTGGTGGGAGGAGCAGTTATAACAAACATACAAATGTCACTTTTCATAGAAACAGATTGACTAGCTAGCAAGTCTTTTATTAGTCTTAAAGTCACATTTGTGATTCTTTACAGACTTTCAAACATGTGACTTTAAGGAACTAAACAGCTTCTCTTGTTAAACACCAAATGCTTTTGACCCTGTAGGTTGAAGAGATTATCCTTGTAAACCAAAATGCTTGGATTAAAAATATTATTAACCCTTTGGGTTGTTTCAAGTTGGCTTCTTGAAGTGAGTTCTCTGGCTTATAAGAAACTTTACTGTTTTTTCAAATAAGTAATTCTTGAACAGCTGCTCTTTTAACATTGTCTTCAGTTTCATAGAGCTTAGCTAAATCACATACTTCTGCACATTTCTGACCCATGCTGGTTTATCCTGGATGTCACCAACCTTCAAACCAAATCCCCTTGCCTCTCTCTGAACTGCTTTAGTTGTCTGTGATGCACTAAAACTGAACTCATTACTGATCTGGGGAAATAAGATCCAATATCTGTTAGAAGCCAGCTGAGCTCCCAAAGTTATCAGAGGAAAGTTCAGGGTATGGTCCAGGGACTCAGCTGGCCAGGGACTCAGCTGGTTTTAATTCCAAACTCTGCCATTAATTCCAAACTCTGTCCTTGTGTGTGACTTTTGGGAGTCACTTGCTCTGTCTGGGGCCCGTACCTGATATGGGGATAATATTCCTGTTTAGGTCAAGGAGTAATGGGCTGGAGGCAGGAATCCAGAGGGTCAGACAAGATGATCTGATGGTCCCTTCTGGCTTTAATCTGTGAATGTAACTAAAGGAAAGTTGTCCCCTCCCCCCACCAGCTCCATTCCCAAAGGGGAAATCTTTCACAGCGCTCTACCCATGCACACGTGTGTCACTGATGTAACTACTGTTTGCTGGTGGTGGGCATTGTTTTATTATAGCCATTTTTGTATTATTGCTTCTAATTGTGGGGTTGGGCAGTAGGAACCCTGGGTGCCTGTCTGGGGGAGGATGGTCACGGCCCTCAAATTAGCATGAAATACAGCCATTGAGACTTGCCCTCATGTTCCTCCTCTGAACAGTCATTGGACAGTAATAGTCCCACAAAGGGCCTGAGACATTGCAGTAGGGGCCTGCAACAACCCTGGGATGCACCAGGCCTGAGTTCCAGGGGCCTGGGCAGTGACTGGAGGGAGGGAGGCACCAAAGAATGGGGCCCACAGAAGCCAGCACGCCTAGGTGAGGAGCCTCTTAAGTGAGCCAACAATGTGGGGGTTTGCCAAGCCCTCACATCCACCTCAGAGGCCAGCTCCTTTCCAGAGCAGCTGGGGAGGGGCTGGGTGACCCCCCTTGCTTGTAGTGCTGTTGGGTGGGGGCTCAGCCAGGCTGGGTGAGCCTGGTACAAGTCCCCACAGTGGATTTGAACTCTCGAGCTCCAGGGTGTCTCACATTTCCTCTGCTTAACGAAAGTCGAACAGCTTCAGGAGAGACCGAAGGTCTCCCCCCACATCCCACTAGCCCCAGCTTAGTGGTTACAGCTCTCCTGAGAGGTGGGGAACCCCTTTTCAGAGCCCTGATGCTCATGTTGGGGAGGGGGGCTTAGGCCCAGGTGCCCCACATCTTGAGTGTGTGATCCAGCCACAGGGATAACAGATACGTGGGAGGCAGCAGGGCAGGGGCTCAGAGGCAGGACCCAAGCATCTGGAGAATTTGGACAGGGTGAATGATGGCGCCGAGCAAGCGCAGGTCCCACAGGATGAGGTGACAGCTGAGCCGGGGTGTGTGGATCACGGTTGTGCCTACATCTGGACTTCAGGCACCTGAGTCCATTTGCGAATCTGGACTTGGGTGCTCAACACCTCTTTATCCCTATTTGCTGCCTCTGGAAACACCCTGAACATTCCCCAGACTCTTGGAATGGTTTTGTTTAGTGACATTCTGTTGTGTTGCTTCCTTTGTAGGAAGATCCTTGTGGCATATGGACGAGCCCTGGCCCATCAGATAACTATCCTTTGCATTCCCTCTCCTCTAAGTCACATGAACTGACACACTGGTCTGAGTCCTGGCTCTGTAGCCTGTTGATTCTTTAGAGGGTCTCTCTGCTCTCTCACCCCCTCAGGTTCAGCTCGGAGACCAGCTCAGGCCAGCAAATGATGTTCAACTCAGGAGACCACTGGTGTGTTCCCTCCCTGACCCAGTTGGGGCCAGGTGAGTTCCTTTCCCAATAACCCTTGGGGTTTCAGGTACAACAGTGGGAGCAGCTGCTTTGGGAAGGTCGCAGCCAGCCAGCACTGTCGCTCTCCTGTTCTCAGACGCTCCCTGAGTTTGTAGGTTTCCCAGAGCTGGGAAGGCACATAATGTGAAGTGTTTTAGTTTGTCTTATCAGGGAGAGGGGCCCTGCCGTCTGGCTCCAGGCAGGAGCACTGGGGAGACAGGAAGAAATGCCCTTTATAAATATTGGTAAGGTGGGATGACTAGGGCCCTGTCAAATTAACAGCCATGAAAAATGTTTCACAGACCACAAAATCTGGTTTCTCCCTGTGAAATCTGGACTTTTGTGTACTTTCATGTCAGTTCTTACTGTCAGCTGCTAGTCATTCCCTGGGCCACTTACAAACAAATCTGCTCTGTCCATACCCTCCTTCAAGATTTTATTTCAAAGTCCTCACAGCCCCATCCATGGTCCTGCAATTTGCCATATATCACTACTCCTCCTCTTCAACCTCCAGACCTGGACTTCAAGTCTGCAATCCACCTACACACTGAGCTGTCTAAAGTATCACTGCTTTCCCCACCAGTCAGCTAATCTCTGGATCTGCCTGGCATGAGCTCCAGAGGGGAACTGCCAGGGTCTGCCCTAGTAGCTCCTTTATACTGGCTTGCTGGAACCTTGAGGAATCTAGTCCCTGCTGCCCACAGACCAGGGTGGGTTTGGGTGGGCATTTGTCTCAGAAGCAGTGGAACCTTCCCAAAAGTGGCCAGACCCTTTCCTTAGGCGGACTGACCACCAGATAGGGGCTGTGGAAAGCAAGGGCGTCTCCACTCATCTGGGATGGAAGTGCTGGGAGCATCCCCAAGCCCATATCCCTGCTCCCCAGACCTATAAAATTTTTTCCTTCTCTTTCCCTCCCCATCCCTTCTCTTTTTCAGCAAATTATGTGTATCTGAGACCCTTTGCCCCATTCATCTGAAGAAGTGGGTTGTGCCCACGGAAGCTCATGATACCATCTCCATGTTTTGTTAGTCTCCAAGGAGCTGCAGGACAATTTGGCTGTCTACACTACAAGGCATGATCTTGCGCAAATACTCTTTAACGCAAGAGTTCTTGCGTTAAAGTATTTGTGCAAGAGAGTGTCTACACTGGCATGTGCCTTTGCTCAAGAGATGTGCTTTTGCACAAGAGCATCCGTGCCACTGTAGACGCTTTCTTGCGCAAGAAAGTTCCCATGGCCATTTTAGCTATCGGGCTTTCTTGTGCAAGAAATTCATGTTGCCTGTCTACACTGGCCTCTTGCACAAGAACAGTTGCACAAGAGGGCTTATTCCTGAGTGGGAGCATCAGAGTTCTTGTGCAAGAAGCACTGATTTCACACTTTAGAACGTCAGAGTTCTTGCGTAAGAACTCCCCGCCAGTGTAGACAGGCAGCATGTTTTTGCGCAAAAGCAGCTGCTTTGGCGCAAGATTGCGCCAATGTAGACACAGCCCAAGGGTTTTGTGCAAAAATGGCTGGTTTTGTACAAAAACTGGTGGAGCATCCAGACCTCAAGTGCATTTTTGCGCAAGAAAATCTACAGTAGAGAGGGATTTTTGCAGTGTACATATACCTCCTTCTACAAGGCATAACTCCTTTTTACACTACAACTCTTGTGCAAAAAGGCAGGTGTGGATGCTCTGCAGGGATTTCCACTAAAAGAGCCTATCCAAAAAAGCACAGGTGCTCAGATGGCCATTAATGGCCATCAGAGCATTCTTGTGCAAGAGTGTCCATGCAGTGTAGATGCTGTCTTGCTCAAAAGTACATCACTTTTGCGATGTGCTTTGAGGTCTGGAAGAGCTTTTGTGCAAGAAGTTTTTGTGCAAGAACTCTTCTGCAAAAGGCTTCTTGGGCAAAAACTCTGCAGTGTAGGCAAAGCCTTTGTTGTTTTTTAAGGTTGTGGGGTTTTTTTGTTTTTGGTAAATTACAGAATAACAGGGAGCCCTGCCTGAAACTAGTATGATTTGATAGTCCCAGTCGGAAACGCCCCGCACCTAATCTGGCCTGAAATGGCACCCCGAACCCTGCGATGTCGCCGGGACTTCCCCGGAAACCCCAGGCCGACTGCAGCCGATCATCAATTGGCTGAGAAGTGCGCAGGAGGGCAGCGCAGCTGGGAGTCACTGAGCGGGCGCAGCGCAGCGCATTCCGCCGCAGACTTGCTTCCCAGGAGGCTCGTGCGGCCCGTATCAGTGCCCAGCGCACGGTGTGCAGCACACGCTGGTAGCTGCAGGGCAGCGCAGCCCCCACCCCTTCCCCGCAGCTGCCCATGCTGCAGGAGCCAGCGAGACGCCCGGGGAAGGGGGGGGGGGGCAGGGAGGTGGAAAGTGTCCAGGCCCGTCTGCATCACTGGCAAGTTTGCCGGGGGGCGGGTCTGCCCGGCTGCTGCTCCATCAGGTCTCCTCTTGCTCCCGTTCCTGGGGCGATTCCCCATGTGGGTGCTGGTCACGCGTGGGCAGGTTGCGGCGAGGATCCCAGAGCAGACCGGGTCTCTGCAGCGCTTGGAGGGCAGAGTGGGGTGGGATTTAAGGGGGTTAAATCACCCACTGTGGCACCGCCTCTGGCTGGGACGAGACACCCCCCCCCCCCCCAAACCCTCTCGGTTCCCTGACCTGTCCCCTCTCGGCTTCCAGCTCAGCCCGGCGCCTGTGGCAGCGTCCCCCAGGCTGAGCGCGGCAGAGACACCGTGGGGCCAGATGCTGAGAGTCAAGCGCCGCTGCAGCATCTGCATTTTGCTAATGGAAACCTGGAGACGTGAGGGAAGCCAGGTAAAGGGGCTGGAGAGAGACCCTGAGGCTCTGTGGCGGCAGCAGCAGCCGCTGCTTAGCCCCCATCCATGGACAGCAGGGGCTGGTTCCTCCTTCTCTTCCTCCCTCTCTCCCTGCTCACACTCGCTCTCTGTGCCTGGATCCCTGCCTCCCAGTGGCTGGCTGGCAGGCACAGCGCTGGGTGTGTGGCTGGGCGGGGGCCATTTAGGTTGGTGGGTCAGACCCCTGTGACAGCTCTGGCCCCTCTCAGCCTGGTTCCTTCCCTCCCCTCCCTCCCCCCGCCCCCTTCTGCTGTGTGTGTTGCCTGGGTGAGACCCCGTGTGCAGGGACGGGCGCTGGGCATGGGGGGACTCCTGCCCCCGGAACATGCGGGTCCTTATCTCTGTGCCCCTGAGCTCACCGGGGAGGGAGTGCTGGGCTGAGTGGGGAGGGGCTCTTCTGCCAGCCCCAGCCTGCCTGAGCCCCCGGGCGCCTCTCCCAGAGCGTCTGGCAGGAGGTGGGAGGGACAAAACGGAGCGTGTTCTAGGGCAGCCCCATACTGGTCCTGTCAGTGAGACGGGGCCCTGCCTGACGGGTCTCTCTGTTTCAGGGCATCATTGCTACTACAGGACCTGCCCAATCACGCTCTCAGTTGTGGTTTTAGGTCTCATCATCACTGTTGCTGGTCTGGCAGGTGAGTTCTTAGCCCCACCCCACCAGAGGTGTAGCAAGGATGTTAAGCGCCCAGGGGCAAAGGCAAAATTGGTGCCCCCACTCCCACCAAATGGTGGGGCCCCGAACCTGGCGCACAGCTGAACCCAACCCTGGGAGGAACGGGGGGAGCGTGTGCTGCGTCTTATCTGACCTCCTCCAGTTTGGGGCTGGGTCCCGCACACATTAACCCTCTGGCAGAGGTGGAGGGAGTTAGTCTGGGGGCAGAGAGGTGGGGAGGAGGTAGCTCCAGCTGGTGGCGGCGGGCAGAGGAGGAGCAGATGAGCAGAGGGATGACAGGGGAACTATACTGACACCTTAGGGGCCACCCCCCTCCCCACGCCCTTCTCACTACACCACTGTAAATAATTCACTTCTTAGGATATTTACTGTTCAATGAATTACTTATTTTACTAATTACAGACATATAAATTATAACGTTTTGTGGTTTACATTGTTAAATAATTTTTCTCTTTAATTTGTTCATATCCCATTCTCATTAGGTTCATGTCTTTTACATAAAAAAGTCAAAATTTAAAATATGTAAGTTTTATAAAACACGAGAGAAATTAATGTTATACAACCTAAATATGAATTTCATCACTATATTTCATTCAAGCATTTAAAACCACTGTTATAGCAAATGAGTAACACATTGCTTTAATTAATAAAAAGTAAAAAAGATTTTGAGTGTATCAAATTTATTGGAATAGAGAGGTAGCCGTGTTAGTCTGATCTTGGTAAAACAAAAAGAAAAGAAAGTTATGTAGCACTTCAAAGACTAACAAGACACCTAACAAATTTATTGTAAGCAATCTGTAATGCTTCCTAACTGCCCGTGTACTTATCTAGTTAACCTAATAGTTTTTCATTGTTCTGTGATAATGTGAAAAACAACATGAGAGTTATGAATGTAAGAGATTAATTTACCTGTTAAAATGACACTCTGAAACTTTTAAATAAAACTAGCACACAACACAAGAATCACCCTCACTTTCTTGAAGGCACTTGAAACAATAATAGCCTAAGGCTGAGGATACTTGCAAACGTGGCTTTCTGTCTGCCATGAGGACTTTTTCCTTCAGGCTGTCATGACATTCTGTCCTTAAGTATAGGAGAGAGGTCTCCCTGAGCTGCTCTTCCAAATTTCACACAAGCATTCAACTGAAGCTATAGATATCAAGATTCAAGGCCAATTTTGCCTTGAGGAGACTGCCGCTCCAGGTGTTCACAATCACAACATCCGAACATGTATAAGACTTTAGTTGAGAAAGCCACGTTAATCCCAAGTCTCTGCTATGACTGGGAGATGGAAAATCTGCTACAAAACATGGGTTGAGCTATCACTTCAGTAATGTCAACTCCTTTAGAATTGAGGCTCTGATTATCCAGCAGCAGCTGAGGTGGAGTGCTTGGCTCTGGGGGAGTGGAGGGGGGATATCTTGTTAATGTTTTGGGGTTTATTTATGTATTTCCAAATAAAATCACAAAATGTATATTAATTTTATATCAAATATGTCAATTTTTTGCAATTCCATGATTAATTATATGTTTATGCAAAATCTCAAACTTACAAAGTAGCTGAAATTTTCACAGAAGCCTGTTCTATTTGATTGACCATGGTCTATACTTGTTTTTATTTCAACAAACAAGTTATGTATCATATAAAAAATATATAAGTACCTTAAATTTATATTTAAATTAAAAAATATTTTATGAGCAAACAACAATTTTACACATCAAATTATTGTATTATATTAAAACAAGACCTGAAAAAAATATTATAAAACATACCTAAAACATAATCTATAATAATAAATCATTACAATTTTCCGATAGAAGTACATTTTCTTTGGTGTCTCTGAAAGCTATCAGTTTTCATTTGTGTGGCCGTCAGTGGGCTTCAAGTTTGACATGCCTGATTTATATCTTTGTTAATCTTTTAAATGTAACCAGACTATTATTTTTTTCAGTTTTTCCTTTTGTTATAAAGTATCTTTTATTTAAAGAAAAATTATAAGTAATCCCAATGCACCCACCTCTTCCTCCAGAGCCAGGCCCCCCCAGTTTCCCCCCATCCTGATGCACTCACTCCTCCCCCTGTGCCAGACCCCCCATCCCAATGCACTCATCCCTTCCCCTGAGCCAGCCCCCCCCCCCCGGGCCTCTCATCCCAATGCACTCACTCCTCACCCTCAGCCAGGCCCCCCCTCAGTGCCGGGAGTGCCTCCCCATCAAATCCTCCACCCCCTCCCCTCCCCCCTCAGAGCCAGGCACTGAAGGAACTGGATGGCTTGGTAAGGAAATCTAACTTTTAAAGTGACTGCTGCTGCCGCCCGGCCCTGCTGCCTCAGCTCGCAGCATGTAGAGAGCCAGGAGCACTTAGCTTACTCAAGGGTCTCTGTTCAAAAGCGTCACATGGGCCAGAGCAGTGTGCTCTTCACTCTCACCCCATCCTGGCGCCCCCCCTAGTACGATGCCTGGGGGCAACTGCCCCCCTTGTTCCCCCTTCGCTATGCTTCTGTACCCCACTCCCCTTCTGCACGTCCAACCCCCCTGGAGCATTGCCTGCCTTGCTCTGTCTGCATGCGAGTGTTAGGGTGTGCAGCACCCTGCACTGTCACATCTCCAGGGAAATGCAGGCCTGACACTTGGCCTGTTACTTCTTGCATAGAATCATAGAACTGGCAGAGACCTCAGGAGGTGATCAAGTCCAGCCCCCTGCCTAAGGCAGGACCAATCCCAACTTTGGTCACTGCTGCCCTTGGAACTGATGTTCTTACAAGCATCTGTGTTCCATCCAGAGGGGAAGGGCCTCTGTGGTGCAGCATTGCCAGAGGCTGGGAATGGGAGACAGGGGAGAGGTCACATGAGGATTCCCTGTTCTGTTCACTCCCTCGGGGATACCTGGCATTGGCTGCTGTTGGTAGACAGGACACTGGGCAGGATGGGGACCTTTGCTGTGACCCAGTCTGGCCATTCTCATGCTCTTAACATGAGGATCAAAATGAGGGGATGTGCAAAAATAATGTCAGGAGGCGTTTCCTGCTCCAGAACTTCTGTTGTGGCGGAGTATAGTGGGTTGGAGTGGCTGCTCACTGATCTACAGGGGAAGGAGCCCCTCTCAAATCCCTGATAGGCTCCAGGGAGCTGAGAGGCATTGAACCAAACTACAAACTCTAGTATGTGATGGAAACCACTTCCAGCCAGGGAGTGCAGTAGTGCCCCTAATTCCAGCATCCATGCCTGAGAGGAGCGAGCAGGGACCGGCACCAATGAACCTGGTGTTTGGACTGGCTTAGCCATTCTTCCCCCTAGTGACCTGCTTCTGGCTCCTCACCTACCGCTCTGACCTTGGCACTAGCTCCTGGGTATGAGTTGTGGGTGGCCCCCCTGCTGCTCATTTCTCTGGCACTGAAAGGGTTACAAGCAGGGAGGGCTCCAGTTTTCTTCCTGTGATGTATTTGCCGAAGGAAATCTCTCCGTATAGAAGCCCATCAGGCTGCCTTTAGTGCATCAGGCTGCCCATGACATCAGTGTCAAGGCCCCTTCCTGTTGCTGTGATTCTGGGGCCACCCTGTGGCCATTTGTCAGTCAGGGACACCAGTTACTGCACTTCCCTCCATTACTCCCCTGCCTTGGATTGCTTGTCTGGCCCGTGACCTTGTGCCTGAGCTGTCCCTGACCCTGGGCTGGGTGTGTCCCTTCACGCCAGGCAAACGTCTCCCTCAAGGCGTATCCGTCGCTCTGCGTCTGGCTGCGCTGGGAGCTCCGGGCAGCGGGCGCTCGGTCTGGCAAAGGGCAGGGAGTTTGTTCCCACCCGCCCCTCAGCCCCCTCCTGGGCAGCCCAGCGCAGAGCAGGGGAGGGGCAGCGGCCCAGGCAAGCAGAGCTCCTCGGGGAACCAGCCTGGCCAACCCTGCTGAACCTGCCTCTTACCCAGCGTCTCTCTCCTGCCTGCTGCCAGCTTTGATAACTGCCCCTCCCCCTGCCGCCCTCTGCCCTGACCACCTCCTGCTCTGACCCACAGCCTGCGGGGCTTAGACACACGAGCCCTTGGTCAGCTGCTTCCCTGTTGAACGTGAACTGAGACAGACGCCCAGTGAGACCAGAGACAGATAACGCCCTTGGGGGCTGGATTCCCAGCATCCCCCTGGCTCCATGTCCCCTCTTTCTGCCCTCCCCTGCACCTGCCAGGGTCAGAGGCGTCTCAGCAGCCTGGGGTGCCGGGATCATTTCTTCTCATCCACGGGCAGGTCCCCTCACCCCACTCTTCCTGCCTCGTTTCAGTGTCGTTATCTGTGTGCTCCTCAGCTGTGCTGGGCCCCTGGTGCCCAGACACCTGGGTCGGGTACCAGGGGAAATGCTTCTATTTCTCCAAGGGTGAAGGGAACTGGACCGACAGCCGGAGCCGCTGCTGTGCCCTGGGGGCCTCCCTGGCTGGGATCGACACCCTGCAGGAAATGGTGAGAGACTCATCGCACTGGCCTGGCCTGGGCTCTGTCCTGCGGGTGAGGAGCAGCCCAGAGCCAACGGACTTTCCAGCCACTGAATCCCCAGCCGGGCTGGGCCCAGGGCCCCTCTGGTGTCAGTGATCAGGGGAATCAGCCCCTTTCAGGCCTCTCAGCAGGAGATGCCCCTCTGGGGCTGGGCTGGCCCCGGTGTCTGCTGGGCTGCCTGGGGCTGGAGGGGGCTGAGACCCCAGCGCAGCTGGAAGAGCCACTGCCCCGTGTAGGGGAACAGCAGCTAGATGAGGTGGGAGGTGGGGGAGAGGTCCTCTTAGGCCTGGCCCCTCCCAGCATCCCCTGCGCTGATCAGCTGGGCTCTTCCCTTCCCTGGGAAGGGGTAGAGGGAGCCCAGTTGCCCTGTCAGGTGCGGGTTTCATACAGAGCCTGGCCCGGCATGGGGGATGGGAGGAGCAGTTCCCAAGAGCAGCCCCAGCCCTGGGGAGGTTGGGGTGGGGGGGGAGCTAGGATTGGCGGGGGAGGGTTAATACTGAATTACCCAGCGCTGGGCAAGGGGGGAGGGGAAATCCCCAGCCACCCCCTGGGAACACTCAGAGCCCCTCTGTGCACCCCTGGGATTCCCTGCCCAGAGCTGGGGAGCAGCAGGGTCGGGCCCTGACACCCCCTCCCCCGCCACTGTTTTAGGATTTCCTGCAGCGCCATAAAGGCAAATCCCACCACTGGATTGGCCTCCGGAGGGACCAGGGGCAGCCCTGGAAATGGGCCAACGCCACCGAATTCAACAACCTGTGAGTCTTTTCCTCTCCTCTCTGTGTGCTCCCTGGGCTTTGGGTCCCTGGTGTCTGAGGTAACGAGTGCAGGCTGAGCCACCAGCCAGTGCTGTGGGAGCAGCCAGAGAGCGCTCGGGGAGTGTGTGCTTGTGTATTAGCAATAGGTACAAGCCGGTGTCTGCCTGGGATTTGCAGCTTCTCCTCACTGGGCAGTACTAGACCTGAGCTGCCAGCCCTTGGGTACCCCCATCACTCACCTCTGTCCCATCCCTACTGAGCTGTCTAAGTGGGAGCTGCCAACCCCAGGGTGCTTTTCCAAAAATCTGGGCTGGGGAATCAGCCTGGGCACTTGCTGTTCTTACCCCAGAGCCTTTCCGGGGGGTGAGTTAGCACATGGGAGTCACCTGCATTTGTCCTGCCCAGCTCCATGGCGAGGGCCAGCACTTGAGAACAGCCCGGGGTGGTGCAGGCTGGCTGGGTTCACTGCACAGAGCCCTGCTGCTGAGTTCTGGCTGATCCTGTTGCATCCCTGCCGCACTCCTAGGTCGAACTTGAGCAGTGCTGGGTCCCACCTGGACAGAAGAGCTAGCTCATGTGTAAAGCGCCACTTGCCTCAAGCCAAGATGTTTGTGAGTCCAGTTCTAAGAAGCTGCCGAGCTCACTGTTCTTGGAGCAAACACGCCTATTGTGCTGCATGGACAGGCTGGTGGCCCTCGCTTCCTCGGTTCCAGCACTTCATTGTGGGTGTGAGTCCAGCTGGGAGACTGGCCAAAGCCTTCAGATCTGCCTGGATGTAGTGAGGTCCATGAATTTGTAACTAAAGATCCCTGATATTCAGAGGTGCTGAGTGCGTGGGGCTCTTGTAAGGCCTGGCATAGAATAGGGAGGGCTTCCCAGACAATACTGGACAACTGATGTCGGTGGAATCTGTGTCATCACGTAACCAGTGTTACGCTTGTAAGAAGCACACAGGATCTCTTCTAGGGGAAAAGGCAACACGCCGCCGTTATTGAAAACAGTATGACCTTGCAGGGGCCCATCCCACCCCCAGCTGAGTGGGGGTGGGGAGCAGGAACTGGCATTAAAATATTCCTCTGGCATTGAATTCTCCTTGCTCCAGTTGATCTTGGCCCTGCTGCCTCCTTCTGGGGAGTGTGGCTGGGAGCAGGGCCAGGAAGGGGAATCTCCAGGGGCTGTTGCAGACGTGGGGGAGGCGGAAACACTCAGCTCCTGCCTGACACCAGCTCCCTGGCTCCTGTGCTGCAGGTTCGAGATCCAAGGCGGAGGCGACTGCGCGTATCTGAATGACGAGAACGGGGCTAGCAGCTCACGGTGCAGTGGGGAGAAGCGCTGGGTCTGCAGCAAACCCGACTCTTTTACAAAGGCAAAGGAAGTGGCTGCAGAAGGGAGCCGGTGACAGGATCCTCCAGCTTAGCTGTGAGAGAGCCGGTGTGGGGCATCCTTTGACTCTCCTGTCCTGGCAGGACTGCTCTTAATGAAGAGAAAAGCTGGATGCACGTTTTGTCGTCTCCTCTTCTCCCCCCCTCCCACCCCGGCCACATGTTTTGTCTGCCAGTGAAACTGCTCCAGGCCACATACTCTGCTCCTCTGAAGAAAGTAGAGTTTGCCCACAAAAGTTCATGAGACTTTTAAGAGCAGGTTGGCTGGACACCTGTCAGCGATGGTCTAGATCAGAGCTACTCAACTGTGGAAGCCCCAGGGGCCACAGTGATACTCACAGCACATGCCGAGGGCCGCAACTGAAGTGTGGTTGCATAGACATGCAAATAGATATGAAAATATCTGCAAAAAGCTTCTTTCACACTGATGGGCATGAATACAAAGAGTAAGGCAAGACTACACAACACACAGGCCCCATTTAAGTCAGTTCTGCTGATATTAATACAATGGTATTAATCAGTATTGGCCTGATTTCCACCCACATGCCAGCACTTTTATGCGCAATGACAGTCCAGGGATTTAACTACTAAAATGCACATCAACAGAGGACCATTATATTGGCTACTTTTTTGTTTTGGCTTCCCAACCATCCGGGAATTGAACTACTCTAAAACACAGATCAACCCAAACCGCACCGCAGGCCGCAAACAAAGAGTCCATGTGGGCCGCATATTGAGTAGCCCTGATTCAAGACAGTGCTTGGTCCTGCCATGAGGGCAGGGGACTGGACTCAGTGATCTGTCGAGGGCCCTTCCAGTCCTAGTGTTCTGATTTTATATGAAATAGAATTTAAGGTGCTACGGGATCTCTCCTTGTGTAAGTTTTGCTGCAATCCAGTTATTCTAACTCAGCCTCAGCTGGACCAGGGACTCTGCCTAAGACAGCCAAAACTCACAACCACAGCCCAGTAGGTGTTGCAGGGGAGACTCTCCATGGAATCTCTTAAACTACTCCTCACTCCGCTTCCATGTAGTAGAACAGAGCTGAATGGAAAACAATCATCTGCCCCACACCCAGAAAAATGTTTCGGGGTCCGTGATTGGGCTGTGTGGATGCCCAGTGTATTTTAAAGCTCCACCAGTTTGTGTGTGTTGGCAAAATACTGGTTTTGACAAAAGCCCGAAGTGTGTGGTCAGTTACTTTCCATTTCATGTTGTCAGCTCTGTGCCTGCACAAGGCAGGTCAGATTCACACGTCCCTCGCCCCAGGAGGTTAGCGCGCCACTGCTGCCTTCCCTGGGGGCGGGAATCTCCCTGCGGATCAGGCTCGTAGGGCAGAAGCGGAGCCAGAAGCAGCTCCACGTGCTGCAGCTCTCCCTCCCCATGGTCTGGCTAGAAGCACGTGGACACACTGCTTGGAGGCTTTCCCCGCGGTTCACGTTGGCTGGAGTTGCGGCCTATGAGAGCAGTGGGAGCCCGTGCCCGGGAGATAATGCCTGGGAGCGGTGGGGGGGTGTGAAAGCAAGTAAGTGCCCCCCACCCTGTTGTGCACAGACCACACCCCCTAACCCTGCTCCTGCGCTGCCACCCGGCAGAGCTCCACACAGCCCAACCTGCTCCCTGCCTCCCCCCGCCCCCATGATCAACTGAGGGCCGTGCTGCTCTTACCACGGGCGCTGCACGGGCGGGGAGGGATGAGTCTGCTTTCTTCACCTCCCCCTCTGCTAGCCAGAGCTGATGCTCAGGCTCATGGCTGTGCACCGAGCACAGGGCGGCAGGGGCAATGTGGGCTCCCCACTGAATGGGGAAGGGGCTTGAGCTCCCGCCATGGATCCCTGCTCTGAGGCAAGCGATCTGCTTGAGGGTGCAGGACCCGCTAAGTTTAAGTAGGAGCTTTGCCACAGTACACATGGACCGAAGGACAGTGGAGGAGACTTTGGTGTTGGAAGAACTTCACATGTGATCTCTGGTTTTAATAATAATTTCTTACAAAAGAGCAGTTAGGGTGGAAAAGCCAGGAACTGGAATATCTAAAGGGGTTGAAGCTTTAAAGCAGGGGTGGGGACCTATGGCCCGGAGGCCGGATGTGGCTCTAGCCCTGCCCCCTCTCCCCCATACCCGCTACATCATCCTCCCGTAGGACTGGAGCACACAGAATCTACTAGCCTGGGCCCCCCTACACTCTGGTGTGCGAGGGGAATGCGGGGAGCCTCTTTTTCCTTCTCAGTCAGGGGCCATGTTGATGAGGGGCTGGGTTTTTTGTTTTGTTTTTTGGGGGTCTTTTGCTTCTTACTTGTGGGCCAAAAAAGGTTCCTCGCTCCTGCTTTAAAGTATTGGCTTCCGGTTAACCAGTGTGGGGAAAAATAGAGCTCTATTTATCACTGCTTAGCAAATCTAATTTCAGAATAAACATCCAGTTCTGGAGGTGTATTTGCCCTGATTCTTCCATATGTCTTGAATTTGACACTTAGTTGATTCATACTGAATCATACAACAAACAATTTTCCTGCCAGATAATTTAATAAGATAAACATGCACCATCAAAACACACATTTATTCACATTCTAGAAGGACCCTTTTGGGAGAAAATTCAGATACAATCAATTGCTAAAAGCAAAATCAGGGCGATTTCTACAAGAAATGAGTTGCATGAAGAACAACCATGGCAATTTTTACATGCAGTTTGTGCTTATGCAAACAACTGTGATGTAAGAGCAAATGGGCATTTTAGTTTTAACTGAGTGCATCTCAAATGCGTTGTCTGTTCCTATTCCTGGCATTGCCAGAGTAATTCCTACCCCAATTGTTCGATTCTATACTTGATGGGATTGGGGACTGAAAGAAGATTTAGCAGGAAATTCATGTGCATGATGGAACTCAGCACCAGTGCGCTCTCCAGGCACCAGTAAGGCCACTGCACTGGCCATTAGCCACGCTGCCACTGGGCTGCCACACTGTGGGTTTCTGTGCCCAATCTCACCGATGGGACCTGGGCACTAGGCTGAGCTTGCACTCCCAGCTGGAGGAACCAACTTCCAGAGAGCAGGGAGGGCCATCAGTGCCAGTGTCTTATTGCTAGTTGTGGCTGCCAGTGCCCGCTGACCAGACCCGGGCAACCAGTGTCCGTGCTGGAAGGAATGGTGCCGGGGCTCCCACGGGGCTAGCAGAGCTGGGGTCAGGAAGAGCCTGGAGCCAGGGTGAGATGCCTCACAGGTCACCCAGACCAAGGTCAGTATCTCCTTGGCGCTGCCCATCGGCGCGGGGTTGACAGTCACTGCACTGCTCCTCAGTGCTGCAGGAAGGTTTATTTCCTCCTGTCCAGCTACTGGCCATGTTCCCCTGCCCCTTGAGATGTCTCAGCAGCTGGCTGGCCCTCGTGGGAAGCTGTAGCTGAGTCCTGGAGTCATCAGTGGAGTGGGGGAGAGCTCTCTGTGCGTGGGGAGCCTGGGAGGACGATGGTGCAGGCAGGAGTACAAATCCCACACTGCTCACAGGAGGTAGCAGACATTTAGGGGGCTGGGAGTCCCATCCAGGGAGGCGCGGTCAAGTGGCTCTGGAGTAGTGTGGTGGCCAAAATGAGGGGTTTAGTGTGTGGGAAAGGGCTGCCAGCGAGTGGGATAAGGATGGGGGTGCAGGATCTGGGCAGGAGGTGGGGTGCAGGAGGGGGAGAGGTTGCGAGGTCTGGGTGGGAGGCAGGGGGCAGAGGCAGGCTGGGAGGAGGGTGTCTGGCCAGGGGGAGGGAGCAGGGGCAAGGGAGGATAGGGATGGGGGTGCAGGATCTGGGCGGGAGGGAGGGTGCAGGAGCAAGGGAGGGTGCAGGGTCTGGCCAGGCGGGCGGGTGTCGGAACAAGCTGGAGGTGTGGAACCTTGGCAAGGGGAGGGGAGTGAATGAGGGGGATTGGAGTGTGGGGGTCTGAGCATGGGGGCAAGGCTTACCTGGTTTTGTACCCCCTTGCAGTGGGGAGAGCCTCTGACCAGAGTGTCGCTGCTCTGCCGTTCCCCCAGCAGGGTTGGAAGAGGGAGGGAGCTTCACCAGAGTTTTTTTGCCAGGCTAGTTCATTGGGCTCTCAGCTCACTCTGTGCACAAGGTCCGGGCCAGTGGGGGGCTCAGTCCACAGCCAGCAGGCACATGGAGCAGCACAGCAGGCGAGAGCTCCACCCACGCTGCCTCCTCCAGCTGCTCACTGCAGCACAGGTGGTCGAAGAGGGGCCTGGTGGGTGCACGCGGGGGCTCAGCCATCTGCAGTTGTAGCGGGGGCACAGGGCAGATTGGCCGAGCATGGCGCAGGCCTGGTGCAGGGTGGCGGAGCGTGTGGCCGCCTCGGGGTAGCCGCATTGCGGTCCAGGTAGCGGTGCAGGCTGCACATCGCAGGCTGCCCTGATCTGCGCTATGTGGCACCGGTCGGCAGCAATTCACAAATGGACTTTCAGAAGACAAACCATTTCACCTTGGGACTTCCTGTGCAGCGGCAGCAGCATGGGGGAAGGGGGTCAGGTTGGAGCTCCCAAAGTATCCCTGCTCCCACCTAGCCGCTTCCCCCCCCCTCATGTAAATGTGTCAGCGGTGACACATTCCCCTGAACACACAAATGGTCACATCCCTAGTGGGTTTAGATCAATATCTGATCACTAGCCGACTTACCCGGCATTTTCTGGGTCCTTCAGGGCAGGGACTTGAGGATGGGGGGAGGGGGGTGAAGGAGGCTGAGGGCCTGTTCTCTCTCCCCCAGCCAGCCCCACAAGGGCCTGTTCTTTCTACCTCCAGGTTCCCTCCCCCCCCCCCCCCCCAGCCATCCAGGGTCTATTCTCTCCCCTTCAGGACAACCCCAGCCCAACAGCAAAGGCTCAGGAGAGAGGAAAGGGTTTAGGGCGGAGGGAAGGGGGGGCGAGTCATCTGATATGCTTGCAGACAAAATGGCTGAGCCCCAGCCCTGCTGGCCATTCCTTTGGTGGTGCGGCTTCCCCCAATGGTCATTCTGCAGGATAGTTATTCCTATTAGCCAGGGGGTAGGAATGGTGTCCCTGGCCTCTGTTTGTCAAAGGGTGGAGATGGATGGCAGGAGACAAATCGCTTGATCATTGTCTTCGGTCCACCCCCTCTGGGGCACCTGGTGCTGGCCACTGTGGGCAGACAGGCTACTGGGCTAGATGGACCTTTGGTCTGACCCAGTACAGCCGCTCTTATGCTCTGATGTTCTTATGTAGTTCTCCCCCCCTCACTGCCCCCTAGTGGCCACTCTCATATCATTTCCCTGGGAACAGCAGCCCCTCTCTTCCCATGCTCTAAAAACCGACCTTTTCCTGGGGCTTTCCATTTTCCTGGCACAGCCAAACGCTGGCCTTGCTTGACATTAGGATAAGAGGAAGCTGCAATCAAATTTGGTGGCCCTACCTCTTACCATTTAGGAGTTTTTGAACAAATGGATTCGCAAACAGACACTCTTTGACTAGATAGATAGATAGACAGACAGATAGAGGGGGTGGATGGAGAAAGAAAGAAAGAAAGAAAGGGGAAATCTGAGTAGATTTTATATCAGTAAAGTTATATCACAAAGAGCTGACAATGAGCAAAGCTGAGCAACATCTGGAAATTTTAAATTGATCTGTTTTTATATGTATTTATTACAATAAGAGATAGGAATGAAATATATATATGTATAGGCCCCAATCCATATATTCAAACTAGGCCCTTCAAATAATCATGCTGGCCCTGTCATTGACCCACAGAAAAATCAGTTGGGGGCTGATGTGGTGCCCATGTAAAAAGGAAAAACAAGCAAACACCCAGTCGTCACTGATGTGGCCGCCAACTGAGAAGCAGGAAAAAAAATGGGAGACACACACCTCATTCCTATCTCTTATTTTAATACACATAAAAATAAATATTAAAAAACCATACCTAATTATAACATAAGAAAACAAATCCAAATTCACTGTAGAACTTTAGCTCAATCCACGTTACACCACATTCACATCATTAACGCACTTAAAACGATCGAAACGGCTGTTAGCTGACTGTGCATGATGCATGAGCATCTCTCTCTCTATTTTACAGAGGTGCACGTGCACCAAGATCTGCAGGAAAATATACAAATGGGATTGTGGCTCATGCAAATGAGTCTCTCAGTAGTATATTTTTTGCAGAGAAAACTCGTAGTGTAGACATGGCCAGAGTGTATGTGTCTGTCTTTATAAAGCAGACGCTAACTGCTTCTCTACTGTATTCTCAATTAACACAGTGTATTGCCTTCTCCCCTGAAAAAGGTCCCGTGTGCTTCTTATAAGCATAACTAGCTTCATCCGCTGACACCCCCACTCCCTCTGTGCTGTTGGTTTGTATTGTGGGAACAGGTCAATCCCACTTCTCTAGCCATGTGTTTCTGCATCTATCGTCCTTTGATAGATGTCCCTCAGATCCCTTGGTAGCTGCCTCATCTCTAAGCTGGGCAGCTTGATGCTTTTAGTTGCTCCTCATACGGACCCATTGCATGGTCTGTGTCATCCCTGGCCCCTGGTTCTGAATGTTTTCCAGTTCCTCCAGGGCCCTTCACTCTAAGTCACCAGCCTCTAGATCCTGAAGAACCCATGCTCAGAGGGACACTAATATGGTCCTTCCTGATCGAGGGGTACATGTCCAGCCCTGGATTGGGACTCAACAGACCTGGGTCTACCACTTTCCAGTGGGGTGACTTCGGGCAAGACACTGACCCGTTCTGTGCCTCAGTTTCCCCATCTGCAGAATGGGGATAATGAACCTTCTTTCCTTTCGAAAGTAGGTGGAGCGCTGCTGATGAGACAAGCTAGAGGCGCTTTGCCAATATATCAACTGTCGTTAATGTGGGGGGAAGGAAAAAACTACCAGGGAGTCGGTCCCACCCGTGTGAAAGAGTTTCTAGCAGGAGCTGATTCCAGCTCAGGACCTACATTACAGTCTAGGAAGAGAAGGGTCCTGTATAGTGTCCACACTAGGGCTTAGACCAGTCCCGTTAACAATCCCCCCGCCCCCACTGCTTGTTACAGTGGCCTAATGTCTGAGGTGTTGGGGGAGGGGCGACTTTTATTGACCCACGAATGGGCTTGTCTGGCCTTACACTCTGCTAAGGACTGACAAGCTGGGTGGGGCCGAGGGAGCAGACCCTGGGGCGTTACTGACCAGACCGCTCGGCCCTAGCCCCAGCTGCCATTCAGTGGGGCTCCAGGGGAACCCCTCAAACATCCAGAGGGGCCGGTCAGGGCCAGGACACCAACCTTGCAGGGGAGGGGTGGGTGTAGCACTGACATCACAAAGGCCTGTGGCAGGACCTCAGCCTATTGGGGGACATGGATGACCTCACAGAGAGACTCTGAAAACAGCCAATCAGGACAGAGGCGCAAGGCCGGGGCAAGCTTGGAGATTCCCGCGGTTTGGCAGCAGCGCGGCCCCTTCCCAGGGTCTCTGCGGGAACCAGATGGAGAATTGGGACCGAGGGGCGAGGGGAAGAGGAGCCACGTCAGCGTTTTCTCATTCCCTGTGGCCGGCAGTGTCGGACCCGGTAAGACGGTCGGAGCCTCAGAGAGGTATGGAGCCTGCTCCGTTTGGTTCCCCTTTGCCCTCTCCCCTCCCTCTGTCTCGCCTTCTTCTGCATCTTCCCCCCTTTCCCTGCTCCACCAAGCAGGGTGGGTGGGTGTTGGGGGGTTGGAGCGGTCGGAGGCCACACTCAGAGCTGAGCTGGCAAAGCGCTGGGAGCCAGAGGTGACCTGGCCCATCCTTTCGGACATCTGTTGAGCCCTCTCCCCTCCCCCGCTGCCTCCAAGCTCCCAGTCTCGCTGCGGATTGGTGGACTGGGTGGTTACTGACAGGGGAGACTCACGGCCCTTTGTTCTCTTTAAAACTGTTCTCGGTGAGTCGTTATTAATGGTTCCCAGCCATGCTGGAAGGGCCTAACACGTGGGGCTCTGCAGGGGTCTGTTCTGGGACGGTTCTGTTAAATCTTCATCAGTGATTTCGATATTGGCATAGAGAGGGCGCTTATTAAGTTTGCCGATGGTACAAAGCTGGGAGGGGTGGCAAGTGCTTTGGAGGAAGGGTCAGAATTCAAAGTGATCTGGACAAACTGGAAAAATGGTCTGAGGTAAATAGGATGAAGTTTAATAAAGACAAATGCAAAGTGCTCCACTTAGGAAGGGACAATCCACTTCACACACAAAGAATGGGAAGTGACTCTCTAGGAAGGAGTCCTGCAGAAAGGGATCTAGGGGTCAGAGTGGACCACAAGCTTAATAGGAGTCAAAAGTGTGACACTTGCAAAAAAAAGCAACCATGATTCTGGGAGGCACTAACAAGAGTGTGGTGAGCAAGACACGAGAAGTCATTCTTCCGCTCTACTCTGCGCTGATTAGGCCTCACTTGGAGTCTTGTCTCCAGTTCTGGGCACCATGTTTCAGGAATGAATTGGAGAAACTGGAGAAGGCCTGGAGAAGAGCAACAAAAATGTGGAACAGTCTAGAAAACATGAGAGTGAAAGAACTGGGCTTGTTTAGTCTGGAAAGGAGAAGACTGAGAGGGGACATGAGAGCGGTTTTCATGTACTCAAAAGGGTATCACAAGGAGAAGGGAGACAAATTGTTCTCCTTGGCCTCTGAGGACAGGACAAGAAACAATGGGCTGAAACTGCAGCAAGGGAGGTTTAGGTTGGACATTAGGAAAATGTTTCTGCCTGTCAGAAAAACTTCCCATCAGGGTGGTGAAACACTGGAACAAATTGCCTGGGGAGGTTGTGGAATCTCCATCACTGGAGATATTTCAGAGCAGGTTGCACAGACACCTGTCAGGGATGATCTAGACAGTGCTGGGTCCTGCCGCAAGGGCAGGGAACTGGATTCGATGGGTTCCCGAGGTCCCTTCCCGTTCTACTGTTCTGTGATTCTATGATTCTATGATTCACAGACCAGACGGCTCAGTCCCAGACCAGCAGGGCTGGCGGGGGAGGTGTGTGTGTATGTGTGTGTGTGTGGGGGGGGGGGGGGGTCAAGCTGTTTCTCTACCATACCTATATCTGGGCAGTTCCTGAGTCTCTCTAAGGGCAAGGACTGCTCACACACTTGCTGGCGGTGCCCATGAGCGGTGGTTGGGCTATGACTGGTTGTACAGCTCTGGGCTCTGATTGTCCAAGTGTCCCAAGGGGCTGGCTGGGGGCAGGACACCAGCCATGCAGGGGGAGGGGACAGTGATGCCACAAAGGTCTGTGTGGGGAAGGAGTTGGGGGGGGGGGGCTGAGCTCATGGAGATCCCCTGACATCAGCTGCAAGGCAGGGCAGCCTCAGAAACACCCCCCAGCCCTTTCTGGCTGTGTGGGAGCCCCCCAAAGAGGCAGGGCTGGAATCGCTCTGAGACCGAACCCTCGGGGGGTGACCTGGGCCAGCCTTTGGGACGTCCCCTGAGACCTCTCGGCCACCCCCCTCTCCCAGTCTCACTGCTGATTGGCTGAGCAGGGGGCCATGGAGAGGGAGGAGGTTTCCCAGCGGTGACCCCAGCTACTCTTCCTTTGCAGGCTCCGCACAGGCGGGGTCTGGCCTCGGGCCGGCCCTGCGGGGGGACCTGTGGGCAGAGCCCCAAACAGGAGCTCAGACAGCGGGGAGGTGAGCATGGGCAAGCAGGGGGAGGCTGTTTTCCTTTAGCGCTTGGGGTGGGGAGCGGGAAAGGGGAGACTTGGGACCCTTGGGCAGGGCTGTGTTGGGCCCTTCCTCCTTCAGGGACAGGGTTGGGAGATGGGAGTTGAAATCAGGCCTGGCTGGCTCTGGGAACAGGAGCCTCACATCCCCCCCACCACCAACTTCCCTCTCCCCCACCATGGGATCCATCCACATTGTCGTAGTCTGGAGAGACAAGGCCCTTCCTAAGAGCCGTGCCCAATGGATCCGACTCGCTCCCCTGAGCACCAGGGTCCAGCCCCGGGGATGGGGGTGGGGGCTCGTTGGCACGGCCTGGGCACGGGTCTATTGACCTGCCCCACCTCTCTCCCCCGCAGCACGTCAGCTCCTGCATTGCACCCAGAGTGTCCCAAGGGAGAGCCAAGGCCCCAGGGAGCAGGAGAGCCTCGTTGTAATTGCCCCCCCCCTCGCACCCGGCTTTGGAGGTGAGTGTCTTCTGAGCCGGCCCCCTGGCCCCGGGGTGAGCAGGTGGCTCCCACAGGCCGCAGGGCTGGCAGCGGCAGGGCTGCGGGCTGGGAGTGACCCCTGGGGAGGGAAGAGTCAGAGCCGGGCCTGAGCCAGACTTGGGCCCAGCTCATCTTCTCCGGGCTCAGGGGAGACCCAGGCACGATAAGGACCCATGTTCCAGCCCGGGTTCCAGCCAGGTTCCTTTCTGGCCCTGGGCCCCTCCTTGTCCCCTTGGTAGGGTTACCAGATGGGTTTGAAAAACATCCCAGACACATGTGATCTCAGAACGGGAAGGGGGGGACCGGCTGGGAGGGGAGTGAGGCTGGCTGGAATGGGGCTGGGGGGAACGGAGCTGATGCGGGGAGATCGGGGATGGGGGAGACCGGCCAGTGGG
The DNA here is from genome assembly GCA_032595735.1 of Pelochelys cantorii. Taxonomy (NCBI): domain Eukaryota; kingdom Metazoa; phylum Chordata; order Testudines; family Trionychidae; genus Pelochelys; species Pelochelys cantorii. The sequence continues at coordinate 11,281,299 of CM064345.1, forward strand.
AAGCAGATCTGGCTGGGAGGAGGTCGGGAGGAGCAGGGCTGACGGGGGGAGAACTGGGAGCGGGGAGGGGAGGGAAGGGACCAGCCGGCGGGAAGCAGGTGGCTAGCCGGGATGGAGTTGGGGGGAGCGGGTCTGGCCAAGGGGGAAGCGGCCAGTGGGGAATGGGGTTGGCCTGGGTGCACGCAGATCCCGGGGCGCTGCCTGTCCTGCACACGGTCCCGGCAAAGCACGAGCGAGTCCGGCCCCCAGGATTCCATCTCTCCCCGGACCCGCCCCCCTCCTCTCTACTGTGTAGCTACGTACTGCCTGGCTGGTACTGTCCAGTCCAAAACCAGCTGGGGGTGCAAGTCCCCATGGAGGGCCCTGCCCACCGCCCTTTGCCCCAGGAGCTGGTGGTCTCGTTAGCGCCTCTCCCCTGTGGCTCCTGCAGAGAGATGTGGGGACGGAGGCGCCTGGCTCAGGGGGGTTGGGAGCTGGGAGCAGGACACTGATGGGGCCCTGTCTCCTCCCTTCCATCCCAGCTCAGCACAGCCCCCACTAGGGAGCTTGGGGCCCAGCTGGGACTGTCCCTCGGGTCCCCAGCCAAGGACACCAGCCGGCCGGCCAGGGAGGGGCCTGACCTCTCTGCCCACTGTTGCTGCACCGGAGGTGAGGGACCCCGGTGGGCAACGGGCCCCTAGAGCAGAGACACCGGCAGATGCCAGGCCGGGGGCCCTGCGGAAATGACCCCACCCAGGGTCCCACCCGGCAATGGGAGTAGAGTTACCAGGTGAGTTAAAAAAAAATATTGGACACACTTGATCTCAGATGAGGGTGGGGGGATTGGACAGGCCGGGAGGGAGGCAGGGCTGGCCGGAGGGGGCGAAGGGGCAGTGCAGCCAGTGGGAAGCAGGCCTGATGGGGGAGGGCACGTCAGAGGCAGCGGGGCTGGACGGGAGAGATGGGGTGGGGGAACCAGCCGGCGGGAAGCAGGGCTAGGGGGGTTAGGTGCAGCGGGGCTGGCTGGGGGAGATCAGGGGGAAGAGGGGAGAACTGGCCGCCGGAAGCAAGACTGGCGCAGGCAGCGGGGCTGGCCGGGAAAGTTCAGGAGGAGAAGTGGGGGAGAGCCTGCTGGCTGGGAGGGGGTTGGGGGGGAGCGAATCGGCCAGCGGGGAGTGGGACTAGGCCAGGCATGTGCAGATCCCAGGGTGCTGCCTGCTCCGTGCACAGTCCTGGCGAAGCGCCAGTGAGTTCTGCTGCGGCTCCGCAAAGCGCTTGCCCAGCGTTCAGGAGCACAGACAGGCGCCCGCTCTTCTGTGGGGAAGGGATGCGGCCCACTGGGACCCAGCCCCAGTCAGGGCCATGGGGCAGCCGGATGCTGTGGGGGAAGAGCTGGGATGGGGGAGAGGGGAAGGAGGCAGTAGCAGGTCCTGCAATGATAGGCCAGAGGTGTTGGGGCCCTAGAGAGGTGCCGCCCAGGGCCAAACTCCTACTGACCCCCTCTGGTTCCCGGGGCCCCACGTCTGACAGGCCCTTGCTGTCTTGGGACAGGAGGAGCCCGGCCACAGGGATGCGCCAGCTCCCCCGCCCCTTAGCCTGACTCCAGGTGCCCGCAGCTCAGCAGGTCCTGTCCCAGGGCAGGCGACGGCTGTGGGGAAGGAGCAGCCAGCAGGAGTCAGAGCATCAGTTGGAGCTTTTCCTGCTCACGCCGGGACTGGAGCCACGGTCCCGACTCAGCGCTGGGCCAGGCGCCAGGGAAGAAGGAGGAGCTGCCCCTGCCCCCGTGGGGCATGGAACCACCCCTCCCCCATCTCCTGTCCCTGGACAGGGGCCTACACAGCCCAGTGAGTCAGGGCCAGTTTATTGACTGTAGCCATTGGGCAGCACTGCCCTGGCTAAAGGGGCAAGGTACTGATTATGGCCATTGGGCTATACTGCCCTTAGAAAGGGTAAAGGTACTGACACTGGCCATTGGGCCACACTGCCCTTAGAAAGGGTAAAGGTAGTGACACTGGCCATTGGGCCACACTGCCCTTTGAAAGGGGGCAAGGTATTGACACTGGCCATTGGGCCATACTGCCCATAGAAAAGGGGCAATGTACTGACACTGGCCATTGGGCCAAACTGCCCTTAGAAAAGCATCAATGTACTCACAATGGCCATTGGGCCATACTGCCCTTAGAAAAGGGGCAAAGTGCTGACTCTGGCCATTGGGCCAAACTGCCCTGAGAAAAGGGGCCAGTTACAGACTCCACCCACTAGGCCGCCCTGCCCTAAGGCAAGCTCTTCCAGAGGGGAATTTGGAGCCCACAGTCTTTGAGGCGGGAGAAGCTGCCGTCACCTCGGAACCAGGCGTGGCCTGGACCCAGCAAACCGACGGAGACGATTCCAGCCCAGCGACGGGGTGTGCCATGGAGCAGACTGAAGACTAAACAACCAGCCCAGCAGCCAGGACCAGGCGAGATTACACACGGGACCAGGGCAGGAGAGGAGGAAACCAGCCGGCCAGGGCAGAGAGGCCAGATGGGGGCGGCACCTCAGGAACCTGCTGAAGCCTGGATCAGATGAAGGGGCCTCCCCGTCAGACAGCTTCCCCTAGACTCTGAGCTTGGGCTGCTGGTGCCCTTCAGCCAGGAAGCCGGGCAGAGAAGCCACAGAAACCACGGAGCCTCGCAGCCCTGCCCTGGGCTCTTGTGGCCTGGCCAGGCCAGGCCCTTCCCAGAGAGACTCCCATCCAGTGCAGATCCCTACGGCAGGGGTGGGGAACCTCAGGTGCGGGGGCCGGATGCAGCCCCGGTTTGCGGGGATCCGGCCCCTGAAGGTTGGGGCTCCCCCCTGCATTGGGGGCCCATGCTGGGGAGGAGAGGGGGGCTGTTTCTCACTTGTGTGCAGCCCCCCATGGATTTCTCTGTAGGTCAGTAGCCCCGACCCAGCAAAGGTTCCCCACCCCTGCTCTGTGGGGGGTAAAAGTCCCTGGGAACCTGACTAGGGCCCCACCCATTTCACAGCCAGGAGACGTGCAACGGGGCGGGGGTGGGGAGTCTGAGCTCCACACATGGGGAGGCACCTGGGGCACCAGCTGCTCACCTGGCCCTGCCGGGATGGGACAAGAGTTGTCCTGCCCAAACACGGGCACTCTCAGAGGGGGTAGATCAGAGCCATCCTGAGGGGCCGGGAGAAGTGAGGGTGAAACGGCTCTAGCCCTGCCCCGCAGGCTGCTGGGAAGTGAAATTGGCACTCTTGAGACGTCCCCCACCCCCACCGCACACAATCCTAGTTTGGGCCAGCACCCCATCGGTCAGAGAGCCGGGAAATTTCCCACAGAACCCCCCGGGAGTGTGCCAGGGAGCAGCGTGGAAACGCTCTGGCTGTGAAATGGGCGAGGTTGCAGGGGGACGCAATGGAGCCCTAATTCCAGTGTATTCCCTGGAAGTTGTGGGAAAGGGTCTGCCAGAAACTCCTGGTCCTGTTGGTCCTCAGGGTCATTGGGGAATCCCCTAGTGCAGCCTTTCTCCAGCTGGGGCTCCCAACCCAAAAGGGGGTCACAGGGCCAGGGGAGGGGGCTCGCGAGCAGGGTCACTGGGTGGCTGGGTTTTCCTACCCATGACCTCGTCTTTGGCACTCAAATCTTCCTCTGGGCAGATGTTTGGAAATATTAAAAACTGTCGGATTTCTCCTGGCTGAGTGGCTGGAGAGCAACAGCTACTGTCTGGCCATCCAGTTTGGGGGCAGCCCCATTGACAGCAGCAGCACAGGAGGAAGGGAGGCCTGGTACGGTATTGCCACCCTTCCTTCTGCACTGCTACTGGCGATAGGGCTGCCTTTCGATCTGGGTGGCTGCAAAGCAGTGGCCCCTGGCAGGTCACCCAGCTCAGCAGTCAGCGTCACCACCAGCCGTAGCACAGAGGGAAGGGGGCAGTGCTGCTGGGTGTGGGGGCTGCCTTCTGTCCTGGGTGGCTGGAGAGCAGTGGCTGCTGGCCAGGGGCCCAGCTTAGACGATGGCGTCCCTGCCAGCAGCAGCACAGAAGCAGGGTGGCTCCGTGTGGTGTTGTCACTCCTACTTCTGCACCACTGCTGGTGGTGGCCCTGTCTTCTGAGCTGGGCACCCCAGGAGCATCCACAACTCTCTGGTCACCTGCTCGTCAGTCCGTGCTGCTCCCAAAAGCGGTGCAGCAGGAAGTGCAGGAGGGGCGGGATTGCAGCACTTCCTTCAGCCCCGCGGCGGGTGTCAGCCCTGCCTCCCAAACTGGGTGACCAGAGAGTGGGTGCCGCTGGCCAGGGGCTACTTCAGAGGGCAGCGCCAATACCAGCAGCAGCACAAACTAGGGATGTTAACGTGTGTAGTCGGCTACACGATTAACCGATATATCTGGGCTTATTGGTTAATCCTGTCGACTCCACACACCCCTCCCCCGGCTGCCTCAGGAACAGAGGCAGCCGGGGGGTGGGGGGGGGAAGGTGGGAGCTGGTGTCTGTGGGGATCCAGCTTTTAAGTTGCCTCCCCATGAGCACCAGATCCCATGGAGCTGCCTGGCCCCTACCATGTCCTGCAGCCTCTCATAGAGATGCAGCAACATGGAGGGGAGGGGGGCAGGTGGGAGCTGGTACAAACGGGAAGCAGCTTTAAGACAGCTCCCCACGTGTATCAGCTCCTATGGAACCACGTCTCACCCATCCCCCTCCACTGCTGCCTCTCTATCAGCGTGGGCGCAGAGCAGAGGTGAGATGAGATGTACGGGGAACTATCTTCTAAGCCAGCTCTCCAAACATGCCAGCTCCAGGGAGCCCCCTTTCCTCCGTTGCTGTCTCACATAGAGGCAGTGCGGGGGTGCGGGGGGTCACTCGAGGGGAGCTGACTTAAAATCTAGTTTTCCGTGAGCACCAGTTCTGCGGAGCTGCCTGCTTCTGCCTCTCACACTCCAGAGGAGGCTGCTGCAGAGCAGCATCCGTCCGGGGCTGGCACAAGCTCTCGTCGCACAGAGGCTGCTGTGTGGGATGCCGGTGCAGCCCCGCATTGCTGACTCAGGCCCCAGGGACTATCGAATAATCATGGAATTGCTACACTTTGATGCAGTGACATGATTGTTCAATGACTCCCTGTCTGAAATCCCTAGCAAAAAGGGAGGGCGGCCCTGGACAGTGCTCCCCTCGTCCTTCTCTGCCATCACTGGCAACGGCGCCGCCTCTCACGCCGGGCAGCTGGACAAGCCGTGCTGTCTCCGGTAACACTGCAGAAGGCAGGTGGGCTGCTGCAGCTTTGCCTCCCTGTCTTCTGCGCCGCTGCTGCTGGTTAAGGATGTTAAATAACGATTCATGGACGAGTTGAGGAGTCGATACAATTTCCATTGGCTACTCGACTAGTCGATGGGCACTTTCTGCACTTTGAAATGTACAAGGGCCCCAGCAGGGCCTCCTGTGCACTTCAAAATCAGAACTCCGTGTGCAGCCCAGGGACAGCAGGAAGGCCCACTGACTCTGGGCTTTACGAGGGTCCTTCCACTTTGAAAGGCACAGGATCCTGGAGACCCTTGTGCATTTCAGAGTGAAAGCACCTGCACGGAGCCTGGAGTCAGCAGGGGACTCAGACCCCTGGTAGCCCTGACCTCCATGCGATGCTGCTCCTTCGGAGTACCCCCTTTTCACCCCTTTTCCCATGAGTAGGCAGTGCCAGCACAACCAGCAGCTCAGAAGGGAGGGTGGCCTGGTGTACCGGTGCCTCCCTTCTTTCTGCACTGCTGCTGGTAGTGGCACTGCCTACTAACGGGGAGGCTGGGGGCAGTTATAAGGGGTCAGGTGCCCAATCTGGATGGCAACCCCACTGCCAGCAGCAGTGCAGGAGGGAGGGGAGCTGGTCTGGTATTGCCGCCCTCCCTGCTGTGCCACTGCTGGCTGTGCCTCTCACTTCTCAGCTGGGCAGCTAGAGAGCGCAGGCACCATGTGCACAAAGCCACCTGCCCCCATCCGAGGCACAGAAAGTCTGCGACTGCTGCCCTCCTTTCCGTGCCCCTGCTGGGGGCAGCCCTGCCTGCCACACTTAGGGTACGTCTAGACTACAAGCATTTGTCGACAGAAGTTTTGTCAACAGATACTGTCGACAAAGCTTCTGTCAACAAAAAGCATCTAGACTGCATCCAGTTCTGCAGACAAAGCAAGCCGCTTTGTGGACATGACAGTGTAGACGCAAAGGACAGTGTAGATGCAATAGCGCCTTTTGTCGACAGAACTCTCTCGACAAAAGGCGTTATTCGTTGCAGAATGAGGTTTACAGCCGTCGAGAAAACTGCTGAGTTCTGTCGACGTTGTTTTGACAGAATTCAGCGGCAGTGTAGACGAAGTCCACTTTTGTCGACAAAACTCTGTAGTCTAGACACACCCTGAGTGGCCTGAGAGTGGCCCATGCTGGCAGGACACCCAACTGCAAAGTCAGCCCCACCGCCAGCAGCAGCACAGGATGAAGGGAGGCCTGGTCTGGTATCTCAGCCCTTCCTTCTGTGCCGCTGCAGGTGGTGGTGCTGCTGCCTTTGGACCTGGGCAGCAGCAGAGCAGTGGCTGCTATTGTGGGGCCCAGTTTGGAGGAGGTCCGACTGAGTAGCAAGTGAGGGGTGGTCACTGACGGGTCACCCACCTCAGAAGTCAACGCCGCCCCCAGCAGCAGCGCAGAAGGCAGGGTGGCCTGGCATGGTGTTGCCACCTTTCCTTCCACGCTGCTGCTGGCAGGGCTGCCTTTTCTGCTGGGGGACCACAGAGCAGTAGCCACAGGGGAGGTGCCCAGCTCGGAGGGCAGCTCCGCTACCAGCAACAGCACAGAAGGAAGGGGGTGTGGCCTGCCATTGCCATCCTTCCTTCTGCCCCCCTGCTGGTGGCATCGCTACCTTCCAAGCTGGGTGTCCAGAGTGAGCCGGATCCCAGCTGTGAAGTCAGTGCCAGCAGCAGCAGCAGCGCAGGAGGAAGTGCAGGCAGCGATGCCGTTGCCACCCTTCCGTCTGCACCGCTGCTGGCCAGGTTGGGCGGCAGAGAGCAGCTGCCCCTCCAGTTGCCCAGCTTGGGAGGCCAGGAGAGATCAAGGACATTTCTTCTTATTTCCAAACTCCGCCGGGATGGGGACCTGGGGACTGAACACGAGGCCATGGCCGGGAAAGCCCAAACGTCCGGTGCCCCCGTGAGCGACCCTCCTGCCCTTGCCTTGCCACCCCCTTCTGGGCAGGGACCCCCAGGGGGAGAAACGCTGCACTAGAGGATTCCTCTACGACCCCGAGGGCCACCACGGCCAGGAGTTCCTGGCAGCCCCTTTCCCATCACTTCCACGGAGAAGGCGGTAGTTTCTCAGGGGAGGTTTCCCCAACTCAGAGATCTGCCTAGATGGAGAGTGGAGGAGCAAAGGGAGGGCCTGGCCAGGAACGCCCAGGGCCAGGGCAGGGCTCACATGGCAGCACCCACGGCAGGGAATGCCCAGAGACTCCTGGCAACAGACGGGTGTGAAAAGAAACCTGCTGCTCAGCCAGGCCCAAAACTCTGTGTTTGCTGGCCACTGGGGCCAGCCCAGATGTATCCAGCCTCCTGCTGACTCTGGAGTCCCTGCTGCCTCATCCTGCATTACCTGGAAGAGCAGAAGTGATTCGTGGTGTCTGAGAGATGCTCCCTCGATGCCAAAATCTCCACCCACCTCAGGTGTAGCAACAGCAGGAGCCAAGTAAAAAAATTGTGAGATTGGTTTAAAATAAAGAAATTGAAGAGAAATAAACCAACCATTTATTTCATGAGCTTTGCTTTCTGGGCCTTAAGCACACGCTGGGGTCGGTCTCAGCCATTCCCTGCAAACCGAAGGACTTGAAACCCTTTTCCCATGACAGCTGAGGGGGAGGCTACACCCCAGGGCCTGTGGGGACAGAGCGGTGCCAGCAGAGCCCCCTCACTGGGATGCAGCCCACAGGCACAGAAGGGGTGTTTCTGTTGCCATTACAACAGCCCCTCCCCAGGCAAAGCCCTCCCAGACTCCTGACTGGAGCAGTCATGCCTAGCAGTCAGAGCAGGGGCTGTGGGTCAGAGCTGGGGTGAGGAGTCCCAGAGCAGCCCAAAGGCCGGTCTCCTGGGCTCAGACTTGAAGGTCTAAAGGAACCATCATGGTCATCTGGGCTGAGCTCTTGCTCCTTGAACCTCACCCACCCCTCTGGTCCCAGCCCCACTCGCCCTGGCTGTGTTACTGAGGCCCTAATGTCACAGCTCAGCGATATCAAGGAATGGAGAATCCCCCATTGCATGACTTGAACTCAGCCCGGGACTCTACAGAGGGGGACAGCCGCATCCACCCAACCCCCACGGGCTCTGCCCATCTGACCTCTTGACAAGCCCTTCCCACCCCCAGACACGGGGTCAGTCAGAGCAGGAGTGTTCTGGCCAGAGCCCCCAGCCACACGGCGAGGAAAGAATTGTCTGGAGCAGCTCAGCACTGGGGAGCCCATGTTTCCCTCTGCTGAGCGCAGGGCAGCTGGTCCAATTCCTCCCACTCACGTGAGTCCAAGGGCCGCCGATGGGAGCTGGGCAGCACAAGCGCTCCCATTCACACCCAGTCGCCTGAGCCCTTGTGTCCCTGTGCCCAAGCCCTGGGCCCTGTTGGATGAGGAGCAGGGACTCCGACCACCACACGCAGAGCTCCCAGGAACAATCCCCGCCCTGGGCACCTTCCTACCAGCCCTGGGGTCTCTCCCCTCACGCGGCCTGTGGGCACGGCCCGTCCAAGGGCCTCCCTGGTCGCGGCTGCTACTGGAGGCTACTGCCAGCTCAGCTCCCCTGGGCCCGGAGCTCCCTGTGCATCCTCCTCCTCCTGCAGTCGGCCCGGCCTGAGCGGCTCCAGAGGCTTTTATACTCCGCTCCCTCTGGGAGCAGGCCCAGCAAGACTGGGGGGCTGATTCTCAGGGCAGGGTTGATACACCCTCCAGCCCCCAGTCATCTGAAGAAGTGGGCTGTGCCCACCAAAGCTCATGATCCCATCTACATGTTTTATTTGTCTGTAAATTGCTACCAGGCTATTTGTTGTTTGGCCATAGCAAGGGCTGAGGAGGGAGGTCCAGCCTGGGGCTCACAGCCAGTTGTGCTGGGGGTGGTGTAAGGCAGAGGATGCAGGCAAGGCAGAGGGCCTAAGAGGGTCTGTCCATGGCCAGAGAGGGGATCCCAAGGAGCGACTGTCTCGAGTTGCAGTTGGGGAGCTCTGTGGTGGGTATTAGGGGAAACGATTTCACTGAGGCTGGTGAAACACTGGAACGGGAGGCCTGGGGAAGTGGGGGAATCTCTGTCCTGAGAGGATTTTAAGGCCAGACTGGACAAAGCCCTGGCTGGGATGATTGAGTTGGGCTGGGCCCTGCTCTGAGTGGCAACAGGACTAGCTGACTCCTTAGGTCCCTTCCAGCCCAGTGATTCTGTGACTCTGAACAGGGGCAGAGAGTGAGCTCCCAGGAGAGGTTCCCAGTAGCACCAGGCCTAGAGGCTAAAAGAGGGATCTGAGGGGTGCACTGGGCACTGTAACTAGGACGTGGTTTCTCCTGGGCATGTGTGTTGCTCACACGCAGCTGAACTGCAACATTTCCTCCATCATCATCATCATCATCATCATCGGACTAGTGAATACAGCAGCCCCTACCTGCTCCCAGAGGGGATGCTCAAAGGAAGTACCAGAAACCACATCGGCTGGTCCAGCTGCCTCCGAAGCACAGACCAGGGGTGAAGATTTTCTACCCGTAACTCTGCATCCTGTGTCATCAGTGCACACACAGCCCAGCACAGCCTGTGCCACCCCGTCCAAATCCCATTCCCCATCTCCCGCAACCTAGAAACTTCCCCACCCAGACACCCACACGAGACCAGCTAGTCTCCTATTATCAGTCATCAACCTCCCCATGTACCTGAAAAACTGCCAGTCTGTGCCCCACAGACAGAGCCCCCCTCTGCCAGCCTCTGCCCCACATCCCTGACAACCTGCCAGTCTGTGCCCACACGCAGAGCCCCCTCTGCCAGCCCCTCCCCCACATCCCTGACTACCTGCCTGCCTCTGCCCCACATCCCTGACTAACTGCCAGTCTGTGCCCTAGAGAGCCAGCACTATCCCATGTCTGTGACTTCCAGTCTGTGCCCCACACATAGAGCCCCCTTTCCACCTCCTAACCCACATCCCTGACTAACTGTCAATCTGTGCCCCACAGACAGAGCCCCCCTCTGCCAGACCCGGGTGGTACAGGGTGTACGGGGCTCATGGTCAATTTTCCCTCCCCCCTGCCTTCTCTCCATGGCTGGTGAGGGGCTCCCCCTGCACCCTCTCACATTGGGCCCAGCTCCCAGGGCCAGGCTGTAATGGGAGACAGAGTCACTTCTCCCTGCTGTGTCCTGTCCAGCCGCAGGCCGAGGGGGAGCACGCACACAGCTGGAGTCCTCCCGCCCTGAGCTGGAGCTGAGCCAGGGGGTCAGACGCTCCCTGCAGCCCCCCAGCACCCAGGAGAATGTGGACGGTAAGGGGGGCCACGGTTGTGGGGAGCTGCTGCACTCAGGAGCTGGAGAATTCCCGGTACCTCAGCCTCCAGCGAGATCTCCCCCGACATTCCCAAGAGGAGCGGGCAGGGAGAAATCTCTGCTGTCCTGCTCATGGGCATGGAAACCTCAGCTCTGCCCCCCCCTCCCCCCACACACAGTGAGAACCCCGATAGCATCTCTTCCTCCCCTCTCAATGTTCAGTCCCTTCTCCCGCCCAGCCTGAGTTCCTGTCTCCCCTCCTCTGCCAGGCTGTTCGCTGCCTCTTTTTGTCTTTGCAAAATATACGGAGACACAGAGACTTTTTGTGGGGTTTTCATGCCATCCTAACATGTCACAGTGTAGACTTGTTTACTCCACCTGCACCCCTGAGAACTTTCTAGATCCCCTCCTCCCTCCAGGGAACGTCGTTCCCAGCCTCGGGCGCTCAGTGCGGATTCTTGCCATGTCCTTCTGTGATGCCTGCAGGGAAGTTGTGACGTCGCGGGGTCTGTGTTCACTCTGTTGCCTTGTGGTGCTGTATGTGAGTCTACTGTCCTGTGCTGTTCTGTAATAACTCTCTGTGTGTGTGCCTCAGTTTCCCTGGGCACTGCAACACTGCTTGGCTGTGGAAGGGGAAGATTGGACATGACTCTCTGTGGAGGTGAATGCATCTCTCTTCTCCTGAGTCTCGTGTCCTGAGGCCCAAGGGGCCGCAAACAAGACCTTCGACCAGGAAGAGGAACAAAGGTGCAGACGGGCCTGGCTCCAGGATGGTGACGAGGGCCTGGGGGGAAGGGTCAGTCTCAGCTGGTTTAGGATGAGGGAGGGGGATAGAGCAGGAAGTGGGAAGCCAGACCCAGATCCCTTTTCCCAGAGAGGAATGGTCCTGCCTGCTCCTGGTCCCTGTGTTAACAACGATCCCGCACTGCGCTGTGTCCTGTGAACCAATAAACCTTCAGTTCGACTTGCCGGTGAGAGTCACGTCTGGCTGCGGATGGGGGTGCAGGGGCCAGTGGCTCCCCCACACCCTGTGACAGAAAAGCCAGGATGTGAGAGATGGGGCCTCCTGTCTCCTCCCCCGCCCTGAGTTAACAGGGCTTCCCCCTCCCCTTTGAGCTTCTGCAGAGGCAAGTGAAGGGACCAGGCTGTAGGGTTTGTGCTGGGGCTTGAGGCTTAAACCTGAGCTGTCTGCTCAGTGGCAGCCCCCGCAGGCCCTTCCATAGCTCGGCCGGCAGAGCGAGGGCTGTAGCGGGCGCTCAGCTAGTGATCCTTGGGGGCTGGCTGGACTCTGGCTCCAAGGGGAGCTTCTCTTCCCTCCCTCCCCCGGGCTGGGCAGAGCGAGAGAGGAGAGGAAGGGCTCGGGGGCCAGCTGCCAGCTGCAGCCAGGGCACCGGGACCTGTGGGGCTCCTGGACGTGCCACTTCCCTCACCCCCTTGTCTCAGTCCTGCTGTAGCTGAGACCTGCCATGGCCTGGTCACCCCCTCCCAGCCCAAAACCCCCAGGCCCAGACCTGCCCGGGCAGCCCCCCCTACCTGGTTTGAACCCAGCCATAGACGGTCTTCTCACACCTGTTGTGACTCCCCTCCCCCAGCCCAACCCAGCCCGGGACTGGCCCTGCCGTGGCTGAGGAGGGAGGCCTTTCCTGGGGCCCCGCAGCAGGGGAACCCCCAGACACTGACCCAGCCCTTGTGGCTGCTGACTCTCCCTGGGAGCAGGGCCCAAAGGGGAGCCAGGCCATCGTGCCTGGGGCGGTGCACCCGTCAGACAGTGGCCGGCTGGGGCAGGGCTCTGGAGGCCGCTGGTCACCAAACACAGGAAAGGCTCCCCTGCCAGTGCTGGGCTGGGTGGCCCATTGCCCCCGTTCCGGTCCCCTCCCCCACAGGAGCCCAAATCCCCCCCTCTCCTCCATTACTCCCCTCACAGGCTGGTTTGTACCAAGTTGCTCCCGAGGGAGGCGCAGGAGCGGAGACCAAACTGAGGGGCTGCCGGGGCCTTTTCCATTCTTTGCCAGAGGCTGGTACTTCCTGTGTCCCAAACCAGCATCACCACACAGCCCCCCTGGCTCCCTGGCCCAGCGGTGCCGTCCCTGGTCTCTCCCTGGGGCTGGGGCACAGCCGATGTCCCTGGCTGGAGCCCCGAGCCGGGAGGCTGGGCTGATGCCGCTCTGTGTGGGGTGTGACCCCGCTGCACAGCACCAGGGTGACATTCAGAGACACCCGGCAGCCCCACAGCTCCCAGTGCAAAGGGGACACAAACCTACAGACACGGCACTTGCAAACCAGCCCGTGTGCAGACACCTCGCATGGCCGCTCGGGTCTGGAAGAGGAGAGGGCGGGAGCCAGAAGTGACCCGGCCCAGCCTGTCTGACCCCCTCCCCCAGTTCCAGTGTTATCGGGAGTGACTGTGCTGGACCTGAGAGACTTAACTCAGGTCCAGGCTGGAGGACACACCCCCTGAATCCTTTGGCTATGTGGGGTCTCCGTTCCCATGGCCCTGTGCTGGGATGGAGCAGTCAGAAGGACGAGGCAAGGGACTGCTTTACTCCGTCCCTACCTGCCCTCTACCTCTCCCTCCCGTCCCACAGTACCTAGTGGAGTCACTCACCTGCGCCCTTCCCACTGGCCAATTTGAGAGCCATGCCAGCTAAGCACTGCCCAGGCATCGGTGCAGAAGGCAGAGGCCTGCGGAGGACGTGGGAACACCCTGCCAATAAAGACTTGTGTTAAAAAACCCCAGAGTCATTCGAACTAATTACTCCCCAGGGCTTCCCAGAGCTCTAAGTCAAGATAATGCACCCTCATTAATGGAGCCTGCCTTGAACTATTTTTGAGACTTCCTTGTACAGGGCATCCCTGCTATACATCTGCCCAATATACATCGGTTCCACACTAATGTCATTGACCCTTGTAGGAACTATTGTGTTATACGTCCTCCCATTGCCCGCTCTTACGTTGTGGGTTTTTATCACTCACTTCTCTTCTTCCAACATGTCAGAGGCAAAATTATTCCGTGCCCTGAGGGGAGTTATTAAGTAACAGGAGTGACAGAGAAAGATGCTCCTCCTACTGCTGAATTCGCAGAAGTTTGTAAATACTTTACAAGCGGGAAACCCACTATATATTTTAGAGAGTTTGCATGTCTGTCTGTCTGTCCATCTGTTTGTGTGTGAGTCTGTTCAAGAACTCGTCCTAAATGGTAAGAGCCAGGCCCAACAAATGTGGCATGTGCCTTCCTCTGATCCTACCTTAGAGTGAGCTCAGAGTTTGGTTGTGCCAGGACAATGGGACATATGTGGAATGTGACGGTTTCTCATCAAATGCAAAGGGATGGGTGTGATACCCCAGAATGAATATGGGGGGAAGAGAGGGTATGCAAATGTCCCTGCAGAGAGGAAAAAGACTGGGACTTTCAGCTTAGAAAAGAGGAGACTAACTGGGGATATGATAGAGGTCTATAAAATCATAACGGGTGTGGAAAAAAATGAATAAGGAAAAGTTATTTACTTGTTCCCATAACCTAAGAACTAGTAGTTACCAAATTAAATTAATAGGTAGCAGGTTTAAGGCAAAGAAAAGGAAGTTTTTCTTGGCACAGCGCACAGTCAACCTGTGGAACTCCTTGCCAGGGGATGTTGTAAAGACCAGGACTTTAGGGGTATGTCTCTACTGCAACTTTATTTTGAAATAACTTAGTCCATTTCTACACAGCAGGTAGTTATTTTGAATTTGTTTCAAAATACTGTCAAGCTGGAGGACTTCTTACTCTGACTCCTGTAACCCTCATTGTATGATGTATAAGGGAAGTTGTAGGATGAGAGCTCTACTTCAAAATAAGATATGCAGTTGACGTAGCTCACTTATTTCGAGCTAAGCCCTGCTGTGGAGATGCACCCTAACAGGGTTCAAGAAAGCGCTAGATAAATTCATGGGGGTTAGGTCCTTCAATACTTATTAGCCAGGATGGGTAGGGATGGTGACCAAGGCCTGGGAATGGGTAACAGAGGAGGGATCCCTTATGATTCCTTGTTCTGTTCACTCCCTCTGGGGCACCTGGCATTGGCCACTGCAGGGATACCAGACATTGGGCAAGATGGGCCTTTGGTCTGTCCCAGCCTGGCCACTCTGATGTTCTTATGTTCTCTTGCGAGCACCTCCCACTGGCTACTCCCAGACAGCTCCCTGCCTGGCTTGTCCCATTCCCAGACACTTACATCCCCCCTGTAACTCAGGCTTGGGGGCTCACAGTATCGTGCCAGGGATTTTATGGGTGGCTACAATTTCAGCCAGCCATGTTCAGCGTTGCAATACCCCAGCCCCTGTCTACAGCATGTTCCTTGTCTCTAGGTCTACAGCGGAGAGGAAAGTTCCCAGCAGGCAGCAGTTTCAGGAGCTGGGGGCCGGCTGCTTTCCTGATCCCAGCTGGCCCCCAGAGCCCCCAGGGCAGGCGGGGGTCTAGTGAGGGGCAGAGCTGTCAGGCTGGTCATTGAGCTCAACTCTCTTGTGCTTTGTCTGGTGAATTCACAGAGCAATGCGGGGCGGGACTTGTGCAAAGAGAGATCATCTTGGCGTGGCCCTCTGGGAGACTGGGGAGGTCTCAGCACGTGGGACTTTGAAGGGTCAGCTCATGGCACAGGGGGTTACACAGCTCAGGCAGGGCCTAGAGAGCCTCCCCCCAAGAATGTGACCAGGGACACCAAGATTGGGGCACTGGATGGGCCTCTGATTTGGTCCCATCGTTTGTCCTGATTTTATGCCTTCCCCTCTGGCCGTTCCAATGGACCCAGATCTCTGCAAATCACCTCCTGCTGCTGCAGAGCTTCCAGCTTCTCCCCAACCCTGATTGGTTAATTCTGTGTCCTGTCACCCCCACCTCCACCTGTCCCCAGCCCGGCTGTTAGTTCTGCCCCTGCCCAGCCCCCACCTCTACCCTTCAGGGCCTGTCTGCTCCCTGGGGCTGCAGTAGGTTTCTTCCACCTCCCTTCTCTGGATCTGCAAGGGAGGGGGAGGAGCTTCTGGGGTCAGAGATATGAGGAGCCAGGGGCTGGGTACAGGGGAGTCCTCCAGGGTCACAGAGACTGGGGTGTGTGAGGTTAGCAGGGCTGGTGTCAGGGAGACATTTGGCGCTCGGTGTCTGTGTCCCCCACCCAGAGCCAGGGTCGGATTCTCTCCCCAGGGAGGGAGCCCAGTGGGAAAGTGAAGATTGGGGCCTCGGCACCAGCATCAATAAATGCCACCTGCCCCCAGTCACAGTCCAGGCAAACCCGGATCCTGCTGGGGGGGCTCAGGTGCAGGGTGGTGTGAGGGTTAGTGAGAGCCTGGAACTGGTCCCCCCACCGCCCCACAGCCCAGATCCCGCCCTTGGGGCTCAGGCTGATCCATCCCTTTCTGCTCACAGACTCTCTGGCCATCCCCACAGCCCAGCATGGCCCATCCCCCACCTCCACCTCCCAGTAATGTCTCCCTAAGGTGAAGCTCTCATAGCCCAGCACACAGGGCACAGAGACAAATTTCTCCAGAGTGTCGGGAGGTGGCTGCCACGTGTGTCCCCATCTCATACGTTTCCCATCCTCTGACAGGACGAGCTGGGGATGCGCCGTGTCTGGATCCAGAGTCACGTTGGCTGGGGAGAGAGAATCAGAGCGTGAGGGGCAGAGCTCGGCCCTGGGGAGGGCTGAAGGCATCAGGGACAGAATCTGCCCCAGCTAGGCAGTGACTCAGGGACTCTCTTTCCTCCAGGGGGCTCCCGGCTCTGAGTGGGGAGCAGCCCTGAGGTCTCAGCCCAGCCCAAGGGGCAGCTCACTCCCTGGCAGGGAGGGGCCGTGGCAGAGAGAAGGGATCAGAGGGGCCCTGACACTGGGAATCTGTCCCCCTCTCCCTGGGCTGGGGACAAGCGACTCTGGGCCGGGGACCCTAGAGGAACGTGATGGAAACTGCCCGGTCAGGGCTGGCTGAATCCAGGCGCCTGCCCTTGGCTGGGCCCCTCCCCATTGAAATGTCCCCGGGTCCCAGCTGCCTCGGGGCAGGGTTTGTGATTCCCCCTGTGACACGTCTCCCCCGCACGGCATATCTGGGCTCGGCTCCTTTCCCACCGCACTGGGACTCTGGGCCGAGGTCTGACCTGCCCCACACCAGGCTGCTCAGCCTCCGGCTCAGCACCAGACCCCGCAGAGGCAGCAGGAAGGGGCAGGGACCGGCCCTGGGTGGGAAAAGGCTGAACAAGGCGAATCATGCACTGGGGGTGCCCAGGAGCTGTGTGGAGGGAACGGGGTTGTCTCTGTCCCAGCCATGGCAGGAGGCTGACTCAGGGGCTGACAGAAGGAAGAGGGGTCCCAGGGAGCTGAGGGGGGTCAAAGCGGGGGCTGGGCGGAGGGAGAGAGAAGCTGAGCTCACGCGGGGGGAGAGAGGAAAAGGGGAACAGGACCAGAGCTCTGCTCCCCAGCTGCCTGCAATGGGCCCAGGTCTGCCCGTCTGTGCCCCGTGCCCTGGTGCTCTGGGGTCTGATCCATCCCTTCCCCCGGCAGAGCAGGGACCCTCCCATGGACTCTTGGGTCCTCTGCTGGGGGCAGGAGAAAGAGCAACATCCCTGAGTGCCCCAGAGTCCATGCTGGGCACAGCCCCTCAGTCACTGGGGAGAAGGGAAACTCCCCTCTTGGACCCCTCCCCCCATGCCAGAGAACAAGGGGAGCCCAAGGCCAAGTGGAATTTCGGGTGTGTGAGGGGCTCCAGGTGGGAATGGGTGAGTCGAGGGGTTTGGATACCGGAGGGGGTACAAGCTGCGGAAGGGAGTTGGGGTGCAGGAGGGGCTAAGGGCTGTGGGTTAGCCTTGGAGATGACAGGCTCTAGGCAGGGTGTTGGGCTCTGGGGTGGGGCTGTGGGCTTGCGGGGGTGGGCTCAGGAGGAGGAGTTTGTGGGCAGGAGATGACCCCTGGGCTGCGGGAGGGGCAGTTTGAGGAGCTCATTTCCATGGCTGGCTCCTGGCCCGTGGTGCTAAGCATCCTGCCCGGTGCCTTCCTGTCCTGGGGCACTGCACTGCGCCAGGTTCCACATGAGATTTTCAGGGCGTTCACCTGGTCTTAGGGGTTCCTCCAGTGCATCCGGCAGAGCGTCTGGGAGAGGAGAGAGGGAGATTCAGGTTTGTACGGGGAGCACAGAGCCGGGTTGTCATGTGACAGACACACTCAGGCCTCATTCACTTCCGGCCTTTTGTCGTTCCCTAGGCCCAGGTCCTGCAGAGCTGTTGGCATCAAAGCCGCTTTCTGCACTTTGGTCCCCTGATGCTAATGGGTGTGAGGGGTTGTGTGTGAACTCCTGGCTCTCACTGGGAGCTGCAGGGCTGTTTGCTCAGCGTCTCCACACAGAGCAGCTCGACGGGGCCTCCAGAGGCAACAATCAGAATAAGGAGAAAATCACCTTATCCCTGGGGAAACTGAGGCAGGGGGAGGTGGGCTCCATGGGCCAGATTCACCCTGTGCCGGTAGAACAGGGCAGGGAGGCCATTTGTGACCCATTGGTCAGTGGCTACAATGGCCGGGGCCGGGCGTGGCTCTGGCTCATGCAGAGTCACACCCCGTAGCCATATTGGGAGGCCGAAGGTAGCTCAGTCGGGCCCATGTTAGACTGAAGATCTAAAGGTCCCTGCTTCAATCCTAGGGCTTGTCTGGGCACTGTGTCCCCTTTCCTTCTAGAGCTGGGCTCTTTACAGCATCACAGCTGTGCCCCATGTCTGCTGAGAACTTCAGCAGCTCCTTGGACGCACCTTGCCTGCCTTGTTACTCCCCCGAGGGCCCAGCATGCCCTGCCTTCCTTCCCTGCCCTGCCAGAATTAAACCAGCTACCTATGATAACTTGCTGAGCCCCCGCTACCATCCTCCACTCTGCCAGCTGAGCTATCGCAGGTCAAGTGTTGGCCCTCTCTCCACCGCTTTGCCCCTAACAATGGAGGCAGGAGTTAGGAAGAGGCAGCAGTATCTGATAGCCCTGTGTTGGGACACAGAATGCTGGGTTCTGGGGATTGAGATACCTGCCCCTCCCCTCGAAAGGGGGGGTGCCCAGATTGTGGCACGGCCAAGTCATAAAGAAAACTCTGCTGCATTTGGTGGGCTGGGGCCCATCTCCTGACAGGGTAGGGACCATCAGTAGAGGGTGCATCAGCTGAGCAAGCCTGAAGCAACCTGCAGGTGGCACTGCCCTAGGGAGCGAACCCCATTGCAGGGCCGGAGCCCTGTCTAGCCCATCTCCCCCGAACAAGGCTCAGCAGCTCTCTCAGCCCAATGGGGAAGCTGGCAGGTGCTAGAGACAGCAGGCAGCCTGACTACAAAGTGACTGGAGCACTTTGCAGCTTCCACCACACTTCAGTCCTCACCTTAATGTGCGCCAGGCAGGGGGAAAAAAAGCAGGTTTTCACCCCAGATTGGACTTAAACCCACAAGTTTTGACTCCAAAAGGCAACACCTTGTCCATTAGGCCACCATGACTGCAGAGCCAATGACCCACGGCATGTGAATCCTCTCTCCCAAATGCACGTTCCTCACAGCTGCTTGGAAGACGTGTCCCATTTCTCCACCTCGCAGCCATGTCTGCAGCCCCTCTCGGCCAGACCCTGGGGCAGGTCACTGACAGAGCTGAACCACCCTTTCCCCACACACATCTAGAGAAGCCCCCTTCCTGGAGTCAATCCTCCCCCTTCAGCACCTCCCTACTTCAGCATGTGGACGATTTGGGGTAAATCCAGGGCTGGACGGGTGCTAAGGGCAGCCTGCAGGCGTGACCAGGCTCGGCACACCCAGGGTGAGGCTCATGGATGCTGGGTGGCTGGTGGGGTCAGAGCTCCAGCTCAAAGCTGCACAGCCACGGGACACCCCCTGTACAAAGCAGACAGAGGGTGAAACCGTTACGTGTCTGGGGAAGCCCCGAACTGTCTCACCTTGTTCCCAAGGACATTGGGGAGTCTCTGTCCCTTTTGAACATGCACCAGAAAGCAGAACAAGTCAGCAGGTCTCTGCCTGAGCTGATGTTCCTGGCCCCAGGCTCTGAAGGGACGAGCTGCCCTTGCTTGTAGTGTAAACCCCCAGGTCTTCCTGTCACACGCTAGAAACCCTTCTAGCCTGGTGCCAGCTCTTCCCCCAGCCCAGGCCTTGTTCCTCAGCTGATTCCAAGAGGCTCTTCTGGGCGGGGAGTCAATGAAGAACCATGATGGTGTCACACCCCTGCATCAAAGAGCTTGTGTGGAGGGCGAGAAACTTTTGTCTCTGATCTTAGCTCCCAGGACTGTCAATGGACAAAAACTGGTATTCCCAGGTGGGGTCCAGTCCCAGGTGATCTGGTCACAGCAGCCATGACAGGGGCTTTTCCCAATAGTCCATTGACTTGAATGAGGCCTTGCCAGCCAGCCATCTAGACAGACTTTCTTTTCCCTAGAGGGCATTCCCCAGGGGCATGCACATTTCCTCCCCTTCAGCTGATCCCTGGAAGCACCTCGCCTGCCCCCCTCCTTCCCCTAGGGCCCAGCTTGCCCTGCCTTTCTTCTCTTGCTCTGCCTCAGCCGGAGGAGGGAAAAAGACACTTTCCTTCGAGCTGAACCAGCCACCTAAGGCTAACGTGCCAAGGCCCTGCTACAGCCCTCCGCTCTGCCAGCTGAGCTATCGAAGGGCAGCTGTGGGTCTGGCATCTGCTGCTTTGCCCTTATTCATGGTGGAGGGAGTTGGGAAGCGGCAGCATGGTGTTGGGAGTTGGGACACAGAATGGTGGGGGGTCCTGGGTTGTGCAATACTGTAAGATACCAGCCCTTCCCCGCGAATGGGGGTGCCCAATTCCTGAGGCAACCAGCAGGTGGCACTGCCCTGGGCAGTGAATCCCATTGCAGGGCCTGAGCCCTTTGTGGCCAATCTCCACTAAGCAAGACCCAGCTGCTCTGTCAGTTCGTCGGGGGGATCTGGTACTTGCTGGAGACGTGCATCAGCGGCTACGCGATACCAAAGTGAGTGGGGCACTGTGCAGCTCCCACCAGACTCCAACCCTCCATTCCCTTGCGCCAGACAGGTAAGACTCCAAACAAGACGAGCCCAAAAAGCAGGAATTCTTTGCAAACAGATATAATTATTTATTTAGTTGCCTCATGGTAGGCCCAGCCCTGTCTATAACAATACTGCAGCTGTACCCGGAGTTCCCAGAGTCCTTAATTCTTTTAGTAGGGGGATGCATGAGTCAGGGCAGGGGGTTGGAGGTGTGGGGGGGGCTCAGTGCAGAGAGCTGAGTGTGTTTGGAGCTCAGGGCAGGTTGTGAGAGGTGCGAGATTCAGGGCAGGGAGTGGAGTGAGGAGTCAGGGCAGGTGCTGGGAGATCAGGGCAGGGTGTGAGGGATGAAGGTTTCAAGGAAGAGCTCTGGAGATCTTTGGGTCTAAGCGATGGGGGGAGGGATGCAGCCATCAGAGCAGGAGATGGGGGGGCTCAGGGCAGGGAGCTGGGAGGTTGTAGGGACTTAATGGGGCTGCCCACAGCAGAGAAGGTTAAGCTGCTCCAATGGCAGCTCCTCTCAGGGGGTTGCAGTGGGGAGGGCTGTGCTGCTCACTCCCCCCTCCCCCAGTAATGAGCACAGGAGGGAGAGAAGGGCTGGTGGAGGGGGGCAGGTTGCAGGAGGGCTGAGGGCAGTGAGAAGGGCAGGAGTCAGGACAGGAGAGGCGGGTGAGGGGTTGGGGGGAAGCAGGCACCAGGGGAGCAGATGGAGCAAGGAGAGGAGACATGGCAGCAGAGAGAAAAGGGAAAGCTTTATAAAATATTTATGAATAACTTGGTATGCTGCCCACGGCCAGTTCGTTTGTGCCCTGCAGTGCAGTTTGGCTTTATGTGAGGATGAACACGTGGCCGGCGAGTGGGAGCCGAAACAAAAAAGTAGTCAGTGTAATGATCTCCTGTTGATATGTGTTCTAGTAGTTAAATTCTTGGACTGTCAGGGTATGTCTACACTACAGTACTAATTCGAACTACTTAATTCGAACTAGGCATTTGTCCTCGTAGAATGAGGTTTACCTAGTTCGAATTAAGCGCTCCGCTAGTTCGAATTAAGTTCGAACTAGCGGTTTGCATGTGTAGCGCCTATGAAAGTTAATTCAAACTAATGGCTGTTAGTTCGAATTAACTTTGTAGTGTAGAGATACCCTCATTGTTTATGAAAAGTGCTGTCACATGGGTAGAAATCGGGTAAATATTGCATTTTATTAATATCAGCAGAACTGACTTAAATGGGGCCTGTGTGTTGTGTAGTCTTGCCTTAATCTTTGTATTCATGCCTGTCAGTGTGAGAGAAGCTATTTGTATATATTTGCTTGCATATGCAACCACACTTAAGTTGAGGCCCTCAGCATGTTCTGTAAATATCAGTGTGGCCCCTGGGGCTTCCAAAGTTGAGTTGCCCTAGCTCATCCCTGACAGGGGTCTATCTGACCTGGTCTTAAATATCTCCACTGATGGAGCTTCCGCAGTCTCACTAGGCCAGCATTTCCCAAACTATGGGCTGCAGCCTGATACCGGGCCGCAGGAAAAAACTACCGGGCCTCAGAGTGGTTGCCGGGGTGTTCTGCGCTCCCGGAGTGCCCGTGTGGTGCTGGGTCCTCCAAGCCCTCTGTCGGCCTGGGCGGAGTCTGCAGCCGGATGTTCCGGCCCCTGGTAGAGTCCTAGCTAGGAGGGGTGGGGAGGAGGGAGGGGGGAAGGCCGGCCACCGGAAGCAGCACTGGACTGGGGAATCGGGATGGGATGGGGAGATTGGGGGGCTGGTGGAAGCAGGGCTGCCGGGGGCGGGGGGCGCGAGGTTGGGGGCAGGGAGCTGGCCAGGGAAGATGTGTGTATGTGTGGGGGAGAAGTGGCCGCCGGGAGGGCTGGATGCGGGCAGCGGGGCTGGCCAAGGGAGATTGGGAGGAGAAGCGGGGGAGACCTGGCTGCTCGGGAGGGGGTTGGGGGAAGTGAGGCTGGCCAGAGGTGCAGCGGGAGGAGCAGGGGGGAGGAATGAATCGGCCTGCGGGGAGTGGGACTGTCCCAGTCATATGTAGATCTCGGGGAGCTGCCCCTTCCCCCTCCTCCCCCAGAAAACCCGAGTTAGTCCAGCCCAGGGATTCTATTGCTCTCCCCACACACACACCCCTGAGTATTTGCGAATTGGCTGGCTGGTAGACACACTCATGCAGCCTGAGCACATTTACCAACCAAGGCAGTTCGAAACTACAAATTGATACTTCTCGTAATAATAAAACTTACCTAATGAGAAAATACCAGACATGTTATATGTCTGGTATTTTCTCAGTTTGTTTTTTATGTGTTTATATTTTTGGGCTGCAAAAAACAGTACTGAAAAAAATGGGTTCCAACTAAAGTAAAAAGTTTGGGAAACCCTGGTCTAACCAGCTTTCTGTCTGTCTTACAGTCCATTTATCCAATCCATATTCCTTAACTTGCTACCAAGAATATTGTGGGTGACCATATGAATAGCTGGCACTGGGGGTTTTGGGAGGACCAGAAACAACTTATTTGAATATTCATCGTTTGATTAATGAATATGCAAATATGCAAATGAACATTACTGGTCCTCCGAAAGTTCGTGAATGGATTCACTGGTCCCTGTGTCAAAAAGTTTGGGAACCCATGGTCTAGACCGTATTTGGTCCTGCCATGAGGGCAGGGGACTGGACTCGATGACTTCTCGAGGTCACTTCCATTCCTAGTATTCTATGATTCTATGATTCCGGTTCTCCTGAAATCCTTGCTGAATCATGGCTGGAACAATCGTTGGTGGGAAGCTCTTCTGAAGGGACTTTCTCCAGCCCATTGAATGTCTGAAATTCAAGCTGTGATGGCTGGTGAGAATTGCAGGACTCCTAAGGTCCTCTTCCCAACTCCCCCAGGGGCTGGCTGTGTGACCTAAGGATGTTTTCAGAGAAGTATCGACAATGACACCAAGAGCTCCCTCGTGAGTGGTAATAGCTAATTTAGTCCCCATCATTTTGTACATGTTGTACCTGTAGTTGGGATTATGTTTTCTAATCAGCATTACTTTGCATTTATCAACATTAACATTCATCTGCTAATTTGTTGCCCAGTCACCTCCCGATGTTCCCCTCTTTTTTCTTCACTCTGAGCATCTGAGGAAGTGGGTTTTGGCCATGAAAGCTCACGATGCTCTATATAGCAGCTTGCGAACAGGAGCAGCTAACAGGGAGTTTGGAGAGGGAGTTCTCCAGGTAAAAGAGGAGTAAATACGGGACCCTTGTGGTAAGTGGCTGTCTGTAGTGTGTGTTGGTGGGGGGGGGGGGGCGCGTTATTTGCTGTGTGCTGAGCTTGTGTTTTTCTGTTTGGTTTGTTTGTTTGTTTGAAGGAGCTTCTAAAAGATTTGAAATCTAGAAGCCTCTGTTAATTGGCTGAGCCTCAGTCGGGGGAGGGGCTACCAGGGCTTTATAAGCCTGTGAGTCAGCAACCAGGGAGCTTGGGAACAGGAGCAGCTAACAGGGAATTTGGAGAGGGAGATTAGAGGGCACCAGTGACTTCTGACCTTCTTTAAACATAACTTTTATAATAATCTATAGGACACTTTGGGGAGAGGCGGAGCCTATACAGGAAGGATGGGCTCCACCTAAACCAGGATGGAACCAGACTGCTGGCACTAAACACTAAAAAGGCCGTAGAGCAGTTTTTAAACTAAGAGATGGGGGAAAGCCGATTGGTGTGGAGATGCACGTAAATGGGAGGGAGACTTCTCTTAGAGGAGAATCCATTGATAGAGATTCTCTAAGCTGTAGTCAGAAAGAGGGGAGTGGAGAGGACAAACCACGGGCCAGAGCAGACGAACAACCTCATACAAAGGAATCCAATGCATCAGGGAAGGGCAGACAAATAAGCAGTGGCAAATTTTTAAAGTGCTTCTACACAAATGCTAGGAGTCTGACTAATAAGATGGGTGAACTAGAGTACCTCATATTAAAGGAGGAGATTGACATAATAGGCATCACTGAAACCTGGTGGAATGAGGAAGATCTGTGGGACACAATCATACCGGGATATAAAATATATCGAAAGGATAGAGCATGCTGGGTGGGTGGCAGAGTGGCACTGTATGTGAAAGATAATGTAGAGTCAAATGAAATAAAAATATTAAATGAATCAACATGTTCCACAGAATCTCTAGGGATAGTAATTCCGTGCCCCAATAATAAGAAATTAGCAGTAGGGATATATTACCGACCACCTGACCAGGACAGCGATATTGACATTGAAATGCTGAGGGAGATTAGAGAGGCTACCAGCATACAGAACTCTATAATAATGGGAGATTTTAATTATCCCCATATTGACTGGGTACATGTCACCTCAGGAAGAGAAGCAGAGATAAAATTTCTCAATGGCTTAAATGACTGCTTCTTGGAGCAGCTGGTGCAGGAACCCACAAGGGGAGAGGCAATTCTCAATTTAGTCCTGAGTGGAGCGCAGGATCAGGTCCAGGAGATAACCGTTATAGGATCGCTTGGGAATAGTGACCATAATATAATAACGTTTAACATTCCTGTGGTGGGAAGAACACCCCAGCAGTCCAGCACGCTGGCATTTAATTTCAAAAAGGGGAATTACACAAAAATGAGGAGGTTAGTTAAACAGAAATTAAAAGGCACAATGACTAGAGCCAAATCCCTGCAAGCTGCATGGAAACTTTTTAAAGACACCATAATAGAGGCCCAACTTAAATGTATACCCCAAATTAAAAAAACATAGCAAGAGACCTAAAAAAGAGTCACCGTGGCTTAACCACCATGTGAAAGAAGCAGTGAGGGACAAAAAGGTATCTTTTAAGAAGTGGAAGTCCAATCCTAGTGAGATAAATAGAAAGAAACATAAACACTGTCAAATCAAGTGTAAAAATGTAATAAGAAAAGCAAAAAAAGATTTTGAGGAACAGCTAGCCAAAAACTCAAAAAGAAATAACAAAATGTTTTTTAAGTACATTAGAAGCAGGAAGCCTGCTAAAAAAGTTGTGGGTCCCCTAGACGATCGAGATATAAAAGGAGCAATCAAGGATGATAAAGCCATTGTGGAGAAACTAAATGATTTCTTTGCTTCAGTCTTCACGGCTGAGGACATTAGGGAGATTCCCAAAACTGCACCGTCCATTGTGGGTGATGACTCTGAGGAACTGTCCCGGATTGAAGTGTCATTAGAGGAGGTTTTGGAACAAATAGAAAAACTTAATGTTAACAAATCTCCGGGACCGAATGGCATTCATCCAAGGGTTCTAAAAGAACTCAAATGGGAAATTGCTGAACTATTATTTGTGGTTTGTAACCTATCCTTTAAATAGGCTTCCGTACCTAATGACTGGAAGGTAGCCAATGTGACACCAATATTTAAAAAGGGCTCCAGAGGCGATCCTGTCAATTACAGAGCGGTAAGTCTAACTTCAATACCAGGCAAATTAGTCGAAACAATAGTAAAGAATAAAATTGTGAGGCATGTAGAAGAACAAAAGTCAACGTGGTTTCTGTAAAGGGAAATCATGTCTTACTAATCTATTAGAGTTCTTTGAAGGGGTTAACAAACATGCAGACAAGGGGGATCCAGTAGATATAGTATACTTAGATTTTCAGAAAGCCTTTGACAAAGTCCCTCACCAAAGGCTCTTGTGTAAATTACATGGCCATGGGATAAGAGGGAAGGTCCTTTCTTGGATTGAGAACTGGTTAAAAGACAGGAAACAAAGGGTAGGAATAAATGGTAAATTTTCAGAATGGAGAGGGGTAACTAGTGGTGTCCCCCAATGGTCAGTCCTGGGACCAATCCTTTTCAACTTATTCATAAATGTTCTGGAGAAAGGGGTAAGCAGTGAGGTGGTAAAGTTTGCGGATGATACCAAACTGTTTAGGATAGTCAAGACAGAAGCAGACTGTGAGGGACTCCAAAAAGATCTCACCAAACTGAGTGATTGGGCAACAAAATGGCAAATGAAATTTAATGTGGATAAGTATAAAGTAATGCACATCGGGAAAAATCACCCCAACTATACGTACCAGTATGATGGGGGCTAATTTGGCTATGACAAATCAGGAAAAAGATCTTGGAGTTATCGTGGACAGTTCTCTAAAAACTTCCACGCAGTGTGCAGCGGCGGTCAAAAAGGCAAATAGGATGCTTGGAATTATTAAGAAAGGGATAGAAAATAAGACACAGAATATCTTACTGCCCCTGTATAAAACTATGGTATGCCCACATCTTGAATACTGTGTACAGATGTGGTCTCCTCACCTCAGAAAAGATATTTTGGCTTTGGAAAGGGTTCAGAAAAGGGCAACTAAAATGATTAGGGGTTTGGAACGGGTCCCATATGAAGAGAGGTTAAAGCGACTGGGACTTTTCAGTTTAGAAAAGAGGAGACTGAGGGGGGATATGATAGAGGTATATATAAAATCATGAGTGGTGTGGAGAGGGTGGATAATGAAAAGTTATTTATTAGTTCCCATAATAGAAGAACTAGAGGACACGAAATGAAATTAATGGGTAGCAGGTTTAAAACTAATAAAAGAAAGTTCTTCTTCACACAGCATGTAGTCAACCTGTGGAACTCCTTGCCAGAGGAGGCTGTGAGGGCTAGGACTATAATAGAGTTTAAGGAGAAGCTAGATGATTTCATGGAGGTTATGTCCATAAAAGGCTATTAGCCAGGGGATAGAAATGGTGTCCCTGTCCTTTGTTTGTCAGAGGCTGGAGAGGGATGGCAGGAGACAAATCGCTTGATCATTGTCTTCGGTCCACCCTCTCTGGGGCACCTGGTGCTGGCCACCGTTGGCAGACAGGCTACTGGGCTAGATGGACCTTTGGTCTGACCCAGTACAGCTGTTCTTACGGCAAACAACCTTTTCACACTCTTTCCCCCTGGGTTATCTGGGTAGACACTATTGCAAGGCAAACATGGATCCTGTTCAGCAGTAAAGAGCGATGGTAATCACTGCAAACACTTCACAACTTATGCTGCGGCATGTCCAGGGCCTAGCCAGGAGCCGCTAGAGCAAGAAGAATGTGTGGAGGCCATGAACACAGAGGTGAGTGAAACACCTGAGTGGAGATGCTAGCGGGAATCGATTCTTCTGAAAGAGAGAAATGCCAGTTCTGGTCCCAGGCGACAAGCAGAGACTGGCAGGACTGCAGCTATGGGACAATGACCAGTGGCTGCAAAACTTGTGCATGCATAAGGTGACTTTCATGGAGGTTTCCTTCCCTGAAGTGCAGTAGTGCCAGAATGAGACTGGCTTTGATAGTTGAGAAATGAGTGGTAATGGCCATGTGGAAGTTAGCAAGGCCAGGCAGCTACCAGTCAGCTGGAAATTAATTCAGAGTGGGGAAATAGATGGTGGGAGGCTGCTGTGATCCAAGTAGCCAGTGAGCGGGTAGGGAGCCATGGGGCTGAGGGGAATGAAGCTGGAACAGAGGGACGACGTGCGGGGAGGCTGGAGAGCAGGGGAGTGAGGTGTCTCCAGGTACAGCAAGACACAGTTTTGTTTTGGAAAAAGCTGCGCAAAATGTGCTCCACGTTCTGCGCACCTTTTGTCGGAAGAGGCTTTGCCAACATTTGGCCCATCTAGACTGGGCCAAATGTTGGAGAATCCCCCTTATTTCCCGTAGAACAAGGAATACAGGGGCTTCCAAAAAAACACGTTTGCTCTTCCGCAAAAAAAAGTGGAAGAACAAAGGTGTTCCCGGATGCAGAACAGTTTTTCCGGGATACATCTGCTATCCCAGAAAAACTGCATAGCGTAGACGTACCCGCTGTTGGGAGCCACATCAGTAAGGGCTGAGGATTTTTTGGAGGAGGTTTTATGCTTCACACTTGTGTGATCTCCAGCTGATTTTTCTGTGGCTCAGTGATCCCTCCCGTACATACAGAACACATTGACACTTTTTGTGTTGGACGTAAGTTAATATTTAACTTTATTTAAAATGAATTTTGATAAACTAACATGAAATTTTAAAATGCTTAATCTGTTTCATTTAAATTGAACCGTTCTCCTTCACTGCAGCTGGTTCTGAAAATATGGTCACCGTATCCAGCCTGGCCCTGCCTTCCTTCCTCCCCCAGCAAGCAGATCTGTGAATAGGTTAAATCAGGGGTTCTCAAACTGCGGGTCCCAACCCCCCAGCGGTTGCAAGCAACTAAGAGGGGGGTCACAGTATTACAAAGTTTGAGAACCCCTGGGTTAAATCATGGCATGCCACTTCTGAAAGGTGGCCAACCCCAGAGGGAACACTGGTGCTCAGGGCTTCAGCCACTAAAACCCCAAGTGCGGTGGCTCCCCTCCGCCCCTCCCCCATGGGGCTGGATCTGTGATCTCCCCTGCTCCCCCCCCACACACGCTGCAGGGCTGAAGCCCCAAGCACTCTCTTAGCTCTGCACAGCTGAAGCCCCAAGTGCTGCCCCTCCCCTATCCTCCACAGGGCTGAAGCCCCAAGTGACAGCAGCCCCCACCCCCTTGGTGTCCCATATTTGGCATGGGGAAGTCTGGTCACCCTCTGGATGCGTGATAGTTAGATACACTTGAAGGAGCCATGGGACATGATACAAACAACTGAGTTACTTCCTTGTCTGCTGCAGGGCTGGTCCTGGGCCCTGGTGTTACCAGGTTTGGCCTGGGGCATGGCTGCCTGTCTCTGACTCTGGCTTGTCATGTCACCTGGTTGCCTCAGTCCTGTCCCCACTTGGCCCCAGACACAGATTCTGGCTCAGCCTCTGTCATGACTCTGGATCTTAGTTCTGGCCACAGCCCTTAGTAAGATCCTGACTCAGGCTCCAGGTCTGACTCTGGCTTTAGATCCTGACTTCCAGCTGCAGCTCTAGGTCTGACAGCTCAGGCCCTGGTCCCTGCACTGATGTCTTAGAAATTGTCTCTCTTGCCAGACTGTATTACGGGCCTTCAGGCTCCATTACTGCCCCTGACCAGCCCTTTCCCTGTTTTCACACAGAAACGGACACAAGCCAAGCAGCAGAAGGTTGTGGTGGAGTTTCAGCAGCTGCAGCAGTTCCTGGAGGAACAAGAGCGACTCCTGCTGGCCCAGCTGCAGACTCTGGATGAGGTGCTTGTGAAGCACCAGACCGAGAGGGGCAGGAAACTCTCAGAGCAGATTTCTCATCTCAGCAAGTGGATCAGGGAGCTGGAGAGGAAGTGTCAGAAGCCAGTGAGTGAATTCCTGCAGGTGAGACTGAGAGGGAAACAGCCCAGCCCCCCACAAGGGAAGGGAGGCTCCTGAATCACAAGCACCGGGGTCCAGCCGTCAGATCTGGGTGTAACTCGGCAGGTGCTTTGCTGACACGTGGCGACTGTTGGGCTTTGCAGAGTCCCAGGCACAGAGCTACATCTAAACCCCTTCTCTGGGGCCCCCTTTGTATGTCTGATGGGCTATTCCCTGTGTGTCGTGTGGGGCTGACGTTCTTTTCCCTCTCTCCTCCAGGATATCAGAAGCACCTTGAGCAGGTACATGGCTCTCCCTCTCCCAGCCCTGTGCGGTATGAGGGGGATGAGCGAGGAGCTGATGTTAGCACCACATTTCTCCAGGGCTCCACGGCCAAATGTGGGGGGGGGGAGGTCACAGGCTGGATACAAATTTCTCCGATAAACTTCAGTTTGAGGGTCTCCCATTGTGCAGACTCTGGAATTCTCCATTCAGTGACTTCAAGTGTTTCCTGGAGCTGCCACCTCCCTGGGGACTGGCTGCCCCAGGATGGAGGGGTGGGACATGGGCCTGTCTCTGCTGGGCGCTGAGCACCATTCAGCCCAGGGCAGCAGAGATCCAGGGTCTGTCCCACCCGAGGGCTGTTTGGAGACCTGTGTGGGATGAGCAGGGAAGGGGGAGCTGGTGTCTCAGTCTAGTCTCCGACTTTTTTAAGCACAAGGTCACTTTTTGAATTTAAGTGCAATCCAAGATCTACCTCAAACTCAAATACCCTGGCCCCGCCTCCTTTGTTACTTTCCCTGCCACTCTCTCAGGCCCTGCCCCTGCTCTCTCCATCCCTCCCCATCATCACTCACTTTCACCAGGCAGGGGCAGAGGGTTGGGGTGCAGGCTCTGGTCTTGGATCAAGAGATGTGTAGTGTGAGAGGGGCTCTGAGCTGAACTTGGGGCAGACCATTGGGGTGTCAGAGGGGGTTCTAGGTGCAGGCTCTGGGAGGGTGTTTGGAGGCAGGGGTGCTCAGGGCTAGGGCAGGGGCTTGGGGCGCAGGAGGGGGTTCATGACTGGAGTAGGGTCTCAGGATGTGGGCTCCAGCTGCACACTGCTCACCTCAGGTGGCTCCTGCGTGGTGGGGCAGTGTGCAGTGTGGGTAAGGCAGGTTCACCCCTGCCCTGGCCCTGTACCACTCCCAAAAGCAGCCAGCAAACTTGCTCTATCCCTAGTCCTGTTGTGCCCCCTCTCTGCTCTATGAAGACAGGATACAGGATGGGAGAAGGGGACACGTTGACATCAGCGCCCTCCTCCCCCTGCCCTGCCCAGCACAGGAAACAGGATGCAGGAGCAGGCAGGACCATTCCTCCTGGGGAGAAGGGTCCCAGGTCCTTTTCCTGCTTCCTCCTCTAAGCCCCTTCTCCCATCCTAACTCAGCCTGAGACTGACCCTTCCCCAGGCCCTAGTCCCCACATTGCAGTTGGCCCTGCCTACCCTTTGTTTCCCTTCTGGGGCAGAAGTTATCATCTCCTATTGTCTGGCCCTCAGGTGTGAGAAACTGAATACACTTCTTCAGCCAGCCAGCCCTCCCCTCCCCCAGACAGTGTTGCAGGGCCCAGGGAAACCGAGGCACCCACAGAGTCACCACAGAAGGGCACAAGAAAGCAAAGAGAACAACAAAGCAAAGAGCATGACTATAAACAGATTGGACACGGTAAGGTCAGGAGTTACTAGAGTCCCCACTACAACACACATGCAGGGGCAGGTTGTACCCGGATTGGTTCTGTCCAGTCACCATCGTGTTAGGTACTGACAGTACCTTGTGTGACTCCCACGCTCCACACACAGGAACTGCTCATTGTCAGGGCTTTTGCTGTGCAAGCAATTTTTGAGTTACTCTCTTTTCTGATTCATTCATTACCATCCAGCTCAGGCTGATGTGCACAGGGCACTTATCCACAGCAGGTCTCTGGACTTCACTAACTGCTTCTGGGCAGGACACTCTGTGTGTCTGTCTGCAAGCACTTTGTGTGAGCAACACATCTGTGTCCTGCAGAGCAACTCGAGAACGTGGCACTTTAAGAGCAAGGTCCCTGTGGGAAACATTTCCCGTATGGCCAGCACATGGCCCAAGCCCAGCCACTCAGTGTAAATTCTCAATTTCAGTTTCTCCAGACTCATGAATAAAAAAGGCCCCTGGTGCCAATTCTCAGCACTTCCCATACTAGCTAGTGCCAAGCAGAGACACAGCGGAGAAGGGGCAGGGCCCAGGTGTCAGCGTGGCTCAAATCAATTCCTGACTCACCGAAGGTCACAACACTCAGGCTCAGATTTACCAAAATCCCTTCGTTTGGGCCCCTGTGTCTCTCCCAGCCAGAGGGCTGCAGGGTAGGTACCCCAGGGCGGTGCAGCCCCCCCCATGGCACAGATGGGGTCCGTAGGAGCTGCAGGGGCCCAGCCCCCCGAGAACCAGGGATGCAAACCTCATGTCTAACCGGTTATCTGACTGAGTGGGTTTGGCTGGCGACTGCCCCATCCCAGCTGAAGCAGCCCCCGATCTGCGGGGCTGTCACCACTAGCCCTGGGCGGGGGCTGCTGCCGGCTCCCGGCTCCCAGCTCCCATTGGAGAGACCCATCCACCGCGGGCCCAGGAGCAGCCCCCCGCCCGTGGCCGCTGCGGAGCTTCTCAGCCCCACCGGGTACTGGTGGACCAGCCCCAGTGAGCACGGCCCAGCCAGGGTGATGCCTCCTGGTTAGCCCCTTAACCTGGCACATCCCTGCTGAGAGCCAGGCCCTGGGCCAAAGGGCAGGGCTGGCTCTCGGTTTTTTGCAGCCCCAAGCAAAAAAAATTCCCCCCCCCCACCCCCTCCCACCTTTTTTGTCTGGGGAGGGTCCACCCGCAAATGCAGCTTGCACGGCTTGTTGGGGGGTCTGCCCGCAAATGCAGCTTGTGCGGCTTGTTGGAGGGTGGGGCACGCTCTTCAGGGGGAGCCCAAACCCTGGAGCATTTTCATCTCCTAGAAGAGTGCCAGGGATCCCCTGGTGAGGACAATGGGAGGGCAGGTTCATCCACAGCAAGCCAGTTAAAGACTTCCAGAGCATGCAGCTGTTCACATCACCTACTGCTGGAGTCCCAGTCCCATGCCTCACTCTGCAATCATTCTATCATTAGAAGCCTTATAATCACTCAGACTCCAACCCCAACACATAAGCTGTCCAACTCTCCCTGTCCATGGACAAGAATCAGCCTCACTGTACAGTGAAACAGTTCAAAGGGATTAAGAGAACTTTTGTTTCAACTCCCCAGCTCAACTGTACAGAGCAAGACACAAGCGACAAGGAGTCCTGTTGTAAACAGGATGTAAACAGTGGTTCTGGGTACTTACACTAGTGAACTGGTAGAATTTCTTTAAAAGTTGACAGGAGACATGTTCTATTTAATTTTTAAATTTAATTAATAAGTTATTTAAATGGGTTCTGATAAATTTAGGCCATAACAATTTTTAATTTAATTTTAAAGGTATATTATTTTAAACAAAACCTATTTAAATGGAATCACAATTCCAATTTTATTAAAGCTCTCCTGCCCCAGACAGGAAGGGACTTGGGGACACGGGCACTGGGAACACCAGAGTTCCCCTTCCTCAGACAAAGGGGGAGGGAGAATCACCTGGGTCCCAGGCAGGTGTGAGGTTGTCAGGACACAGCTCAAGGGGGCTGGGTTCCTGGAAGGTATGTTGGGGGTGGGGGGGAGGGATCAGGGCCCAGAGAGTAGGGGGAGGGGGGATTGTTTAGAGAGCCAGACAGGAGATAGGGATGCAGGTGGGAGGGGGAGAAGAGGAGACGGGGTCCCAGCAGGGTTGCAGTGGGCCAGGAGGTGGGGTTGCTGGGCAGAGGCCGAGCCGGGGGAGGCAGTCATGGGACAGTGGGCAGGGGCACACAGGCCAGGCCGGGGTGGGGGGGGCAGAGGAGGAGTTGCAGGGAGAGCGCACGGGAGGGGCGGTGGCCGGCCAGGGGGAGCACACGGCCGGGGGCCGCACTAACAAAGTCGAAGAAGAGGCCGCCGGGCTCAGCCTCACCAGCCGCGGGCGCCCCACGCCGCCCTCCAGGAATCACCCTGCCTCGGGGCTGCCCACACAGCGCTCCCAGCACCCCGGGGCCACGCGCTGGCTCCAAGCAGCCGGGCGCGGGGCTCCCAGCTCGGGGGATGGGGCCCGGCTGTGGCTCAGCCCCAGCGCCCGCCGCTCCAGTGAGCCGGCTGCCGGGAGCAGCCACCATGGCTGCGACCTGCCCCACCGGGCTCAGCGTCACCAGCCAGGGCCGCCCCCTCCCCTCTCCGCGTCCCTGGGCCAGGCGCAGACTCCAGCTCCGAGCAGCCGGACGCGGGGCTCCCACGTCGGGGCTGCTCCGGGAGGCTCCCCGCCGCCCTGCTCCTCCTCCGGGCCGGAATGCGGTCCCTGCAATGTGCCGCCCCAAGCACCTGCTTGTTTTGCTGGTGCCTGGAGCCGGCCCTGCCAAAGGGCAGCACCCGACATCTAACAAAACACAGGCCGTTTGGTAGAGCCGACCCAGCCCCTCCCTGAGCTCTGGCCCCACCTGGCAGGGAAGGAGAAAGCCCGCCCCCACGGCGAGGGGTCCCTCCAGCACAGAGGTCTTGTGCCTTCTCCCAGCAGCTGCAGACCCTGAGAGGAGTGGGGAGGGGAAGGAGGGACAGAGGCGTGTCCCGCGGAGGGGTGGGGCTGGGGAGGGTGAGGGAAGGGATTTCACTCTGCAAACCTGAAATCGCACCTCTTTTATCCTTCCCCCTCCCGCCACTCTGCCGGCTGCACTGGCCGCACAAAGAGGGTACAGACCAGGTGAGCTGCCTCCAAGCCTCATGCCCGCCTCAGAGCTAAGCCTGTGGTCCACTGCTGGGGTGCAGTGTGGTACCCCAGAACAGGCAGGCACCGGGCAGGCAGATTAGCACCACTAGCCCAAGTTTTGTCCAGCCCAAGGGCCACCCTCTCCTCATCCCATAACCCCCAGCACCTGCCTAGAGCCCAGCCTTCCAGCCAGAGTCCCTCCCCAAGACTGGAGCCCCCTCTTGCATCCCAAACCCTCATCCCCAGGGCTCCCCAGAGCCCTCAGCCCCTCCAGCATCCCAACTCCCTGCCTGAGTGTGCAGCCCCCTCTGGTATCTGACACCCTCGGCCTTGGCAGCACCGACCAAGAGTAGCTTCCCCATGAGCACCCTACCCCTCCCCTCCCCGCCCCTGAGACGGGGAGAAGGGCAGTCGGTGATGTCTCTGTGGCCATCTGCCCCTGCCACCCAGGCTTCCTCCTGCTGCTCAGAGCCGCCTCCGCGACGCCCTGGCCTGAGACCCCCCCACTGGCTCCATCCCCTCGTGATTTCCCTGGGTTGCAGGGACCCTCGCTGCTCAGGCAGCCTCTGCCCTGCCCCTCCCTGCAGCGCGGTCCCCAGGCCGGCTCTGAGGCCCAGCCCCTCGGCCTGCTTGTGAGTGATTCAGCTTTGCCAGCCGGGGAGCAGGAAGGCCGGGCCCCAGGGAATCTAGTCAGCTGAGTGGGAGCTCTGGTGGGAGAAGAGCCAAGTGGGGTCGGGCACCACACAGCCCAACCCCCCTCCCACTCCTGTCCCTCTCTCTGGGATTGACCCTCCTGCCCCCTGCTTAGCCAGGGAGCCTCAGTCCAGGGTGAGCTCCCCTCCCTCAGGGCCTACTCCGTCCCGCTCTGCGCCCTTCCCCCACAAGGAGCGTAAGAACATGGCATGGCCCCATCACGTGTGCAGTGTCAGCCCAGCTAGTGTGTAAATGTGCATGATGTGCAGGGCGGGAAACATCTCGGTGTGAGGCTCAGATTAGCCACAGCCACAGAGTTTGTGTTAAACATCAATGGTGCAGGATCAGCAAGAACCCAAACTGAGGTGAATCCGTGTCATGATGCCGTTCAGATATTGGCATCCAAGTATTTGGGGGCCCCTCATGCAGCTGGTGGGGGGGGGCAGATTTCCAGTGTCAGGGCCTGTCTGATCCCTTCTCTCTGTCACGGCCACTCCCTGCTGGGGAGTGAGCTGCCCCTTGGGCTGGGCTGAGACCTCAGGGCTGCTCCCCACTCAGAGCTGGGTGCCCCCTGGAGGAGGGAGAGTCCCTGAGTCACTGCCCAGCTGGGGCAGATTCTGTCCCTGTCGCCATCAACACCTCCCCAGGGCCAAGCTCTGCCCCTCACGCTCTGATTCTCTCCCCCCAGCCAACGTGACTCTGGATCCAGACACGGTGAATCCCTGGCTCTTCCTGTCGGAGGATGGGAGACGTGTGAGACAGGCAGACACACGGCAGCCGCAGCCCAACACGGAGAGGTTTCACTCTGTGTCCTGTGTGCTGGGCCAAGAGGGCTTCACCTCGGGGAGACATTACTGGGAGGTGCAGGTGGGGGATCAGTCATTCTGGGCTGTGGGAGTGGCCAGAGAGTCTGTGAGCAGGAAGGGAGGGATCAGCCTGAGTCCCAAGGGAGGGATCTGGGGTGTGGAGCGGTGGGGGAGGGATGAGTTCAGAGTTCTCACTGACCCTGAGAACACCCCCCTGTTCCTGAGCCCCCCCAGCAGGATCCAGGTTTGTCTGGACTGTGACCAGGGGCAGGTGACATTTATCGATGCTGGTGCCAACGTCCTGATTTTCACTTTCCCACCGGGCTCCCTCCCTGGCGAGAGAATCCGACCCTGGCTCAGGCTGTGGGACACAAACACTCAGCTCAGCCTGTGCTCCGGACACCAGCTTCTCTGGCCTCACACACCCCAGTCTCTGTGACCCTGGAGGACTCCCCTGTACCCAGCCCCTGACTCCTCATCACTATGGGTACATCTACATATTGCATTTGAACTTGCAAATGAAGCCCTTGCAGGAGGAATAACAGTAATTTGAATTAGGAGCTTTAATTTGAACTACGGGGTCCCTGCTGCGTGTAGCCGCGGGCAGTGAGTCCGGACTACGGGGCATTTAAAAATGTCGCCCGCCTGGGAACATGCAAATGAAGCTTGGGATGTTTAAATCCCGGGCTTCATTTGCAAGTTTGAATGCCTACATTAGCCTCCCTAGTCCGAACTAGGGGGCTAGTGTAGACAGACCCTGTGATCCCTGAAAGTTCTTTCCCCTTCCTACAGCTCCACAGAAGGGAGGTGGAAGAAAGTGCAGCCCCAGGGAGCAGAAAGGAGCCCTGAAGGGTAGAAGTGGGGGCTGGGCAGGGATAGATCTAACAGCCGGGCTGGGTACAGGCAGAGGTGGGGGATGGGGAGGGGACAGAACTAACAGCTGGGCTGGGGACAGGCAGAGTTCAGATCAGGTCACACAAATCAACCAACCTAACAACTCTGCCCCTCACTAGCCGCCCCTGGCTTGAGGGCTCTGGGGGCCATCTGAGCTCACTAAAATAGCCAGCCCCAGCTCCTGAAGCTGCTGCCTGCTGGGAACTTTGCTCTCCCCTGCAGAGCTGGAGACAAGGACCAAGCTCCAGGCAGGGGCGGGGGTATTGCAACGCTGAACGTTGCTGCCTGGAATTGTAGCTGCCCAGAAAATCCCTGGCACAACGCTGTGAGCCCCTAAGCCTGAGTTACGGGGGGATGTGAGTGTCTGGGACAAGCCAGCAGGCCCATCAGGGAGCTGCCTGAGCTAGTCTATGGGAGGTGCTCACCAGAGAACATCAGAGCATCCAGACTGGGTCAGACCAAAGGTCCATCCAGCCCAGTGGCCAGTGCCAGGTGCCCCAGAGGGAGTGAACAGAACAGGGAACCATCCAGTGATCCCTCCTCTGTTGCCCATTCCCAGCCCCCGACACACAGAGGCCAGGGGCCCCCACCCTGCCCAGCCTTCCTGTGTAACTTGTGTGTCATGAACTGTGTGTGAATCATTCGCTTCAATAAAATGTTTCCATCTGTTCCTGTCCGGTTGCTCTCTGGTGTGTTCTCCCCTCTAGGAAAGGGATTGTTGCCACAAAAGGGGGAAGGGGCTTTGCTGTCTCTAGTGGGTAGTTTTTGTGGGGGGAGGGGTGTTTGCCGTTCAGACTATTCTACTGAACAAAAGCAGGACTCAGATTCTCTGTGAACTCATGACTGGACTCAGGTACTCGGGACCCTGAGCTGCTATGTATGTGTCAGTGCAGACACACTTGGGGTGCAGCAGGGTGGGGGATCTTTAAGGACATAAGAGCGGACATATGGAGTCAGACTAAAGATCCATCCAGCCCAGTGTCCTGTCTCCTGACAGTGGCCAACGCCAGGTGCCCCAGAGGGAGTGAACAGAACAGGGAATCATCACATGATCCCTCCTCTGTCGCCCATTTCCAGCCCCTGGCAAACAGAGTCAAGGGTCACCATCCCTATCAATCTGACTAATAAGTATTGAAGAACCAAACCTCCACGAATTTATCCAGCTCTTATACGAACCCCCAAAAGTTGCGTCTCCACTGCAGGGCTTAACGCGAAATAAGCTACACAAAGTGAGCTATGTCAGTTCTGTATCTTATTTTGAAACTGGGAGCGTCTGTCTACACAGCATTTGTTTTTAAATAGAGCTCTCTTCCTCTGGCTTCCCTTATTCCTCATACAATGAGGGTTACAGGAGTCGGAGTAAGAAGTCCTCCAGCTTGGCAATATTTTGACACAATTTCAAAATAACTACCTGCTGTGTAGATGTGGACTAAGTTATTTCGAAATAAAGTTGCAGCATAGACATACCCTTAACGTGCTGGTCTTCACAACATCCTCAGGCAAGGAGTTCCACAGGGTGACTGTGCACTGTGTCAAGAAACAATTCCTTTTGTTTGTCTTAAACCTGCTACCTATTAATTTAATTTGGTGACTCCAAGCTTTAGGTTATGGGAACAAGTAAATAAGGGTATGTCTACACTACAGCACTAATTTGAACTAACTTAGTTCGAATTAGTTAATTTGAACTAAGCTAATTCGAATTAGTGCATCTAGACTTAAAAACTAGTTTGAATTAGCGTTTTGCTAATTCGAACTAGCATGTCCACATTGAGTAGACTCTGAACCGAAGTTAAGGCTGGCTGGAAGCAGTGCCAACCGGGCATCAGGTTACAACTTAGTGTGGAGCTGCAGCCTCAGGCTAGCCGAGGGCTGTGCTTAAAGGGACCCGACCCCCACCCCGGACAGACAGTTCTCAGGGTTCCCCGCTTGCTTGTCTACCTCGATGAGGGACAGCAAAGCAGTCCTGTCTTGGAGTGCCCTGAGTGCCCACACTTGGCACATCACAGCACTCGGCCATCAGCCCGGCTGCACTTGCTGCAGGCTGCCATCCAGGGGGTCAATCGGGGGGCTGTCAGGATCCAGGAGGCCCTGCAGGAGAGCTTCCACCCCGAGGAGCCCACAGAGCCACCCCAGTCCTCCCCATCGGGGGCTCATACCGCATTCCTCCCTCACCTCCTTCCACTTACCGCTCCCTAGCCCCCCTTCCTGATGTAAAAAATAAAGGACACGTGTGTTCAAAAATAGAAACTCTCTTTATTTAACAAAACTGGGGGGGGGATTAACCTCTGGGGGACTGGGAAAAGGAGGTGGGAGAGGGGAAGAGAGAGGGTGGGAGAGGGGAGGGGGAAGCCTGGGCCATGTGTAGCCAGCACAGCTCTCCCATTGGCCGGTGGGAAGGGGGCGGGTGAGTCACTCCGCTAGGGGTTGTGGGGCAGGAGGGAGAGGCAGAGGACAGGTGGGGATGGAGTAAAGCAGTCCCTTGCCTCATCCTCCTGACTGCTCCATCCCAGCACAGGGCCATGGGAACAGGGACCCCACTTAGCCAAAGGATTCAGGGGGGGTGTCCTCCAGCCCGGAGCTGAGTTCAGTCTCTCAGGTCCAGCTCAGTCACTCCCATGGCTCGCCCAGGTACCAAACCCAGGAAAATGACACCCCTCTCCCCCACCAAGTCTTCACATTCCTCTGTCCGCAGGCCCCCCCACAACACCTTCCTCTCTGCAGCTGCTCCCTTGGTCTGGTTTCTGCCTCTGGGTCGGGGCTGCGGAGGGAGGGGCCGCAGCTGTTTCTGCGGAGCCCTGGAGAGCGGGTGGGAAATGCAGCCCAGCCCCCCAGTAAAGCCCCTCTCGGCAGCCCTGCTCACGGGGACAGAGGAGTGTCACACGGGCTGCTGGAGGTGAGATGGTACCAAACCTCACCCACAGCATGGACTGGAGTGAGGGGACTTTGCCTGCCCCGGGGGAAGGGGCCCTCGTGCTGCAGGGCGGAGCTGCCGGGCTGGGTAAATCTCAGGCTGCTCGCAGAGGGAACACGGGGAAGCCCAGTGGCACTGAAACCAGGGGAGGGGTCAGACAGGCTGGGCCTGGTCACTTCTGGCTCCCGCCCCCTCCTCTTCCAGACCCAAGCGGCTATGCGAGGTGTCTGCACACGGGCTGGTTTGCAGGTGCCGTGTCTGTAGGTTTGTGTCCCCTTTGCACTGGGAGCTGTGGGGCTGCCGGGTGTCTCTGAATGTCACCCTGGCACTGTGCAGTGGGGTCACACCCCATACAGAGCGGCATCCGCCCGGCCTCCCCGCTCGGGGCTCCAGCCAAGGACATCGGCTGTACCACAGCCCCAGGGACAGGCCAGGGACGGCACCGCTGGGCCAGCAAGCCAGGGGGGCCTGTGCAGTGATGCTGGTTTGGGACACAGGAAGTACCAGCCTCTGGCAAAGAATGGAAAAGGCCCCGGCAGCCCCTCGGTTTGGTCTTCGCTCCTGCACCTCCCTCGGGAGCAACGTGCCTACTAACCAGCCTTTGAAGGGAGCAATAGAGGAGAGGGGGGGATTTGGGCTCCTGTGCAGGAGGGGACCGGAAGGGGAGCAATGGGCCACCTAGCCCAGCACTGGCAGGGGAGCCTTTCCCATGTTTGGTGACCAGCAGCCTCCAGAGCCCTGCCCGAGCCGGCCACTGTCTGACGGGTGCACTGCCCCGGGCACGACGGCCTGGGGTCCCCTTTGGGCCCTGCTCCCAGGGAGAGTCGGCAGCCACAAGGGCTGGGTCAGTGTCTGGGGGTTCCCCTGCTGCTGGGCCCCAGGACAGGCCTCCCTCCCCAGCCACGGCAGGGCCAGTCCCGGGCTGGGTTGGGCTGGGGGAGGGGAGACACCACAGGTGTGAGAAGACCGTCCATGGCTGGGTTCACACCAGGTAGGGGGGTCTGCCCGGGCAGGTCTGGGCCTGGGGGTTCAGGCTGGGAAGGGGTGACCGGGCCATGGAAGATTCCAGCTACAACAGGACTGGGAACCCCCGAGCCCTGCCTCTTGTCTCTCGCTCTGCCCAGCCAGGGGTGGAAAGAGAAGCTCCCCTTGGAGCCAGAGTCCAACCAGCCCCCGAGGGTCACTGGCTGAGCGCCTGCTACAGCCCTCGCTCTCCCAGCCGAGCTCTGGAAGGGCCTGCGGGGGCTGCCACTGAGCAGACAGATCAGGTTTAAGCCTCAAGCCCCAGCACAAACCCTACAGCCAGGTCCCTTCACTTGCCTCCACAGAAGCTCAAAGGGGAGGGGGAAACCCTGTTAACTCAGGGCAGGGGAGGAGACAGGAGGCCCCATCTCTCCCATCCTGGCTCTTTACGTCTGTCACAGGGTGTGGGGGAGTCATTGGCCCCTGCACCCCCCCCAGCTACAGCCAGACGTGACTCTCACCAGCAAGTAGAATTGAAGGTTTATTGGTTCACAGGACACAGCGCAGCGCGGGAGCGTTGTTAACACACTGACCTGGAGCAGGCAGGACCATTCCTCTCTGCCCCTTTGTTCCCCTTCCTGGCCAAATGTGTTGTCTGCGGCCCCCTGGTCCTCAGGACACGAGACTCAGGACAGAAGAGACGCATTCACCTCGACCGTGAGTCATGTCCAACCTTCCCCTTCCGCAACCAAGCAGTGTTGCAGTGCCCAGGGAAACTGAGGCACACACACAGAGTTATTGCAGAACAGCACAGGACAGTAGAATCAGATACAGCACCACAAGGCAAACAGAGACCCCACAACATCACAACTTCCCTGCAGACATCACAGGTGGATATGGCAAGAATCCGCACAGAGAGCCCAAGGCTGGGAAACACGTTCCCTGGAGGGAGGGGGGGATCTAGAAAGTTCTCAGGGGTGCAGGTGGGGTAAACAGGACTATACCATGACATGTTAGGATGGGCTAAATCATCCTGCATTGGGTGTGGCAGGGACAGGGGCATCCAGAGGCCCCCAAACTGTGGATGGAGACAGGAAAACCCCACATAAAGTCTCTGCCTCATAGTATATTTTGCAAAGACAAAAAGACGCAGCCAGAAGCCTGGCAGCAGCGGGGAGACAGGAACTCAGGCTGCGGGGGAGAAGGGACTGAACATTGAGAGGGGAGGAAGAGATGATTTCAGGGTTCCCATGGGGGGGGGGGCCGGGCTGAGGTTTCCATGCCCATGAGCAGGACAGCAGAGATTTCTCCCTGCCCGCTCCTCTTGTGAATGTCAGGGGAGATTTCGCTGGGGGCCGAGTTACGGGGAATTCCTCAGCTCCCCTGAATGCTGCAGCTCCCCACAACCATGGCCCCTGACCCCACTTACCGTCCACATTCTCCTAGGCGCTGGGTGCTGCAGGGAGCGTCTGACCCCCCCCGGCTCAGCTCTGGCTCAGGGCGGGAGGACTCCAGCCGTGTGCGTGCTCCCCCTTGGACTGCGGCTGGACAGGACACAGCAGGGAGCGGTGACCCCGTTGCCCATCGCAGCTTGGCCCTGGGAGCTGGGCCCAATGTAGGAGCGTGCAGGGGGAGCCCCTCACCAGCCATGCAGAGAAGCCAGGTGGGAGGGCAAATTGACCATGAGCCCCATACACCCCGTACCACTGGGTCTGTCAGAGGGGGACGCTATCTCTGGGGCACAGACTGGCAGTCAGGGATGTGGGGAGGGGCTGTTAGAGTGGGGCTCTGTGGAAACTGATTGGTAGTTAGTTAGGGATGTGGGGCAGTGGGGGGGCTGGTATTCAGATACGTGGGGAGGGGCTGGCAGGGGTGTTTCTGTCTTTTGGGGCGCAGACTGGCAGTTAGTCCGGTATTTGGAAATTGGCTGGCAGAGGGGGGGGGTCTGTCTCTGTGGCACAGACTGGCAGTTAGTCTGGTAAATGGATGACGGGCTGTTGGGGGGGCGCTCTGTCTGTGGGGCACAGATTGGCAGTGTTTCAGGTACATGGGGAGGTTGATGACTGATAATATGAGACTAGCTGGTCTCATGGGGGTGTCTGGGTAGGGAAG
This sequence comes from Pelochelys cantorii, assembly GCA_032595735.1. NCBI lineage: Eukaryota > Metazoa > Chordata > Testudines > Trionychidae > Pelochelys > Pelochelys cantorii. The sequence continues at coordinate 11,324,192 of CM064345.1, forward strand.
TTTCTAGGATGCAGGAGACGGGGAGTAGGATTTGGACGGGGTGGCACAGGCAGTGGTAGGCTGTGTGCGCACTGATGATACAGGATGCAGAGTTAACGGGTCGAAAATCTTCACACCCAGCCTGTGTTTCGGGGGCAGCTGGACCAGCCGATGTGGTTTCTGGTGCTTCCTTTGAGCATCCCCTCTGGGAGCAGGTAGGGGCTGTTGTATTCACTAGTCTGATGATGATGACGGAAATGTTGCAGTTCAGCTGAGTGTGAGCAACACGCACGCCCAGGAGAAACCACGTCCTGGTTACAGTGCCTCAGTGCACCGCTCACATCCCTCTTGTAGCCTCTAGGCCTTGTGCTACTGGGAACCTCTCCTGGGAGCTCACTCTCTGCCCCTGTTCAGAGTCACAGAATCACTGGGCTGGAAGGGACCTAAGGAGTCAGCTAGTCCTGTTGCCACTCAGAGCAAGGCCCAGCCCAACTCAATCATCCCAGCCAGGGCTTTGTCCAGTCTGGCCTTAAAATTCTCTCAGGACAGAGATTCCCCCACTTCCCCGGGCGTCCTGTTCCAGTATTTCATCAGCCTCAGTGAAATTGTTTCCCCTAATATCCACCACAGAGCTCCCCAACTGCAACTCGAGACAGTCGCTCCTTGGGATCCCCTCTCTGGCCATGGAGAGACCCTCTTAGGCCCTCTGCCTTGTCTGCATCTAGGGAGGCCCTCGGACAGGACTTGCCCACAGACCACGTGAGGGTAGAGACGCCAGGGCTGGTAGGAAGGTGCCCAGATCGGGTATGGTTCCTGGGAGCTCAGCGTGTGGCGGTCGGAGTCCCTGCTCCTTGGCCAACAGGGCCCAGGGCTTGGGCACAGGGACTCAGGCGACTGGATGGGAATGGGAGTGTCTGTGCTGCCCAGCTCCCATCGGTGGCCCTTGGACTCACGTGAGTGGAAGGAATTGGATCAGCTGCCCCGCGCTCAGCAGACGGAAACGTGGGCTCCCCAGTGCTGAGCTAATCCAGACAATTCTTTCCGCACCATGTGGCTGGGGGCTCCGGCCAGAACACTCTGACTGACCCCGTGTCTGGGGGTGGGAAGCAATTGTCAAGGGTTCAGATGGGCAGAGCTCGTGGGGGGGGGGGGTGGACGAGGCTGCCTCCCTCTGCAGAGTCCCGGACTGGGTTCAAGTCGTACAATGGGGGATTCTTCGTCCCTTGACATCGTTGAGCTGTGACATGAGGGCGTCAGTAACACAGCCAGGGTGAGTGGGGCTGGGGTCAGAGGGGTGGGTGAGATTCTGGTGCCTGCAAGGTGCAGAAGCTCAGCCCAGATGACCATGATGGCTCCTTCGGCCCTTCAAGTCTGAGCCCATGAGACAAGGCTTTGGGCTGCTCTGGGACTCCTGACCCCAGCTCTGACCCACAGCCCCTGCTCTGACTGCTAGGCATGACTGCTCCAGCCAGGAGTCTGGGAGGGCTTTGCCTGGGGAGGGGCTGTTGTAATGGCAACAGAAACACCCCTTCTGTGCCTGTGGGCTGCATCCCAGTGAGGGGGCTCTGCTGGCACCGCTCTGTCCCCACAGGCCCTGGGGTGTAGCCTCCCCCTCAGCTGTCATGGGAAAAGTGTTTCAAGTCCTCCGGTTTGCAGGGAATGGCTGAGACCGGCCCGAGCATGCGCTTAAGGCCCAGAAAGCAAAGCTCATAAAATCAATGATTGGTTTATTTCTCCTCAATCTCTTTATTTTAAACCAATCTCACTTTTTTTATTTGGCTCCTGCTGTTGCTACACCTGAGGTGGGTGGAGATTTTGGCATCGAGGGAGCGTCTCTCGGACACCATGAATCACTTCTCATCTTCCAGGCAATGCAGGAGAAGACAGCAGAGACTCCAGAGTCAGCGGGAGGCTGGATACATCTGGTCTGGCCCCACTGGCCGGCAGACACAGAGTTTTGGGCCTGGCTGAGCAGCAGGTTTCTTTTCACACCCGTCTATTCCCAGGAGTCTCTGGCCACTCCCTGCCGTGGGTGCTGCCATGTGAGCCCTGCCAGGGCCCTGGGTGTTCCTGGCCAGGCCCTCCCTTTGCTCCTCCACTCTCCATCCAGGCAGATCTCTGAGTTGGGGAAAAATCTCCCCTGAGAACCTACCACCTCCTCTTCCAGACCCAAGCAGCAATGGCAGAGAAGGACGAGGGGAGCACCGTCCAGGGCCGCCCTCCCTTTTTGCTAGGGATTTCAGACAGGGAGTCATTGAACAATCATGTCACTGCATCAAAGTGTAGCAATTCCACAATTATTCGATAGTCCCTGGGGCCTGAGTCAGCAATGCGGGGCTGCACCGGCATCCCACACAGCAGCCTCTGTGCGACGAGAGCTTGTGCCAGCCCTGGACAGAGGCTGCTCTGCAGCAGCCTCCTCTGGAGTGTGAGAGGCAGGAGCTGGCAGCTCCGCAGAACTGGTGCTCACGAAAAACTAGATTTTAAGTCAGTTCCCCTCGAGCAACCCCCACCCCCACTGCCTCTATGTGAGACAGCAAGGGAGGAAAGGGGGCTCCCTGGAGCTGGCATGTGTGGAGAGCCAGCTTTGAAGATAGTTCCCCGTACATCTCATCTCACCTCTGCCCTGTGCCCACGCTGATAGAGAGACAGCAGTGAAGGGGGATGGGTGAGACGTGGTTCCATAGGAGCTGATACACATGGGGAGCTGTCTTAAAAGCTGCTTCCCGTGTGCACCCGCTCCCGCCTGCCCCCCCCTCCCCTCCATGTTGCTGCATTTCTATGAGCGGCTGCAGCACGTGGTGGGAGCCAGGCAGCTCCATGAGATCTGCTGCTCATGGGGAGGCAGCTTAAAAGCTGGATCCCCACAGACACCAACTCCCTCCTTCCCCTCCCCCTTGCTGCTTCTGTTCCTGAGGCAGCCGGGGGAGGGGTGTGTGGAGGTGACAGGATTAATCAATAAGACCAGACATATTGGTTAATCATGTAGCCGACTACACACGTTGACATCCCTAGTTTGTGCTGCTGCTGGTATCAGCGCTGCCTTCTGAAGTAGCTCCTGGCCAGTGGCACCCACTCTCTGGTCACCCAGTTTGGGAGGCAGGGCTGACACCCGCCGCGGGGCCGAAGGAAGTGCTGCAATCCCGCCCCTCCTGCACTTCCTGCTGCACCGCCTTTGGGAGCAGCACTGACTGCCGAGCGGGTGACCAGAGAGTCGTGGATGCTCCTGGGGTGCCCAGCTCAGAAGACAGGGCCACCACCAGCAGTGGTGCAGAAGTAGGAGTGACACACCACACGGAGCCACCCTGCTTCTGTGCTGCTGCTGGCAGGGACGCTGTCGTCTAAGCTGCGCTCTTGGCCAGCTCCCACTGCTCTCCAGCCACCCAGGTCAGAACACAGCTCCACACCCAGCAGCACTGCCCCCTTCCCTCTGTTCTGCGGCTGGTGGTGGCGCTGACTTCTGAGCTGGGTGACCTGCCAGGGGCCACTGCTCTGCAGCCACCCAAATTGAAAGGCAGCCCCATTGCCAGCAGCAGTACAGAAGGAAGAGTGGCAATACCGTACCAGGCCTCCCTTCCTCCTGTGCTGCTGCTGTCAATGGGGCTGCCCCCAAACAGGATGGGCAGACAATAGCCGCTGCTCTCCAGCCACTCAGCTGGGAAAGCCAGGAGAAATTCGGCAGTTTTTAATATTTCCAAACATCTGCCCAGAGGAAGATTTGAGGGCCAAAGATGAGGTCATGGCTGGGAAAACCCAGGCGGCCAGTGACCCTGCTCGCAAGCCCTCTCCCCAGGCCCTGTGACCCCCTTTTGGGTTGGGAGCCCCAGCTGGAGAAAGGCTGCACTAGGGGATTCCCTAATGACCCTGAGGACCAACAGGACCAGGAGTTTCTGGCAGACCCTTTCCCACAACTTCCAGGGAATACGCCAGAACTAGGGCCCTATCGCGTTCCCCCTGCAACGTCGCCCATTTCACAGCCAGGGTGTTTCCACGCTGCTCCCTGCAACACTCCCCGGTGTTTCCGTGGGAAATTTCCCAGCTCTCTGACCGGTGGGGTCCTGGCCCACACTAGGATAGTGCGCGGTGGGGGTGGGAGATGTCTCAAGAGTGCCAATTTCACTTCCCAGCAGCCTGCGGGGCAGGGCTAGAGCCGTTTCACCCTCACTTCTCCCTGCCCCTCAGGGTGGCTCTGATCTGCCCCCTCTGAGAGTGCCCATGTTGGCAGGACAACTCCTGTCCCATCCCAGCAGGGCCAGGTGAGCAGCTGGTGCCCCAGGCCCCTCACCACGTGGGGAGCTCAGACTCCCCACCCCCCGCCCCGTTGCACGTCTCCTGGCTGTGAAATGGGTGGGGCTCTAGTCACATTCCCAGGGACCTTTACCCCCCACAGAACAGGGGTGGGGAATCTTTGATGGGTTGGGACCACTGACCCACAGAGAAACCCATTGGGGGGGGGCTGCACAAAAGTGAGAAACAGCCCCCCTCCCCTCTCCAGCGTGGGCCCCCAATGCTGGGGGGAGCCCCGACCTTCAGGGGCTGGATCTCTGCAAGCTGGGGCTGCGTCCAGCCCCCGTGCCTGAGGTTCCCCACCCCTACCGTAGGGATCTGCACTGGATGGGAGTCTCTCTGGGAAGGGCCTGGCCTGGCCAGGCCACAAGAGCCCAGGGCAGGGCTGCGAGGCGCCGTGGTTTCTGTGGCTTCTCTGCCCAGCTTCCTGGCTGAAGGGCACTGGCAGCCCGAGCTCAGAGTCTAGGGGAAGCGGCGTGACGGTGAGGCCCCTTCATCCGATCCAGCCTTCAGCAGGTCCCCAAGGTACAGCCCTCGTCAGGCCTCTCTGCCCTGGCTGGCTGGTTTCCTCCTCTCCTGCCCTGGTCCCGTATGTGACGTCGCCGGGTCCTGGCTGCTGAGCTGGTTGTTTTGTCTTCAATCTGTGCCGTGACACGCCCTGTCCCTGGGCTGGAATTGTCTCCATCGGGTCACTGGGTCCAGCCTGTCTGGTTCCGAGATGACAGCAGCTTCTCCTGCCACAAAGCCTGTGGGCTCCCAGCTTCCCTCTGGAAGAGCTTGCCTTAGGGCAGGGTGGCCTAGTGGCTGGAGTCTGTAACTGGCCCCTTTTCTAAGGGCAGTATGGCCCAATGGCCAGTGTCAGTATCTTTACCCTTTCTAAGGGCAGTGTGGCCCAATGGCCAGTGTCACTACCTTGACCCTTTTATAAGGGCAGTGTGGCCCAATGGCCACTGTTGTCGAAGCAAAAACACTCCTTTCTGTTTAGGCAGCTAACAAAGCACAGCATGAGCCAAACGTGGTCCCAGCAAAGCCAGGCCCAGTAAGGCTGGCTAATACAATCAATCCTAGTATTTTATACCCTTAACCAAACAAGTCTGATGCCAGGGCTTTCCATCAAAACAAACTTTAAAGAGAAATTGTTATCAGCACAGAAAGAAACAGGTTTTTAGGGAGTTTGAGCTTCAGCTCAAAATAGTTCATTAACACATTGCAAGAGCCCATCCTCCTGGCCTTTTTTACATTGGTGAAGGTCAGTTAACTTCCTAGTGTATGTGCAGAAGCAAGAAACTTAAATGGCTTCTGTTATATAAAGTGGCTTTTAGCTAAATATGAAATGGTTTCTACACTGTCAATACCTTGCCCCCTTTCAAAGGGCAGAATGGGGGCCAGGGTCAGTACATTGACCCTTTTCTAAGGGCAGTATGGCCCAATGGCCAGTGTCAATACCTTGCCCCTATTCTCAGGGCAGTGTGTCCCAATGGCCAGTGTCGGTACCTTTCCCCTTTTCTATGGGCAGTATGGCCCAATGGCCATAGTCAGTACATTGCCCCTTTAGCCAGGGCAGTGCAGCCCAATGGCTACAGTCCATAAGCTGGCCCTGACTCACTGGGCTGTGCAGGTCCATGTCCAGGGAGAGGAGATGGGGGAGGGGTGGTTCCATGCCCCACGGGGGGGGGGGGGGGGGAAGGGCAGCTCCTCCTTCTCCCCTGGCACCTGGCCCAGGGCCGGGTCGGGTCCATTGCTCCAGTCCGGGAGTGAGCAGGAAAAGCTCCAACTGATGCTCCGACTCCTGCTGGCAGCTCCTTCCCCACAGCCGTCGCCTGCCGTGGGGCAGGACCGGCCGAGCTGCGGGCACCTGCAGCCAGGCTCAGGGATGGGGGAGCTGGTGCATCCCTGTGGCCAGGCTTCTCCTGTCCCAAGACAGCAAGGGCCTGTCAGACCCGGGGCCCTGGGAACCAGGGGGTCAGTGGGAGCTTGGCCCTGGGCGGCGCCTCTCTAGGGCCCCCCAGGGCCAGACCCCTCTGATCTATCATTGCAGGAGCTGCTCCCACCTCCCTCCCCCGCATGTCTGCTGTTCCCCCACAGCATCCGGCTGCCCCAGAGCCCTGACTGGGGCTGGGTCCCAGTGGGCCACATCCCTGGCCCCACAGAAGAGCAGGTGCCTCTCTGTGCTCCAGAGCACTTGGCAAGTGCCTCACAGAGCCGCAGCAGAACTCACTGGCACTTTGCCAGGACTGTGCGCAAAGCGCCTCGAGCTTGTCTCATCAGCAGTGCTCAACCTACTTTCCAAAAGAGAGAAGGTTCATTATCCTCATTCTGCAGATGGGGAAACTGAGGCACGGAAAGGGGCAAAAGTCTTGCCCAAAGTCACCCCTCTGCAAAGTGGTAGACTCTGTTGAAGCCCAATCTAGGGCTGGACACATGCCCCTCAATCAGGAAGGGCCATGTTAGTGACCCTCTGAGCATGGATTATTCAGGATGTAGTGGCTGGTGACTTAGAGTAAAGGGTCCTGGGGGAACCGGAAAAAATTCAGAGCCAGGGGCCAGGGATGACAAAGAGCATGGAACGGGTCCGTACAAGGAGCAACTAAAAGCATCAGGCTGCCCAGCTTAGAGACGAGGCAGCTAACAAGGGATCCGAGGGACGTCTATCAAAGGACAAAAGGTGCAGATACGCGTCGCTACAGAAGTGGGAGTCACCTGTTTCCACAGTACACCCACTCCTGGCACTGTGCAGTGGGGTTCCTCCGCCTGCAGGCCTGGGGACTTGCCTGGGTCCCTTTCCCATAGCAGGACCTGCTGTCAGGACAGTTCAGTCCCTAGAACTAAGGGAGCAACGACAGTCCTGCTTAATAAAACCAGAATGAATATTTCAATTTATGCAACAGACGCACACGGCCCCAAGAGGCCCAGAGACTCAGATGCTGCATGTGGCTGATCCTTAAAGGAGAGAGGGACAGAGACACAGTGGGTTGACCATCTAGTGGAGCCGCCCAGAACACCCTTTGCTCGGATCGCCTGGCCAGCAGACCAGCTTAGGAGTCAACTTGGGAAGACTGTGCGCAAAGCACAGGCTAGTCCAATTTGCCCCAAGAAGAGAGTCACACTTTCAGGCTGGGTCCAACTCCATTTTATTGTTTGCAAACAATAGCCAACAGAGGAGCTCTGTGCTCTAAGCAGTGTTGACCTTGAACGATGGCTGGGCTGAAACTTTTATGGATTCCACATTCCTTCTGGTCAGCGTGTCGCAATGTGATTGGTTACTGTTACTGCAAGTTTGCTTAGTTCCCTAGCAGAAAATTTAGCAGCTTCTGAGACATGCGCAGTTATCTAAATGATACGTGCTGTTTTGAGCTCAAGCAATGGAGAAGAAGCACACTTAGTTTTCACTACAATTCCCTCCTCAAGATGCTTTCTTCGAATTATACTTAATCTGTCTCTGCCATTGCTAGTCTCTGGTAATGTACAAACATTTCACGTTTTACAACTGACCGCACAGTTCGCTGTACAAGAGCTATAATACATGGTACTAGGCAAGGCTATAAGCATAACGTCATCATAGCAAGACAAAACACTAGGAAGGCCCCTTTGAGCCCTTTCAAATTTAGCAGCCAGGAAGTGAGATATGCACATAAGCCAATGGTCTTACGACAGTTACACAATAGCTCCGCCCATTGCCAATTAAACATGTTATCACTAATGCAGGTAGATATTCCTAACAAGCTAACTGTGCCAACATAAGCAGGATGGCAGCCCCCAGAATGAATATGTTGCTGTAAGCTTGTTAGCCGAACTTGTGATGTCTAGGCGGGACGGATGACTTCATCCCTGTCCTGGCACAGTCCTTGAAATTCAAGCCCGTTAATCTGGTAAGGTCCTTCCCATTTTTCTGTTAGCGGATCCTTCTTCCACTTCTGGAGCAGCACCTGATCTCCCGGCTGGAAGTCATGGATCGGGGCGTCTAAAGGCAAGCTCTGGAACGGCACAGCAAACCTGTGGAGGGATGACAAAACAGACTGCAAGGAGATAACATGTTCTCTGTGTTCAGTTTTTCCCAAATCAACAGTAACTTGTTCCCTCCACCCCACCGGCAAGACCCTGGGCGGCATTCCAAACATTAATGCGAAAGGGGACAATTTTATCCTGCTACGTGGTATGCTATGAATGCGAGTTAAAGCCAGTGGGAGCGCCTGGGGCCATTTTAAATGGGTTTCAATATAGATTTTTGTTAGCATTGTTTTCAAGGTTCTATTCATGCACTCCACCTGACCTGAACTCTGAGGTCTCCATGGAGTATGGAGCTTCTACTTAATGTCTAAGGCTTTGGCCACTTCCTGCACTACCGTCCCCACAAAATGACTATCCTGATCTGACTCAGTTGACTCCGGCAGTAAAAATCGTGGTATCAGGTCCTGCAGTAGGACACGCGCTACTGTCAATGCTGTAGCTGTCCTGGTGGGATATGCTTCCACCCATCCTGTTAGCTGGTCCACTAACATCAGCAAGTATCGGTATCGTCCAGACTTCGGAAGTTCAGCAAAATCAATCTGCCATGCTTGGCCAGGGTAGTAGGCCCATTGTCTTCCTCCCATAGGAGCGGGTGGTCGGGCTGGCTTGGGGTTCACTCTTTGACAGATTGGGCACTGTGACGCCACTCGTTGCGCTTCCAAGTACAATCCTGGTGCCACCATCTGTCGCACCAGCAAATCGCCCATTGCTGTGCCTCCCATGTGGGTGGAGGCATGGAGACGTAGGAGCACTTCTAGCAGCAAGGGTCGAGGCACCATAACTTTTCCTCCGGCCGCTATCCACCAGCCATTCTCATTCTTTACTGCATTGTTTTCCCTTGCTGCAGCATCGTCCAGGGGGGAGTAACGTACTATACAATCGTCTAAGAACAATGGAACTTCGTGTGCAGAGCCCTGGAATCCCACATCACCGCTCATTAGCGCGCTTCTTTGGCAGCTGCATCCGCTCTTGCATTTCCCTGCTTCTGGCATTCGTCGGCAGCCCTTCCATGCGCTCTTACGTGAACCACAGCTACTTCTTTAGGCAGCTTAAGGGCTTCTAACAACATTACAATCTGTGGTCCATTGGCTATTCTTTGCCCTGAGGCTGTAATGAATCCACGCTCCTTCCACAATAGTCCATGAGCGAAGGCATAACGGGAATCAGTGAAGATGTTTACGCTCTTGTCTGCGCCTATCTCTAAGGCTCTAGTCAGGGCAGTCAGCTCTGCTGCTTCTGCCGACCAGCTTGCAGGAAGCTTTTCTTTCCACACTGTTTCTGTCAAGGTCACTACAGCACAGCCTGTGTGCCTAGTGCCTTTTACTACACTACTTGAGCCGTCCACAAAAAACTCCTCCTCTGGGTTTTCAAGAGGATCATCTTTCAGATCTGGCCGAATCAGCACTGTTTGAGTTAACACTTCCAAGCAATCATGGCATGGTGGCCCCGGTTCTGGCAGCAAGGTGGCTGGGTTTAAGGCAGTGGTGTGTTTAAAAGTGAGTCCAGGCTTGGACAACAAGAAAATCTCATATCTGGACTGCCTGGAGGGGTTCAAGAACTTTCCCCCTTCCCCTCCAAGGATTTGAGGTACTCCATGTGGAGTGTGTATTTCCATGTCGGTTCCCATTACAATCTTTTGAGCTTCCTCCACAATGGTAGCTGTTGCTGCAACAGCTCTCAAACACGCAGGCCACCCTTTTGCTACAGGGTCCAGCACCTTTGAATAGCCCACAGGCTTCCAAGTTGGGCCCACTGGTTGGGTCAGGACCCCTGAGGCGACGCCCTTATTCTCGTGTACATAGAGTCTATAGGGCTTGCGCTCATTGGGGATCATTAAGGCTGGGGGGGCTGCATTAAAGCAGTCTTTAACAATTCAAAGGCATGCTGATTCTCTTTGGTCCATTTCCAGTTTGCAAGACCCTCTTTAGTAAGGGACTCATGTAGGGGTTTGGCCTTGCCCCCATAGTCCGGAATCCACATCCTACAGAATCCAGTTAAGCCTAGGAAAGCCCGTAGTTCTTTCGGAGTGGTTGGGGCAGGCATGTCCTGTATTGCTTGGATTCGATCCTTGCTCAAAGCCCGCACTCCCTTTTCAATCTCATAGCCCAAAAAGGTGACCTTTGGCTGACATATTTGGGCCTTCTCTTGTGAAACTTTATATCCCTTTTTTCCAAGAGCATTCAACAGGGACTCCGTTGCCCTTTTCCCCTTTTGCATATCAGGACTTGCAATCAACAAATCATCAACATACTGGAGCAGAGCTACCTCAGGGTGCTGCCTCTTACAGTTTTCCAAATCTTTCTGCAATGTGGTCCCAAAGATATGGGGAGCTGATACAAAACCCTGGGGCAACACAGTCCACAACAGCTGAGTTTTGTAATGGGTATCTGGGTCCTCCCACTCAAAGGCAAATAGTTTCCAACTGTCTTTATGCAAAGGGATAGAGAAGAAAGCATCTTTTAAATCCAACACTGAAAACACCTTTGCATCTGCCGGACCTTGTGTTAAAATGGTGTGTGGATTTGGGACCATAAGGTGATCCACAAGAACCTTCTTATTTACAGCCCTCAGGTCCTGCACTAATCTATACGAGGTGCCATCTGCTTTGGGCACCCCCAAAATCGGGGTGTTAAAAGGGGAAGAGCCCTCTACCAACCAGCCGTATCCTTTGAACTTTTCAATTAATGGCTTTAACCCTATTCGGGTGGCTTTCTTCAGGGGATATTGCTTCACACACACAGGGCCCTCTCCTTCCTTGAGAGGAATTTTTACTGGAGTCACGGACTTTGCCCGGGCAGGGGTCCCATCTGCCCACACACATGGATTGACACCTTCTAAGATCTCAGTCCCTTTTGCCTCTAACACCGTCTCAATTGCCCGGAGGGCCATCTGGTAATTTGAGCCCTGTTTCACCGGCAGCTGCACTACAATCTGATCACCACGGAAAAAAATTTCAGCCTGCAGCTTAGTTTGCACATCTCGCCCCAGCAGAGCAACTGGGCATGTAGAGATGAAACAACAAAGGCATGTTCCAGCATATTATTTCCAATCTTCGTGAGGAGGGGTTTACATACAGGTAGCTTGCTTTGTCTTCCCTCAATCCCTTCCACTACCACATGCTTTCCACTTTCCTTAGCTGAGGGGGGTTTCATGGGAATCATAGAAAACGTGGCCCCAGTATCCACCAGAGCCTCATAGTCTCTGCCACCAACCCTTATTTTCACCATGGGATCCTCTCGAGCCTTAGCTCGTAGGGTGGTGGCCTTAGATCCCGGTCCCCTTCAGCTAAAGCCCTCTCCAGAGGATTCTGCCCGCATCTGCCGACCCTCTGGCTGACTCTCCTTTTTCTTATCCTTCAACTGAGGGCAATCCCTCTTCCAGTGCCCTTTTTCTCGGCAATATGCACATTCATCCGTGCCTACACGTCCTTTTCCTTTCTTGGGGTACTTTCCCCTGCCTCCTTGCCCGCCAGCCTTCGGGTCTGGATTGCCGTTATGGCAGCACCCAGCATTGCCATCTCCTTCTGTCCCCTTTTCTCTTCCTTTTTCTCTGCAACCTGCTCTCTGTTCCCATACACCTTGTAAGCTATTTCCACCAATTCAGAAATAGGCTTTCCCGGCCCACCTTCAGTCTTTTGCAACTTTTTGCGGATATCAGGGGCAGCCTGTCCTATAAACATCAAATTCACCATCCGTTGGTTCTCAGGGGCCTCCGGATCAAAGTCACTAAACCTTTGAAAAGCTTCAAACAAGCGCCCCAAAAAGGCAGAGGGGTTTTCATCTTTAGGGGATCATCTCTGAAAGAACGGGTCTGGTTCTTCCAATTGAACAGGTCAGAAGTACTGAAGGGGACGTAGACAAAAGCTGTATCCCCACCCCCTGTTGCCACCTCCCTCATAGGAAATATATATTGGGGCTTGTTTTCGGGTAGGGGGGCGCAGATCACAGGGGTCTTCCATGTTGTATGGCTTGAGCTGGGGCATAAATCCCCTATCCTCCAGAACTTTCAGATGGGGGGTTTCAAGAGGAGCGGAGGGTGTCTTCCCCTCATCAGGCGAGTTATAAGGGGGAGGGGGTGTGCTTTGGAGACGGCAGCAGAGTTTGAGTTAGTGCCTGAGCTTCTGCTGAGCTTTTTCTCTCCCCCTCCTCATGTTGCTCCACTCTGGGAGTTTCTCTATGCCTGCCTTGAGTCAGATTAACTTCACTACCAGAATCCCATGACTCCAGGAGCTGGGGCTTAAAAGAAAATACCAAATTTGTTTTATTTACCAAATTTCATGAGACGCCTGATAAAAACATGACACCTGGTAACATAACTCCCCCCCCCCTCATTGTCATTTTGGCAAACGATGGGTCTAACCGGGAGCCGTCCACCCAGGTCCATTTCCCCCGGGGATGTCACTTTAAGTCCAAGTCAGACAGAGTTTGCATCTTGTGTAACATTCTGTAAGGAGTCTTGTGAGGGGCAAGCAGAGGGGGAGGGGGGAATTTGCTGTAACATGCGCAGATTCTCTTAGTGCACCCATTAAATGCATGTTCTTGGCTTCAGTGGCTCTGCCCATAGTCCCAGCAGAACTTACTGGCACCTGAGCTAACTCACCCTCTTCCCTGGGAGGGCAAGGGTCCCAGCGCAGGGGCGGGGAAATGTGGCTCTCTCTGTGCATGCCACATTAACTCTGAAAGTTTTACACGGCTCTAGGGGAAACTTCCACAATATCCAGAACTACAGCTGATATACTGCAAAACTAGCTCATGAAACATGAAAAGAAATGTGATGTCCTTTGAAGAAAATAGTCTTCCCCCTCTTTTCTAACAGGGGGAAATATTAAGAGTACGTATTGATTTGCTCTCCACAACAGAATGAAATCCTCCCTCACCGCTCAAAAAAAATCAGTATTTCCATTTTGAGTCCCCTTCCCTGTCAAAAAAAAAGGTTCCAAAAAGCAAATAAATACTAGAATTTTGGTTCAAATGGCATTTTCCATTAAAAACAGATTTGACCAAAAGTTTTCAGCCAGCTGCAGTTTGAATGTTAACTATTTTTCAGTGAGGTTTGGCCACATCAGCTCAGAAAAACTGAACAGAAACAGGCTCAGCCTATCCTCTGATTGTGTTTTCCTTTGGGTCTCCCATGTGGAAACAAATAATACTGATTACCAGCCTACGTCTAGATGGCAGGCTTCTTTTGGAAGAAACTTTTCCAGAAGAGAGCTTCCTGAAAAGCGTCTTTCAAAAGAGACTGTCTATACAGAAAAAATCAACAAAAAAGCAATGTGCATCCACAAAGATAGCGTCCACATTAATTGGCCGCTATTGCGTATTTCAGTTGTGATTACTGTGGATGGAGTGGCCACCAGGCCACCTGTATTTCTTCCTGGAGGCCTCGTCTGTCAAAAAAGACCTACTTTCTTCCGTGTCTACACATGCCTTTTTCGGAAAAAGGCTTCTTCCTTATAGAATGAGGTTTACCGCCGTCGGAAAAACCCCTCCGTTCTTTCGACTTTCTGTCGATAGACTACAATAGCAGTGTGGACGTAAGTATTGTTTTTCCGGAAAAACAGCGGTTTTTCTGGAAAAACTCTGCAGTGTAGACATACCCTGAGACTGGGATAGGACAAAGGCAAGACTGCACCCAGTGCCCCAGCCTGGCAGTAGGGTGTGCTACAACACTGCTACTGCCATGGTTCAGATGAGCTCTAAAAGCAAGGTCCTCAGGGATCATTAAGAACACAAGAGCTGTCATAGTGGGTGAGACCATTGTTCATCTTGCTCAAGTATCCTGCCTCTGACAATGGTCCAAACTGGAGTTTATGGAACAGGACAATTATGAAGTGACCCAACCAACTTTCACTCCCAGCTTCTAGTACTCAGAGGTTTTTGCATCACACCAGTCATGGGGGGTTGCATCCCTGAGCCTCTTCCCTCGCAGTCATTGATGGACTGATTTCTCTTTTGAGCCCAGTTACAGTTTTGGCCAGCACAACATCCTATGGAATGAGTTCCACAGCTCGCCCCGCAGGAAAACTTTTCTCTAATATATAGTAAGGATAAAGATTAAAACTGCTTGTGCGCTTAGCAATGGGAATTACTCTGACCATTAGGTGTCGCTGTTGCTCCTCTGCACAAACAGCTGAGAATTCGTATTTACTTTACTTTGATTTGAAGCTCTTTGGGAACAGGGATGGTCTTTTATGATGTATTCTTTGTACAGCTCCTGGCATAACAGGGCCCTGACTTCTGATCCATTTGGTTTGAGCACAAACCAGTTTTTCCAGTTCAGACTAACTTGGCTACCCCTCTGAAGCTTCTCAACAATAATCTGCGGTAGGCCAGAGAGGTCACAACCGTTGTGTTAGTTGTTACACATGTACGAAGTAAGTATTGCGCTCTGCCTCAAAGAGCTACCAACCCAAACACAGGATAAAACACACATGGAGATACACAAAGAGGAGCAAGACAGCAGGGAGAACGAAAAGTACCTACTGGTACAGAAAAAGGCAGCCGCCGCATTTATCGGGCTCCCAGCAAATGAGACACAGGAAAAGGGGAAAAGTTGATTGACAAAAAGTTGCCTTTTTTCAACATGAAATTCTGACAGGACCCTTGTTTCATTTGAAGTTTTCTAGTTGTTTTGAAACAGCTTTCTGCGTCCTGAACACTTTGACTAAAAAAAGAAAATTGACTCCCATCGTTTGCCAAAATGACAGTGAGAAGGGGGGGTTATGTTACCAGGTGTCATCTTTTTATCAGGCGTCTCATGAAATTTGGTATTTCCTTTTAAGCACCAGCTCCTGGGATTGTGGGAGATTCTCAGTTTCATTACAGAAAGCTTTTAGCCTCATAATTAAAAAAAAAAATTGACAGCACAACCCAGGTGCAACCAAAAGGCACGGAAACCAGAATTCATATAGAAACAACCCAGGCGGTATAGTTTTCCTAAACAGTGGGCTTTCCCAGAAATTTGGTTTAAGGTACATCGACTCCAGCTAGGCAATTCTCGTAGCAGAGCTGTGTATCTTAAGTTGAATTTCTGGAGTAGGGTAGATGTGGTATTAGAATAAACACAGAGGTGACAATATTTGTGCCTGCACTTAACTTTAAGCATGTGCGTGGTCTCATTGCCTTCAAAAGGATAATTTATGTGCGGAAAAAAGTAGGTAAGTGTTTGCAGGGCCTTAGTTTGTAAATGATTCAGGTGAGACTTTCCATTAAAACTCTGTAGGAAGCCATTTCAGAAGCTGTACAGTAGTTCAGTAATGTTCACAAGGTGTAAGTGTACGGCACATTTGTAGCTATACTTAAAAAAGGAAAATTAGGAGATGAAGGAAGACAGACTAATTGCATAATTACAAGTATAATTGCAAATATATAGAAGCTCCAGGGGGGGTAGCCCAGTTAGTCTCTACATGTTTTGTTAGTCTATAAAGTGCTACCAGACCATTTGTTGTTTTTTAACTTTATCTTGTAAATATTTAGTATTTTTGACAATAGCACGTCACACTTACTATACAACTTGATGAAATATCTTTTCTATTACAGTGGGATTTTTAGAAACACCTACATCATTTAAGAACTGAAAATGTTACCCCTCATGTATATCTGCAGCATTACGGTCCTTATGGAAAACATAATCTAAAAATAGCTATTTAATATTGAAATATTTCTCCCCAGTCTCCAAAGTATCAAGATTTGTAAATGATTTAATATCATTTTCAGGGGACTCACAAATTAGTCCTTATGTGGAAAACATAATCTAAAAATAGCTATTTAATATTGAAATATTTCTCCCCAGTCTCCAAAGTATCAAGATTTGTAAATGATTTAATATCATTTTCAGGGGACTCACAAATTATAATACTCAGTTTACATCTTTAAATTACACTATATCCACATGGCTCTTTGTATTTTCAATATTCCAGCAACGTGTTTTGTGAGTCTCTAAGCTGCTGCAGGACTATTCGTTGTTTTTTAAGTTGTTCCTGAGTCTCCACGCTTTAGTGGAGCTACAGGGCAATAACTTGCCCTCTCTCCTGTACTCGAAGCAGATCACATCCTCTCTGTCCCCCGAAAGCTTTCTTGGTTTTGTGTCCATTTCAGCAGCCAATTAAAAAAAAATCCCCTTCACTCCCTCTACCATTCCCACCGACCCACCCTGTTTTGGACAGGCTGTTTCCATTTCTTCTCCTTCTCCTCTGGCTATGGTTCCTACATACCTCAGAGATACTACGCTTCCCTCCCCCTACTTCTACCATACACAGGGGTTAGTAACCCCCCTCCCCCCTTCATCAGTACCTACCATCTGCCACAGTCTCCATCACCCTCTACCTATAGTTGGATGAGCCTCCCACATTGCCTGTGCTCACTCTTCCTCAGGCTCACCCCATGTACTGCTCTCTGCCCCCTAACTATGACCCACTCACTATGTACTGTTACCGCAGCAGTTTGCTGGCTTTCCCCCAGTACGTATGACATAAGTAGGAAGGGTGTCAGAGCTGTACTTTTTGCACTTATGTTCTCATGGTTAGATGCTCAGAGGCTATGAAGTTTTCTGGCACATGCTGCACTCACAAACTAAAGGGCACTCTCTTCCGTTAACAGAGTCCAGTTGCCAAATGCACAGGGCAGTAAAGGCTTTTCCATTAGCTAAGCCCTGCCATATATAAAGCACAGAGCTGCTCTCTGACTCTGGATACTGTTTCTCTGAGCTATCTCTGCTGCAAGTCAAACAAAAAAAAATACCTTAGAAAAATGGAATCCTAAGTAAAGAGTGAGGTACCACATTGGGGCAAAAATAAGAAATGAAATCCACTTACTGAGGTACTGAGAACATTGTGTTGGCCTTGAAGAGGAACCAGCTCCAGGAATATTCAAATCAGCATAGACTATTTCTCCAGCCATGGCAAATACAGAGGAAGGTGTGAGCGTACAGCAGGAGGTGTACTCCTAAGACCAATCTCACGTGTATGTCTGCTCTCTGCACATTTCTATTCTGGTCTGTGCAGGATCGTAGACCACGATCATCACCAAAGTACCTGAGACTTCTAGCAGTGCATTGGGCAATGTGACTAACATCTGTCACATATTTGTTCTCTCATCACCTCCCCAGAAGGAGACGTGCACTGGAGTGAGCATCTTGGTTTGGTAAGGCGTGGGAGGGTTTGTTTTGCTTTTTCATATAATATACCTCTTGTGACATGTATGAGAGATGGCAAGGTCAAGGAAATGTGCCCTAAACTTGGAGTGAAAGATGGTGACATTTGTGATGAGCCTTAGTTCTGCAGGGAGTTGGTTGCTGTCATAACCATGAGGGTTGGCCAGCAACCTGGGGATTAAGCGGTTAACATAGCCAGGTATCTGGTCAGCCAAGGATAAGGCAGGTAGGGATTTCAAACTGGGAGAAAGGAATTTTTAACTTTTCCCTCCCTTGTCTCTGAGCCAGTTTGCTCTCTAGAGACTGAGGGAGAGAAGAAGACACGTCTCCCTCCAAGAAAAAGACTCTTCAGAATGTGTAAGTAGGGTAAAGTGTAGATAAATCTGTCAGGTTTTATTATTTTCTGGTTTGGGAATTTGGATCTGATGTCTGTGCTGTTAGAAATGGTTTTTTCCTCTGTTTTGTACTAATTTTTGGCCCAATATATATAATCCCATATATTAATTGGTGGCTCTTACCATCTAGCCATTCCAACTATGTTTGTAACTATGATTTTGTTTTGATAATAAAAGTTTATTTCTTTTTTTTAAATGAACCGGTATTGGTTAATTTTTGTGTCCTGGTTTTACTTTAGGGCTAAGATTTCCCAAGTGATCTCTCCCCTGGTTTTTTTCTTACAAATACTTGGCTAGTAGCAGCAGTTTTTATTCTCCAAAGTCCGAGTATTAGGATTTTTAGGGGAAGTTTTTGTACCAAAGTCTGTAGAGATAAGGTTTTGGGGGTACTTTTGGCAGAGCCGCCCCCCCCCCCCCCAACACACACACACACACACACACTTCTGCATTCATCATGCTAAGGTGGGGAATCAGCCGTGATAGTTGCAGAGAATGTTCTGTCTCCTTCCCAGACAAGCTTTGCCCTTATGGTTGCGAATTCCAGCGAGCCAGAGGAATGGACTTGTCAACTGGTTTTCTTCCCAGAGCCTTAGATGATTATTTAGATACCCAGGGCCCAGGCCACGAAGCCCTCTGAAGACAAGGACAGGCCTTGAACACCCTGACAGTTGAGAAGTTTTTCCTAATGTCCAACCTAAACTCCCTTGCTGCAATTTAAGCCCATTGCTTCTTGTCCTATCCTCAGAGGCCAAGACAATTTTTCTCCCTCCTCCTTGTGACACTCTTTTAATGAGGGAATGATAATGATAATGAGGGAAACCCATTATCATGTTCCCTCTCAGTCTTCTCCTGAATATAAATAATATATATTTATAAATATGCCCACCCCTGTTTAAAGTTTACAGCTTTTTAGTTGATGTCAGCACTTTTCACATCACAAAACTCCTTAAATCAGCCACGTACAAAGGGAAAAGAAGATGTGACCTGTCCCTGACTGTACATGTCAGAGCAAATGGGAACTGATAAGGAGATAGGGAGATCACTAGCGACTGCTGGGGTAAAACATTGAGCATCTCGGCTGCACCTCTCCGGGTTTCCTAAGAGGTACAGACACCAGTAGAGGATTTTGAAAGGCAAAAACTCTTCTCTGCTACTATGGATGCAACACTGCACACATTAAACAATGCTAGAGCAAGTCTCCAAACCTGCGGGATGGATGGGCAACAACCCAAAAAAGAAACAGGACCACTGCTCTCGATTATCCACATATAGCCGCCAGCAAAGGAGCAGAGGCAGAGTCAGAAACAGCCACACAGGCCACAAAACCAAGACCAACGCATAACATGGCAGCCATCTACATCCAGTCATCTGTTCCCACGAAATCTCATGATCCCACCTACGTGTTTTGTTAGTTTATAAAGTGCTACCAGACCATTTGTTGGTTCTTTATGGTTTTACACCACACCAGTCATTCTGACACTTTGGTTGAGGGTTTGACACCCCTTACTTGACAGGATCATAATGACCACAACCTGCTTCCATATGGGTCTATTCAGCCTGGACCCACTCACAATGTACAGATGGGTACTGGAAATAATTTCCCAGGACTGTTCCATTCCCTTCCTATCCTTCCCTCCTACAAAACCCCCGTCCCCATCCCTCTTCCAAGACCCTTTCCATGAAATGCTCTTACAAAAGGAGATATACAACCTCTTTCATCTACGAGCCATAGAGAAGGGACCATCTCAACACAGGGGAAAGAGATTCTATTCCCATTTCTTTTTGACTCCCCAAAAGACGGGGGGGGGGGGGCGGTGAAGGCCCATTTCAGACTTATGGCACCTAAACAAATTTTTAAGGGAGCAACACTTGACAGTGGTTACGCTACCAAAAATAATCCCATCACTAGGAAAAGGAATTTGGATGTCATCCCTTGACCTACAAGATGCTTTTTTTCACATCACAATTCACCTAGCACACAGGAAATTTCAACGTTTCAATCTATGAGATCAACGCTATAAATATCATGTGCTACCATTCGGCCTAGCAGCAGCCCCAAGAGTATTTTCAAAGATGCAGTTGGTGGCAATTTTCCATATCTGGATGACTATCTAATAGTGGTGCCATCGATGCAACTAGCAGTGCTTCAAACAAATCGCACAAGCCTCCGTTCAACACGCTAGAGTTTCAAATAAACAAGTAAAAAATCTCACTTGGCCTCAACTCAGCAATTAGAGTTTACAAGAGCAGTTCTAGACTGCATTCATGCCAGGCCAGGCTCCTGCACCACGTGTTTTAAGCATCCGCCTCGCTGGCTCGATCCACCATAAACAGCCTCAAAGTTTCGGCCAGAAAACTCCCCACATGTTTTCATCTGCACAGACGCCAAGTAGGGAACTCCCTCAGCGTCCCCAAAACGGTAAAGTGATCCCTAGAGTGGTTACAGAACCTAGGTGCAAGAGTGTAGACCCTTCCTTCAGTCATCATCCCACAGATCAGAGGTCGGCAATAATTTTTGAGCAAAAAAACTACTTCAGAGGGGAAGGGGCAGGGCCTTGGATGAAAGGGGTGGAGCCTGGGATGGAAGGTGCGAGTCCTTTAAATAGAGGCAGTTGACATGGCTCGCATGTCTCTGGCTCCCAGGCCATGGGCTAGCATGGGGCTGGATCTGCGAACCCACAGGGAAACCCATCTCAAAGAACACCAGTTATTGCACAAACCTTTTGTTTGTTTGTTTGTTTGTTTGTTTGTTTGTTGGCAATGTGTATGTGAATTTGAAAACTGCTGACCAATTAAGAAAACATATTTGGCCAATAATAATTGTTATTACCGCTAGTCCACAACTCAAACCCATCCAACACATTATACACAATCTGCAACCCATTTTAGAAAAAGATTTCTCACTGTCAGAGGCCTTGGGAGAAAAGCCTAGTCTTGCTTATGGACAACCCCCCAACCAGAAACAAATTCTTTATGGTTACCATGTTACACAACAATATTAGACTCCTTCAGAAACCCAGCCCTGCAATCAGCACCGGTGCCAACTCCGCCCACATATCTATACAAGCAAATTCATCACTGGCGCCAACAACATAAGCCACCAAATCAAGGGATCATTCAACTGCACATCCAGTAATTTGAACTATGCCATCAAATGCCAGCAATGCCCCACTGCTATGTATATTGGACAGACTGGACAGTCTCTACTAGAAAGAATCAATGGACATAAATCAGGTATATGTAAAGGGAACATACACAAACCTGTTGGAGAGCACTTCAATCTACCTAATTGCTCTTTAAAAGAGCTCCAGGTGGCCGTCTTGTCACAAACAAACTCTACCAGCCAAATACACAGAGACATGTTGGAATTACAGTTCATCAGCAAGTTCAATTCTCATGCTAGTCGACTCAATCAGGATGAGGGGGCCATTACCAACCTAACAGTCAGTGAAGGTGCAAACAGCTCTTTGTGTAGATTCCTGTGTTAGTAATCCCCCATCTATTGACTTTGAGCCTTATCTGCTTTGTTTTAATTGGCCAATCTTCAGGTGCTTACTGATGACCCTTCTGCCTTCCTGGTTTTCCCTTTGATTTTTTTTCATAACTTCTGTTCCTTGCCCCCCCCTCCCCCCCCCCATCTTTCCCCCTTCTCCTTTTTCCCCTTTTTATTTTGGGTCTGCACGTCCTAAACTCAAAACTCCGGTCATCTGAAGAAGTGGGCTGTGCCCACGAAAGCTCATGAGCCCATCTACATGTTTTGTTAGTTTTTAAAGTGCTACCAGACCAGTTTTTGTTTTTTAAGTTTATTCTTCTTTAGTTCTTGTTCTAAAGTGTTGCAATTAAAGAAGCGAGATGGTTCATCCCAGAACAGCTGCATTTCAGTGGCAGATGAATGACTACACCAGACAGCCTGATCCTGCAATAATTATTCAGATAAAACTCACAGAAAAGTAAATGTAGAAAAACTAACTGAAACTTCCAAACTTTTTCTATATGCAACTATTTGTGTATATGGCATTTGCGGTTGTTAACAAATGTGCTGTGTACAAAATGGCAGGTGGTACACATAGATGTGGTTTGTAATTATAAAACAATTCTTGTGGGTGGAGCGCTGGCAGGAGGCATTGAACCTACAATTTCATGCTCTAAATACATATGATGCTAATGCTTGTTCTGAGGTGTAGCCAGTAGAGAGATTCAACATACTTCTGGAAAAATGTGAGTTACTTGTGCACAGTAATGCCCGCAAAGTTTGCAGACATAAGTTTTGTGGCCAGTTTGCAAAGCTGCTTTGAATTAGAGCTGTTCAAAAAAATTTTCTTTGAAAGGTTTTTCTATAAAAAGTGACTTTCCAACCAAAATGATAATATTCACAGCCCGAGTTCATGCTGGGTTTTTAAAAGTCTTTTTGCTCGACAAAAATTGATTTTTTTTGTGAACTTTGGCGAGAAAAAAATCCAACTCACTTTTTCAGCACCCCACCCACCACACCTCTTTCCGCTAAGGTGCGTCTACACTGCACCAAAGGTTGGAGGAAGATACGCAATTTGAGCTACGCAAATTGAGTATCTTATTTCAAAATTGCTTATTCCATAATTTGGCACTGTCTACACAGCACCCACCACATTTTGAAATAACCCACTATTCTGAAACATCCCTTACTCCTCAGGGAATGATGTTTACAGGGACGGTGGACTAGCGAGACCATTCTATTTCAAAATTATGGGCTTGCTGTTCAGCTGCTGGATAGCTACTTGGGGATAACTCCGTATCCTGAAATAGTGCTGCAGATGCAGCCTTTAGAGAAAAATGAAAATATTATTCCCCCCACAAAGACTGAATATAATTTTTTTTAAGTAAAGATACCTTTGTGAACTGTTCCCTTGAAAAAATGTAAGGACAAAATTTGAATAACACACATAAAAGACAGTTTTTTGCCCATAGTTTTTACAATATGAATAGACAAAATGATGAGAGAAAGGAAGATTATTCCTGTTTGATATATGGGAACTAAGAGAAGTGATCCCAAGATACCCGCATATAAAAGCAAATAAAAAGATGGGGCCATACTTTGTTTCAGAACATGGTCTGCATCTATGATTCTTTGGTTTAACTTTGTTTTCAGTTCACACCAGATAATCTTCCTCGTTGTAAAGTTCTGAGGTGCCCAGTCTCATGAACACTTAAATTATTGGCTTCCGGTTTGTGTCTATGCACGTATCTAAGCTTCCTGTGTGGTTGCTCAGCACAGCCCCCCCCCCCCCCCGAGGAGGTGTCATTTCTGCTGTGGGCCTATGCGTTAACTTGGACCATCTAGTTCTTGTCTTATTTTTCTAACCATTTGCTAAATGACAAAACCCATAAGAGAAGGTGCAGGCTGAGGATGCTTACACAATACTAACCATCCAGCTTCAGAAAAGAAATATCAGCTGCCCAGAACCAAGGTAGACTAGTGATTGCACTTAGCGCTTTACATGTTTCAAATCACTTAGCACTAATTAGGAGTGGGTTTTCATAAGTGTGAAATACTAAGGCTCGGTCGACACAGGTTCTATATCACTACTAGAAGACTTACCCAGTGTTGCCAGTCTGAGATGGCAGGGGTCATTTATGCCTGCTTGCTGGCTTCTCCCCGAGCCAGCCCAGGGCAATGGGGCTTGCCCGCTGGCTTCTGGCTGGGGTAGGGAGTGGTGTGTGCTGTCTGGCCACCGGCTTCAGCCCAGGGCTGGGGAGGAGGGCTGGGCTGCACTGCTTACTACCTGGCTTCAGGCTGGGAAGGAGTATGCTGTCTGCCCACTGGCTTCAGTCTGGGGCAGGAAGGGCCACCGCCTGCCCTTCAGCTGCTTTCTGGGGCTGGCCCAGGATAGTGTGTGTGTGTGTGTGGGGGGGGCTCTGTGGCCCTTCCAGTAGCTTTTCCCTGGGTGGCAGAGGTAGCACAGCCTACCTGGTGGCTGTTCCACAGAACCAACCTGGAATGGTGGGGGGCTGCACAGCACGGTGGGTGAGTGGTTAGTTCCCAGAAGGCAGCTCAAGATGGTAGGGCTGGGGGTGCTTGCGGCCCCTCAGTGGTCATTCATGAATATATCTGTCCCTGCTCTCACACCCCTCCCTTTCCCTTTGAGGTGGAACAATCCCATTCCAGGCACATTCCATTGTCCTGGTACAACCAGACACTGACTTGGCTTTAAGTTATGATATGCGGAAGCTGCGCACTGTACTTGGTGGCACTAGCGCTTACCGTTCAGGAGTTCTTGAACAAACAGACTCACAGATAGATGGACACACTGGCTGTGTCTACACTACAGGGGTTTTGCTCAAAACCCCATGGAGCGTCTACACCTCAAGTGCATTTTTGTGCAAAAAAAAAAAAAAACCTCAAACAGTAAATCAGCAGGACAGAGGGCTTTTGCTGGTAGAGTTATTCCTCTCCCCATGAGGAATAATTCCTTTTTGTGCAAGAGTTCTTGCACAAAAAGGTGTGTGTGGACGCTCAACAGCGGTTTCTTGTGCAAAAAGAGCCTATCACAAAAAGCACAGGTGTTCTGATGGCTATTCTGTGAATGGCAATCAGAACTTTCTTGTGCAAAAGCGTCCATGTGCGTCCAAGAGCTCTCTTCCACAAAAAAGCTTTGTGTGCAAAAAACCCTGCAGTGTAGACAAAGCTATTGATAGGCACACAAACCCTCTAAAACATATAGTAGATAACTATTTCAGTTTTGGAGAGTGTATATAACCAATATAGTAATACCAGTACAACCCTAGTGTGGATGCGTTGTTACAAGAAAAATGTGCCTTACAATTGCGTAACTTAGGGTATGTCTACACTTGCACCTTATTTCAAAATAGGGATGCAAATGCAGCAATTCGAAAATGCAAATGAAGCCGGGATTTAAATATTCCATGCTTCATTTCCATAATCGCATTCTGGCGCTATTTCGAGTTAGTGCTGTTTTGAATTAACAGACGTTGTGTAGACACGGTTATTTTGAGAGAAAACCCTTCTCTCAAAATAACCCTTATTCCTCGTACAACGAGGTTTAACAGTTATTTTGAGAGAGGGGTTTTCTCTCAAAATAACCGTACCCTCTGAATTGTAGGAGACATGCTCAGGCTAGTGCTGGAATGTGGCCACAGCAGGAGGTTCTGCATGAGCAAGACTCCGCAAGAAAATGCTCATCAGAAATCCTGATTACCGGTTCAGGGCTGTTAGCTGTTAGGATCAGATAATTCAGGCTGCCTCGTACCACCTATACGGGGGTGGCCAATCTGTTACAGGCAAAGAGCGAAAATATTTGTGCATATAGAGCAAAGAGCCAGGGGAGAAAAGTTGCTGAGCAAAAGGAAAAAAAAAAAGGGAGCCTCCCCCCCCCCCCCAGCTGCATTTGGTGAAGAAAAAAAAAGGCTGCCTCTTTAAGAAACACAGTTACAGGCTTTTTGGCCACATCAGGCTCCCACTGACTGCTACCATCTTGAAAATGCCACTTTGAATGGCAGCGCCAGACAGCTCACCTGCCCGGGTGAGCATAGGGAGCCAGGAGGTGGGGGCTGCTTTCAAGGGTGCAGGGGTGGCTTTGTGAGTTGCACTTTCGGGTGGGGGGGGAGCCACATGCAGCTCACGAGTCACGGGTTGGCCATGGATGGCCTATACTTTAAAAATGTAGGTGCATTCTTACAGGGATATAAAAACAAAAAATTGAAATCATGGTCTAACTGTACAGGCTGGTCTGAGGCCTCGTTCTTAAGCAAAGGCCTTTGGCTAAGCAGCAGGGGCAATCATAAGCTGGGAAACATGCAGTCACCGCCCCACGCATCCCAAACCAGTTACACTGAAGCTCTAGTACATCCATGCTTTGGAGTAGGGATTTTAAATTTGACTGGGGTGTGGCCTGGTGTCACATGTGAGCTTTCTGCTGCTCCTCTGAAAAAACACCCGGAATTTAGCCAAGTTCTAGGCCTTTCCAAAATTTAGCTGCCAAAGATTCCAGCTATACTGAGCATGCTCCAGCCCTTCACAGCCCACATGTGTGACTGGCCTTCTCAAGTGCATCCCCCACAGATCAACTGAGCATGCTCCATCCCAGGGCTGAGCACTGCAAGACTTTCCTCAGGATTGTTGCCCTGGGCAGCAAAAGAACTGAGAGCAGAGAGAATCCAGTGGTAAGAGGAATGTCTGACTTGAAATACAAAGGGAGTGAGAAAGGGGATAGGGGAGGAAAAGGTTACAGGCGACAGAGAGGCTGGCTAGGTGCAGATGCAGAGCTGTCCAGTGACGGGGTTGTGGGGGAGAGGTTCAGGGGCAAGAGGAGGACGGGAGGCAGAGATGAACCTGAGGGGAAAAACAGGGGCAGAGGGTCAATAACCACTAAACCGCATACCTGCCCACAACCTGGTATTCTGCAGTTTTCTCTTCTTGGTTTGTCTTGAAGTAGCTCATGCCTGCATACTCGACTGGCTCTGTTGATCTGTTTTTTCACTTCTCTGGGTGGGTATTTCAGTTTTAGGAATGCTCTCTATAGATCCTGTAGGTGTCTCTGTCTGTGCGATTGGAGCAAATATGATTGTATCTTAGGGCTTGGCTGTAGGCAATAGATGGAGAAATGTGTCTTGGGTGGAAGCTAGAGGCATGTAGGTGAGTTTAGCGGTCAATAGGGTTCCAGTATGGGGGGGTGTGTGGAAATTTGTCCATCATGTGCTTGCACTGTAGTGTTAAGGAAGTGGATCTCTCGTTGTGGACTGATCCAGGCTGAGGTTGATGATGGGGTGGAAGTTGTTGAAATCCCTGTGAAATTCTTCAAGAGTCTCCTTCCCGTGGGTCCATATGATGAAGATGTCGTCAAGGTAGCGTCAGCAGAGTGAGGTGATAGAGGGTGAGAGCTGAGGAAACTGAGCTCTGAAACTGAGCTGAGCCAGACGAGTACCCAGACATTAACTACATCAAGACAGGCTGTGACAGGGTGTACCAACCCTGCACTGGCAGTGAAGGGGTTAACCAGGCTTGGTGGGCTGAAAAGGCCCCTCCCCTGAGGCCCTGCTGGGCATGCTCCAGTTTCCAGGCCAGTATAAAGGCCGGTGGAGCAGCTCAGTCAAGGCTGACCACCGCAGGGGAAGGAGCAACCGCCCCCACTGGACCAGCAGGAGCCGCGGTCGCAGCTGTGGCTGCACCAGCCAGAGCCGCCGCCCGAACCGGAGCCATTGCAGCCACTGCTGCACCAGCCAGAGCCACCGCAACCACCACACCAGCCACCGACCGCCACTGCTGTGCCAGCTGCAGCTGCCACACCAACCGCAGCCAACAGTGCAGCAACATTCGCCAGCCCAGGTGGGGACGGAGCCAGCCAATGGACAGGGGTAGGAAGCAGCCCAGGGCAGGGAGCATGAGGCATCACAGAGAGCTTGGCATACTTCGGGGGCAACTCCCTGCCAAGCCAGTGGTGGGAACCACCCACTGCTGACAGGGCCCTGGGCTGGGCCTGGTGGAGAGGGAGGACCTGGGACCCCCTATCCCCTTACCCTTGCACCCCAGAGAGGGGAGCCATTCTTGTGCATTATAGACTTGGCCATTGGGCCAGACTTACCCCAGACTGGGGAGTTATAGACTCAGTCTCTGGGCCATATTTACCTTGGACCGGGGCATTATAGACTTGGCCACTGGGTCAGATTTGCCCCCAAACTGGGGGAGCTGTAGACTCAGCTGCTGGGCCATATCTACCCCAAACTGGGGGGGGGGGGAGTTATAGAATTGGCTGTGGGGCCATATCTACCCCAGACAGGGTACATTATAGACTAAGCTGCTGGGCCAGACTTACTCCGTATGGGGTGCACGGGCCAAGAAGAGAAAAACAACAGAATTCTACTGGTCATCACCTACAGCCCAACACTCAAATCCCTCCAATGAATTATCAACAATCTACAACCTGTCCTGGAAAATGACCCCTCACTCTCACAGGCCCTGGGGGAGAGGCCAACCCTCACCTACAGACAACCCCCTAACCTCACACAAATTCTTTCCAGTAATCACACAGCATTCCTCCATCATAATCATCCAGGAACCTGCATCTGCAATCAGCCCTGGAGCCAACTCTGCCTACACATCTACGCTAGTGATTTCATCACTGGACCCAACCACAGCAGCTACCACATCAGAGGCTCATTTAATTGTACCTCCACCAATGTGAGCTGTGCCAGCAATGCCCCTTGCCATGGATGTTGGCCAGACTGGACAGTCTCTACAGGAAAGAATTAATGGACACAAATAAGATAGCCAAAAAGGCAACACACAGAAATCTGTTGGTGAACACTTTAACCTGCCTGGGGCATTCATTGATGGCTCTGTAAGTCACCATGTTGTTTTAGTCCAATTCCACAAGCCTAAAACCCAGGGAAGCCTTGGAAGTTAACTTCATTTACGAGGTTGGGACCCATCACAAAGGTATGAACATTGCCTGGGTAGCGCACTACATTCCACATCCTAGTGACTTAACCACATAAACAATGGGCGCTTAAGAACAATCTGCACCATCTCTATCAGCTTCTTCTGACATTAGCCTTCTAACTGACTATTTTTCCCCTTTTCCCCTTCCTTCCCCCCATTCCTTATTTATTTTGGAACTGGACCTTTATTAACTCCATTCATCTGAAGAAGTGGGTTGCGCCCACCAAAAGCTCATGACACTGTGTACATGTATTGTTGGTTTTTAAGGTGCTGCTAGACCAGTGTTTTTTCAACCTTTTTTTAATCAAGTACCCCTTTAAAAAAATTATAAATACCCCCAGTACCTACAGTTTTCAGACACACAAAATTTTTTTCTACCATTGCAACACATTTGTTTAAACAACTTAATCATAGCTGGGGTATTTTTTTGTAAGCAACCTTATAGGTAAGTATCCCAGGCTACTGGTACCTTCCAGCTGCTGTAAAACTTTTCTGATAAAAGTTTCTTCCCATGTGAGTTCCTGAACACCACAAAATACCTCTAACCTAGCTCATTTCTAATGGCTGATAGCTCAAGGACTGAGGCATCCCTTTGCCTTGTCAATCCTGTCTGGGTCTCCCCATAAACACACTGAGCAGTGACTGTCTGGCACAGCAGCAGCGACATCTAGCGGCCAGACAGGGTGAGCATTGTTGGCTACAGAGTTTTGGATTGAATTGCATTTCATGTTTCTGTATCACACAGGTGTGAATCATTGTACAGCACACATGTCCATAGTGGTGTATGTATTTCGATATCTTTTATCCTTACAGAGCATAGAATCACAGAACACTAGAACTGAAAGGGACCTCAAGAGGTCATCGAGTTTAGTGCCCTGCCCTCACTGCAGGACCCAGTACCATCTAGATCGGTGTTTCTCAAACTTTTTTTTATAAAGTACCCCCTTAAAAATTATAAGTACCCCCCAGTACCTACAGTTTTCAGACACACATAAAAATGTTCCACCATTGCAAGACATTTGTTCAAAAACTTAATTGTAGCTGGGCGGGCGATGAAATTTTTGGGTGTAAAAAGTACAAAAATAATAAAGCGCTATAAAGCTTAAAACAAAAATTTAGTTTTCTCCAAATTCCAGTTGTGTTGATGTACCCCTCAAACTTCTCTCGAGTACCCCTAAGGGTACTCGTACCACTGGTTGAGAAACACTGATCTAGACCATCCCTGACAGGTGTTTATCTAACCTGCTCTTAAATATCTCCAGTGATGGAGATTCTACAACCTCCCTAGGCAGTTTATTCCAGTGTTTAACCACCCTGACAGGCAAGAAGTTTTTCCTAATGTCCAACCTAAACCTCTCTTGCTGCAGTTTAAGCTCATTTCTTCTTGTCGTATCTTCAGAGGCCAAGGAGAACAATTTGCTCCCTCCTCCTTCTGACACCCTTTTAAGTACTTGAAAACAGCTATCATGTCCCCTCTCAGTCTTCTCTTTTCCAAACTAAATAAGCCCAAGTCTTTCAGTCTCCCATCCTAGCTCATGTTCTCTAGACCTTTCATCATTCTTGTTGCTCTTCTCTGGACCTTCTCCAATTTCTCCACATCTTTCTTGAAATGCGGTGCCCAGAACTGGACACAATACTCCAAGCAAGGCCTCATCAGTGCAGAGCAGAGAAGAAGAATGATTTATTGGAACACTCAGATCTCAGAACACACTCCAGTTTCCATAAAATTAAACAGAAAATCTCAGCACCTTTGGTTGCGCCTTCCATATTCTTCATATGCAGCCTTTCTACAGCAAAAAGAAATAATGAACATTTATAGTTTGGGAAGGGGGGGGGGTTTCCAGCCAGAAGAGACCACTGTGATCACCTAATCTGACCTCCTACATAACACAGGCCATGGTTCTTCACCTATTAATTCTTGTATCCACATTCATGTGTACGACTGCTCTCATTTGCGTATCTTCTCCCAATCCTTTTTCCAAAAGACGTTATGCTGCTAAAAAGCCCCTTGTAGATGGAGCCATTTGTCAGGAAAACCCCTTTTTGCACAAGATCCTGTAAACCTCATTTTTTGTGGAATAAGGAAGGGATCTTGCAGAAAAGGGGGTGTTTTCCAACAAATGGCCCCATCTACATGGGGCCTCTTACCAGCAAAACCTCTTCTGCAAAAAGGACTGGAAGACGATCTGCAAATCGCGCTCAACTAAAAAAAACAAACAAAAGGCATAGCCTCAAATATTAAACCTTTTCTCTGTATTATCGGGTATTGCTCTGACATTGCCTCAGCGCTGCAGGTGCCCCTTTTCCATGTTCTGCTCCAGGGTGTTCAGGTTTGGAAGGAGGCGATCACTGTGTCTTATTCCCTGTGGTGTGAAGAACGCAGGCAGGGGAGAACCTAAATTCTCCACAAGCAACTCTCCCCTGCTTCATAAGAATCAAATTCTCTCCTCACAGGTTAGGAAAAACCAACGTGTTTGGGCAAGTCACTCTGAGTGACGCGCTTTGAAAGAAATGTTGCCCCTCCAGCTGGTGATGAAGCTAAGCAAGGCTGCCCACTCTCAGTCGCCCACCCGAAACCCAGCCCCAGCTGCTGCCCTTTCCTTTTTGCCTTGACCCCCACGGGCACAACCTGCTTCCTACCTCCCCTGCCAAAGCAGAAAGGCTCGGCTCCTCACTAGTATTTAGGCTCCTAAACTCCACAGAAACCAATGGACCTTTGAAGACGCAGGCCAAGAGTCATGAGGCTTGTGGGTGTCGTAGAACGGGCAGCAGGGAATGCTGGTGAGTGGGGCACTAGCCCAGAGCACAGTGACAGTCTGTGCAAAAATATCAGCCGGCTTTTTTTATTGAGGGGCCATATTTTGGACACAGCAGGCTACTAAGCACCTCACAGGTGCTATGGTAACCCAGCTGTGGCTGGGGTGTTCCATCCCAGGCTCCAACCTGCCATGGCCACAGGAGGGGTCCAAACCCAGCCCCAATTTTGCTGTGTCTCAAACACAGCCATGACCGGGGTGCCCCCCCCCAGCTACAACTCTGCTGCAGGTGGGGTACCCCAGCCTAGACCTGTGAAGTGGCTAGAGGTGCCACAGACCTTCCTTCACCCCTGGTCCCCATCCTGCTGAGGCTCAGACCAAATGCAGCCAGGGCACCCCCTCCCTGACCTGAACCTAGCCCAGGACTGGACCTGCCAAGGCTGTGGCACCTCTATCCAGTTTGAACCCAGCCACAGACAGTATTGCCACACCTGCCATGTTGCACCCCCCCCCCCCCCGTCACTGAGGTATGCCCCTCCCCAGCCCACAACCAGATCTGCTGCAGCACCCTTTCCCTGGCCTGTACCCGGCTCCTACCCGGAGCTGCTGGGACGGGGGCAGGCCTAGCCTGTGGCCACAGTAAGCCAACCCTTGTGCTATCCACTCCAACTGGTAGTTTACACTAATTCGCGGTGAGGGTGTCCACAGTCACAAGAGGATTTACACAGAGACAACAGATGCGAACAAACCCCCTTGAGTTCCTTCAGTGACACTGTGTGCGCAGAGGAGCCTTGGCATTTGTCTCAACGTGTTTCTAACCACCTGCCTGGGACCAGCTGGGCTACACAGGCTCCCTGGGTTAAGGTCACAGGCCACTGGCGATGAGGTCTGGAAATAGCAGCAGCCCCTCAATCAGCAACAACCCATGAGTGGCAGGGCATTTTCATTAGGGTTGCCAGATGGTTGAAACAAAAATACCGACTACCACCCCCCCCCCCAAAAAAACAGGAAAAAAATTCTGTTGAAGGGAAAAAAAGGGGGGGGGGAGACCAAAGCTGTTGAGCAAAAACAAAAACAAAAGGAACAGGGGAACCGTTGAGCACTAAGACCCAGGGGAAGCAGGGGAAGCATTGTTTCCCGTAGGTCTTTTGGACAGCGGCCATTTTGTGCCAGCAGCCTTGCGAACCAGGTAAGCTTGGGGGCTGGGGTTGGGGGGGCTGTGGTGTTGGGGGCCGGGGGGGGGGTCGGAGTGGGGGGGAGGCCGGGCGCTGAGTGTGTAGGGTTGCCAGGTGCCCAGGATCTTCACCTCCTTGCCAGGGAAAAATTCAGAAAATACCAGACATTTTAGGTGTCTGGTAATTCTCTGATTTTTTTTTACCAGACAGAAGGCAAAAATAACAGACTGTCTGGGTGAATACCAGACATGTGGCAACCCTAGTTTTCATGGGCAGGCCAGCTTTGGGACTTTGAAGTCCAAGGGCCCAGCCCCACCCTTTCAACACACCCAGCTCAGCGCTGGATGGAACATTTTTTAGGTTTAAACTTTGTGAAACTTCGGAGACAGAAGGGAAAGGAACAACCCAACCCAATTCCCCACCCCACTCCAGCAGCCCCAGAGTGTGTCTACATGGCAGGGTTTTTCTGGCAAAACGACACTTACGTCCACACTGCAATTGCATTCTTGCTACAGGAAGTGGAAAGAATGGAGGGGTTTTTCTGACAGCACTAAACCTCATTCTACAAGGGAGGGGCCTTTTTCAGAAAAAGACGTGTGTGGACAAGGAAGAGGGAGTTTTTTTGAAAGAAGAGGCCTCCAGGAAAAAGCCCAGGTGCCCTGGTGGCCACCCCATCCACAGTAATCACAACTGAAATGCTAGAGCGTGTCCAATCAGTGTGGACGCTCTCTGTCGAAAAAGCAGCTGGCTGTGTTGATGCACATTGGCCGTGTGGACATGCTCTTTTGGAAGAACACGTTTGCTGCAGTAGGTCTAGAACAGTGTGTCTTAAACTTTTTAAGACTGAGAAACACCAAACAATACATTTTTTTATGAGGAACACCAAGGATTATTTGCTAAGCAAAAAAATAAACAAAAACAAACAACAAACAAAAAAGGTTGAGGGAAAGTGATTGAGAAAGAAAATTTCGCCTGCCATGGAACACAGTTTAAGAAACTGCCCTAGTGGAAAAACAGATCGGCAGAAAATATGCAAATGAGATTGTGGCTCATGCAAATGAGTCCCTCATTAGCATATTTTTTGCAGAGAAAACTTGTAGGCTATGTCTACATTGGCGCAATCTTGCACCAGAAATATGCAAATGAGGCTAAGCGTGGAATATCACCAAGCCTCATTTGCATATCTAATGAGCCACCATTTTTGCAGAAGAGGCTCTTGCACCAGAAGGAGCTGTCTATACTGCCCCTTCTTGCGCAAGAAAAACCCTCTTGTGCAATGCCATTATTCCCAAAAATAATCAGCGTAACAGCATTGTGCAAGAGGGTTTGGTCCGGGGCAGGCTCCGGCGGGCGTTTGTCCACACGGCGGGAGGGGGGTTTGGCCCTGGGGCAGGCTCCCGCGGTGGTTTGGCTGTGCCGCGAGAAGGGGGGGTGTGTGTTTCGGCCCTGGGGCAGGCACGCACGGGGGTTTCGGCCCTAGGGCAGGTGCGCACGCAGGGGGGAAGGGAGGTGCTTTGGCCCCAGGGCAGGCACGCACGGGAGTTTCGGCCCTGGGGCAGGCGCGTGTGGGGGGCGGGGGGGGGTGTCATCCCCCTGAGGGGTCGCCTGAGTGGGCTTCCCTGCTCGGTGCGGGGGAGGGGGGTGTCAGGCCCGGCAGAGGTGTGCAACGGGGCTTCCTTCCTTCGTGGGGGGAGGGGGGAAGGAGAGTCAGCCCCGGAGGGAGCGTAGGATGGAGGCTTTCCTCCGTGTCTGGTGTAGGGGGACTCCCTGCCCCCGAACCTTGTTTCCTTTCCCCTGCCCCAAACCTGTCCCCCGCCCCCTTGTTCCCTCTCCCCTGCCCCTCCCCCCCGCTGTGGAAACCTGCCCCCCGGCACCCTGCCCCCCCCCTGCAGAAACCAGCACCCTGCTCCTCTCTGCAGAAACCAGTCCCCACCGGCACCCTGTCCCCTACTGCAGAAACCTGTCCCCCACTGGCACCCTGGCCCCTGCTGCAGAAACCTGTCCTTCTGGTACCCTGCCCCCTCTCCCCTGCCCCCACTGGCACCCTGTTCCCTGCCCCAGAACCCACTAGCACCCCTCCCCAGTACTGTGTCCCCTGCTCCCAAATGACTTTTCTATGGGTCAGTGACCCCTGACTCAAGGCAGGTTCCCTGCTATTCTCATAAATAAAGACAATGCAGAAACTTTTTTTGTTTGACAGAGTATTTTATTTAAAAATGAAGCCTGGCCAACAAACCCCCAGTTGGGGCCAAGCCCCCATCTGGCCACAACCACTCCTGCATTCCCTCTTCCCCAGACCCTACATGTGATCCTATCATACACTCGAGCCCCCCTCCCCGAGCCAGTGTCCCCTTCTCCACCTCCTCCTGCATCCAGATTTCCTCCCAGAGCTTGCACCGCTCACCCCTTCCCACACCCAAATCCCTCATTCCCACCCCGGAGACTACACATCCTGTCTCAACCCAGCGAGGGTCCGGCTAGACTGCAGGAGTTTTTCAGGATTCTGGAGATATCCCAGAAAAACTCTTCTGCATCCAGGGTTGCGTTTGTTCTTCCGCTTTTTTTAGTGGAAGAGCAAACTTGCTCTTTCGGTCACCCCATATTCCTCTTTCCACGAGGAATAAGGGGGCTTCCAAAAGAAGGGTTTTTTTTTCTGACATTTGGTCTAGTCAAGACAGGCCAAATGTTGGAAAAAACCTCTTCCTACAGAAGAATTTTTTTTTAAAACAGCAGTATAAGGATTGGGGATACTAAGTGATGGAAAGGAGGAGAATAGAGAGGGCGGGGCTTCGCGGAAGGGGCGGGGCTTCAGCGAAGGGGTGGGGTGGTAGATCTTGGCTTGGTCTGTCATTTAAAAAGTGATCTTGGGTGTAAAAAGGTTGGAGACCACTGATCTAGACGGTGCTGGGTCCTGTTGTGAGGGCCGGGAACTGTACTCAATGGCTTCTTGAAGTTCCTTCCCATTCTTCTGTGATTTACAGACCAGGCCAATCAATCCCAGACCAGCAGGGCTGGCGGCGGGGGGGAGGGGGGGGGCAGTCAAGCAATTTCTCTACAGTTCCTGTCTCTGGGCAGTTCCTGAGTCTCTCTAAGGGGCAGGGCTGCTCACACACTTTCTGGCAGTGCCCATGAGCAGTGGTTGGGCTGTGGCTCGTTGCAGAGCCCTGGGCTCTGATTGTCCAAGTGTCCCAAAGTGCTGGCTGGGGGAAGGACACCAGCTGTGTGGGGGGGAGGGGGCGGTGATGACACAAAGGCCTGTGGGGGGAAGGAGCGGGGGGGGGGGGGCTGAGCTCATGGAGATCCCCTGACATCAGCTGCAAGGCAGGGTAGCCTCAGAAACACCCCCCAGCTGTTTCTGGCTGTGTGGGAGCCCCCCAAAGAGGCGGGGCTGGACTTGCTCTGAGATCGACCCCCTTGGGGGGTGACCTGGGCCAGCCTGTGGGACGTCCCCTGAGACCTCTCGGCTGCCCCCCCGCTCCCAGTCTCACTGCTGATTGGCTGAGCAGGAGGCCATGGACAGGGAGGAGGTTTCCCACTTTCCCAGTGGTGACCCCAGCTACTCTTCCTTTGCAGGCTCTGCACGGGTGGGGTCTGGCCTTGGGCTGGCCCTGCGGGGGGACCTGCGGGCAGAGCCCCACATGGGCGCTCAGACAGCAGGGAGGTGAGCATGGGCGGCTGGGAGGGGAGGCTGTTTTCCTTTAGCGCTGGGGGGGAGGGTGGGAAAGGGGCGACTGGGGACCCTTGGGCAGGGCCTGCAGTGCAGGGCTGTGTTGGGCCCTTCCTCCTTCAGGGACAGGGGTCGGAGATGGGAGTTGAAGTCAAAACCTGGCTGTCTCTGGGAACAGGAGCCTCAAATCCCACCCCCACACCTAGAGTTACCAGGTAGGTTTAGAAAAAATACTGGACACACTTGATGGGGGAGGGGGACCACCCAGGAGGGGGCGGGGCTTGCCGGGAGTGGGGGTGGGGGCAGCGCCACTGACCGTGGGAGATGGTGGGGGCTGGGGGGCTGGGCTGGCGGGCTGGGGGGGGCAGCCCAGCTGGCCTGAGGAGATGGGGAGAGGTCAGGGGCAGCGTGCCTGGCTGGAGGAGATGGAGGGATCTGGGGGCGGGGCTGGTGGGCGGGAGATCAGGGGCAGCGCAGCTGGCCCAAGGAGATGAGGAGGGGTCAGGGCAGCATGGCTGGCTGGGGGAGATGGGGGGGGAGCCAGAGGGGCTGGCAGGTGGGAGGTCGGGGGCAGCACAGCTGGCCCAAGGAGATGGGGAGGGGTCGAGGGCAGCGCAGGTGGCTGGGGGAGATGGGGAGATCCGGGGGGGCTGGCGGGCGGGAGATCAGGGGCAGTGCAGCTGGCTCAAGGAGATGAGGAGGGGGTCGGGGCAGCATGGCTGGCTGGGGGAGATGGGGGGGAGCCGGAGGGGCTGGCGGGTGAGGGGTCAGGGGCAGCGCAGCTGGCCCGAGGAGATGGGGAGGGGTCGAGGGCAGCGCGGCTGGCCCGAGGAGATGGGGGGGGGGCTGGGGGCAGCGCAGCTGGCCGGGGGAAATGGGGGAGGGGTCGGGGGCAGGGCATCTGGCTGGGGGAGATGGGGGAGGGGTCAGGGGCAGCGCGGCTGGCCGGTGGAGATTGGGAGGAGGAGAACCAGCTGGCAGGAAGCAGGGGTGGCTGGGAGGGGGTCGGGGGCAACGGAGCTGGTCGGGAAGGGTCAGGTGGGGGGGGGGGGACTGACCTGGGCACGTTCAGATCCCGGGGCGATGTCAGTCCCGCGCACGGTCTGGAGAAGCGGGAATGAGTCCGGCTGTGGCTCCACCATGCGCTCAGGAGCAGGGACAGGGCTTCTCCTCTCCAAGGCGTCACACACAGCCAGGGCTCCCAGCGCCCATTGCACGCCGCCTCCCAGCCACTCCCCCCACCCCTGCCACGCTTCCGTCTGGCGCCCAGCCAGAAATCCAGCTGGAAAAACTGTATTTGCTGGATTTTTTTACCAGACAGAGGGCCCAAAACCTGGACTGTCCGGTACAATACCGGACACCTAGCAGCCCTACCCACCCCACACAACCTCCTCCTCCCCCACCATGGGATCCACATTGTCCCAGTCTGTAGAGACAAGGCCCTTCTCAAGAGCCATGCCCCATGGATCAGACTCGCTCCCCTGAGCACCAGGGCCCAGCCCCGGGGATGAGGGGGGAGGCTCGTTGGCACAGCCTGGGCACAGGTCTATTGACCCTGCCCCACCTCTCTCCCCCGCAGCGTGTCAGCTCCTGCATCACACCCAGAGTGTCCCAGGGGAGAGCCAAGGCCTCAGGGAGCAGCACAGCCCGGTTGTAAACTCCGCCCCCCCGCATTGGAGGTGAGTGACATCTGAGCTGGCCCCCTGCCCCCAGCTAGGGTTACCAGGTAGCCTCAGAAAAAATACTGGACACACTTGATCGGGGGGGAGGGGAGGACCTGGCTGGGAGGGGAGTGGGGTTGTACGGGAGGAAGGGGAGGAATGGGAAGCAGGGCTGAAGGGGGGAGGGTTTGGGGGCAGTGGGTCTGCCCGGGAGAGATCGGGGGGGGGCGGTGGGAAGCAGAGCTGGTTGGGGGGGGTTGGGGGCAGCAGGGTTGGCTGGGGGACAGCGGGTGGGGGCATCTGGCAGGAGTGGGGATGGCCAGGGGAGATCGGGAAGAGGAGAACTGGCCGGCAGGAAGCAGGGCTGGGCAGAAGGGGGTTGGGCAGAGCAGGACTGGCCAGGGGCGAGGGAGGAGCGAATTGGCCAGCAGGAAGTGGGACTGACCCGGGCATGTGCAGATCTCAGGGCGCTGCCTGTCCTGCGCACAGTCCCAGCGGAGCACACATGAGTCCGGCTACAGCTCAACAACGCGCTTGACCAGCGCTCAGGAGCACGGACAGGGCTTCTCCTCCTCAGACGCAACCAGCTGAGGGCCCCCAGCGCCGATCGCGCCCGCCTCCCAGCCACGCCCTCCACCCCCGCCCCCGCCAGGCTTCCATGGGGCGCCCAGCCGGAAAACCAGAAAATACTGGACACTGCACTTGTCTGGTATTTTCTGAAATTTTTTACCAGACAGAGGGCCCCAAAACCAGACTGTCCAGTAGAATACCAGACACCTGGTAACCCTAATCCCGGCATGGGCAGGCGGCTCCCACAGGCCGCAGGGCCGGCAGCAGCAGGGCTGTGGGCTGGGAGTGACCCCTGGGGCAGAGTCAGAGCTGGGCCTGAGATAGACTCGGGCCCTGCTCATCTTCTCGGGTATGTCTACACTACAAAGTTAATTCGAACTAACAGCTGTTAGTTCGAATTAACTTTCATGGGCGCTACACACGCAAACTGCTAGTTTGAACTTAATTCGAACTAGCGGAGCGCTTAATTCGAACTAGGTAAACCTCATTCTACGAGGACTAACGCCTAGTTCGAATTAAGTAGTTCGAATTAAGGGCTGTGTAGCCACTTAATTCGAACTAGTTGGAGGCTAGCCCTTCCCAGGTTGCCCTGGTGGCCACTCTGGGCCAAGCCAGGGAAACTCGTTTGCCCCCCTCCCAGCCCCGGAGCCCTTAAAGGGCCACGGTCTGGCTACGGTGCTCGTGCCAGTTGCAAGCCTGCCAGCACCGAGCCAGCAGACCCTGTACCTCGCACGGCACGAGCCAGCCACCCGCTGCCACCCAGCCCTCCCCCTCTTCCCAGGACCAGGCTGGCGGCTCCCAGGAGCCTGCCCGGGGCCGCAAGAGGCAGGTGCCCGCCTGGTCTAGTGTGGAGATCGTGGACCTCATTGAGGTTTGGGGGGAGGCCTCCAACGTCCACGACCTCCGCACTAGGCACAGGAATGCGGCCGTCTAGGGCAGGATAGCTGCCAGCCTGACCATCAAAGGCCACATGCAAACCCAGGAGCAGGGTTGCATGAAAATCAAGTTGGTCCAGTGAGACCCCTGACCCTGAGCCCTGATCTTAGAACATAAGAACATAAGAACGGCCGTACTGGGTCAGACCAAAGGTCCATCTCGCCCAGTAGCCTGTCTGCCAACAGCAGCCAACACCAGGTACCCCGGAGGGGATGGACCGAAGACAATGGCCAAGCGATTTTTCTCGTGCCATCCACCTCCAGCCTTCCACAAACAGAGGCCAGGGACACTGTTCCTACTCCCTAGCTAATAGCACTCCATGGACCCAACCTCCATGACTTTATCTAACTTCTCTTTAAACTCTGTTCTAGTTCTAGCCTTCACAGCCTCCTGTGGCATGGAGTTCCACAGGTTGACTATGTGCTGTGTGAAGAAGAACTTTTGCTTATTAGTTTTAAACCTGCTGTCCATTCATTTCATTTGGTGTCCTCTAGTCTATGGGAACTAATGAAGAACTTTTCTTTATTCACCCTCTCCACACCACTCATGCTTTTATAGCCCTCTATCATATGCCCCCTCAGTCTCCTCTTTTCTAAGCTGAAATGTCCCAGTCTCTTTAGCCTCTCTTCATATGGGACCTGTTCCAAACCCCTAATCATTGTAGTTGCCCTTTTCTGAACCCTTTCCAAGGCCAAAATATCTTTTTTGAGGTGAGGAGACCAGATCTGTACACAGTACTGAAGATATGGCGTACCATAGTTTTAGACTTCCCCTCCTCCTTCTTCTCCTGGCTTCCCCCTTCCAGCTCCCTCTTCCCAGGTTTCCCCCTCCCCTCTCCCAACCTCTCTCTTCCCCTCTCCCACCTCCTTTTCCCAGTCTCCCCAGAGGTTAATCCACCCCCCCCCCCAGTTTTGTTAAATAAAGAGAGTTTCTATTTTTGAACACGTGTCCTTTATTTTTTACATCAGGAAGGGGGGCTAGGGAAGGGTAAGTGGAAGGAGGTGAAGGAGGAATGGGGCACGAGCCCCCGATGGGGAGGACTGGGGTGGCTCTGCGGGCTCCTCGGGGTGGAAGCTCTCCTGCAGGGCCTCCTGGATCCTGACAGCCCCCCAATTGACATCCCCGGATGGCAGCCTGCGGCAAGTGCAGCCGGGCTGATGGCCGAGTGCTGTGATGTGCCGAGTGTGGGCACTCAGGGCACTCCAAGACAGGACTGCTTTGCTGTCCCTCATCGAGGTAGACAAGCAAGCGGGGAAGCCTGAGAACTGTCTGTCCGGGGTGGGGGTCAGGTCCCTTTAAGGCCAGCCCTCAGCTAGCCTGAGGCAGCAGCTCCACGCTCTAAGTCCTAACCTGATGCCCTGCCAGCACTGGTTCCGGCCAGCCTTAACTTCGGTTCAGGATGCACTCAATGTGGACATGCTAGTTCGAATTAGCAAAATGCTAATTCAAACTAGTTTTTAGGTCTAGATGCACTAATTCGAATTAGCTTAGTTCGAATTAACTGTAGTGTAGACATACCCCTCCTGGCTCAGGGGAGACCCTGGGACATTAAGGGCCCCTGTTCCAGCCCCGGCTCCGGCCAGGTTCTTGCCCGGCCCTGGGTCCCCTCCTTGTCCTCCTGGAGCAGCTGGGGGTGCAAGTCCCCATGGAGGGTCCTGCCCACCGCCCTGTGCCCCAGAATCTGGGGGTCTCGTTAGCTCCTCTCCCAGTGGCTCCAGCAGAGGGACGTGGGGAGGGAGGCGTCTGCCCCAGGGGGTTTGGGAGCTGGGAGCAGGACACTGATGGGGCCCCGTCTCCTCCCTTCCATCCCAGCTCAGCACAGCCCCCACTAGGGAGCTTGGGGCCCAGCTGGTACGGTCCCTCAGGGGCCCAGCCGAGGACACCGGCCAGCCGGCTAGGGAGGGGCCTGACCCCTCTGCCCACTGCTGCTGTGCCAGAGGTGAGGGACCCCGCTGGGCAACGGGCCCCTAGAGCAGAGACACCGACAGACGCCAGGCCGGGGGCCCTGCGGAAATGACCCCTCCCAGGCTCCCACCCAGCAATGGGAGTAGGGTTACCAGGTGTGTTAAAAAAAATATTGGACACTCTTGATCTCAGATGAGGGGGGACCAGCTGGGAGGCAGGCAGGGCTGGCTGGGGGGTGGGAATGGGGGCGGTTCAGCCAGTGGGAAGCAGGCCTGATTGGGGGCACGTCAGGGGCAGCGAGTCTGGCTGGGAGAGATGGGGTGGGGGAACCAGCCGGCGGGAAGCAGGGCTGGAGGGGGTTACGTGCAGCAGGGCTGGCCGGGGCAGATCGGGAGTGACACGTAGTGTGGGGACCTTGCTGGTTGCTATGCTGGGCGGTGGGCTGTGGGTGACCCCCCCACTGGCTGCTGTCTGCAGCACGGCCCAGCAGGGCAGGGGATGAGTCATTATGCAAAGGGGGCTCCGAACCTGTTGGACCAGTTATCTCCCAGGGAGCAGAACAATGGGAAGAAGGTGGAGTGGAGCCCTGGCTGGGGGGCAGGGCTGGAAGTGAGGGAGTTAGGCTCTGTCTGGTATCATGGAGGAAGCAGCCTAGGCAACGGGCTGGGATTTAGGGGCCCAGTCTCCCCCATCTCAAGGGGGGCTGAGGCATCCTAGGCCTGCCCTGTAACCAGATTACATCTGTGCTGTGCTGTATCCTGGAGAAGCAATAAACTCCCTCTATTCTACTGGCTGGTGGAGTCTGTTCGTGCCACTACGGGGGTGCAGGAGATGGGGAAACCCCAACGCGCCGCCACAGGGAGAAGGAGGGGAGAACTGGCCGCTGGAAGCAAGGCTGACGGGGGCAGCAGGGCTGGCCGGGAAAGATCAGGAGGAGAAGTGGGGGAGAACCGGCTGGCCCAGAGGGGTCTGGGGGGAGCGAATCAGCTGGCGGGGAGCGGGACTTAGCTGGGCATGTGCAGATCCCAGGGCGCTGCCTGTTCCACACATGGTCCTGGCGAAGCGCCAGTGAGTTCTGCTGCGGCTCCACAAGGCGCTTGCCCAGCGCTCAGGAGCACAGACAGGGCTTCCCCTCCTCCCCAAGGCATCACATGCAACCAGAGACTCCCAGCGCCGATCGCGCCCCCCCCTCCCAGCCACTCCTACCCCCCCCCGGCCAGGCTTCCGTCAGGCACCCAGCCGGAAAACCAGAAAATATCAGACATTGCACATGTCCGGTATGTTCTGACTGTTTTTACCAGGCAGAGGGCCCAAAAATTGGCCTGTCCGGTAGAATACTGGACACCTGGCAACCCTGAATGGGAGCCCGGTCGCAACACGCCAAAGCCTCTGGGACCGGCCCCACGGGAGAGTGAGTCTGCCTCGCCCCTCCCCCGCCCCGCTCCATGTAAGACCAGCCCCTCCCCAGGCACCAAGGCGCCAGCTCTTCTGTGGGTCCAGGGATGTGGCCCACTGGGACCCAGCCCCAGCTAGGGCCCTGGGGCAGCCGGATGCTGTGGGGGAACAGCTGGCATGGGGGGGGAGGGAGGTGGTAGCAGCTCCTGCAATGATAGGCCGGAGGGGTCTGGCCCTGGGGGGCCCTAGAGAGGCGCCACCCAGGGCCAAGCTCCCACTGCCCCCCTGGATCCCGGGGCCCCAAGTCTGACAGGCCCTTGCTCTCTTGGGACAGGAGGAGCATGGCCACGGAAGTGTACCAGCTAACCCGCCCCGCCCCCCGGAGCCTAGCTCCTGGTACCCGCAGCTTGGCAGGGCCTGCCCCAGGGCAGGCGATGGCTGCGGGGAAGGAGCCGCCAGCGGGAGTCGGAGCATCAGTTGGAGCTTTTCCTGCTCATGCTGGGACTGGAGCCATGGACACGACCCAGCCCTGGGCCGGACACCTGTCAGCCGGTGGTCAGGGCAGTGAGTGGTGTGTGTGAGCTATACACCCGAGACTTTAACTGCTAGGAGTGGGGTCCCTTAGCAGTGGGCAACCTGGAGGAGGTTGACGGGTGCCCCAAAGAGTTTAACGTCCGTGTCTTTACTGCTAGGATCGGGATCCTTTGCAGTGGGCAGCCAACAGGCTGACAGACGCCCCAGAGTTTAACAGGGAGAGCTTTACACCTCAGACTTTGACTGCTAGGACACAAAGTCCCGTCGCAGTGGGCAGCCTGGGGAGGCTGAGAGGTGCCCCAACGGATCTGTCCCCTGGAAGCGACACGATCCAACGCTCAAGCTCTCCCTATATCTGTCCCTTATGACCAGCTGGAGTTCTTTTGTTTGTGTTCGGTTCGGGTACAGCAGCACGGGTTCAAGTCAGAAACTCAAACCACACTTGCTTATTTGTAGGAGAAAGAAAAGAAAGAAGAAAAGAAAACTTGGTTCAATATATATATTTAAACTTATAAAGTGAATGAGGGCACAATCTTATTTTACTTGTTTACAATAGAAGTGAAACAGGTTGATTAGAGAAACTTATAATAGAGTAACTAAATTAAAGTGTACACATAAGAAACACATTGCAGGTATAATTCTCACCCCTGCGTTCCAGACTTGGCGTGGCCAGAGTCTTCCTCTCAATCCCTCGGGAAGAAGTAGGGCGAGGTTGGGCGTCCCACAAACCCCGGGAGGTGTCCAATACCTGCCAGCAGGTGTA
The DNA here is from genome assembly GCA_032595735.1 of Pelochelys cantorii. Lineage (NCBI taxonomy): Eukaryota > Metazoa > Chordata > Testudines > Trionychidae > Pelochelys > Pelochelys cantorii. The sequence continues at coordinate 11,367,805 of CM064345.1, forward strand.
GATTGGATCTCAAATGGGGTGGGCTACTGAACCCCTCTTTATACCCCTTGAGTCACGTAGGCTTCTTCCTGGTCTCAAGTGGCCAATTAGGAAAATGGCTTTGAATGCCAAGTTTCCCACGAAAGGTGCAACGCATAATTCACACCTGGGACAGTGCAGACAATGGGCACTTCTAATATGGGATGGGCGAAGATTCCTCTCCTGGGACAGTGCAGGCGTGTCAATTACTGGTGCCTAGCCATCAGGGCAGCGGGGGGGGGGGGGGGCCCTCCGGTTATCAGCTAGCCCATTTACTGTCTGGTTTCTGTTTATGGTAGAGTCAGGGACAGGCAGCACACCTGCATTCCCAGGGCATCAAAGGCTGACTGCCTTTCTCTTGCTCTCTGGGGGGGGGGGGAAAAACAAGATGGGGTTCATGTCTGGCTACAACACCAGGGGAGAAGGAAGAGCTGCCCCTCCCCCCCCTGCGGGGGATAGAACCTCCCCTCCCCCCCGCCCATCTTCTGTCCCTGGACAGGGACCTGCACAGCCCAGTGAGTCAGGGCCAGCTTATGGACTGTAGCCATTGGGCTGCACTGTCCTGACTAAAGGGGCAAGAAACTAACTATTGCCATTGGGCCATACTGCCCTTAGAAAAGGGGCAAAGTGCTGACACTGGCCATTGGGCCACACTGCCCTGAGAAAAGGGGCAAGGTACTGACACTGGCCATTGGGCCATACTGCCCTGAGAAAAGGGGCCAGTTACAAACTCCAGCCACTAGGCCGCCCTGCCCTAAGGCAAGCTCTGCCAGAGGGAAGTTCAGAGACCACAGGTTTTGTGGCGGGAGAAGCTGCTGTCACCCCGGCACCAGGCGCGGGCTGGACCCAGCGGCCCGATAGTGATGATTCCAGCCCTGGCACTGGGCGTGTCACGGCGCAGACTGAAGACTGAACAACCGGCCCAGCATCCAGGGACAAGTGAGGTCACACAGGACCAGGGCAGCAGAGGAGGAAACCGGCCGGCTGGGGCAGAAAGGCCAGATGGGGGCTGCACCTCCTGCTGAAGCCTGGAAAAGACCAAGGGGCCTCCCCATTGCGCTGTTTCCCCAGGCCCCGAGCTCAGGCTGCCGGTGCCCTTCAGCCAGGGTGCGTGGTGGAGAAGCCACAGCATGCACGGTGCCTCGCAGCCCTGCCCTGGGCACTCGTGGCCTGGCCAGGCCATTCCCAGGGAGACTCCCATCCAGGGCAGATCCCTACGGCAGGGGTGGGGAACCTCAGCTGTGGGGGCTGGATGCAGCCCCGGCTTGCGGGGATCCGGCCCCTGAAGGTCGGGGCTCCCCCCTGCATTGGGGGCCCATGCTGGGGAGGGGACAGGGGCTGTTTCTCACTTGTGTGCAGCCCCCCATGGATTTCTCTGTGGGTCAGTAGCCCCGACCCAGCAAAGATTCCCCGCCCCTGCTCTGTGGAGGGTAAAGGTCCCTGGGAACCTGACTAGGGCCCCACCCATTTCACAGCCAGGAGATGTGCAACAGGGCGGGGGGGGGAGTCTGAGCTCCCCATGTGGCGAGGGGCCTGGGGCACCAGCTGCTCACCTGACCCGGCTGGGATGGGACAGGAGTTGTCCTGCCCCAACACGGGCACTCTCGGAGGGGGCAGATCAGAGCCACCCTGAGGGGCAGGGAGAAGTGAGGGTGAAATGGCTCTAGCCCTGCCCCACAGGCTGCTGGGAACTGAAATTGGCACTCTTGGGACGTCCCCCACCCCCACCGTACACAATCCTAGTTTGGGCCAGGACCCCACCGGTCAGAGAGCCGGGAAATTTCCCACAGAACTCCCTGGGAGTGTGCCAGGGAGCAGTGTGGAAACGCCCTGTCTGTGAAATGGGCGAGGTTGCAGGGGGACGCGATGGGGCCCTAGTTCCGGCGTATTCCCTGGAAGTTGTGGGAAAGGGTCTGCCAGAAAGTCCTGTCCCTGTTGGTCCTCAGAGTCATTGGGGAATCCCCTAGTGCAGCCTTTCTCCAGATGGGGCTCCCAACCCAAAAGGGGGTCATAGGGCCAGGGGAGGGGGCTTGCAAGCAGGGACAATGGCTGTCTGGGTTTTCCCAGCCATGACCTCGTCTTTGGGCTTCAAATCTTCCTCTGGGCAGATGTTTGGAAATATTAAAAACTGTCAGATTTCTCCTGGTTTTCCCAGCTGAGTGGCTGGAGAGTAGCGGCCACTGTCTGGCCATCCCGTTTGGTGGCAGCCCCATTGACAGCAGCAGCACCGGAGGAAGGAAGGCCTGGTACAGTGTTGCCACCCTTCCTTCTGCACTGCTGCTGGCAGTGGGGCTGTCTTTCGATCTGGGTGGCTGCAGAGCAGTGGCCCCTGGCAGGTCACCCAGCTCAGAAGTCAACACCCCCCACCAGCCGCAGCACAGAGGGAAGGGGGCAGTGCTGCTGGGTGTGGGGCCGCCTTCTGAGCTGGGTGTTTGGAGAGCAGTGGCTGCTGGCCAGGGGCCCAGCTTAGACAACGGCGTCCATGCCAGCAGCAGCACAGAAGCAGGGTGGCTCCGTGTGGTGTTGTCACTCCTACTTCTGCACCACTGCTGACGGTGACCCTGTCTTCCAAGCTGGGTGCCCCAGGAGCAGCCACGACTCTCTGGTCACCCGCTCAGCAGTCAGTGCTGCTCCCAACGGCGGTGCAGCAGGAAGTGCAGGAGGGGCGGGATTGCAGCACTTCCTTGGGCACCGCGGCAGGTGTCAGCCCTGCCTCCCAAATGAGGTGACCAGAGAGCGGGTGCCACTGGCCAGGGGCTACTTCAGAGGGCAGCGCCAATACCAGCAGCAGCACAAACTAGAGATGTCAACGTGTGTAGTCGGCTACATGATTAACCGATACATCTGGGCTTATTGGCTAATCCTGTCGATTCCACACACCCCTCCCCCGGATGCCTCAGTAACAGAAGCAGCAAAGGGGGGAGGTGGGAGCTGGTGTCTGTGGGAAGCCGGCTTTTAAGCTGCCTCCCCATGAGCACCACATCCCATGGAGCTGCCGGGCCCCCACCATGTGCTGCAGCCTCTCATAGAGATGCAGCAACACAGAGGGTGAGGGGGGCAGGCGGAGCTGGTGCACACGGGAAGCAGCTTTTAAGACAGCTCCCCATGTGTATCAGCTCCTATGAAACCACCTCTCACCCATCCCCCTCCACTGCTGCCTTTCTATCAGCATGGGGGCAGGGCAGACATGAGATGCAATATACGGGAACTATCTTCTAAGCCGGCTCTCCACACATCCCAGCTCCACGGAGCCTCCTTTCCTCCCTTGCTGCCTCGCACAGAGGCAGTGTGTCTGTGGGGGTGGGGGGAGGGTGTGCTCGAGGGGAGCTGACTTAAAATCTAGTTCTCCGTGAGCACCAGTTCTGCGGAGCTGCCTGCTTCTGCCCCTCGCACTGCAGAGGAGGCTGCTGCAGAGCAGCCTCTGTCCAGGGCAGGCACAAGCTCTCGTCGCACAGAGGCTGCTGTGTGGGATGCCGGTGCAGCCTCTGTCTGCAGGGAGCTCAGACCCCCTGTGGACAGGGACTGCCCCCACCCTGCATTGCTGCCTCACTATCAGAGGCAGCAGCATGGGGTGGCCGGAGGTTCCCTGCCAGTGGGGCAGGAGCGCACTGGCTGCCGGCCAGGCCCCAGGGACTATCAAATAATCGTGGAATTGCTACAGTTTGATGCAGTGACATGATTGTTCAATGACTCCCTGTCTGACATCCCTAGAAAAAAAGGGAGGGCAGCCCTTGACGGTGCTCCCCTTGTCCTTCTCTGCCATTGCTGGCGACAGTGCCACTTCTCACGCCGGGCAGCTGGACAATCCGTGCTGTGTCCGGTAACAGTGCAGAAGGCAGGTGGGCTGCTGCAGCTTTGCCTCCCTGCCTTCTGTGCCGCTGCTGCTGGGTAAGGATGTTAAATAACGATTCATGGATGAGTCGAGGAGTCGATGGAATTTCCATTGGCTACTCGACTAGTCGATGGGCACTTTCTGCACTTTGAAATGTACAAGGGCCCCAGTGGGGTCTCTTGTGCACTTCAAAATCAGAACTCCGTGTGCAGCCCGGGGACAGCAGGAAGTCCCACTGACTCTGGGGATTTACGAGGGTCCTTCCACTTTGAAAGGCACAGGATCCTGGAGACCCTTGTGCATTTCAGAGTGAAAGCACCTGCATGGAGCCTGGAGTCAGCACGGGACTCAGACCCCCAGCAACCTCAGGCTCCATGCGGCGCTGCTCCTTCGGAGTACCCCCTTTTCACCCCTCTTCCCCTGAGAAGGCAGCGCCAGCACCACCAGCAGTGCAGAAGGGAGGGTGGCCTGGTGTGGCGGTGCCTCCCTTCCTTCTGCATTGCTGCTGGTAGTGGCACTGCTACTAATGGGGAGGCTGGGGGCAGTTATAAGGGGTCAGGTGCCCAACCTGGATGGCAACCCCACCGCCAGCAGCAGCACAGGAGGGAGGGGAGCTGGTCTGGTATTGCCACCCTCCCTGCTGTGCCGCTGCTGGCCGTGCCTCTCACTTCTTAGCTGGGCAGCTAGAGAGCACAAGGCCATCTGCCCCCAGCAGAGGCACAGAAGGTCTGCGACTGCCGCCCTCCCTCCTGTGCCACTACTAGGGGCAGCCCAGCCTGCCACACTGAGGGGCCTAAGAGTGGCTGATGCTGGCAGGATGCCCAACTGCAAAGTCAGCACCACCGCCAGCAGCAGCACAGAAGGAAGGGAGGCCTGGTCTGGTATCTCAGCCCTTTGTTCTGTGCCGCTGCAGGCGGTGGCACTGCCTTTGGACCTGGGCAGCAGCAGAGCAGTGGCTTCTGTTGTGGGGCCCAGTTTGGAGGGGGTCCCACTGAGCAGTGAGTGAGGGGTGGTCACTGATGGGTCACCCAGCTCAGAAGTCAACGCCGCCCCCAGCAGCAGCAGAGAAGGCAGGGTGGCTTGACATGTTGTTGCCACCTTTCCTTCCATGCTGCTGCTGGCAGGGCTGCCTTCTGTGCTGGGGGACCACAGAGCAGCAGCTGCGGGGGAGGTGTCCAGCTCAGAGGGCAGCTCCTCTCCCAGCAGCAATGCAAAAGGAAGGGGGTGTGGCCTGCCATTGCCATCCTTCCCTCTGCCCCCCTGCTGGTGGCATCGCAACCTTCCAAGCTGGGTGGCCAGAGCGAGCGGGATCCCAGCTGTGAAGTCAGTACCAGCAGCAGCAGTGCAGGAGGAAGTGCAGCCAGCAATGCCGTTGCCACCCTTCCGTCTGCGCCGCTGTTGGGTGGCAGAGAGCAGCTGCCCCTCCAGCCACCCAGCTCGGAAGGCCAGGAGAGATCAGGGACATTTCTTATTTCCAAACTCCACCAGAATGGGGACCTGGGGACTGAAGATGAGGCCACGGCTGGGAAAGCCCAAACGTCCGGTGCCCCCGCGAGTGACCCTCCTGCCCTCGCCTTTCCGCCCCCTTCTGGGCAGGGACCCCCAGGGAGAGAAACGCTGCACTAAGGGATTCCTCTACGACCCCGAGGGCCACCACGACCAGGAGTTCCTGGCAGCCCCTTTCCCACCACTTCCATGGAGGAGGCGGTAGGTTCTCAGGGGAGGTTTCCCCAACTCAGAGATCTGCCTGGATGGAGAGTGGAGGAACAAAGAGAGGGCCTGGCCCGGAATGCCCAGGGGCACGGGAGGGCTCACCCGGCTGTACTCCTGGCAGGGAGTGGCCAGACAGTCCTGGGAACCGACGGGTGTGTAAAGAAACCTGCTGCTCAGCCAGGCCCAAAACTCTGTGTCTGCCGGCCACTGGGGCCAGCCAAGATTTGTCCAGCCTCCCGCTGACTCTGGAGTCCCTGCTGCCTCCTCCTGCGTAGCCAAATCCCTGGAAACTCCCCCTTTTCCTGGGGAGGGGGCTTCACCCCCAACTCTGTCCTGGTCTCTGAAGCTGGGGACTGGGTTCTGTTCTCCTCCAGGGGCCTGGGCACTTCCCCAACTCCCTGCACGTGTTTCAGGCCAATGAACATGTGAAACAGCCACGTGTGTAGTAAATAAGGGAAATGGGGCAGTGAAAAGAAAACCCATCACCCTGCTCTGTGGCCTGGGGACCTCACACCCACACGGCAGCCTCTGATTCCTGAGGGAAGCTCAGAGTCGCCCCTTACATGTCCCAGGCCCTGGCTGTGCTGCAGGGAGCCTGTGGGCCAGGCACTTGTCCTGGCAGAGCCCACAGGCAGCCAGGCTCTGGATTTAGCTCAGTGCGGGAGCGTTTGATGGCAGATGAAATGGTCCTTGGCTCTAACTTTGAGCAGCCATCCCCTTCACGGACATGTTGTGTTGACACCCTGTGACAGCGTGTCAGGAGGCCCCGCACCCTTGCACCCCCATCCACAGCCAGATGTGACTCTCATCTGGCCAGTAGAGTAGAAGGTTTTATTGGTTCTCAGGGACACAGCGTAGCATAGCAACGATGTTAGCACAGACACTGAGAGCAGACAGCCTTATTCCTTTTGGGGGGAAGGAGCTCACAGGCCCCGAACGCCCCCCTTTCCCACTCTCAGTCTCCTTTCCTCATCCTACCCAGCCAAGACTGACCCACACTCCCAGCAACTGGTCACTTGGCCTCCAGGCAGCCCTGACTATATCCCTTTGTCGCTTTCTCTGGGAACAGAGTTATCTTCTCAGGCTGGCCCTTAGGTGTCTACGGCCAATACACTCTTAGGGTATGTCTACACTTGCAGCCTATTTCGGAATAGGGCTGCAAATGTAGGCATTCGGAATTGTAAATCAAGCCCGGGATTTAAATATCCCATGATTGATTTGCATCTTCCCGGCCGGGCATCATTTTTTTTTTTTTTTTTTTTTTAAATTTACAAGCCCGGAATAACTGCCCGCGTCTACACGCAGCAGTGAAACAGGCGTTCGAAATAAAGCCTTATTCCAGACTACCTGTTGTTCCTCCTGCAATGAGATTTAACAGGTAGTTCGAAATAGGGCTTTATTTCGAACGCCCGTTTCACTGCTGCATGTAGATGCGGGCAGTTATTCCGGGCTTGTAAATTTCAAAAAATGGCGCCCGGCTGGGAAGATGCAAATCAAGTGCGGGATATTTAAATCCCGGGCTTGATTTGCAATTCCGAATGCCTACATTTGCAGCCCTATTCCAAAATAGGCTGCAAGTGTAGACATACCCTTAGAGTGAGTCATTGGGAATCACACATAACACAATACAGACAGGCAGCAGCACAAGGTTACAAAGTAGACAGCACCCCCACTATGTCACACACCCCCAGGGAATCACAAGGGCGTGTGGCGCTGGCTCTCCTGTCCCAGCAACTGCAGTCAGAGCCCTGTCTTGCCAGTGTCAGTCCCAGCAGCCTCTGCACCCGCTCCAGGCTTGTGGTTTCCTTCTTCCCAAGGTACCTCTCCAATCAGCCTTTTCCTGAACCAGCAGTTCCCTGTGCTACCTCAGGGACAAGGCAACTAATGGCAAGAGGAAAAGAAAAGCCCCCGGTAGGGTGTACCTGTCTCAGCAGATGCAAGCCCCCAATTCTCCTGTCTCTGTCACCAGAGGAAGATGTCACCAGTCCCCACCCAGTGTGTCGCAGTGAAAATAAAACAGACACCAGATACCGTTAACCAATCTATTAAAGGGGTAACAATATCAATAACTGGGGAGGGAAACAATATTCCAACATAGTAATAAAGCAGGGAATAACAGAACAATAAGTAACCATGCAGCACAGGATGCCCTTTATGCCCTCCATAGATTACAAAAGGAAAAGAACAGCAGCGAAGACCCCGGAATAATGAAGGAATTTCTCTTTGCGGTTTCAGGTAAGGATGGGACTTGGATCCAGTGAGATATCTGGGACCTGCAACAGCTGAGCCACACTTTCTGGAAGGAACACTAGGGAGTTCCCACTAAGGCTACATCTAGACTACACTGATCTGTCGGAAAAAGGTACACAAATTGCGCTCCGCAATTTGAGTATCTTTTTCTGATTGTTTTTTCAGAAGAGGCTTTTCTGAAATTTGGGCCATCTACACTGGGCCAAATTTCAGAAACTCCTCCTCTTTTGGAAGAGCCCTTCTTCCTCGTGTCACAAGGAAGACAGGGCTTCCAAAAGAGCTCGTCTGCTCTGCTGCAAAAAAAGCATTCCCTGGAAATGGTGGAGTTTTTCTGGTATCCCGGAAAAACTCCGTAGTCTAGACATAGCCTAACTTTTTTTTTCCTGATAAAAAGTGGCAGTCTAGACATAACCTTAGAGGCCCCACAGGGGGGTGCTGGTTTGATGCTGAACTTTCAGCCTTTTGCTCTTTGGACTCTCTGCTGAGCTGAGAAGAACCAGGGGATGGGAGGCACCAGCCCTCTAACAACGCACCCTAAGGGAGTGTCTGCAGAGTGAAAGAAACCCAGGCTGAGCAGAACTGAAGGGAACCGCCCCCCCCCCCAGGGTGTTATCTAAAGAGATGAGCATCTTCAATACCCAGGTTCCAAACTGTCCCACCTGGCTCCCACTCTGGGCCCCCTGTCCACGCTGCTGTGGGTGCCAGTGTCTCACCACACGGTGAAATCAGGACAGAGACAGACACTGTCAGTAAAGGCTCCTCTTGGAAATGCTCCTCCGGAGGCTGGGCCTTCCTCCCCCACCCCATTGGAGCCCTGTGCTGCCGCTGTGTGACTGTTCCACAGGCATCTTCCCATTACAGAAAGCACTGCAAGCCAGACTGTGACAGGGAGGACTGAGGTTCAGGACTTCCCATAGGACAGATTTACTTTTCTGGGGTTGCAGAGTTAGTGGATTTTGTGGGCCTCCTTAGGCTCTGAGGTGGGGACAAAAATGAGGGGCTCAATGTGCAGGACAGGGCTGCCAGAGAGTGGGATGTAGGACCGGGTTAGGAGGGCAGGGTCTGAAAGGGAATTTGGCAGCAGGACAGGGTGTGGGGTGAGGGTATGAGAGGGAGGGGGTTGGGGCAGTAACAAGGGAGGGGGTTGGAGCAGCTGCTGGACTGAGGCTGGAGCCGCAGCATGAGCTCCCGGCTGTATGGGAGCGAGAGGTAGAGCTGAGATCCCACCCCACGTGCCACAGGAAATCGGCTTGTTTGCCGCTTGTGGGCTACAGATCCCTAATCTAAGATATTTGCTAGTAACTGGCGGGTGCCACAGGGCACATGCCTGAACAGGCACACATGACCTCAATATCGGCACACAAGACAAAATTCATTCACCTCATGGATGGAAAATTGTAGAGAGAACATTAATTCAGAGTGCTCACAGATTGTGTACCTTGTTCAGAGTGTGGCCAGAAGACAAGCCTCACTGTGAGCAGGAAGTGAACACATGTAGGGAAATCCCTATGGGACTTCAAGTCCAACACCTTAACCACTTAGCCATCACAGCAGTGTCCCTAGGCCAGGGAAACTGGTAAATAATCCCAGTGCCCAGGCCTGACGTCACCTGCCACAAAGAATTCAAGCAGCAAACCTGGCTCCCAGCTCACAGGAGGAGTTTGGGAGTCTTGTTGCTGAGCCATGTGGTTAAGCACCAAGCCAGCACCCTGCTTGTAGGGCCTGTAATTTTTGCTGTCCCTCCTGTAAAGACAGGGCCATGAAAACAGGGAAAGGTTAATTGAATGGGCTGAAGTTACCCAGTGAGTTAGAGCCCAGCTCTGAACCCAGCTCCTTCCTCAACCCATCAATGCACTGACTTTCTCACTGTCATGTCACGGGACTGTTTGTATCGGCCTCTTTTCTCTATGAGGCTAGGTCTACACTATTGGTTTTTTTCGAAAAAAGCTATGCAAATTGTGCTCTTCAAATTGCAAAATCTGGTTGTTTTTCCGGAAGAGACAGGGCCAAATGGCGGAAAAGCCTCCTCTTTCAGAGGGTTTTCCGGAAAAAATACTACATTGGTATCCTGGAAAAACCCTGCCACGTAGAGGGAACTCGTTTGCTCTTCTGCTTTTTTCGTGGAAGAGCAAACATGCTCTTTTGGGGAGCCCTGTATATCTCATTTCATGAGGGATAAGGGATCCTCTGAAAGAGGAGGCTTTTCCACCTTTTGGCCCCATCTAAACGGGGCCAAATGGTGGAAAAGCCTCTTCCAGAAAAATAATCTGAAAAAGTTACACAAATTGGGGAGTGCAATTTGTGTAGCTTTTTCCAAAAAACTCGATAGTGTAGACCTAGCTGGAGGAGCCCTTTTTCCTCATGAAATGGGGTATACAGGGCTCCCCAAAAGAGTGCATTTGCTCTTCCATGGTGCACACAGGTGCTAGGTGACCCATATTCCTGGGTGGAGAAAGGCCTGCAGGGCAGTGCTGGGGATGCAGTGGTGCTCATGGCTACTTCCCAAGCAGCTGGCCTGCATTCAATTCCTGGCCAATGCCGGCTCTCGCTCAGCTCTGCCATTTCTTTTTCCCAGCAATTGCACTGTTGCAAAGCAGAGCAAAGTGCTGTCTGGGTAAACAGCTTGTGGTACAATAGCAAGCATATTGGGTTTTTAAGCTGTGGTGCTCTGTCTGAACCAGATCACTCATTTAAAGGTTGTGGGTTCAAATACCAACCGAGTCACTCTAGCCGCTTGCTCCTTTCCAGGGCAGTTTTTACTGAAGAGGCCGGACCTGCCCCTGTTGCGTGATGGGAAGGTTGTGACCCAGGACTGTCTGTGTGAGACTCCCCTGGGGGTCACAGCCCAGGGAGAGAGCCCCTGGGTACCACACACTGGCTGCCAAGTCCTGCTCCATGCTCATGCCAGTGCTCTGGGTGCGAGAGACATGCCTGTACCTCCCTGCTGGGACTCCTGGTGGGAGCTTGGGCCCTGCCCTGCCTGGTGGGGGAGGGGGACAAACACAGAGCCGGTTGGCAGGGGCTCTGACACGCCAGCAGCAGGGCCGTCCAGCCCTTAAGCCAAATTCAGACCAGGCCGGTCAGAGCCTCTCGCACGCGTCGAGGGGGATTCTGCACTTCCTGCCTTGGGAGCCAGGGTCACATTGCAGAGCTCCCCCAGGGCTGTCTCACGGCGCCGCCAGGCCGGCCCCAGCCGCTCTCCCCAGCCCTCGACAATGTGGCTGCATTTTATCATAGAATCATAGAGCTGGAAGAGACCTTAGGAGCCATCAAGTCCAGCCCCCTGCCCAAGGCAGAACCAATCCCAACTAAATCAACCCAGCCAGGGCTTTGTCAAGCTGAGACTTAAAAACCTCTAGGGATGGAGATTCCACCACCTCCCTAGGGAACCCATTCTAGGTTATCCTTCCCCTTCAGTAACAACTGGCCATTAATGTGCCCAGCCCCAGCCACTGTGGGATCCTTTACCTTTACCAGGAGCAGTGTGAGTGCCAGCATTACTCCATGCTGAGGATGCAGCTGCAGGATCCAAACCCTTGGCTTTGGTAGGGAGGGAGATGAGACATCAAGTTTCACCCATGGCTAGTGTGGGGTGACCCATGCTTTGGGGGCAGCTGGAGGTGACTACTGAGATCTGATTTTCAGAGAGGTGAGCTCAGCCCTTCCTGTGTATCTGGGTCCATCTAAGGGGTCCAGTCAGGCACCTAAAAGTTGAGAAATGTGTATTTGGAAGAGAGAATTTGTGTCCCTGTATTAGCATCTGTGTGCCCCAGTGGCCTAATAGATAAGGCATTAGTCTCCTAAGCTAGGGATTGTGGATTCAAGTCCCATCTGGGGTAACAGTTGAGGTGCTTCCCTGCACATGTAAAGAAACTTTGGTCTCCTCTTCGCTATGACATCTGTAAGATGATTGAACACTTGGCAGGGCTCTCTCAGAATTGCCATCTCCCCCCCAAACAGCAGCTCTCTGGACCCCTCACCAGCAAACACTGACACTGGTGTTAGGTGCAGACTATAGGGGAGCTATTGCTAAAAGGTGAGGTCACTTGCAGAGATGTTAGCGCTGGCTCCTCTGTATGAGCCTTGGCACCTGTTACCCATTGGTGCCCACTGCCATCTCTCCCCCCCGGCCGAACACAGACAAAAAGGCCCATCCACACTGAGCTAGTGACTGTAGCGAGGGAGGCAGTTGCAGCACAATTCCAGGCCTGAGGCACATTGAACAACTGTTTCAAATATTTTTTAATGAAAAACGTTAATGTTTAATTTCAGGGTTTTTATCCACCCCCTGAATGGGACACCAGACCCACATCCCTCCTTGGGATAGAGGGGGACAAACAGGGTCTCATCTGACGTGCTGGTGGGGAGGAGCAGGGCAGAGGGGACTGGGGCTCTCCCAGAGACATTGGCGTGAGGAAATGGATCCAGCAGTTCAAGTCAATTGATCAAAGTGGGAGCAGCTGCTGCCGAGGCTCATCCTACCCGTCCCTGTGTCTCTAAATGCCTGTCAGCCTGCAGGTTGAGCCCAGAGAGGGGTAGTAAAGAGGCAGCCGAAGCCTCCTCCCATGTGGGTGGCCCTGCCTGCTTCCCTCCCCTCCCCAAATGATGGGCAGCACACATGGCACTCTCAGATCTAGGGCAAAGAGGCAGCTGGAATCTCTGGCTGCCAGCACCTTGCCTTCCATCTTCTTCCCCACCATTGGCAGCTGCAGTCCCTTTCAGCCAGTGGGTCAGCCCGGAAAGGGAGGCAGGAAATGGGGCAAAGTAGGGAGTCAGGCTGAGGGAGGCAGGCAAAGCTCATCTTGCCTTGCAGGGCCACTTGCCACAGCTTCTCTCTTGTGCACTGATTCTGAGAGAAGTGGCGGCCCCACAGGCAGGGCTGGCCTTACCATGAGGCAAACTGAGGTGGCCGCCTCAGGTGCCAGATTGTGGGGGGGTGCCACTAGGACCCAGAATGTAGAAAATTGTGTCTGCTGCTGGTGCATATGTATTCTCTCTGCTCTAGATGCACAGAAATGGTGGAGTGCCCTGCTGGAGGAAGAAGGGCACAAGAGACCTTTCAAAGTTTTGACTCAAGCAAGGGGGCATGGGTCAAAGCTCCGCCTCAGGTGCCAAAATGTTGTGAGCCGGCCCTGCCCAGAGGTACACATATATCTGTCAAAGTAGCTTAGCTGGGTGAGCATTAGCCTGAAGAGCTAAAGCAATGGTTCCCAAACTTTCTGGCATCGTGCCCCCTTTCTGATTTTTGAAAAATCCTCATGCCCCCCCCAACAGCAAAAGTTGTTGAGCAAAAAAAAAAAAAAAATTCCTCATGCCCTCCCTAGAATTTCTTCATGCTCCCCCTAGGGGGGCACATTCCTGAGTTTGGGAACCCATGATCTAAAGGCACCTGGTTCAATCCCAGGCTTTGGCAGAGAAAAACTTTGTCCTGTAGGACAAAGTTTAATACAGCTGCCTCAAATGCACAGTTTAAGTAAAAAAGCTTAATTTGGTTTTTCGTGCTGTGTACACAGCAAGAAGTCAAAGGAAGAAGACTCCTCCTTCATCTTCCCTTACTCCTTGTGAAATGAGGGCTACAGGAATTGGAGTAAGAAGTCCTCCAGCTCAATATTTGTCAAAATAAAGGCCTACAGTGTTTTTTTTTGCAGTGTTTTCATTGTTATTTTGGAATGACCTCAGCTATTCCGAAATAACACTGCTGTGCAGACGTACCCTGAGGCTGAGCCCTTGTTTTGCTCCTCTGTGGAGAGCCCAGCTGTGCTTCCTGGAAGTGCATTGTCTGCCCTGCTGCTCCCCCTAGCAACCAGCAAACCCTTGCTCTGCCTCAGCCATGTAGCCCCAGTTACTCAACCCCCAGCTTCTTCATGACCCCTCAGCTGAGTCCTTTCTAGGTGGGAGCTTTTAGGAACTGACATTCCTGGCTGCAGGGTGGGTCTGGCTTCCCCCAGCCTTTGGATCCATGTGAGACATGATTCCAGGGGAACCACCTCCTGGAGCTTCTCCATGTCCCATGGAACTCAGGGGAGGGAGACACAGGGATGGTGTCTATATGGTGCAAACATGTGTAACACATGGCAACATTTCTCCTTCCTCTGCCGGAGAGGGAGCCAGATAGTTCCCATGCGGCCAAATGCAGATGGGGCAGGGTCTGGAGAGGTGAAGCAGCTGAAGGGAAGCAGGAGGGCAGAGTATCAGCTACCTGTTGAGATCCTCAGGGCCCTCAGCAGTGTCATGGGCCCATGTTGTAATAGGCAGCACTCAGGTCTTTGAACCTTGTAAAATCTGAGTTCAAATCTCAGTAGGGCTTCCTGGTGAGATGTTGGTTTGCTGCAAATCCCTCGCAATGACAATGTTTGGCTCTTCTTGTCCTTAAGTGCCCCAAAGTGAGTCTTTGCCCTCCTGCTGGGGGACTGATGCCCACTGGAGTGGCCTGGTTGGTTCTGTGGGGTGGCTGCTGCATGTTGGGGTCCTAAAACTTAACAGCCTGGATAGAGATTGAGGAGGGCTGAGGCTGTGACTTGTGCTGCTTCACATGATGCCTGCAAGTTTGGTCCCTGTATTGGCAGCTGCCAGGCTGTTCCTTTTGCCCCCAGGGTGCTTCAAGGAAGGAGCAGCAGGACCAGGCTTAATAGTGAAGGCAGAATCACAGACTGGCCCCCAACCCACTTTTCCTCCTCTGGGTATGTGGAGCAACAGCAGCTCTGACAACTCTCTGGCAAGGCTCAAAAGCTGCAGAGCAACCAAGGGCAGGGCAGAGGAAGGGGAAAGACTTGTTCTGGGGCATTTAAGGACAAGGAAGCCAACCATTTGGATTAGCAAGGGTTTGCACCCAGCCAACAGAAGATTTGAACTCAGATTACAGCTCTTCTTTACATCAGTCAAAGTAGCTCAGTTGGGTGAGCATTGACTCCTCAAGGACCCTGTTTTAACTCTGGGTTTTGGCATTTCTCCATTAGCAGCAATGAGCTATTTTCTGAGAGTGCAGGGGCATCTGTGTGTGATATGGGTCCTGTGCCTTGGTCTCTGCAGTGAGTGAGACCTTCCCCCTCTCCTTGGCAGCTACAGATTCTGTGGCAGAGAAAGCCTGGAGCTGATCTCCACATCTCCCCAAGGTGAGGGAGTTTTGTTTATGTTTGGTTTAATTGTTCTGCCTCATTGAAATGTAATGTTATGACGGTTTTTAGTCAGTATTTGGGGCCACTAAATGGAGTCTATGACCCTTGATCTAGGGATCCATGTTGGATCCCCTCAGGCACTGACCACTCAGAGACCAGGGTTCCATTCTCCTCAGATTTTCCCTCCCTGGAGGCTTTATAAGGGCCGAGTCACCTCAGCCTCAGGGCTGCCCACCCTCCTGGCAGCAGCACCTGGGTCTCTCTGCTCTGCCCCCTGACAAGGAGGATCAAAAGAACAGAGAGGTTTTTTCTGGCACTGGTAATCCTCATTCTACAAGGAAGAAGCCTTTTTGTGAAAGAGCTCTTTCGCAAAAAGGTGTGTGTGGACGGGGAAAAGGGAGTCCTTTCAGAAGAAGAAGAGATCTTCTGAAAAACACTTTCGAAAGAAGTTTGCAGTCTAGATGTAGCCTCCATTATCAGTGGCTACTGTCCCGTGCCCTTTCCTCTCCACCTGTAGAGTTAAAATGCAAACCTGCCTCCTTGCAAACACTACCCTCTTTCTCCTGGGGAAGAAACTGGGACTGTCCCAACTCGGTGCCGTGAAGACAAAGCTCCCAAAATGGTTTGAATTCCTTCCCTCTTCCCTTGCTGCTACACTAAGAGGAATCCTGAATACCGACCCTTCTCCTGTCACTTAAGGTTATGTCTGTGCTGCAGGCTTTTGCCCGCAGAGAGTATGCTAATGAAGTGCTCATTAGCATTTGTCGTGCTGTCATTTGCATATTCTCTGCCCGAGGCTTTTTGCACAAGAGGTTTTTGCACAAAAACAAGTAGTGTAGATGGGTCCATTTTGCACAAAAAAACCCCTTTTGCACAAGATCTGTATACCTCCTTTTTTGAGGCATAAGGATCTTGCGCAAAAGGGGGGTTTTTTTGCACAAAACAGACCTGTCTACACTGCTTGTTTTTATGCAAAAACCTCTTGCGCAAAAAGCCTCGGGCAGAGAATATGCAAATTACAGTATGACAACTGCTAATGAGCACTTCATTAGCATACTCTCTGCTGGCAAAAGCCTGGAGTGTAGACGTAGCCTGAGAGATTGAAATGGGGCCATTTCTTTTGGGAAAAGAAGTGGGCATGTCAGGAATGGGATTTGAACCTACAACTCCCCATGGAGACTAGAACACTCCACTGGGGGAAAGGCAGAGCTTTGAGTCAGGCACATAAGAACACTGGGCTCCTTCTACCATGTGACTGGGCATTATCAGGACTACAGCCTGCAGACTTACTAGCTCAGCTAGCAGAGCATGAGATGCTTAGTGGCAAGATCAAGAGCTTAAGCCCTATGCTGGGCCATGCCCCTCTTTTAATCACATCCTCAGCCTACAAACAATTCACTCTCAGCTTTTGCCAGGGTTTTAGAAAGGAAAAGTCTAGTCCTGGGGTCCAGCTTTAATAGAACCAAAGAGAACAAATTGCAATTTCTATCTTCTGAGGAGAAGGGAAGAGGATTTTCTTCTCTTCAATTCTATCCCCATCATCCCAGGGAGGAGACTAAATAACCCTCCGGCAGCTGATTCTCCCCCTTCAGCCTCTGTAGTTTCATGTCCTTCCAAAGTAGCTCCCGCTCTGAGCTACAAATATCAAGGGGGTGGTGAGGAAATGAGGAGCTGGTAGCTCGGGTTGGTCGCTTCCATGAGAACAAGAGACTGAGGTTATGTCTACACTGGCGCGATCTTGCACCAGAAGTATGCAAATGAGGCTAAGTGTGAAATATCACCAAGCCTCATTTGCATATCTAATGAGCTGCCATTTTTGCGGAAGAGGCTCTTGCGCCAGAAGGAGCTGTCTACACTGCCCCTTCTTGCGCAAGAAAAGCCCTCTTGCGCAATACTGTTATTCCTGAAAATAATCAGCGTAACGGCATTGTGCAAGAGGGTTTTTCTTGCGCAAGAAGGGGCAGTGTAGACAGCTCCTTCCGGCGCAAGAGCCTCTTCCGCAAAATGGCGGCTCATTAGATATGCAAATGAGGCTTGGCAATATTCCATGTTTAGCCTAATTTGCCTACTTCTGGCGCAAGATTGTGCCAGTGTAGACATAGCCTCAGTGTTCACAAGTGCTGTATAGGAAAAGTGTTATTGAAAAGGAGGAAGTGATGTGTTGTGTTAATTGGATGGGTTGGAGGTTTCTGCTTCTTGTTTTCTGATTCCTAAAGCCGGAAACCTGTTTTCTCACTTTCAAGTGGAACACCAGGCTACCATAGACCAAAAGAGGGAAATTGCCAGCTGGGAATGAAATACGAAAAGTTGGGATTTTTCTACTGCTGGGTTTGTGAAGAAGCTGGCAAACTCCCAGGTGATGGTCTGATCCTTCTCTCCGTAGGCAGGGTGATCCCCTCCCATAGGCTATTTCTACACTGGCGGGTTATTGCGCAAGTACAGCCGTTCTTGTTCAAGAATCCACAGAGCATCTACACTGCCAGCCCGCTCTTGCGCAAGGAAATTTACAGCACGGCGTGACAAGAGAGGGCTCCTTGCGCAAGAGCTACGCTCTTTTTTAACACGTGTAAGCCCTCTTGCACAGGAGCTCTTGCACAAGAGGGCAGTGTGGATGCTCGTCAGGGATTTCTTGCACAAGAAAGCCCTATGGTTAAAATGGCCATCAGAACTTTCTTGCACAAGAGAGCATCCACACTGCCATAGACGCTCTTGTGCAAAAGCACAGCTCACACATGGCAGTGTGGACGTTTTCTTGCGCAAGACCTCTTGCGCAATAAGCCGCCAGTGTAGACATAGCCCTGGAGTTACAGAGCCAGGGAAGGAACACATACCAAGTCAGAAAACAGAGAAGCTGGGGCTGTGTGGTAGACAGGAGTGAGGCTGAAAGAAAATAAAATAAATTGCAAGCAAGAAGGAGGGTGGGGGGCTCTTTCTATCTAGTTTTGACAGTCTCAACGGGGCAACTCTGTCAGCCTGGGGCCTGTCTCTGCAGCTTCTGTCACTGACAAACAAAGGGAGGCTGAATCCCAGCAGCTTTCTGCCCCAGTGGGGCTGGCTTTTGGGGGGAGCAAGTAGGAAAAAGGAGGGGCCACTGGAGGCGCTTAGCCCCCTGGTTGGCTCTGCCTGTGAAAACAAAAATGGGGATTCCCCCGCCACTGGAGAACATGGCATCAATCCCACTACCTCCCCCTGTTAAGTGAGCCCTTTACTGCTTGAGCTAAATCCCCCACCTGCGAGCAATGCTCTTGCCCCACCCACCTTGTTCCAGAGCCCACGATGTCCCTGCAGCTGCCCAGCACTCCTTTCTGAATGGGCTACTTATCAGGTTTTTTAACTGTGGGCTGGATAGCTCAGCTAGTTAGCACAGCATGTAAATCAATACTGAAGTCATGGGTTCAAGCCTTATGTTGGGCTGGTGGTTTGGCTGCCTGATAAACATAGAAAGGCACAACCAAAACACAGAGGGCTTTGCAGAAATCTGTTAGGAGAAGGCTCCAACATGCCCAGGTGCTGTGCAGGAGGAGGCTCTGGCTATCCCCTCTCTCAGGGTATGTCTACACACAACTTTTATTTTGGGAGAAGGATGCAAATACCGTGGCGCATTTGCATATTTCCGCCGCTTTATTTTCGGAAGACGCTCTTCCGGTATTTACCTGCATCTACACGCAGCCGAATTTTGAAATAAACCCCTATTTCAAAAGACCCCTGTAAACCTCATTGTAGGAGGAATAAGGGTTCTTTCAAAATAGGGGTTTATTTCAAAATTCGGCTGCGTGTAGATGCAGGTAAATACCGGAAGAACGTCTTCCGGGAAAAAAAAGCAAATGCACAGCAGTATTTGCATCCTTCTCCCAAAATAAAAATTGTGTGTACACATACCCTCGGCTTCTTCCTTCACCTGAAGGGCTGAAAGGGACTTGTGCTCTGGGCCCAGCCTGCCCACTTGCCTTCCCCAGTGGAAGGAGTGGAAACTTTTGGCAGGGCCCTCATCATGCCCCTATTACACCAATGCACTGACCTGAGGTCCCAAGTTCTTGCTACCCCCATGTCCGCCCAAATGCCCACTGTGGGGCAGTCTCTCTGGCCCACACTGCTCATGTCACACTCTAGGGCACAACAGCCCCCAGAGGTAGAGCTGAGCCATGGGGCGCTGGGCAAGTGGTAAAGGCTGCAGGAGCTGACAGTTTGCCTGAGACCTCAGGAACCCAGCAAGAGGCACCATCCCAGGAGTCCCTCTGAAAGGAGCAGAAGGGGATTGACGGGGGATGGGGAGTGTCTCAGGGATTGTGTAGCTTGTTGCCCTGGTTAGGAGTGTGGCCAAAACACAGGCCTTGCTACAAGCAGGATTTGAACCTGTACAGGGAAACCCTATTGGATTTCTAGGCCAACACCTTAACTGCTCATCCATCACAGCTATGAGGTCAGCAGGCACCCCCCGCCCATCCCAGCTCACGGAAACTGTTTAACTAATCCCAGTGCCCAGGCCTGATGTCACCTGTCTCACAGAATTCAAACAGCAAACCTGGCTCCCAGAGCACAGGGGGAGTTTGGGGGCTCATTGCTGGGCCAGGGGGTGAAGCATCAAACCAGCCCCTGCCTGTGGGGCCTGTAAGTGTTGCAGAATCTGGACAACCTGCACCTGGGCAGCAGCAAACAAAAGGTCTGGGGGCCACACAGAGACCCCCGATGGGCTGCCTGGGCCTAGGCCATGAAGCAGGAAGTAGCTGAGGCTGGCCAGGGAGCTCCTGGCCCCTGGGATTGCCAGCAGAGAAGCGAAGGGCAAGGCTGTGAGAAATGAGGTCTCCTGTCTCCCCTCCCATCCTGAGGCAACAGGGCTTCCCTTTGAGCCTGTGCAGAGGCAGGAGGAAGCGATACGGGCCCGGCTGAAGGTTTTGTGCTGGGGCTTGAGGCTTAACCCCGAGCTGTCTGCCTCAGCGGGACTTGCTTCTTCCCCCCATTCCTGCCTTGCTGCCTCCTTTGGCAAGCAGCGCACAGGAGGCAAGCAGAAGAGCTGGCCTCCAAGGGCAGAGGCAGCCAAGGAACAACTTAAGCCTCAAGAGGTGACAGGCCTGAGGCTTCTAGCCTGCCCAGGCTCACGCCAAGGGACTTTCTCTGGTGCAGGGGAGGGAATGCCAGGCACAGGCCAGTGGTAGAAGGAGCAGCGCCTGTCAGGGCAGCAAGGGGAGCCACAGAAAGTGAGATGTGGTATTTCTGCCTGGTTTTGCTCCTGGGTCCTTCTGCATGTGAAGCAGCTGTGAGAACTGCTGTACTCTTCTGCCCCTCCCATGGGAGGCCATCCCCTTGGGGGCACTTGTCCTGACACATCTGGGAGGGCCAACCTGGAGAAAGCAGGACCCCCCAAACACCCTTTGATAGCTCAGCTGGCAGAGCAGAGGACTGTAGTGGCCGGGTGCTCAGCAAGTGTCCTTAGGTGGCTAGTTTGACTCTGACTCAAAGGAGAGATTCTTTTCCCTCCCCCCGACTATAGGCCCAGCCTTAGGGCAAAATGAGCAGGTCAAGAGGCAGACCCCAAAGTTGGGTGCTGTGTCTCCCTTCCTCAGGCCTTGGGGAGGGAGACATGCCAGCCTCACAGCTGTGATGGCCAAGTGGTTAAGGCATTGAATTAAAAATCCATAGGTTTCTATGCTGAGGTTCAACTCCTGCTTACTGTAAGGCTTTTGCTTTGGCAACACACCTTAGCATTGTAATAATGCTGCATAACCCCTGAGATACTCCCCAACCCCTTTCAGGGAAATGCCTGGGATGGTGCCTCACACTGGGTCCCTGAGGTCTCAGGCAAACTTTCAGTTCCTGCAGCCCCTGACATGTGCCATAATTTCAAGACAATCTCCACCTGCAAACTCACCTGGTGTGTATGCGCTTAGGGATTCCCCTCTCTGTGTCTCCAGTGCAGGCGGCAGAGTGTCTGGAGGGGGAAAAGAGATGAGGTTTCCTGCTTTCAGATTTGTAACTCTGACCTAGCCTGGCTTGAGCTTTGACATCTGTGATGAGGTGAAAGTAAATCTCTTTATCTCCTCCCACCCTCTGGACTCCAGCGGCTTTGTCCCATTCACCTACTGCCTTTGGTCAGACCCTAGACCGGGGTGGGCAAGACACAGCCTGCAGACTGCTCTGTCAGGACCCTCAGGCAGAGAGCAGCCCCACTGATGAATAGGAGCTAAGGGATTTTTTGGTTGACAGTGGAGGCAGCACACAGAGCCTCCTCCCTCCCCCCAGCATTCGGAGAAGAGCCACATGGAGGGAGCAGCCTGTAGTTTTGAGCAGTCTGGGGCTGCAACAGGCAGGGAGCCTGCTTTGGGGTCCTGAGAGTCTGCTGCATGGGAGCTGCCAGGTAAGCACCCCACCCCTTCTTGTATCTCAGCTCCCTGCCGTAGGTCTTGACTCCTTCCTGCCCCAGGTCACCACCCAAACCCTCTGCACCTCTTCTTCCCAGATCACAACTCCTTCCCAAACCTCACACCCCCTCCCACACTCCTCCCCCAGGCCAGAATCCTCCCCTGCACCCAAACACCCTCCAAGACCCTGCACCCCAATCTCCTGTCCCAGATCACAACCCGCTCCTTTACCCAAACTCCCTTTCAGAACCCACACATTCTCCTGCAACCCAGTCCTCTGTCCCAAGCTCCCTTCTGCACCGCACTTGCCATCCCACTTGCCAGCCCGCATTTAGCATGAATGTAACTTTACACACTTCGGTCCCTTTGATGTTGATGGGATGGTAAGAATTTTTCTGGGTTAAGGCTCAAAATTGTAAGCCCCAGGGCTCTGTTCACACAGCATCTCCACAATGGGCCCTCAGCCTCCACAGATGGATACACACAGGAACATAATCACTGTACAGTGTGGAGATTGGAGCTGGGAGAGATTCAGCTCAATGGGTCAGATTCACCCTGAGCTGGGCAAGAGACTCCCTCAGTCCATGGCTGCAGAGCCCCATGCAGACCTTGGCACAGGCTGGGGGGGAGTTCTGAGAGCCAGACAGAGCAGCACCCCTGTTTCTCTGGCTCCATGGGCTTTCCAGATTGGGAGAGACCAAAAACTAGGCCATTCTGCTAGATTTGGGCCTCAGTGTTGTGACCGAGGGTGAGTCATGAATTAACACGCAGCATCATCACACCTGCACCTCGTTACACCTGCTCCGTTTCTCCCCTTTCCGTCTTCCATTCAACCGATCTGTCATCTTCCCCTGCCACTGCCTCAGAGGCTCCTCCCAGTTTCTTCTCCTCGATCCCTTCTCGGTACCTTCGCTCTTGCTCGGAGGCTTCTTGGAAGCAACAGTTTTCTGGCAAAATCACAGTCTTAAACCCAGTTCAGGAGAAATCTTTACCAGCTGCTGCAACGTCCCTGTCCCACACCTGGAGAAAAACAACGTCACATGGTGACTGCACTGAGTGACTCAGTCCTTCAGTTCTGGCTGGTGAGTCGCTGCTCTGATGGGCTTGGAGTTAGAATCCCTCCAGTTCTCCCATGGTCCTGAAACATTTGCCCCGAAGGCTCCCATTAATATTTTTCAGCTCTGGCCTGGAGAGACAAAAGGGGAATTGAGTCTCCATGGCCAACTCACTCCTTGGCTTCCAGGCCCTGAGGGACAGGAGGTTCCCAGGTGAAGGGCTGTAGAAATCTGCCCACTAGGGACCAGACTGAGAAACCAGATTCCCCCTCCCCATGCAACTCTGAGCATGGCCTGGCTGTGGCTCTCTGACCCCCAGACCGAATCCCCAGGCCAGGCTGGAAGCTGGAGCTGTAGGCAGAGACCCCAAGTGGTGGGGACACAGGCAGTGGATAGGTGGAAGCTCTGCCATTTCCACTGATGCCCCAGATCCCTGAGTTTGCTGGGCTGCAGCTACCAGCCTGGTCAGAGGGCCAAACTTGGGCTGAAGCGTGGGAGGCAACGACCCCTTGGGCCTCTCTGTCCTGTGCCCCTGTGTCCCGCACAGCAGAGCCAGGGCTGCTTTGCTCATGGTTAATGCGCCCCCTGCTGGCAGTGCCTGGCCTCCCAGGGGTGCGCTGGGGGCAGTTTGTTCCCTCCATACCTGGCCGGGCAGCAGCAGAGACACGGCATCCTTCAGTCCCAGGTGCCAGTAACGTGCTTCCTAGATCAGTGTTTCTCAACCAGTGGTGCGAGTACCCTTAGGGGTACTCAAAAGAAGTCTGGGGCGGGGGAGGCGGGGTATGTTAACACAACTGAAATTTGAAGAAAACTGAATTTTTGTTTTAAGTTTTGCAGCTCTTTATTATTTTTGTACTTTTTACAGCCAAAAATTTCATCGTCTGCCCAACTATAATTAAGTTGTTTAAACAAATGTATTGTAATGGTAGAAAAAAAATTGTGTGTCTGAAAACTGTAGGTACTGCGGGTACTTATAATTTTTTTTAAAAGGGATACTTTATAAAAAAAAGGTTGAGAAACACTGTCCTAGAGCGCTCGAGAGCCCAGCTCTCCCTAGTGAGCAGTGTGGGGTTGGCCAGCTGGGGCAGCAGCAGTGTCAGGGCTCCCTGCACCTGCCCAGAGGAGGCGCCTGCAGGGCAGAGATTTGTTTGGAGCCAGAGAGCAGGGGAAAAAATCTGGGAAACGGGGAGATTCTGGAGCTCAGAGAGACTGTGTGTGAACAGGGAAGGATGGAATTAACCTGCATCCAGACTGTGTCCTACCCTGTGTGTCTGAGCTGCCTCGTCCAGGAGCAGCACTGGGTGAGATCTGTGCTTCGGGGATCTCCAGCAAACCACGCACCCAGCTTTCCTGTCCTTCTTACAGAAATGACTCAGAGTCTCTGTGCCTGGTTTGAGATCCCGCTGTCTCCGTTTTCCGAGGACATTTCAGCAAAAGGACCAGGAGAAGTGGGGCCCACTCATTCTGTCAGATACTACAAGGCACACAGGGCATTTGGTTTCCTCTTCCCCATACAGGAGTCGCTTTGGCCAAAGCTACTTGGATCTCTGGACTTTTGTTCTCTCCGTATCAGAAATGGCTTTGCTGATAAGGGAGGAGGGGTCCCATATCAGGTGCCCAGGTGCAGCAGGGAAAGCAGAGGCTGGGAGGAGGAACTGATAAGCAAAGGAGGAAGCAGGAGTTACCTAAGCGAGGGATGGGGAACAGGAGTGGGAAAGGTGCAGAGAGGGAGTGAAGGGAAAAGAGGGGAGGAAACAAACAAACAAGAACACAAAAACTTAAACTCAGGGTCTGTCCACACAGCAGTGTCCAGCCAGGGGCCAGGCTGGGTCGTATCCCAGAAGCTCCTGCAAACCCTCCCTTGCTGCTGTGGCCTCAAGGCTACTGACCGGCTGCTCACTCCAAGGGGATCGAGCTGGGAACCTCTCTGCCCAGGGGCTGTGTGGCTGCGCCCTCAATTCAACCGGCACGTTCTTACCTCACAGCAAGGTGAGTGACCAGAGCCACACACAGACGTGGTATGAAACCACAACTGGGGGGAACTAACCCCACTGAGTGATGGCAGTGACACTGGCTGTCTCAGCCTGGATGTGCCTTCCTGAACTTCCAGCCACCTGGGACCAGCCGGGCTCCAGGGGTTCCCTGGGTTAAGGTCAGAGGCAGCTCGTGTGTGCTAGAGACTGTAGGGGAGCCTGGACAACCCCATCTTGACCAGTATAATAACGTCTGCATTGTCTGGCCCTGCCTTGACCAGACGCACGATATCTGTCTTGCCCAAAGTGCAGATTTCTAACAAAGTCTGTCTCAAGTCTGGTAGACGTACGCACACAGGCCAGGCCAAAGAGGGGGAGCTTTGAGAGTCAGGAGTGCATCGAACAATCGTGCGTAGGGAGTATGGGATAGTGAAACCACACCAAGAACATTGGGAGAAACCTGGTACTTGTACATAACTTTTCTAATTAGCAAAAAAATCACAGGTACAGCCACAGAACTGTCAATAGAGTATATAGATTTGGGCAATAGTCTGAATAGCAGGATATATCCCAAATATGGACATAATAAGGGTATGTCTACACTACAAAGTTAATTCGAACTAACAGCTGTTAGTTCGAATTAACTTTCATAGGCGCTACACATGCAAACCGCTAGTTCGAACTTAATTCGAACTAGCGGAGCACTTAATTCGAACTAGGTAAACCTCATTCTACGAGGACTAATGCCTAGTTCGAATTAAGTAGTTCGAATTAAGGGCTGTGTAGCCACTTAATCGAACTAGTTGGAGGCTAGCTCTTCCTAGCTTGCCCTGGTGGCCACTCTGGGCCAAGCCAGGGAAACTCTTCTGCCCCCCTCCCGGCCCCGGAGCCCTTAAAGGGGCACGGTCTGGCGACAGCGCCTGTGCCAGGTGCAAGCCTGCCAGCACCCAGCCAGCAGACCCTGCACCTGGCACGGCATGAGCCAGCCACCCACTGCCACCCAGCCCTCCGCCTCTTCCCAGGACCAGGCTGGCGGCTCCCAGGAGCCTGCCCGGGGCTGCAAGAGGCAGGCGCCCGCCTGGTCTAGTGTGGAGATCGTGGACCTCATCGAGGTTTGGGGGGAGACCTCCAACGTCCACAACCTCCACACTAGGCACACGAATGAGGCTGTCTAGGGCAGGATAGCTGCCAGCCTGGCCACCAAAGGCCACATGCGAACCCAGGAGCAGGTTTGCATGAAAATCAAGTTGGTCCAGTGAGCTTAGAACATAAGAACATAAGAACGGCCGCATTGGGTCAGACCAAAGGTCCATCTAGCCCAGTAGCCTGTCTGCCGACAGCGGCCAACACCAGGTACCCCAGAGGGGTTGGACCGAAGACAATGACCAAGCCATTTGTCTCGTGCCATCTATCCCCAGCCTTCCACAAACAGAGGCCAGGGACACCATTCCTACCCCCTGGCAAATAGCACTCCATGGACCCAACCGCCATGAATTTATCTAACTTCTCTTTAAACTCTGTTATAGTTCTAGCCTTCACAGCCTCCTGTGGCAAGGAGTTCCACAGGTTGACTATTTGCTTTGTGAAGAAGAACTTTTTTAGTTTGAAGCCTGCTACCCATTCATTTCATTTGGTGTCCTCTAGTCCTTCTATTATGGGAACTAATGAAGAACTTTTCTTTTTGCACCCTCTCCACACCACTCATGATTTTATAGACCTCTATCATATCCCCCCTCAGTCTCCTCTTTTCTAAGCTGAAAAGTCCCAGTCTCTTTAGCCTCTCTTCATATGGGACCTGTTCCAAACCCCTAATCATTGTAGTTGCCCTTTTCTGAACCCTTTCCAAGGCCAAAATATCTTTTTTGAGGTGAGGAGATCACATCTCTACACAATACTGAAGATATGGCGTACCATAGTTTTATACTTCCCCTCCTCCTTCTTCCCTTGGCTTCCCCGTTCCACCTCCCTCCTTCCAGGTTTCCACCTCCCCTCTCCCACCCTCTCTCTTCCCCTCTCCCACCTCCTTTTCCCAGTCTCCCCAGAGGTTAATCCCCCCCCAGTTTTGTTAAATAAAGAGAGTTTCTATTTTTGAACACATGTCCTTTATTTTTTTACATCAGGAAGGGGGGCTAGGGAGGGGTAAGTAGAAGGAGGTGAGGGAGGAATGGGGCATGAGCCCCCAATGGGGAGGACTGGGGTGGCTCTGTGGGCTCCTCAGGGTGGAAGCTCTCCTGCAGGGCCTCCTGGATCCTGACAGCCCCCCAATTGACACCCCCGGATGGCAGCCTGCGGCAAGTGCAGCCGGGCTGATGGCCGAGTGCTGTGATGTGCCGAGTGTGGGCACTCAGGGCACTCCAAGACAGGACTGTTTTGCTGTCCCTCATCGAGGTAGACAAGCAAGTGGGGAACCCTGAGAACTGTCTGTCCGGGGTGGGGGCTCGGGTCCCTTTAAGGCCAGCCCTTGGCTAGCCTGAGGCAGCAGCTCCACACTCTAAGTCCTGGTTCCGGCGAGCCTTAACTTCGGTTCAGGGTCCACTCAATGTGGACATGCTAGTTCGAATTAGCAAAACGCTAATTCAAATTAGTTTTTAGGTCTAGATGCACTAGTTCGAATTAGCTTAGTTCGAATTAACTAATTCGAACTAAGTTAGTTCGAATTAGTGCTGTAATGTAGACATACCCTAAGTATTTTATGCAATACATATTTAATTGGTAGATATTACTAGAACGACCAAGTCAAGTATAAATATAGGTGTAGAAAAGATAATCAGTGGGAGGGAGTGAGCAGGATTGACCCCCCCCACGTCCTGCTCATTGTAACTAGAAGTAATGGACCCCTTCACACCGGCTGCAGCAGTGCTTGGTGTCCCAACAGGTGGGAATCAAAGGGACCATGACCTCCTCCTGCCTGGTATTGTAGGTAGCAAACGGATGAAGTGTAAGTGAACTAGGCTTAATTATTGTATTATAATAATCTTCTATTAATTGCTTTTGCATTGCTTTGCATTGTATTCATTGCTTTAGAACAGTGGTCTCCAACCTTTTTAAGCACGAGATCACTTTTTGAATTTAAGTGCAATCCAATATCTACCTCAAACTGAAATACCCTTGCTGGGCCTCCTTTTACTCCTTCTCCGAGGCCCTGCCTCTGCTCACTCTGTCCTCCGTCCTTTCCCCATTCCCTCTCACTTTCACCAGGCTGGGGCAGAGGGTTAGGGTGCAGGCTCTGGTCTTGGATTAAGGGATTTGGAGTGTGAGAAGGGCTCTGAGCTGATCTTGGGGCAGGCAGTTCGGGTGCAGGGGGGTTCTGGGTGCAGAGGGGTTCTAGGTGCAGGCTCTGGGAGGGCGTTTAGATACAGGGGGGCTCAGGGCTAGGGAAGGGTCTTGGAGTGCTGGAAGGAGTTCATGACTGGGGTGGAGTTTTGGGATGTGGGCTCCAGCTGGGTATTGTTTATCTCAGGTGGCTCCTGGGTGGTGGTGCAGTGGGGCTAAGGCAGGCTCACCCTTGTCCTGGCTTTGCACCACTCCCAAAAGCTGCCAGCAAATTCCATCCCAAGTCCTGTGTCCCCTCTCTGCTCTGTAGAGATAGGATACAGAGTGGGAGGGGGCACCTTGCCAAGAGCACCCCTCCTCTCCCTCTCCTGCCCTGCACAGAAAGCAAGGGTACGTCTACGCTAGCCCCCTAGTTTGAACTAGGGAGGCTAATGAGGGTGACCGAAATTGCTAATGAAGTGCGAGATTTAAATATCCTGCGCTTGATTAGCGTATTCCTGGCCGGTCGCCATTTTGGAAACTGACTAGCCCAAAGTAACTGCCCGCGTCTACACGCGGCAGAGAAGCACGATTCCGAGATAAACCTCTTAGTTTGAATTAACTGTTAAACCCCTTAGTTCGAATTAACTGCTAAACCTCATTCCATGGTTTAACAGTTAATTCGAACTAAGGGGTTTAACAGTTAATTCAAACTAAGAGGTTTATCTCGGAATCGTGCTTCTCTGCCGCGTGTAGACGCGGGCAGTTACTTTGGGCTAGTCAGTTTCCAAAATGGCGACCGGCCGGGAATACGCTAATCAAGCGCAGGATATTTAAATCTCGCACTTCATTAGCAATTTCAGTCACCCTCATTAGCCTCCCTAGTTTGAACTAGGGGGCTAGTGTAGACGTACCCCAAAAGGCTCCAAGGCAAAAGGCAGGAGAAGCACAGCAGTGGGGGCAGGAGCAGCTGACATGCCTGCCCTTGATCGCCTCTTGGCCAAACCAATTAGGATCACCTGTCAGAGGCTCAAAGATCTACCAATAGATCCCAATCTACTGGTTGGTGACCACTGCTTTAGAATGTATAGTATATAAGATTTAAATTGTATAGTAATTGTTTTTAAGGCTTGTAAAATTTGAACAACTATGTTAACTGCTTAAAGCTTGCAATCATATATATAGTAGCCCAATGTCTGAGAGTCTGTTAACGCTGAAATGCTGGCTGTTCCCTCTGGGCAGCGCTGTTGCCTGAAATGGCTGCTTGCGCTGCTTGCTCCCCCTTGGCGGCCCGGCTGAGTGGCACAGAAGTCAGCCAAGCGCCACAGAGGAGGAAAAGGGAGGCGGGGCGGTGACATACATGGCCAGGGGGCGGGGCCTGGCCGTGTACGTCACCACCCCGCCCCCCTTCGCCTCCCGCCATGGCGCTCGGCTGACTTCTGCGCCGCTCAGCCGGGCCGCCGTGGGGGAGCCCAAACGGCCGCTTGCTCCACTTGCTCCCCCGCGGCAGCCCGGCTGAGCGGCGCAGAAATCAGCCAAGTGCCATGGCGGGAGGCGAAGGGGGGTGGGGCGGTGACATGCGGCGTGACAGCGGCTCCAGGCCCCGCCCCCTCACTGTGAACATCACTGCCCTGCCCCCCTTCACCTCCCACCATGGCGCTCAGCTGACTTCTGCGCTGCTCAGCCAGGTTGCCATGTGGGAGCAAGTGGTGCAAGCGACCGTTTGGGCTCCGCGCTCCCCATGCAGCACTGGGAGTGCGGACCCCAAACGGCCATTAGGGCTCCGTGGTCCTCCGAGTGAGAGGCAGGAGGGGGAGGAGAAGAGAAAGAGAGAGACAGAGAGAGAGGCAGGAGGCGGAGGAGAGCTGAGAGAGAGAGAGACGGAGCAAGAGACGGGAGGCTCAGGAGAGAACACCGACATGGAGGAGAGACCTGAAAATCCTGTCTTATGACGGGCTTATTGGCTAGTAAATAAATAAGTGGTTAAGTCTCACTGGAGTGTCCTGGTTTCCCTTGAATCTAAAAATCGAACCACACGACAGAATTGCTGTGTAGATGCGGTTATTTTGAAAGAAACTCCTTCTTTCAAAATAACTGTTAAACCTCATTTTTTGAGGAGTAAGGGTTATTTCAAAAGAAGGGGTTTCTTTCAAAATAACCGCATCTACACAGCATTTTTTATTTCAAAATAGGGTATTTTGAAATAGCGTTCGGACGCGATTATGCAGATGAAGCACGGGAAATTCAAATCCCTGCTTCATTTGCAATTTCACTTGTCTGCATTTGCATTCCTCTCTTGGAAGAGGAATGCAATGTAGACATACCCTTGGATACTCCAGGTCCTTTATATCCCCACTAGGAACACTGCCTGTAGGGACCAGTAGTTATCAAAACCAGTCTCATCAAATAAAAGGTTCTTCCAAAGCCAAAGGGCTGGCCATACGCCCTGGTCACTATATAACTCAGATCTTACCCTAAAATCATGCTGTTGCCAGTCCATTGGTATCTAAACTCTAAAGCTGTATTCATACAAGAAAGAAATAGAGGTGAGAGTTAAAACTGATCACAGAAACCAAATGCAACAACTGCAACGTCCTTGGTCCAGGCTTGTAGCAGCAATGGAATAAACAGCTGGCTCAAGCCAAATCTCTTGTCATTTCCAAATCATTGGAAGGACCTTGGTCCCTTGGTTCGAATGCTGCCTTCTTCTGCAAATTTGACACTTTAATCAAAGTCTGAACAAAAACCTGACCTGGATGGGCCACCACATTCAACACACCAAGGACATCAAAAGTTAAGTATCGGACACTTCAGCCCACTCTATTAGCCTCACTTAGCAGGATGCTCTAATTGACAAGATTTTTCCCCCTTCTCTTTCCTTCCCATCCCCTCTTTTTCTGCTATTTATTTGTAACGCTGGACCCCTTGCTCCATTCATTTGCAGAAGTGGGCTGTGCCCACAAAAGCTCATGATACCACCTACGTTTTAGGTTAGTCTTTAAGGTGCTACAGGAACATTCATTGTTTTTTAAGTTTTTTTCAGTTACAGACTAACATGGCTCCCCTCTGACACTTTACAATAGTTAGCTCATGGTACAGACAATATTTGGAAAGATCATTAAGTGGTCAACCAAGACCCTCAGCAATTTTCAAGTGGTCTGTGAAAAACAGTCAAAGTACCTCCCTTTATTTTCATTTACTTCTTATTACTTATAATAGAGGAGGATGAAGAATAAAGAATGAAAAGTCGGAGGGGCAGGAAGAGGAAGTGTTCTTTTTCTTGGCTGGATCCCCAGTGGGGCCCCCAAAATGAAGCTAAGCATAGGCCCCCACTAACTTTAAATCCACCACTGAGTATTGGACACTAAGGGTACATCTGTACTGGAATGTTATTTCGGGATACCAGAATCCCGAAATAGCTACCCCATGTCCAAGGAATGCGTTGGCTATTTCAAAATAATTTTCAAAATAACAGACACCGTATTTCGCCATCCCTGTAAACCTCGTTGCATGAGGAATAAGGGATGGCTCAAAACAGTACTTTATTTTAAAAATTGGCACTGTGTAGACACACCAAATTTTGAAATAGTCTATTTCGAAATAAAATCCAAATAAGATTGCATAGCACAAATTGCATATGTTATCTTATTTTGATTTTAGAGTGCACTGTAGATGTACCCTTACAGCCCACACTACTAGCCTCATTTAGCACGGACACTTTAATTGACAGGTTTTTCCCCTACTCCTCTGTGCCTCTTGCTCCATATTTGTCATCTAAAGAAATGGTTGTGCCCAAAAAAGCTCACAATGCTTTCTTCATGATACTAGCTACATATTTTTGGTTAGTCTCTAATAAAAGGTCTAGGGACACGTTAATTTGAACTGAGAGGGGAGCTCCGGTCGATGTCAGTAGTCCTGTTTCCACAAGGAGTAAGGGAAGTCGAAGGGAGAGTGTTCTCCCTTCAACTTCCTGTGACGTAGACAGCACCAAAGGTTGATTTAAGATACTCAACTTCAGCTACTCAATTAACATAGCTGAAGTTGTGTAGCTTAATTTGACCTTGTCCTGTAGTGACTTCTCGTTGTTTTTGTCTTGTCGTGTAGATGTGCCCAAAAGTGCTATAGGACCATCGTTGTTTTTTAAATTTCTGAAATAAGAACAGTTTTAGGGTAAGTTTTCACTGAGCTTTTAGTGTTAGAACGAGCTCTGCGTTTTTTGTTATTTTAAATTTGCTTTTTACTTTGCTTTGCCTGTTTTCACTGGCAACCACTTCAGTCCTACAGCTTGTGCTTAATACCAGGGTAAGTCAAAAAGTATCCACAATGTATTTATTAAAATTAACACAACAGCAATACAGAACTCATAAGTGTATCATTTTTCAACATAGTTCCCCTGCTTTTTAACACACTTGGTCCAGCGTCGCACAAGCTTTTGTATGCCTTCAGAAAAAAATGTTTTTGGCCGGGCAGCAAGCCTCCTTCAAATCACGGTTTCTGACAAAACTATGGCCTCTTAAAGCATCTTTGAGGGGTCTCTCTGACGTTTGATCTCCGGCTCACATTGGTGGATCCACGTTTCATCACCAGTGACAATGCGACTCAAAAAAAAATCACCTTCCTGATGATACCAGTTCAAAAGGCGGTTACAGATGTCCAAACGGTTACGTCTGTGCTGTTCCGCAAGTTGTTTGGGAACCCACCTTGCACAAACTTTACTGAAGCGAAGTTTGTGGTGGATGATTTCATAGGCAGAACTGGGACTAATCTGCAGTTGGTTTGCCACTTCGTCGACAGTCACCCTCCTGTTTTCAAGAATCAGCGCGTGGACTTGTTCAATGTTCCTTTCAGTAGTTGAGGTAGACGGGTGCCCTGATCGTTCTTCATCGGTGACACTTGTTCAGCCATTTTTGAGCATGTCAATCCATTCTTTCACTGTGGCAAAACACTGTCACCGTACTGTGCCGATAGTCTTCGATGAGTTTCTGCACCTCTTACACCTTCAGCCCACAAAAATCGAATCACTGCATGTTCCTCTTCTTTGGTGCATGTGGTATGTGGAGCAGCCATGTTGACCCCCACTAGTGGTTAAAGATATCTGAACGGTCAAGGCCAAATATGTCACTACAATATAGGGAGGTTCTCTGCTTACGGTTGCACACGAATTCAGCAGTTGGGCCAATCGCAAAAAAAAGATATGAACTTTTTGACTTACCCTCATAAAATCACTTCTACTTACTATCAAGCCCAGTGTAAATAACTGTTAGCTGGGGGAGCCATCAGTGTGTACACCCTTCTTTCGTTGTTAAAGGAGGCGTGCCTGAATGGTTTATTTGGGGTTTTAATCCCAGTTGCGGGGTGGATTTCCCAAGTGCTGGGCCTGAAACTGTTTTCTCCTCAGACCTGAATGGATTCAGTGTCTATATTGCCGTTGGGGGGCGGGGCAGTGATCTCAGCTTGGTACATTGCTGGGGGAGATCAGGGAGCTGGCCCAGCAGGACCAAGTGGAGATGAGCCCCAGAGAGCAAAGAGGTGAGTGTCAGTGGCTTTGTCAGCACCCCAGGAAACACCCCAAGAGGTCTGTGACTGCACCCCATCACGTGGCATGCGGGGGATGGGTAAGATTGTTACTTTCACTTCTGTCTATGGAGTTTTATGATGTTTAAAATGACAATCTTCTCTCCAGCTCTTATCTCCTGTGTGAAGGGGCTGGGCTGTGACCTTTACATTGCAAAATTATACAGCTGAGAATATTGGCCATAAACATCACTTTTTCAGCTTGACAGAACCTGTTGAAACACTTCTCCTGCTCCTTCTGCTGAAATGTCCCAGGAAAACTTAGACAGCGGGATCTCAAACCAGGCACAGAGACTCTGAGTCATTTCTGCGAGTAGGACAGAAGCCGGGTGCATAGTTTGCTGGAGATCCCCGAAGCACAGATCTCACCTGGTGCTGTTTCTGGACAAGGCTGCCCAGACACACAAGGTAGGACACACTCTGGATGCGGGTTAATTCCAACCTTCCCTGTTCACACTCAGTCTCTCTGAGCCCCAGAATCTCCCTGTTTCCCAGATTTTTTCCCCTGCTCTCTGGCTCCAAACAAATCTCTGCCCTGCAGGCACCTCCTCTGGGCAGGTGCAGGGAGCCCTGGCACTGCTGCTGCCCCAGCCAGCCAGCCCCACACTGCTCACTAGGGAGAGCTGGGCTCTTGTGCGCTCTAGGAGGAACGTTCCTGGCACCCGGGGCTGAAGGATGCCGTGTCTCTGCTGCTGCCTGGCCAGGAATGGAGGGAACAAGCTGCCCCCAGAGCACCCCTGGGAGGCCAGGCACTGCCAGCAGGGAGCCCATTAACCGTGAGCAAACCAGCCCTGGCTCTGCTGTGTGGGATACAGGGGCACGGGACAGAGGCCCAAGGGGTCGTTGCCTCCTGTGCTTCAGCCCAGGTTTGGCCCCCTGACCAAGCTGGTAGCTGCAGCCCAGCAAACCCAAGGATGTTGGGGCATCAGTGGGGAGCTGAGGATGCTCCACTGGCCTAGGGTGGGCCCCTGAGAGCAGCCCCCTGACTGTGTCCCCACCCCATGAGCTCTCCACCTAAAGCTCCAGCTTCCAGCCTGGCCTGGGGGCCAAAAAGCCACAGCCTGTGAGAAGCATGTGGCACTGTGAAGTGGTGCTGGGATCCTCGCAGGGCCAGGGCAGGGCAAAGGAAGCTTCACGCAGCTCTCCGGCCCCCAGGCCCTTATTGGCCTGGGGGTGGGAGAGTGCACAAAGCCTCCTCTGCTTTCCCCCTGCCCTGCAAGTAGTGCTTCAAAGAGCCACATGATCCTGGCAGGGCGGGAGGAGGCTTCACACGCTCCCCCACCCCAAGGCCAATTAGGGCCTGGGGACAGGGGAGTGTTAGAATCCTTCTCCGCTCTGCTCCCACCCTGTGAATAGTGCATGGCACTTTGAAGCACCGCACGCTGCTCGCAGGGCAGGGGCAGAGCGGTGAAGGTTTTGGGTGCTTCTCTGCCCCCAGGCCCTAAGTGGCTTGGGGGTGGGGGAGCAGCAGGGCCTCCGCGGTCCGGATCCACCCACTTGGTGGGCCAGGTTTGGCACACGGAGACCCTTTTGCCCACCCCTGTGAAAGAGGGGCTGAAATCTTTTGCAAACCATTCCCCTCTTTGTGCTATGTGAGTAGGGTTGCCAGATGGTTTCAACAAAAATAGCAGACACACTTGACATTACATCACAATCTACATTACATCTTATTTAGAAAACACCAGACATTTATATTTTCTCAATTTGTTTCCCGAACAGAAAGCTCAAATACTGGACTGTCCAGTTCAAAACTGGACACCTGGCAACCCTACTTGTGAGCAGGTATGTCCCAGGCCTCAAAGAAGCCAGTGTGACTGCGTTACTCAGCTCAGAAGGTCAAAAGGGGCAGCTGCCCCTGGGCCTGGTGGTTTAAAAGGTCCCAGCTGGCTAACCACAAGTGTGGCTGTTGCAGGGGGAACAAGAGTGACTCCTGCTGGCCTGGCTGGGGAAGCCGCACAAGGAGATTAGTGATATTTTGTGCCTGTATCTTCCCAAACTCTCACTGGATATTTCCTGCCTCACTGAGCTGATCAGTGAGCTGAAGGGGAAGTGCCAGTAGCCAGCCAGTGAATTCCTGCATCTGAGACTGAGTGAGAAATACTCCAGGTCCCGCCACTGGGACAGGGAAGCTCTTAAAACATGAGCCCAGGAGTCCAGCAGTCAGGGATCCTGGAGTAACTTTGTGTGAGCCTTGCTGACATGGGAATGGTGATTGTCAGACATGTTGACATTAGAGATGGCAAAGCTCCATCACCTCTGGGAATCCAGGGCTCTGGTGCCAGGGCAGGGCCCCCCTTCCCCTCACTTGCCAAATCCTTTTTTTGGGATTTGAAGTGTGTGTCTGGTGGAAATGAAATTCTCTCTCTCTCTCTCCACTCCAGGACGTCAGAAGCACCTTGAGCAGGTAGGTGGCTCTCACTCCCCCTCACACTGCACAGTGCAGGGAAAGCGCTTGGAGCTGATGTTGGCACCACATATCCCCAGGGCTCTGCAGACAGATGTGAGGGGAAGGGCACAGGCTGGACATAAATCTCTTATCAACCTTCAGCCTGCGGTTCTTGCACAGCAGACTCTGGAATTCCCCATTCAGGGCACAGTCTCAAGTGTTTCCTGGAGCGGTCACCTCCCTGGGGACTGGCTGCCTCAGCACCGTGGGGGTGGAACATAGGCCTGTCACTGCTGGGCACCATTCAGCTCAGGGCAGCAGGGACCAAGAGACTTTCCCGCTCAAGGGCTGAGCTGGGGAGACGGGAGCTGGTGTCTCAGTCTAGTTCCTAGTGGGCAAATTTCTACAGCCCTTCACCTGGGAACTGTTACCCCAAAAATATTCTCACTGGAGACTACCCAGGGTTACATTAGTGTGGGTTTATTGCTTGAGAAATTAACACTCCACTATTTGCACTACAAGATTAAACCAAAGAAGATAGAGTTGCCACTAAAGTTATAAACTAAAGAAGATACAGAGCTATCTCCCTCTCACACACACAAACACAAGCACACACACCCTTCCATTCATTCACTCATTCACACACATTCATTCCTGCCCTCAGGCACTCACACAGGCATATGGGTTGCAGAAGGAGCCAAGGCATGTGGATCCTGAAAAGGTCTGTCTGCTCATCATGGCTAGGGAAACCGGTCTGGAGGAGAGACACTGGCTGTAGAGAGGAGTTTTTCAGGAGCAGGGGAAGAAAAAGAAGAGATTCTCATGTGTGCTCCCTCTCCTTATATAGTATCTGAATGGCTCCTGTGACTCATTCACCTCATCATCAGGGAGCATACCCAGACTTCCCTTTATCCAGCAAAAGCAAGTCTGTGATCTAATCACCATATGCTCCAGTCTTAGCATCGCAACTTCAAATAAAAAACACAAGAACACACACACACACAGAGGGGAGAATGCAATTTAGAGCAAGTTATAAAGTGCCTGAGAGTTACAAAGGTTACAAAGTTGCAGCTTACAGTAAGTTTGAGAGTTACAAAGTTTTACAAAGATTACAGCAAGGTGCAAGGTTTGACAAAGATCACAATGAGTTTTAGTTTAAAACCTTCGACCTTACGGTTGAGTGTAGTTTCAGAAAATGCATGTGTAAAATGAAGTAAGCTCAGGCGGAGGGTTTTTTTATGCAACAGGAACTTCCTGTTCCTCAGGGCTTCGAGGCCAAGGAGTGAGTTGGACATGGAGACTCAATTCCCCTTTTGTCTCTCCAGGCCAGAGCTGAAAAATATTAATGGGAGCTTTTGAGGCAAAAGTTTCAGGGCCATGGAGAATTGGAGGGATTCTAACTCCAGGCCCATCAGAGCAGCAACTCACCAGCCAGAACTGAAGAACTGATTCACTCAGTGCAGTGTCACCATGTGACGTTGTTTCTCTCCAGGTGTGGGACGGGGCCATTGCAGCAGCTGGTGAAGATTTCTGCTGAAGTGGATTTGAGACTGTTACTTTTGCCAGAAACCTGTAGCTCCAATGGAGACTCCAAGGGAGTGTGAAGGTACCAAGAAGGAATCTAGGAGGGGAAACTGGGATGAGCCCCTGAGGCTGTGGGAGGGGAAGGGCTCTGGCTGGGTGCGTCACAATTAGATGACAGATCCATTGAATGAAAGATAGAAAAATGTAGAAACTGAGCAGGTGTAATGGGCACAGGTGTGAGGACACCTCACAGTAATTCATGACTCACCTGAGGTCACAATCCTGAGGCCCAAATTTAGCAGAATGGCCTAAAGTTTGTTCTCTCCCCCGTGGGGGCCAGAGAAACAGGGGTATTGCTGTGTCTGGCTCTTAGGACTCCCTCAGCCTGTGCCAAAGTCTGTATGGGGCTCTGCAGCCATGGACTGGGGGAGTCTCAAATCATCCGCTGTAGCCCTTGCCCAGCTCAGAGTGAATCTGGCCCATTGAGACGACTGTCTCCCAGCTCCAATCTCCACACTGTACAATGATTGTGTTCCTGTGTGTGCCCATCTGTGGAGGCCGAAGGCCCCACTGTGCCCATTGTGGAGTTGCTGGGGCTTACAATTTTGAGCTTTAACCCAGAAAAATTCTTACCATCCCATTAATGTCAAAG
The DNA here is from genome assembly GCA_032595735.1 of Pelochelys cantorii. NCBI lineage: Eukaryota > Metazoa > Chordata > Testudines > Trionychidae > Pelochelys > Pelochelys cantorii. The sequence goes on from CM064345.1 coordinate 11,405,505, forward strand.
GTACCAATGTGTGTAAAGTTACATTCATGCAAAATGTGGGATCTTGGTCTAGGACAGGGGTGGGCAATAATTTTTGATCTGGGGCCATTCCAAGATGGTGGTAAGTGACCAAGGGCCACATTTTTCTATGGAGTTTTCTGCAGGGTTTGGGATTGGGGGGGGTTGCAGAAGGGAGCTTGCGATAGAGCAGTGGCTCCCAACCAGCAGTCTGCAGACCAGTGCCAGTCCATGAACCGCTGGCTGCCGGTCCCATGCTGGTTGCTCTGGGACCAGAGTATACCCCAGATGTGTGGCTAGCAGATGCCGCAACTGAAGCACATGCCAGCCCACTGAGCCACTGTACAGGAACCCGTTTCAGCTCCAGCAGCCGCCATGTGGCAGGCAGCTATTGCAGCTGAAACCAGGTGCTCACAGCAGCCCTGCCAGCCAGGGCTTTGATTTAATGCAAATGAATTTGCATAATAAATATGCAAATAAGATGTTACCGGTCTGCCAAAAGTTCGTGAATGTGTTTGCCAGTCCACATTATAGAAAAGGTTGGGAACCACTGGGACAGAGGACTGGGGTGCAGGAGAAGGTGCAGGTTCTGAAAGGGAGTTTGGGTGAAGGAGGAGGCTGTGACTGGGGCAGGGGAATAGGGTGCAAGATCTGGAAAGAGATATGGCTTCAGGGGAGGATTCTGGCCTGGAGGAGGAGTGCAGGAAGGGGTGTGAGGTTTGGGAAGGAGTTGTGACCCAGGGGGAAGAGGTGCAGAGGGTTTGGGGGTGACCTGGGGCAGGAAGGAGTCAAGACCTACAGCAGGGAGCTGAGATACAAGAAGGGGTGGGGCGCCAGAGGCAGGCTCAGGCTGGGAGGTGCTTACCTGGCAGCTCTCAGCCAGCATTCTCAGGACCCCAAAGCAGGCTCCCTACCTGTCGCAGCCCCAGACTGCTCAAAACTGCTGGCTGCTCCCTCCATGTGACTTTTCTCCAAATGTCGGGGGAGAGGGAGGCTCTGTGTGCTGCCCCTGCCACTAGCCCAATCCCCCAGCTCCTATTGGTCAGTTGTTTCCAGCCAAAAGGTGTGAGGCTTCTCTTTGCCTGAGGTCCCGACAGAGCAGTCTGTAGGCCATGTCTTGCCCACCCTGGTCTAGGGTCTGGCCAAAGGCAGTAGGTGAATGGGACAAAGCAGCTGGAGTCCAGAAGGAAGGAGGGAATGATGAGAGGAACATAAATCTCTTTACAGATTGCATCTCCCAGGGTGGCCGTTAGCTACTTTGTTGGAAGACACTGGAATGAAAGGGGAAAGGGAAAGTTCCAAATCAGTTTCTCTCTATAGTAAAGACAAAGCGAGTGTTTGTGTCTCTGCCTGTTTCTTTGTCAAAACTCAAGCCAGGCTAGGTCAGGTCAGAGTTATAAATCCAAAAACAGGAAATGCCATCTTGTTTCTCTTTTCCCCCTCCAGACACACTGCCGTCTGCACTGGAAACTCAAAGTGGGGAATCTCTAAGCACATATACACCGGGTGAGTTTGCAGGTGGAGACTGTCTTTAAATTATGAGAAATTTTCCAGAAAACATTTTCATGAGATTGCAGCTAAAGTTAAAATCTAATTGACATGGACTAAGATGCATGCAAATCTAAAAATGGAATCATGACATACTGGGAAGATCCCATGGTGAAGTCAAACAAATGATCCTGACACCAACCTTGGTGCTGAGTTCATATCTATGCTGCTAAACAGAAACCCTCTCCCTCAGCAGCACCCAAACACCCTTAACTCTGAGGTTTGGATAGCCACAAGGCTTTTCAGGAAGAATGAGTAAAGACCTCTCTTCCCTCTGGGCTGACAGACCCCTCTCCTTTACCATGGCAGAGAGGGGTCCCCCCACCCCTCTTCTCCAACCTCCTGCCTTTGCTGTGGGCAGGGTGGGCTCTCCCGTTGGAGTGGCTCACTGCTTTCTGGATAAGGGGACACTCTCCCTCAGCTGCTGCTCCCCCCGCTTCTGGGCTGGGAGTGAGGCTGCCCTGCCCAATCCTGCTCCTTCCTCTCTGTTTCTTGGCCCAGCACTGGAGGATGCTCCATTCCCAGAAGCGAGATACAGCCAGGTACCTTTCAGTGAGGAGGAGAGGCAGTGTAACAGGTGGCACTCACCTCTCATGAGCGCCCCCGTCTGACTCAGTGCATGTGCCTACGCTGTCACTTTTAAAAGCCTCACTTTTTTCAAGAAGAATGGCTCTTGCACAAAAGGGGGGATTTTGCACAAAAAGGATTTTGCACAGCTCCTTTTCGCACAAAAACCATGTGCACAAAAATGGCTCCTAATTAATTATTCAAATGAAGCATGGCAATATGCTGATCCACACTTCATTTGCATAGGCTTTTGCACAAGAAGGAAGCACTATAGACATAGCTCTTCTTATAGGTCTTTTTGGCCCCTGATTGGTTGGTTTCTCTGAAGCCTCCTTGGAGATATTTTCTATGGCCTTTGTCTAGACCAGGGGTCTCCAACCTTTTCAAGCATGAGATCACTTTTTGAATTTAAGAGCAATCCAAGATCTACCTCAAACCCAAATACCCTGGCCCCGCCTCCTCTGTGCCACTTCTCCCGAGGCCCCACCCCTGCTCACTCCATCCTCCCTCCCTTCACTCCCCAATCTTCCCTCACTTTCATTGGGCAGGGCAGCAGGTTAGGGTGCAGGCTCTGGTCTTGGATTAAGGGATCTAGAGTGTGAGAGGGGCTCTGAGCTGAGCTTGGGGCAGGCAGTTGGGGTGGCAGAGGGGGTTCTAGGTGCAGGCTCTGGGAAGGTGTTAGGATGCAGGGGTGCTCGGGGCTGGGGCAGGGGCTTGGGGTGCAGGAGGGGGTTCATGGCTGGGCTAGGGTTTTGGGATGTGGACACAGACTGGGCACTGTTTACCCCAAGTGGCTCCTGGGTGGTGGTGCAGTGGGGTTAAGGCAGGCTCACCCCTGCCCCGGCCCTGCCCCGGCCCCACTCCCAAAAGCAGCCAGCAAACTCCATCCCAAGTCCTGTTGCGCCCCCTCTCTGCTTTGTGGAGATAGGATTCAGGGTGGGAGAGGGGACACTTTGACGTCAGTGACCCTCTTCCTTCCCTGCCCTGCACAGCAGGCCGGAGGCTCCCAGGGGTGGGGGGAGGCAGCTCCAAGGCAAAGGGCAGGAGATGCACAGCAGTAGGGGGAGGGGCGGCTGAAGTGCGGACACTTGACCAAACCAGTCAGGATCCCCTGTCAGAGGCTCCCAGATCAACTGGTAGATCCCGATCTACTGGTTGGTGACCACTGGTCTAGACCCAGGGCCTGGTTCACCCTGTCTCAGGCAGGTACCAACTTAAATCCCTGAAGGAGATTCCCTTCCCCTCTAGCACTTTTCCTACTGTGTCTCTGGGAGTGGAGCAGCCCTAACAGGGGGACCTGAAACCTGTTCTGGGAAATGAGAAACTAGTGAAGTGGGTCTGTGCCGGGGTGAAGGGACCGCGCACTTCAGCGAGCTCTGGGGGAGTCTGCAAGGGAGAGGGCTGCAGGAGACGCACGACAGCGGGGAAGCCGCGGGTGGAGAAACCGGCGCCCCAGCGGAAGACGTGGCTGGAGGCAAGAGAGCCGCCAGCGCAGGCGCAGTAGAGGTGGGGGAAATGGCGGTGGCGGTGCCGATGGATGACGTCACCCACCAAGCCAGCGGGGAACTTAAAATGGAGCTTGGACCCGGGGAAAGGAGCGGAGAGTGCACCAGCGGTGAGTGGGGTGAAGCTATAGGTGGCAGGGAAGGAAGCGGCCCCGGGCAGGGCCGTGGAACCCGTAAGCGGGCGTGTTTGGGGGCCACAACCCCATCTGCTGGTCAGGGACTGGCGTCCCTACCGTAGGGCCCTGGGTCAGGTCCTGGGAGAGAGAGCAGGCCCGGGTCCCCCTACCTCACCACTGGGGCTCGTTGTCTACACCGGGGTCAGGAACCCTGTGTGAGGAGGGCATAACTCGAGCCTGATAGTGATTTAGGAGTTATTAGTCCACAGTGATATTGTCTATGCAATTGACACGGTGTCCCTGATGTTGTAATTGACATTGAACCGGTGTATATTGAATTGGTAACTAAGGACATGCTGAAGGGGGGGGATCCGAGCGGCATACAATAAAGTACTTATTGGGGACTCGGACTGGAAGTGTCTCCTTCCGCTGACGGACCCTTGTACAGGATCCCATTACCCAAGCTGAGGAACCGGAGTGACAGCTCAGCTCGGTCTCATGGACCCAGGACAGAGGCAGCTCCCTGGGGCCCAGACCTGTCCCAGCCAGAGCAAGGCTGTTAGGATGTGTGAGAAATGGCCCCAGCCGCCCCCAGGGCTGAGCTCTGCCCCTGACTCTCTGCTTATCTCCCCCCCCAGTGACTGTGTCTCTGGATCCAGACACGGCTCATCCCCGACTCGTCCTGTCTGTGGATCGGAAACATGTGATATATGGATACCCGTGGCATCTGCCCGACAATACTGAGATATTTGACACTCGGCTCCTTGTGCGAGGCTGTGAGGAATTCACCTCAGGGAGATATGGCTACACGTGGCAGCAAGTGCCCAACAAACCTGAAAGATTTGACACTCAGCTCTGTGTGCTGGGCTATGAGGGATTCACCTCGGGGAGACATTGCTGGGAGGTTGAGGTGGGGGATGCAGGATACTGGGCTGTGGGGGTGGCCAGAGAGTCAGTGAGGAGGAAGGGACTATTCAATCTTAGCCCTGAGGAGGGGATCTGGGCTGTGGAGCTGTGGTTGGGGCAGATCCGGGCTCTCACTGACCCTGTGACCCCCCTGCCCCGCTGCAGATTCCCCAGAAGGATCTGGGTCTGTCTGGACTGTGACCGGAGGCAGGTGACATTTATCAATGTTGGTGCCAAGGTCTCGATCTTCACTTTCCCACCAGGCTCCCTCCCTAGGGAGAGAATCCGACCCTGGTTCTGGACGGGGTCAGGATCCCTGTTCAGCCTGCACCCCTGAGACATGTAGGAAATCTCTGGCTGCATCCCGCATCCCAGTCGCTATTCCATCTCCCTGTGACTGACTGTCCTGCCATCGCTGTGACCATGGAAGCTGCTGCCAGTCTTTGCTCTGTGCAGTCTCTGCCCTGTCCAACCCCACAAAGCATTGGGTGCAGGAGTGCCAGGTTTCCAAAAAATTTGGTGCTTCAGGGGGTAGCTGACTTAGTCTGTTACAGAAAAAAACAACAAATGGTCTGGTAGCGCTTTATAGACTAATGAAACATGTAGATGGTATCATGAGCTATCGTGGGCACAGCCCACTTCTTCAGATGACCAGAGTTATGAGTTGGGGATATGAAAACTCGAAATAAATAGGGTTGGGGAAGGGGGGGGGGGAGAGAAAGAGCATCATTAAGTATCTGGAGAATGGGTACTTAAACCTAAGCAGATAAAAGTCAAAGTCAATAGATAGATTCCTAAAACAGGAAGGATACCACTCAGAGAGCTGTTAGCACTTTCAGTGGTTGTTGAATAGGTAGAGTCCTGTAGAAACCATTTCATATTTAGCTAGAAGCCATCTTGTATAACAGAAACCATTTCAGCTTTTCTCTTTAGCACGTAGACCAGAGTGAACTTTCTGTCACCCCGTGAGAAGAGGCCTACAGGATAGGCTATTGGAATGTGTTAATTGGGCTGGTTGAGACTAGAGATGTACTCCCTCGTACCTGTCCGCCATCTTGTTGATAAGGCTTTGTTTTTCCAAGTTTAATTGATGATTTCTGTAATTGGATGCCCTGACGTCAGACTGTTTGGTTAAGGGTATAAAGATACTAGGATTGATTGCATTAGCCAGCCTTACTGGGCCCGGCTCTGCTGGGACCACGTTTGGCTCACTTTGCTTTACTGATTAATAAAGCTGTCTGTTTAGCCACACAAAACTGAGTGAGGCCTTTGCTTCGACAGTCCCTACCAGCCCATATCACGATTGAGTCCATTAGCATGTGAATTGAATTTGTGGATGAACTGGGATTCTAGGGCTTCTCTGTGTATTTGGCTTGTAGAGCTGGTTTCCAGCCAAATACACAGAGAAGCCCTGGAATTCCAGTTCATCCACAAATTCAATTCACATGCTAATAGACTCAATTGTGATATGGGCTGGTGGGGACTCTACCTACTCAACAACCACTGAAGGTGCTAACAGCTCTCTAAGTGGTATCCTTCCTGTTTTAGGAATCTATCTATTGACTTTGACTTTTATCTGCTTAGGTTTAAGTACCCATTCTCCAGATACTTAATGATGCTCTGTCTCCCACCCCCTCTCCCCTTCCCCTCTCTTATTTATTTCAAGTTTTCATATCCCCAATTCATAACTCCGGCAAAAATTTTGGTGGTGTCCAGAATGCCCAGAGCCCACACCCCTCCCCTACTCCTACTCTCCCCACCTCTTGCCTAAGACTTTGGGAATAAGTTTGGGTGAGGGAGGGCTGCAGGCTCTTAGAGGTCCTGTGGGTGCAGATGGGAGTCAGGGGTGTTGGCTCTGGCCAGGAGCAGGGGGTGGGTGTCCTAGGTGCAGATTCTGGGAGGGAATTTGAGGCCTGGAGGAAGGAAGAGAGTTTGGGGGCAAGATGAGGGTGGAGTGGAGGGAGTGGAGTACCACAAGGGCATGTGGGGGTTGTGTTTGGGGGGTGCTGCACTTACCTGGGGGTGCATCCCTCTGGCAATAGCTCTTGGGGGGGGCAGGATTCTCCACGTGCTGCTGCCCTGGTGCACTACCTTGCCCCCACTTGCTGCCTCAGATGGTCAAGCCCTGCTCCTGGGTGCTGTTGGTTCTTGTCAGGCCAATCTAGCTGTGGCCCTCGGGACACCCAATGTGTCACAGCCCTGAGTGACATTGCTCGATTGATCCTGGTGTTCTGTGTAGAGCAGGCCTCAGAGGGGTTCCCCTGGTGCTGCCTGAGGATGCAGGGGCTGCGGGACTGGCTGGCAGTTTGTGTGTGCAAGGCAAGGGCCAAAAGAAGCAGCCATGAGTGTGAGCCTGGCAGGACACAGACAGACAGAGCTGGCTTCAGGCCAGGGTTCCCTGCCCTCGCAGACGTGGGGTTCAGAGTAAGGAAGCTGCCTGCTGCTGTTTGTTTCTACCCTGCTCAGGGCACAGGAACATGTGGCCGTTGTTTGTGAATTAAATTTTGCACCAAAGAATACCCGGTGCCTACAATCAGAACCGAGCGAGGCCCCAGACACTGGCTGGCAGCTGAGGCCAAAGGAGCCAGGGTACAACCTGCATTGGGATCTAGCCCTAGGGCAGCAGACGTGCAGGTGGGAACATTTGCAGAGAGTTCGGTGGCACAGAGCCTGTACAGAGAAGCAGGTCGCTGCTACCTGGGGACTTCAGCATGTGCAGCTCTGTGTGTGCTGAGCAGCCCCCAGTGTCCCTGCTCTCTAAGCTGATGCACCTTCCCCCAGGGTCACACATGGACCCTGGCTCATATTCTCCCCTAGCAGCACCGGCCCCACCATGAGTATGGGCTCAGGACTGGCCCAAGGAGAAAAACAACAGGAAGAGACTGAGGGTATGTCTACACTACCACCCTAGTTCGAACTAGGGTGGTTAATGTAGGCATTCGAAGTTGCAAATGAAGCCCGGGATTTAAATATCCCGGGCTTCATTTGCATCTTGCCGGGCGGGCACCATTTTTAAATCCCCTTAGGTCAAACTCCGTGCCCGCGGCTACACGCGGCACGGAGTAGGTAGTTTGAATTAGGATCTCTAATTCGAACTACCGTTACTCCTCATGGACTCAAACCAGGGTGTTTTGAAGGGGCTGGGCTGTGACCCTCAGACTGCCAAGCTGGGATTACCATGAAATCTCCCTTCAGCTCATGGGCTGCTGCTGCTGCTTAGTGAATTGCTTCCCTGTTCATGCCTTGTCTCTACCACACACCAGCTGCCTCTGACCTTACCCCAGGGAGCCTCTGTAGCCCAGCTGGTCCCAGGCAGCAGGTGAGATGTTCAGCAATACACAGCCAAGCTGAGGGTCCTCTGCACACATAGTGTCACTGCAGTTACTCAATGAGGTTAGTTCCCATCTATTGTTTCAGTGCAAGCCTGCGAGTGGCTGTGGATTCATGTGCTGGAGTTGGCAGGAACAAGGTCTGGGTCAGGGTCAGGGTCTAGGGGTTCCTCTTCTGCTGAGGCCATGGCCACAGGCCAGGCCTCCCTCCCCCGTTTACAGCAGGTCCCTGCTGGGGCTGGGTTTTGGCCAGGGAAGGAGATGCAGCAGATCTGTGTGACGTACTCCTCCTCCTCCCTCCCCCCACCATGTTTTATGGAATCGACTAATGGACACAAATGCACATAATTCAAAAGTGCCTTGGACAAATTGCTTCATGTAACCTATCAATGTTTATGTCATAATCCACTGGATCTGTTCATCTTATTTTGGGTGTGTGTATCATTCTTGTGGGTAAAATTAGACAAACGGAGTATGGGATGGTTTATCAGGTTTAAATTTGTAATTGCTGGGTGTTTCTGCTGCTGGGAGGCCTCAGTATGTGGGCAATCATATGCAGATAGCCTTTTGTCCTTAAGTCTTAGCAGTGGTGGGTAGGGACAGGCTTCCCATGCGAAAAGGGAATCTTTACGAACAACGGGAAAGTAGGAGTCTTTGGCGGGCACACCCGAGGGAAGGAACCAAAGAAGGCTTTGCTGGAAAAGAGACAGTTTTAGGGTGAGTTTGTAATGGGTTTGTGTACTGAGGTTTCAGTGTCAGAGTTAGCTAAGCATTTTCTGTTATTTTGAGTTTGTAATCTACTTTGCTCTGCCTGATCTCCTACCACTTAAATTCTACTGCTTGTATTTAATAAAATCACTTTTATTTTCTATCAAGCCCAGTGTAATTAATTGTTACCAGGGGGGCAGGGGGACCAGTTTATACATTCCTCCTTTCATTGCTAAAGGGGGATTACCCAAATAATTCATTGAGGGTTTTGATCCCATTTGGGGAGTGGTATCCCAGGAAGCTGGGCCCCAAACTGCTCTCTCCTTGGACCTGAAGAGGTTCAGTGTCTATACTGCTTCTCAGGGATGGGGGGCACTGATCTCAGCTTGGTGCGTCGGTTGGTGGAAGCCAGGGAGATGGCCCAGCAGGACCAAGAGGTGAGAAGCACCAGAGAGCAGGAAGGCAAGTGGCAATGGCCATGTCAGCACCCCAGGAGGCATCCCCAACAGGTCTCCTATGACCTCACCTAGTCACAGTCTGGTCCCAGGCTGGGGAGGGGTGTCCCCTCTGCAGCAGGCCTGGGCCATGGCAGGGATGGGGTAGAAAGAGGGGGGGGATGCATCAAGTGTGGGATGACCATCTTTGGCTGGGTTTGAGCCAGGTAGGGGAGCTCTGGCACTGGTAGGTTCAGCTGTGTGTTAGGTCTGGAGAGGGAGAAGTACCCTGGCTGTGACAGTCCCTGACCATGGCAGAACAGGGGCCAGCGGAGAAGGAATATGGGACATACCAGGGCCCCAAAAGTATGAGCACCACAGATAAAGCTGGGTGCCCACATGCAGCAGAGCTGGAATTGGGGGAGGGACACCTGTGCCGGGAAAGATAATGGAGCAGGTAATTAAGTAATTCATCTGCAAACTTCTGGAAGAAAATAAGGTGATAGGAAACAGCCAGCATGGATTTGTAAAGAACAGATCATACGAAACCAATCTGATAGCTTTCTTTGATAGGATAACAAGTCTTGTAGATATGGGAGAAGTGGTGGACATGGTATACCTAGAGTTTAGTAAGGCATTTCATATGGTATTGCATGATCTTATCAATACACTAGGCAAAAACAACTTAGATGGGGCTACTATAAGGTGGGTGCACAACTGGCTGAATAACCATTCTCAGAAAGTAGTTATTAATGGTTAAAAGTCATGCTGGAAGGGCATAACAAGTGGGTTCCTCAGGGTTCTTCTTCATATTTGTGCTTATTTTTATGTTTTCCTTCCATGTTGAAAGAGGGTTACCATATGCTGCAGACTAAAAAGAAAATGTCAGACACTGCTAACCGTCTCACCAGCAAAAGGAAGATGGACTTTTTAAAATAACAGGGTACACAATCGGTTAATAATACTAAATTCTGTGGAATGGTTCTGTTGTAGAATAACTGACAGAGAGATATCTAATTTGTTGATTGGCTACTAATGACCAGTTAATGCTTTACTGATTGGCTCACATTCAGCACTAGAGTACAGATTTAAACATATACAACAGGCAAATGAAAATTAGTAATGGCTGACAAATATTAAGAGACCATTTACTAAAAACCAATAAAAAAGTCTCTAGTCACTTAAAAAATTCATGGCCTGTTCATAGATCTTCAGAGAACTTGACAAGGAACAATCATCAAATTAAAAACAACAACAACAAAACTTTGAAAATACAGTAATAGTCTCACACTAAAAATAAGCATCTCTGCCATGTATTTTATATTTAACACTACTGCCCTATTATGTCCTGTGAGTTTTTAAAAATTAGACTGAACTGAGAAGTAAATTAGCACAATTTGAAATGCCTGTTTCACTCCAGTTTGTTGATCTCTGGTATGGTTTCCTCATTTTGTTTTTTTAACTTATGAAGATTATGGCTTTTATATAGTTATGGAACGAATGAAAGATGCCATAGACCACAAACTAAGAGAAGAACAGGCAGGTTTTAGGAGAAGATGATCTTGCACAGACCAGATAGTAACACTTCACATCATCACAGAACAATGCATTGAATGGCAAGCACCACTCTATATCAACTTCATAGACTTTATGAAAGCCTTTGATAGTGTGGACAGGCAGTCCATCTGGACCATCGTGCAACAACATGCAGCTCATTAGCCTGTGGTGTAATGGAAAGCATGTTGGACTTCTAAGCTGTGGTGCTCAATATGAGGTGGGTTAGTTATTCAAAAGTTGTGGGTTCATATCCCACCAGAGTCACTTTCTGAGGTAAACAGAACGAGGTTTAATAAAGACAAAATGCAAAGTGCTCCACTTAGGAAGGAACAATCAGTTTCACACATACAGAATGGGAAATGACTGTCTAGGAAGGAGTATGGCAGAAAGGGATCTAGGGGTTATAGTGGACCACAAGCTGAATGTGAGTCAGCAGTGTGATGCTGTTGCAAAAAAAAGCAAACATGATTCTGGGATGCATTAGCAGGTGTTTTGCGAGCAAGACATCAAAAGTCATTCTTCTGCTCTACTCTGCACTGGTTAGGCCTCAGTTGGAGTATTATGTCCAGTTCTGGACACTGCATTTCAAGAAAGATGTGGAGAAATTGGAGAGGGTTCAGAGAAGAGCAACAAGAATGATTAAAGGTCTAGAGAACATGACCTATGAAGGAAGGCTGAAAGAATTGGGTTTGTTTTTTTTAGAAAAGAGAAGATTGAGGGGGGACATGATAGCAGTTTTCAGGTATCTAAAAGGGTGTCATAAGGAGGAGGGAGAAAACTTGTTCATCTTGGCCTCTGAGGATAGAACAAGAAGCAATGGGCTTAAACTGCAGCAAGGGAGGTTTAGGTTGGACATTAGGAAAAGGTTCCTAACTGTCAGGGTAGTCAAACACTGGAATAAATTGCCCAGGGAGGTTGTAGAATCTCCATCTCTGGAGATATTTAAGAGTAGGTTAGATAAATGTCTATCAAGGATGGTCTAGACAGTACTGGGTCCTGCCATGAGGGTAGGGGACTGGACTGAATGACCTCTCGAGGTCCCTTCCAGTCCTAGTATTCTATGATTCTATGATTACAGAGATCCAGGCAAACTGATTACCATCATCAAGAAACTGTATGAAGAATACTCTTGCCAGGTCATCCATGATGAAAATTTGTTGGAAAAATTCCAGGTCACAACAGGTGTACACCAAGGCTGCCTTCTTTCACCATTACTCGTCCTGATTGTCTTAGACTGAGTCACAAAAACAGCATATGCTGACTCAGGAAGGGGACTCCAATGGACTCAAACTAGGAAACTTGAAGATCTAGAGTTTGCAGACGACTTGGCCCTGCTTGCAGACAAATTAGAGCATATGCAAGAGAAGACAGATGCCCTACAGAAAACAGCTGAGCGAGTGGGCCTCAAGATTAGTCAAGAGAAGACCAGGTTGATGCGCATTAACAACAGACAGGAAGGTGAAATTACAATTGAAGGAAAAGCAAGGCAAGAGGTAGATCAGTTTGTATACTTGGGAAGTGTTATCAGCAAGAATGGGGGAACCAAAGAGGACATCAGTGCAAGAATAAGAAAGGCACAACAAGCTTTTGCCATACTACGACCAGTCTGGGGTACAAGAGCCATTTCAACAAGAACTAAACTACGTGTTTTCAATTCCAATGTAAAATCAGTGCTGCTGTATGGCTCAGAAGTGTGGTGCGTTGTCCAGAGCAACACTAAAAGAATTCAGGCATTTGTCAATAAATACCTTAGACATATTCTCCAGCTAAAGTGGTACAATAGAGTGCTAAATGAAACCTTGTGGACCAGAATAAATCAGAAACCAATGGAGGTCTGGATTAAGAAAAGAAAATGGCGATGGGCAGGCCACATTCTGCGTAAGGACTGTGAGGAATGTATCACAAGACAAGTGTTAGAATGGAATCCAAAGGGAAAAAGGAAAAGGCGATGTCCCAAACAAACACGCCGACGAAGTAAAAGCAGCTGGCTTAACATGGGATCAAATCAAGACTATCGCTAAGGATCTCAAGAGATGAGAGAATGATTGTGGAGGCCCTATGCTCCATTAGGAGCCCAAAGGACTGATAGATAGATAGATAGATAGATCTAAAAATTCAGGTCGGTCCCAGACTGCAAATATGACAGGTTCAAAAACAATAAGGGAGAGACTCACATCTCAGAATAATTGCTTCAGCCGGACAAACAATAGCCTTTGAATTTTCTTTAAAGAAAACCAGTGTAAACCAGGTGCATGCTGATTCTTTTTTGCCCTGGAATTTAAATATGACATCTGTATTGGCTGCTTTATTCTGCATCCATGAAGACTTTGAGTTTAAGGTGCTTAAGCCCCCACCCAATGCAATTACACCTCCTCCAGAGCCAGGCACCCCCCAGCCCCGCTGCTCTAACCCAATGCCTCTTCCCCCACAACCAGGCACCCCTAAACCCCCCCATGCTATAACCCAATGCCTGGGTCTCACCGAAGCCGCTGCCACCACACACTTCTCCCTCCAGGCGCTGGGGTGTGTGTGCAAAGCTGCTGTGAGCAGTCCGGGTGCATAGCTCTGAACAAGCCGTAACCCTAACAGCCACATTTCTTTGAGCAAAGAGCCGCATGTGGCTCGAGAGCCACAGATTGGCCGCCCCTGGTGTAGCCCAAGGTGCAGTGTGCTTCAACAGCAGCCCTGGGAACTACAAGTTGTGGACTACAAACTGCGGCATGTTGGGAGAACTTCCTGATTCACACCGGGGCAGCCAGGCTGTGCCCAGGGAGAGCCCTGGGCCCCAGTAGGCACTGTGTGCAGGGAGCTGCCCTGACCATCGGCTGACACAGCCCAGGGTTCCTCCCAATAGTCTCTCAGGAGCTGCCTGGGGCACTGGGATCGTGGGACCCACTCAGGAGGTAGGTCACTGGCCAGTCACTGGCTCTGGGACTCAGGGGCACAAGCCCGCCCAAGAGTGGTTTACTCCATGGCTGGGACTGATCAGGGCCCAGTAGGGAATGTCCAGGCAACTGGCGAAGCTCTAACCCCGCAGCCAGGCTAAGACCAGCCTGTCTGTCTCCCCCTGGTGCTGGCAGGGCAAGGGCCTGCTCCAGAGGGGCCTGAGCTGGGCTGAGCGGGGAAGCTGCGGGCTGAGGCCCCGACATCCAGTGGGTGAAAAAAACGTGTCTCCTGATTCCGGCCTGGGGTGCTGGAGCAGGAGAGTCACACTGTGCAGGGCCCTTGGACTGTCTGGGGGGTGTTTCTCCCTCCCCCTGCAGCTCCCCCCCCCCCCCGGCTCTTTCTGCGGCTCACACGCCGGTGTCGCTTGCCCTGCTAGGGGCTGTGGCTTGCAGCCGGGGTCTGAGGCTTGGGCCTGCTCCCTCCATGCTGGGGGGGATGACTGGGGAACACTCCCAGGGTGAAGGAGGGGTCTAGGGAACATACTCCTAGGGCCAGGCTCAGAAGGGGGGGGGGGCTGGGAACACACTCCCAGGGCGAGGCGAGAGGGGCATTGTTGGGGGGGGGCAGTGGGGTGGCTTGGCAGGGGACTGGGAATGGCCCAAGGAAGGGGAGACTGTGGGGTGGGATGCTGGGCTGGGGAGGGTTCACAAGGCAGCAGCAGGACTGCTTCCAGGTATACCGAGCATGGCTGAAGGTGTGTGGGGAGCGGCTGGGGGTGGTACAGCTGTGGGGGGGGGGGCTGTCCTGCTTGGGACTTGGGACATAGGTGGGGGAGCTGGGGGCAGTGGACTAGCCCTGTGCCATGGTTGTTGGTCGGTAACTGAAGTTGTACCCCAGTGGGGGTGTCTCTGTAACTCATCGTCCGGGACCTTTTACACAGACAGTAACACCCAGACACCCCCAGCCAGCCCGATATGCCCCGTGCGCTAGGATCCAGGGGACACCAGGCAGAGCAACCCTGCTCCCGCAGCCTGGCCGCAGGCAGGGACTCGGGCCGGGGCACCCCTCACTCCTTGCACCCCTGGGCTCTGCCCCCAGGCAGCCCCCCCCTCCCCATGGGTAGAAGGTGAGAACCGCCCCCGCCCCAGGGAGTGCTGCTCCCCCAGCCTTTGAGCAGGGAGGACTGGGGGAGGGACAGCCACATGTGGGGAGCCTGAAGGAACCAAGGAGGGGGCTGTGGGAGCCAGGGGTCAGAGAGGGGGAAGCAGGAATGCAGGAGGATGGGACCATGGGGCTGTGGAGTGTGGGAGGGGGACGAGGGAACACACAGGAATCGGGGTGGGGGAGAATTCTGGGGCTGGGAAGGGGGACACTCTGAGCAGGGGGGATGAAGGGAAGCAAAGAGGATGTGGGGGAGGGGCTGTGGGGGCAGGAGGGGAATTTGGGAGCAAGCGCAGCCTGGGTGGGGAGGGGAGAGCCAGGGGGCAGGGGAAGGGAGAGGGATGGTGAGAGAGACACTGGACCCCCCAGCCCATGGGGTAGAGGAAGAGGAGGGGCTTCTCTGCCCAGCATGGGGGGGGCGGAATCTGTTTTTATCGCATACTTTAAATTGGGAGCCCTGGGGAGGGGAGGTTTGTGGGGGAGGGACTGCCCAGGGATATTTGCCTTGTAAATTCTGAGCCCTTAGAGCAGTGTTTCCCAAATGGTGTTCCGTGGAACCCCCAGGAAGTAAGGGTTCCACAAGAAAATTCCATTACAATAGCATTTTATTATTTAAAAAATAATAATTAATATTTAAGCATTTATGAATTTTATTGAAAACAATTTTCACTTGTGTTGATCTCATGACCTTGTTTAGCATTTGTTTATTATTATCCTTATTTATTTGTGGTCTACTTTTCAGTTCCATATATAAGATTGTTATGAGGGGTTCCGCAAAATTCTTCCCAGTTTAAAAGGGTTCTGTGGCCAAATAAAATTGGGAAACACTGCCTTAGAGGGAAGTCCCCTCCCCCCAATGCTGGTTTGACCAGTTCTAGGGAAACACTTTCAGCATTTGTGGGGCCTGAGCCAACAGGGCTGATCCGGTGCTGCTCTGATTTCTGCCCAGGATTCAGTATCAAACCAGAGTCACTGCTACCCTTGGCTGGCAGGGAGTGGAACTGGGGGTTGGCTCCATGTAGATGCGAGTTCAGTGACAGTTGGTGTTTGGTTTATGTTATAGTGCAACTCACCCAGAATGGTTCAGTTCCCAGCACTGCCCCTGGGTATGGGGGGGAGGGGCTGAGAGTGGGCTCTGGGGCTGGCTGCTGCGGGACACTGAATTTGGAGCATGGGTCCCAGTAGTGTGGCAGGTGGAGGTAGGAGCAGGTGGAAGTAGGGTTGCCAGGTGTCCGGTATTCTACCGGACAGTCCGGTTTGTGGGCCCTCTGTCCGGTAAAAAAATTCCGAAAATACCAGACATGTGCAATGTTTGGTATTTTCTGGTTTTCCAGCTGGGTGCCTGGTGGGGGCGGGGGCGTGGCTGGGAGGCGGGGCCGTGATCGGCGCTGGGAGCCTCTGGTTGCATCTGAAGAGGAGGGGAAGCCCCATCTGTGCTCCTGAGCACTGGTCAAGTGCGTGGTGGAGCCGCAGCCAGACTCGCTTCACCGGGTCTGCACATGCCCAGGTCAGTCCCGCTCCCTGCAGGCCGATTCGCTCCCGCCCCCCCGCCAGCCCTGCTCCGCCCGACCCCTTCCCGACCAGCCCTGCTTCCTGCCGGCAGTTCTCCTCCTCCCAATCTGCCCCGGCCAGCCCCGCTGCCCCCGACCCCCCCCCCGACCAGCCCGCTGCCCCTGACCAGCTGTGCTTCCTCCCAGCCCTGCCCCCTTCCTCCCGGCCAGGCCTGCTCCCCCCCTTCCCCCACCCCCGATCAAGTGTGTCCGGTATTTTTTTCTAAGACTACCTGGTAACCCTAGGTGGGGGGGGGGGGGGGCTAGAGTTGGGAGGAAGCCTGTCTGGGGGGAGAGTGGGATTGGCTCCCTTTGCCTTTGTTTGGAGTTACTGTAAAATTCTGGGGCCAGGGAGCCCCTCCTCCCCCACAGCTTCTCTCCCATTTCCTTCTGTGCCTGTGGTCTGCCCCTTGTACTGCTGGCTGTGGTCCCACTCACACGCCCGTGTATCCTCTGGCTCTCCTGTTTTGCAATATCACAGTCTTTGTGTTTTACTTGATCAAACATTGTACCTGGGGACCATTTCCTCCAGTTGAGTTCAGATTCACTGAGTAAGGGGAAAATGATGATTCATGTTTGGTTCCTGGTCAGTTAAAAATCCTGGTTCTCTGGGCCTGGTTCAGTTCTGGTGAATGGAATCCACATCTGCTGAACTGTCCCTGGGGGCTGCGGGGCAGTCCAGGGGGGCTCAGCACATGGGGAGGGGTCTCTGGTCACGGCGAAGGCAGAGGAGGCTGGTGTCTGTCTCTGCTCAGGATACAGAGCCCTAGAGCTGGTTGAGTTTCCTGGGTCAGATGCTGCTGCCTCCGACATCATGATCGGGGAGCCCAGACTGATCAGCAGGTCTGTGACAGGGAAAGACGTTCACTGCAGCCCCTCTGTGCCCACCCCAGGTGGGGACGTTCCCCGGTGCATGTTACTCGCCCCTTGGGTTCATGCTCCACCCTTGCTATGGGACCATCTAGCTGAAGTGGCCTTTCTCCCTTTAGCTGATTGCTAGGGGCCGGGAGGACAGAAAAGGGAGCCTGGCAGAGGTTTCCATTGGGCTGCTGGAGGTGAAAAGCAGGGTTTGTAGCTAATGTCATTGAATCTTCGTATATTTGAATCTGGCAGATACCATGCAGGCAGCTAGAGGGGCCATGAGAAGGCCCAGGCTCACGGCCACCTGGGCAGCCACCTCATCAGTTAGCAGAACACGCTGGCCCATTGCCCCACAGCTGAACTCCCCCAGCTGCTCTCCCGGGACTGCAGCTGACCAGCCTGCACTGCTGCCAGCCTCTGCTCAGCTCTGCCAGCAACCTGCCCAGCCACCTCCCTGTCAGGGGCTGCAGACATGTCTGTAAGGGGTAGAGAGGAGGGATGTGTCTGCCCAGCCAATGTGTGTGTGTGGGGTGCCTTTGGGAGAGAGAATTTCTGTCCCTCCTGTACCTTTCTCAAGTGGCCTAATAGACATGGCACTAGCTTCTGAAAGGAGGGGTTGTGGGTTCAAGTTCCCCCTAGGGTAAAGAGCTGTAACCTGAGCAGTTATAAGAAGGCTGGCCTAGAAACATGCTGATGCCCCACCAGCAGGCACAAGGCTGGGCCTCCATGTGGGATGGGGAGGGTTGACTGTGTTCCCCTGCTGACAGGTGTGTCTTGGGGGAAGGATCAGATCCCACACAGGGCAGTTCAGCCTAGCTGGGTAGAGACCTGATTGAGGGTCCATAAGTTCTAATTTGTAAACTCCTTTGTGCTGGCCCCCCCCCCCCCAGGTACAAGGTGGTACAGTTTGTAAGTGACAGTTGTGTGCCCATCCCTCCCACAGAGGGAAATTCCCACTGATTTGGACAATTTGTTCAATATTGTTACTTGTACCAGACTCGGCATGTGCATGTCTAGGGGTGAGTCTATACAGGCATAAGCGTATTGTGATGTCATGTGTGAGGTGGTATGCCTCCAGCCTGCCAAGGGACTTGGCAGCTCAGTGCTGCAGTGGGTGAATGCTGGTGAGTATTTGCTTAGGCTGGGGGCTCTCTGTAGGCAGGGACTGGCCTGTCTCCCAAGGCCTGTGCGAGGGAGGGGTTGTGTTCCATGCTAGGTAGCCAGGTGCCAATGATGCACGGGAGGGGTTTGAGCTGGGGGCTGCAGGTGATGGCCAGTGATGCTCTGTTATTTTCTGTGTTGGGCCTGTCTTGAGGGAGGTGACTTCTGGGTGCTCGTCTGGCTCCGTCAGGAGGCCTCCTCCTGTCCCCAGGGGGGTGTTTCAGTTTTAAGAGTGGTTGATAAAGATCTGGTCTGTGTGTCTGTCTCCGGGATGGGAGCAGAGCTGATCGGATCTTAGGGCTGGGCTGCAAACAATGGATCGTGTGATGTGTCCTGGATGGGAGCGGGAGGCCCGTAAGTAAAAAGAGAGGTCAGTAGGTTTCCGGTATAGGCTGGTGTTTATGTGACCATCAGTTATTGGTACTGTCATATCCAAGAAGCGGGCCCAGGCTGAGGTTGATGTGTGTGAGTGTGTGGGGGGGGGGGAATTGTTCAAACCCTAGTGGAATTCTTCAAGGGTCTTCTCCCCGTGGGTCCATATGATGACAATGTCACCAATGATGTCCCGAGGGGGCGGGAGAGGAGGAAACGTTGCTCTAGGTCAGTATATTTGGGATGCTGTATCCAGCAGGGTGAGGAAAAACTGCTCAGTCTAGTTGGTGCCCAGTGTGAGAGGGACAAGACTTTACTCTGCTACTTCTCTTTCCTTTTCTTCCAGTAACTCCTCTGACTTTTTGCCTGTCACTGAACACCACTGATCATCTGCCTTATAGAGGCCAGGGACTTGCTGAAGGGTTTATCTTTACCAGTGAGTGTCCCTGAAGAGTTTGGTAAGAATGGCAACCCCACGTCCCCCTTCTACCTGCCTGGGTCCCTCCTAGCTCCATGGTCCCTTCTCACTTGACCTGCTGTCTCTGCCAATCCTGCTCTTTGCTGCCCTGCAGTCTTGCAGTGGCGCAAACAACTGCTGGTCTCATGGTGTAATGGGCAACACTCAGGACTCTGAACCTTGTAATCTGAGTGCAAATCTCAGTGGGACCTGTTGGTTTTGTGCAAATCCTTGGGAATCCAAATGTCTGGCTTCCTTGTCCTTAAATGCCCCAGAGTGAATCTTTTCCCTGTCTCTTGCCCTCCCCACAGTTGCTCTGTGGTTTTCGAGCCTTGCCATAGACAGCTGTTGGTAAGGGTACATCTACACTGCAAGCTTATTTCAGAAAAAGCTATTCCAGAAGATATCTTTCGGAATAGCTTATTTCGAAATAGCACATCCACACTACATGGAAGCCTCCAAATTATCCCAAGGCAGACTCCCCTAATGTGGATGCACTACCTCAATTTAGAGCCCTAGGAGGCACTGGGGAGGAATGGCCCTGGGGAGGAGCTATTTCAACATAGCAGCAGTACAGCGTCCACACACACCCTCTTCCGAAAGAGCTTTTTCAGAAAAGGCGTTATTCCTCGTGGAATGAGCTTTACCAACGTCAGAAAAAGCCCTCTGTTATTTTGATTTTCTTTTGAAATAAAGCAGTTGGTGGGAGGGGACTGCTCTCTAGCCCTCATGGTGGGAAGCCCTCACAAAGAGATGGGACAGACAGATGCTCTGAGAGCAATCCCTATGGGTGTCCTGAGCCATCCCTGGGCTATTTAGGGAAAGAACTTTCACACGTCCACCTCTCAGTCTCAGTGCTAATTGGCTAAGCTGGAGGCTAGGGACAGGGAGGAGACTTAGGACTTTGTGGTTCTCTTTAAGGCCCAGCCAATGAGCCAGAACCAATCGTCTGCTTGGGGAATTGTTCTGCTTCTTGCCATTGGTTGTCCCTGAACAGTTCCTGAGTCTCTCTGATGCTCCAGAGCTTCTAAACTACTAGCTGAGCAATCACTAGGAAGGGCTGTGGGTCTGTAGTTCATTTGAGATACTTTATTCTGATCAGTCAGGGTGTAAAACTCCAGAGTGATGATGAGTTTGAAAGTCAGGGCTTCTGGGTCCTGTTCCCAGTGCTGGCCCGGACTGGCTGTGTGACATCAGACAAAGCCCTTTGCCTTTCTCAGCCTTTGTTTCTCCCTCTAGCCATTGGGTGTAACAATCCTCTCCTGCCTGCCTCATGGCAGGGGTGGCTGGGGAGCTGTGAGGATCCATGCGAGGGTGTCACTAGCAGCAGTGTATAATATGAGGTGCCCTACCACCTGGAATCAGTACAGATACTGAGGGGGTACAGCAGAGTCCCATTCTTCCCCCCCCTCTTCCATTGTGCAGCTTCCCATGTGAACCCACCAAACAGCGCACACAGGGTCAGAAGCAGGCGACTCCTCCTGTGGCCACTAGATGGCACTGCAGCCTCCCACTTCCCCATGCTCCTGATTATCCAGATTTTGGATGATCTGATCAGGGCCTGTCCCAATTTGATGTGACCAATGGGGCTCTGCCGTGTACAGCTGCTACAGCTAGTGGTATTGCTATTTTATTGTGTGTCAGAGGACTGTTGGCCCTTCACTAAAACTCACCGCTTGGGGAGGTTGGTTGTCTAGCCTCAGCCCAAAAGGAAGGGGAACGGTCAATGGAACAGTCTCCAGACAGAGTGTAATGGGGAGAGACCAATGTTTCAGGTCAACCTGCTTGATAGGGCAGGCAGGCTAATGAGAAAGACAGGAGGGCTACTGATAGCCATGTGTCCTTTTTTTTTTTTTTTTTTTTTTTTTTAATCTGGTAGGCATGTTGGGGCAATATCACGTCTGGTTTCCACCTTAGGGCTCTGAAACAGCAACAGGCATGTTTGGCGGTGGGCCTCACCCTAATCCTGGCCTCTTGTTTAAAAAGTTCATAATCATTCGTGTTTTCCCCAGGCATGACAGCTGCCACTTCTGCTAAGGGCTCACTGAGTTGTGGTCTCAGCTCCACCATATCTTTGGGGATGCTGTACCCCAGACAGGCCCTTTCAAAACTCACTAAGGTGGCCACTGCATCATCTCCCACCTTGAACACTGGTTACTTCTTGGGTTGGGGAGCATTAGTTGGAGCAGGGTGGTTAGTCAGTGTAGTTGGAATGCCCAGCTTCTCAGCTTTCTCCAGCTCAAAGCACCTCTTCTTTTCCCTTTCCTCTACTTCCAAACGCTTCATCTGTAGGAGAACTCCATCTTGCCCTTAGTTAGAGGTCTGCCTGCCTTAAGGACTCTCCCACCCTGACGATGGTGGTAGTGGAGGGCCATGGTGTGACGTAGTGGGGGGTGCTGTCTGCTCTGTAACCCGGTGTTCCCCTGCGCTGTGATGTGTGATTCCCACTGACTCACCCACATGTGTATTGGCCCAGACACATAGGCCCAGCCTGAGCAGATAACAAGGCTCTTCCCAGAGGGACAGACAAAGGAAGAGAGGCAGAGACAAACACCTGGCTGGGGGCAGGGTGTGGGAGGGAGGCAGTTGCTGGCTGGAATCATGAAGGAGAGAGACTAAGGAGGGGGGCTGGGAGTCTAAGGGCCGAGGCACCCCATCTCAAGGGGTCTGAGGCATCCTGGCCCAGACTCCTGTAGCCACGTCACGTCTAGGCTGTGCTGTATCCTGGAAGAGCAACAAACCCTCTCTATTCTACTGGCTGGCGGAGTCTGTTCTTGATGCTACGGGGCTGCATGATCAGGGGGAACCCCGACTCGCCATCACGCACGGCCACCTCCCTCTGCTCCTGCTCCTACAAGTTCCTGCCCCAACCTGGCCTCACAGAGATGTTCTCCTGTCCCTTGTTGTATGAGTCTTTACTGAAGGTGGTTATCTCACCCTGATCTGAGGCTGTTTTCACCTCGGAGTGTCACTTAGGGAAGATGGGGTACTCCAGGGCTACTCCGCCCCATCACAAACACATCACTGGGCTGCTTTTCTGCCCTACTCTAGCCTAGCTATCCATTGCCCCAAAAGCTAGAAACTTTTCCCCACTCCCAGTAACTGCTTGTTTTGGACTCTGGCTCTGCAGGTTTAATCTTCTGTGTGCCTTTTTGTTAGGATT
This sequence comes from Pelochelys cantorii, assembly GCA_032595735.1. Classification (NCBI taxonomy): domain Eukaryota; kingdom Metazoa; phylum Chordata; order Testudines; family Trionychidae; genus Pelochelys; species Pelochelys cantorii. The sequence goes on from CM064345.1 coordinate 11,427,783, forward strand.
GAAAGTTTTATCCTTTTTATATTTGTATTTTTAGGTTTAATAATGTAGCAATGTAAGGTTATTATTACATTTAAATTAAGCCCTTTAGTAAGATAGGTAGATAGATAGATACAGGGCTCGACAAATCATGTAATCTACTCGCCCATGGCGAGTAGATTACAAGCCAGCACAGCCGGTGCCGCGCGATCTGCGCATGCGCAGCTCGCAGAACCGTGCGGCTGGCGAGCGGGGCTCGCCGCCGCTTGGTGAGCTCTGTATATGTGTGTATATATATAGATATAGATATATATATTTTAAAGTTTAGTAAGTAAAGAAACAGGATCTCATATTGTGTCTATGTCAATGAGATTAGAGGAGTGTTGAAGGCCTAAGCCTTCAGTATGAATTGTTTTAACTACAAAATTTAGTAAGGCAATTTACAATGCTGTTTGCTTTTGTTTAATATAAAACTTTGCTGTTTGTAACTCTGTGAAAGACTGTTTGTATGAATGAGATACAGTGTGAAGGTCATCATTAGAGCCAGATGGTCAAGAGAGGAGGAGGAAAAGGCAGGGTGAAGACAAACTGTAAAAGACAGACTGCAAAGAGACATATCAGCGTCAGAGAAACCATCAGTGCGTACCCATGGTCAAGAATTGATCAGATTGGCAGATTGACGGCTCTAAAGGTGAAGGCATCCCTAGAAACAACTGATTAACAATCCAGGACAGGATGAGCCTTTCAAGATGTTTTGGAAATGATTAACATCAACAAGATAACAGTAACCGGTCACAGACTGACACAGAGAAATCCATAGAGGAGAGGATTATAAAAGCAGGGTGCCTTGCTATGGAACTTTGGGTTTGTCTTGCCACTAACTCCAGGAGCATCGGATCGATCGACTGACAGAGCCCAGCTCCCGCTCTGTGATCAATCTGGCTGGCCACTAGATTGATACAGACTCTGGACTGGTAACTATGACATCGTCTGGCGGAACTGTGTATGCATGGTGATTGTGTGTGTGAGTGATTGAAAAGCACATGCAACTGTTGTATTCTCAATAAATGCGGTGTACTGCCTTTTCCCCTATAAAAGATCTCATGTGCTTCGTTTAAGCATAACATTTTCGCCCTCAAGCAGCAAAGGAAAAAAACGCAAAACTTCCAACAGCAAAAGAGAAAAAGAAAAAAATGTGTCCTTTTAAAATCCTGAGGTCTGTGTTCCTGGTTCAAAATGATCCCACCAGCACTGCCAATACATCAGAGCTGTTCCCCACTCTGGCACTCCAAGGCTACGTCTACACAGCTTCCCTCTTCTGCAAAAGCCTATGCAAATGAAGTGTGGATTAGCATATCGCCATGCTTCATTTGCATAATTAATGCAAATACACAGCACCTTTTTGTGCAAAACGCCCCTCTTGTGCAAGAGCCGTTCTTCCTGAATAAATGAAGAACGTCTCTTGCGCAAGAGGGGGTTTTTGTGCAAAAAGGCGCTATGTAGATGGCGCCTTTTTGCACAAAAACCTCTTGCGCAAAAATGGCTCCTAATTAATTATGCAACTGAAACGTGGCAATATGCTAATCCATGCTTCATTTGCATAGGCTTTTGCGGAAGAGGGAAGCTGTGTAGACGAAGCCCAAGTGGGGGCCTGCAAGTGACCATAAAATACCTTGCCTCTATAGGCTTCTGCTTAAAAGCTCCCCAAGGTCACAGATCCCCTGGCCTTGGGAGGTAGTTGCCACCACCCAAGTGAGAAAAAAACCTTTTCTTCTTGAACCCAGGAAGAAGCACTCTTCTACCACAGAAAAGCTTGGGGGGGGAAAAAGAGGAAAAAACCCTGCAATCTCTGATAGTTTATTTCTCAGCCTTAGGCATGCATACACAGATCTCCTATTACCTTCCAGGACACAATAATCAAACCATGGCCTTAAAAAGGTGATTTTATTAACAAAACAAAAAAGATATACTTGATAAGCATATTTGGTTGCTAGGTGCCTTAAAGTAACCAAGAAAAGAACAAATTAAAAACACAGAGAAATTCATTCCTGGGATTCAGCTTAAGGTTACAGTGTATGGGGCGGGGGGGAAGGAGGGCACATGGATTTAGCACAGATTTTAACCAAACAACAAAACAAAGAAAATAACTTGATCGTGTCTAAATAGACATTTCCTATCTACTCACATATCCATGCTTCAAGGTCCCGTCCTTTTCCATGCCCTGTATTCTTTGAAGGCATGCTAGTTCTGCCTGGTTCTATTAATCTTGTTCCCCCAGCTCCTGGCTTAAGACTCTCTCACTCTCACTCTCATTCTCACTCACACACACACATAACAGTAGGCAGGTATCCCTTCCAATTCAAATTTCAATACTTTCTTCTTATTGGTTTTCCCGGCTTCCTGCCAACACTTTCTAGCTTCCTGGGTTTAACCCTTTGTTTGCTGAATGCTGGGATGTTTAGAAAAGGCCAGCACTCTTCCTATTCATATTTCTCAATTGCCTGAGGCAATTTATTCCAGTGCTTAATCACCCAGGGTATGTCTACACTAGCCCCCTACTTCGAACTAGGGTGGCTAGTGTAGGCATTCGAACTTGCAAATGAAGCCCGGGATTTAAATATCCTGGGCTTCATTTGCATGTTCCCGGGCAGGCGCCATTTTTAAATCCCCTTAGTTCGAACTGACTGCCCACGGCTACACGCGGCAGTCAGAAGTTAATCCGAACTAAGTCCTTAGTTCGGATTAACTGTTACACCTCATTGCAGGAGGAGTAACAGTTAATCCGAACTAAGGACTTAGTTCAGATTAACTTCTGACTGCCGCGGGTAGCCGCGGGCAGTCAGTTCGAACTAAGGGGATTTAAAAATGGCGCCCGGCCGGGAACATGCAAATGAAGCCCAGGATATTTAAATCCCGGGCTTCATTTGCAAGTTCGAATGCCTAAATTAGCCACCCTAGTTCGAACTAGGGGGCTAGTGTAGACATACCCCCAGTCTCTGGGAATGGGTATCCAACCAATTATGCACCTCACAGTACCTTTGTTTAGGTTAAAAACCTCTAAGGATAGAGATTCCACCACATCCCTAGGTAGCCTGTTCCAGTGCTTCACCATGCTCCCAGTGAATGGGAGACTATATCGAATGCCTTACCAAAATCTAGGTACACCACATCTACTGCTTCTCCTCTATCCACAAGACTTGTTACCCTGTCAAACCAAGCTGTAGACAGGCAGAACTGCAGGGTCTCAATGCCTGCATGAGACAACTATGTAGCTTATTTTAAAGGGGTCATGGTCACCTTTACTTCTGCACAGCCTTCAGAGCAAGGTGGCCAGAGAGTGGTGGTTGCTGGCCAGGTGCCCAGCTCCAAATGCAGCACAGAACAGTAGCAATACCAGAACCCCTCCAACAATAACCTTGTGACACCTCTCCACACCCCACAATGCTTTTTTTGGTCAGGACCTTTACAATTACACCACCATGACATTTCATATTAAAATATCTGAAATAGTAAAACCTATGGCTTTTAAAAAATCATCTGACCATAACATTGACAAAAACGGATCATGAATTTGATAACCACTTTTGGCAATGCACTTCAAGTGGTGCCTATCCACAGCTAAAGACTTTGCTGTGTACCTTCAGACCAGCAGATCAGACATGGCTGCTTGTTTAAAGGATTGAGTCATGAATGGACAGGTGACTTGGTCATGTGACAAACTCCATTTTGGGAGGTACTTTCACACAGCAAGCATCATGGAATTCCCTCTACATGAGCAAAGGTATAAAATGGGCCCTAGAGATTCCTCCATCTTTGTCTTCATTCCAGCTCATCACTTTAGTAGCATCTTTGATATGAACTGCACTCGAAAGGACTCATGACCGATCCTAACAAAGGATGTATTCCAGAGATGTTTTAGATAGCAGTTTATTCCATCTCTGCTACAAGCCTGCACCAGGAACTTTGTAATTGGTGTATGTAATTTGTTTCCTTTAACAATTTTATTCTCAACATTTTCCTTCTTTCATCATCAGTGAATCTTTTGATTTTAGATTGTAAAGGATTGGCACGGCATGCTCTTTCAGGTAGGAACTAAGGTATAAATTGACCTGGAAATGAGGCAGATCCTTTGGTATCATGAGAACCTATTCGGAGTTGGTGAGATTGGTTTTCATATCCTTCATTTGTGTAAGGTGTAGTATTGGCTTTGGCACAAGGGAAGCCAAAGGGGATTGATTGTGTGTCTTCTTGCTGGCCAGTGCAGCAAACAGAAGTGCTCTTTGTGACTGGTTTGGTGTGCTTTATGGTGAAAGATCCCCAGGCTTTGGCTGTCTTTAAGCAATTCACCCTCTCAGCAGTGCCCCCAGAAACCCTGTTTCATTACAACAGGGTCTCTCATCTTTGGGTTCTCCAATGTGATAGAATATATGAGCACTGACTAAAGCTTCTCTGCTTAAACTACAGCTTTCACCTTTCTCCTCTGACTGATGTTTAAAGAGGTATGAGTTCCAATTAAACTTTTGCCCACAGTCAGAGCAGTTACAGGGGCTCAGTCTTGAGAGAACTGTCTGATGTGCGATAGGGTGTGAGCGTTCACTGAAGCTTTTTCCATGGTCAGAGAAGCTGAATGGTTTCTCTCCTGTATGGATTCTCCGATGTCTAACAAGATCTGACCACTCACTAAAGCTTTTCTCACAGAGCAGTTATACACAGCGTGCCATCTATTTTCCCCCACACATGGAGGGAATGTGTGACAAATAATCTCCATACTGATGCACAGAAAAAAGTTTACATGGCAAGTGTGGGGCTCAGGGGTTTGGATTGTAGGAAGGTGGCTCAGGGCTGGGGCAAAGAGTTTGGGAGCAGAGATGTGGGGTCTGGCTCTGGGGTGGGGCCAGGGGTGAGGGGCTGAAATAGAGTTTTGAGGTGTGGAGGGGTAAGGGCTCCAGCTGGGGTGTGATTCCAAGAATGAAGAGGTTTGAGGAGAAGCCACTGAAAGGCTACATCCAAAGAGAAGGCTCTCAACAACTCTCTCTCCCCCCAGCTCAGGTGCTGCTGTGGGGGACATCTCTTCCTGCCATGGAGGCTCTAGGGCTGGGGGATAGCCAACTGTCCCCTGGCCATAGCAGGTCTGAGCTGGGGTTGAAACCAGTGGATAGAGGCCACAGGTCCGCCACAGCTCTAAGTACTTGCATGGTATTTTATAGGCTGTAGCACAGCCACATGGCCAAACAGATTAAAGGGAACTCAGGTTATAGGGTTTCTCCCCTATATGGATTCTCTGATGTCTAACAAGATCTGAGCACTTACTGAAGCTTTTCCCATAGTCAGAGCAGTTGAAGGGTTTCTCCCCTGTGTGAATTCTCCGATGTCTAACAAGGTCTGACCTGTCACTGAAGCTTCTCCCACAGTCAGAGCAGCTGAAGGGTTTCTCCCCTGTGTGGATTCTCCCATGTTTAACACGGTCTGACCTGTCACTAAAGCTTTTCCCACAATCAGAGCAGCTGAAGGGTTTCTCTCCGGTGTGGGTTCTGTGATGTCTAACAAGATTTGAGCGCTTACTGAAGCTTTTCCCACAGTGAGAGCAGCTGAAGGGTTTCTCCCCTGTGTGGACTGTCCTATGTTTAATAAGGGCTGAACTCTTACTGAAGCTTTTCCCACAGTCTGAACAGTGGAAGGGTTTCTCCCCTGTATGGGTTCTCTTATGTGTAACAAGATTTGCACACTGACTGAAGCTTTTCCCACAGTCAGAGCAGCTAAAGGGTTTCTCCCCTGTATGGCTTCTCCTGTGTCTAACAAGGTCTACCCTGTCACTGAAGTTTTTCCCACAGTCAGAGCACTTGAAATGTTTCTCTCCTGTGTGGATTCTCTGATGTCTAACAAGATGTGACTGCTGACTGAAGCTTTTCCCACAGTTAGAACAGTGAAAGGGTTTCTCTCCTGTGTGGATTCTCTGATGAATAATAAGAATTGAGTACAGCCTGTAGCTTTTCCCACAGTCAGAGCAGCTGAAGGGTTTCTCTCCTGTATGGATTCTCTTATGTCTAACAAGGTGAGAGCTCCCACGGAAGCTTTTCCCACAGTCAGAGCAGCTGAAGGGTTTCTCCCCTGTGTGGATTCTCCTATGTCTAACAAGGTCTGACCTCTGACTGAAGCTTTTCCCACAGTCAGCGCATTTAAAGGGTTTCTCTCCTGTGTGGGCCCTCTGGTGTCTAACAAGGTTTGAACTGTCACAGAAGCTTTTCCCGCAGTCAAAGCATTTGAAGGGTTTCTCTCCTGTGAGGGTTCTTTGATGTTCAATAAGAGTTGCACAGTCACTGCAAGTGCAGGGTGCTTGTTCATGTGAGATTTTCTGTTGAATGATTGCTGTGTTTCTTTTCACCCTTCTTCCCCTGTGACTGGATTTACCCTCTCCCTCCCCTGGATGCTTTCCCTGTTGCTGCTCAGGGCTATGCTGACTCTCACATGTCTCTCCCAGCTCAGGACTCTGGGAAACATGTCCTTCAGATCTTCTCAATAACATCCCACGTGGAGCCACTTGCTCTGGTGCTTCCTGCTGAAAACTCTCTTTGTACTCAGTCAGCATCCCATCACCTGCTGGGATAGAGAGAGAATCCACATAAGAGCCATTCTCTGTGCTGAGCTGAAAAGAAAACTCTGAAAGGGAAAAGAAAAGGGTCACATACCCAAAGAATGGTTTGGAAGGCTGAATATCATGAGCTGAGTTCATCCTCCTTCCTCATAACCCTTCCCCAGAGGAGAGAACCTAACATCCCCTGCTCCCCCCCCCCCCAACTGGAGTTAAAGACAGGTTGAAGGGTCAGTTAGACTTGATGAAAATGCACAAATGACATCTGCTATGAGGACATAGAAATTGGTTTCTGAGTCAGTTTAGCTGATTGCTCACCTGTGTGGGTGTCGCTGATAATCTTCTCTTCCTCACAGACCTGGACATCTGGGATCTGCAGCTCCTTCCATCGTTCCACCCAGGAGATCACATGAGCTTTGGAGACTGGAAATCCTGCTCAAGGAGCAATTAACCAAGTGCTGATCTTGTTCATTAAGGTCTGTGCCATTATTACTGTGATGCGGTGCAGTCACAGACAACCCCTTGGGGGTGCCTCCCAGGGTGCTGACATAGCCACTGCCACTCGCCTTCCCACTCTCTGGGGCGCCTCACTGCCTGGTCCTGCTGGGCCAGCTCTGCTGGTCTCCCTCAGCCAAGGCCCCAAGCTGAGGTCCCTGCCCCCACCAAAAAGCAGTACAGGCACTGAACCTCTTCACGTCTGAGGAGAGTCCAGTTTAGGGCCCAGCTTCCCAGAGTACCACTACCCAAATGGGATCAGACCCCAAAGAATTAGGTAAGCCATTCAGATTGATGGTCCAGCAACAAAACCCAGGGGCCATAGAAATCTCATCCCCACCAAACGGACTTTCCCATGGACTTTTCAGCCAGACAGTGGGTGATATCTTCCATGGCTCATCAGAGCAGGCAATGGCATGAGACCAGCTCATATGGCATGAAACTCCATCTGGACCCTGTACTTTTCAGTGCATAGTGCTGGGGGCTTTGCTTGGAATAATGAGTTCCCCTCCACCTCTGCCCCCTATAAGCTGTGCACATGTGCGGTCACACAAGAGAGATTCACACCCTGCCCAGCTGACCAGCAAAGCGTGCACAGCATGTGCTCAGGTTCCCTTCCTCCCCACACCTTGCACTGTCCTGCAGCTGCTTCCAGGAGGAACCCTCCTGCTAGCTGGTGTAGTAGTTCAGGACACCAAATACAATGAATTCAGGATTCACTGGTGTGGTGTCCTGACAGGTCCTCTGCTCTGTCAGTGATGATAAACATTCGGCGGTGTGCGTTTTCCTTTGCTCCCTCAGTATATCATGCCAGCTCTGGCAGACAGTTAGCATAATAGACTTCACAAAAGCCCCCAAAGACCACAGACTCAGATAAGATACGAAGGCACTCGAGTTAGGTTTATTGTCAAATGAAATACATTTATAGGTGTTGGTTGCCAGATGGCCTCCGAACCCCTACGTATTTGTACTCAGGACAATGGACGCAGCTCAATGGATAGTATGGATTTCACTAATGCCCCCTAGACTGGCCAAAGAATTAAGTTGAGGTACCCCAATGTTTATAGACAGAAATGAACAATCTATGATACACAGCATACGTATCATCTTACGCATTAATGACACATTTGGTACCTCCCCTTGTACTTTCCTCCAAAGCCTTCACCACCTGTAGTTATGCTTTCACTCTTGTTGTTTCAAACTATTTTATTATGTGCTTAGCTGGTTGTCTTTGTACTGTCCTGGTGGCATGTATTTACATACTTCATGTGCTTCTATCCATGCCAGCAGTTCTAGTGCTGAGAGACACTGACTTGCAGGCAAACATCTGCTTTTGACACAACCTGTCTATTACTCATGGTATAACTCTTGCTTACTTTGGTTCAAGCACCAGGCCCAAGCTTCAGGCTCTTTCTTTCTCCTACATTCTCCCACTTTTTGTTTTTAATGGGGAGGATGTTCCAGAAAAGCATAATGCATGGACTGAAGGTGACCCAGTGGGCTAAACACTGTTATGTGGCCACCTTATTTTGCCATTCACACATTTATGCCCCATTTGTCCCTTAGTTTGCACATTCCCTCGTATGACTGATAGATTCTATTTGCCAATTGTGTTAAGTTTTGTATGGTGGGCCTGGGAATGTTAGGCCCGGGAGTTTGGCTGAGGAATGTAGTTTTATGACTGAACTTTGGAGCACTACCAGGTACAATATATATATATGGATAATTTGTATGTGGTGTGTATATATAGAGATATGGTATGTGGTAGACTGCTACAGACAGAAACACACTTGAATTAGGGTGGTTACAGTTCCCATTATAGGATGAAGTTTAAGAAGGACAAATGCAAAGTACTCCACTTAGGAAGGAACAATCAGTTTCACCCGTACAGAATGGGAAGCCACTGTCTAGGAAGGAGTACTGCAGAAAGGGATCTAGGGGTCATAGCGGACCACAAGCTAAATATGAGCGTGACACTGTTGCAAATAAGAAAACATGATTCTGGGATGCATTAAAAGGAGTGTTGTGAGCAAGACTCGAGAAGTCATTCTTCAGTTCTACTCTGTGCTGATTAGGCCTCAGTTGAAATATTCTGTCCAGTTCTGGATACCACATTTCAGGAAAGAAGTGGAAAAATTGGAGAAGATCCAGAGAAGAGCAACAAAAATAATTAAAGGTCTAGAAAATAAGACCTATGGGGGAAGACTGAAAGAACTGGGATTGTTTAGTTTAGAAAAGAGAAAACTGAGAGGAGACATGATAGCAGTTTTCAAGTATCTAAAAGGGTGTCACAAGAATGAAGGAGAAAAATTGTTCCCCCTGGCCTGTGATGACAGGACAAGAAGCAATGGGCTTAAAACTGCAGCAAAGGAGGTTTAGGTTGGACATTAGGAGAAACTTCCTACCTGTCAGGGTGGTTAAACACTGGAATAATTTGCCTAGGGAGGTTGTGGAATCTCCATCTCTGGAGATATTTAAAAGCAGGTTAGATAGACACCTGTTGGAACTGTGCTTGGTCCTGCCATGAGAGCAGGGGACTGGACTCGATGACCTCTCGAGGTCCCTTCCAGTTCTAGTGTTCTATGACCTGTGCTGCACGCGCAAGCCACACATTCTGCCAGTGCAGCAGGCATCAGAGCTCCAGAAAAAGCCACCCTGAGCAGCCGTAACGACATTCTGTGACGCTAGCAGCAATTCAAATGGCACTACAGCTGCTACAAGAAACAGAGATTATCACCCACAGCAGCAGTTTTTGATTTCCAGTGCAAATCAGGACTCCACTGTGCTGTCCGGGTACTTATATGGAGCAGAGCATCTCCCCTATTGAATGGAATGTATTTATCCTTCCCCTGACCTGTGAAACAGGGACATACTATAATAGCTATTGCAGAGACAGGGGACTGGACATACACTATCTAAGTGACTTGACCAAGATCACATAGGAAGTCTGTGTCAGGGCAGGGAATTGAACACAGGTATTTTGACATCAAGTGCAGTGCCTGAAATACAAGAAGAACTCTCCTCACATTTGTCTACTACAGAGCTACCCGCACAGAACACTTGCAGTGCATGAACTGCCTCATTCACCCTCCCTCAGCCCCATCACCCAGTAGGAACCAGCATGTCACAGAGATCAGCTACAGCCAGGAAATTACTCTGGGAACCACACCCTCCTTCCAGGGGCTCAGCCCATTGGCACAAGGGGGACCCTGCAGGCACTAACAGCAGCCACACCCAGCCCCACAACTCTGGTACCTGCTGTTCCCGCCTGGGCCCTTCCACTGACACCTCTGGCCAAGGCACAGCATGGGCAAGATGGTGGGGAAGCACATTAAGACTTGGCTATGGGAAGAGCAGCACCATTGTTATGTCCCTGAACCTGCTCCCCTGGGAGGGGGCATCTAAGGGACTGTCTCTCATACAGGAGCCAGGATTACTGGGCTGATACTCCTGACATTGGGAGATGGGGGGGCAATGAGGGACCCTGAACCAAACCCAACTCAGCTGCTCCAGAGCCCACCCAGATTCTGATACCGAGGGGACAGGAATCCTTACCCAGCCAGCTAACAGCCTCATAATTCTCCTGCATCACATCCCAGTAGAGGGCTCTCTGACCCGGGTCCAGCAGAGCCCATTCCTCCTCAGAGAAATACACAGCCACCTCCTCGAAGCTCACCGGCTCCGCCACAGCCATTTCCTTTCCCTGGCTCTGCAGGCCAGGGGCTGAGCTGGAGCAAGACATGGGTGATCTGCAGCCTGTCAGAGGGAGAAGGGCAATTGGAGACATTTCAGAAGAGGCTTTAATCCTTTCCACACCCCCATTCTGCCCAGACTCTGCTCCTTGTGACGAACAAGCTAGCCTCTGCCACTGTGGGCAAATGTTTGAGTCTAGATATACCATGAACAGCACACACAAGTTAGATCCCAAATCCATTTTCATTTCTCTCAATACCTGGCTGGAGTTTCAACATTACTGCGCCTGTAACAATGGGATTTGGCTAAGTAGCAGTTCTGCAGAAAAGGACCTGGGGATTACAGTGGATGAGAAGTTGGATATGAGTCAACAGTGTGTCCTTGTAGCCAAGAAGACGAATGGCATATTAGGGTGCATTAGGAGGAGCATTGCCAGCAGATCCAGAGAAGTGATTATTTCCCTTTATTCGGCTCTGGTGAGGCCACATCTGGAGTATTGCATCCAGTTCTGGGCCCCCCACTATAGAAAGGATGCGGACGCATTGGAGAGGGTCCAGTGGAGGGCAACCAAAATGATTAGGGGGCAGGAGCGCATGACCTATGAGGAGAGACTGAGGGATTTAGGTTTGTTTAGTCTGCAGAAGAGAAGAGTGAGGGGGGATTCGATAGCAGCCTTCAGCTTCCTGAAGAGAGGTTCCAAAGAGGCTGGAGAAAGGCTGTTCACAGTAGCGACGGATGGCAGAACAAGGAGCAATGGTCTCAAGCTGTGGTGGGAAAGGTCTAGGTTGGACATTAGGAAAAACTATTTCACTAGGAGGGTGGTGGAATCTCCATCCCTAGAGGTTTTTAAGTCTCGGCTTGACAAAGCCCTGACTGGGTTGATTTAGTTGGGATTGGTCCTGCCTTGGGCAGGGGCCTGGACTTGATGACCTCCTGAGGCCTCTTCCAGCTCTATGATTTGGTTCTGAGCACCCAGTGTTTCTGATAAACCAGCCACTTATTCACCTGCTGAATGGCTACAGGACGGGATCCTAAGATGAATAGATTCACAGGACCAGGAGGGATCATTAAATCATATACTCTGGTCTCATCTGTGTCACAAGCCATTACATTTAACACAGTTACCCCCATACGAGCCTGTATGTCCCCGGAACCTGTTTTCTAGAAAACCACCCACTGTTGATTTGAAAACACTAAAAAATGGAGAATCCACCACTTTTTTTGGTCGTTTGTTTCAGCAGCTAAATCATCTTCCCCATCCAAAATCTGTGCCTCCATCCTAGCCTGAAATTGTCTGGCTTCAGCTTCCAGTTCTTGGTTCACACTGAGCCGTATCCACTAGACTGAAGAGCCCTTGAGAATCCTGCAGTTTCTCACCATGAACAAACTAATACAGCAGGAGCCAATCAGCGCTGTCTTTCAGCCTATTTATTGTTTGAAACCAACGCCATATTGCAACTTCTCTGAGTTAAGGTGCTGTAAGGCATGCACTTTAACTTTACCACTTTAGCAACATACCATAGAGCTAAACTCTTCATAAGGGAATGGACCAATGGGAAATGGGGGGTAAAAACCTGTTAACTCCTTTAGTGCGAAATGTTTTAACTGCTTTTCCATAACAGCTACACAAATGGGGGAGTGGGGGGGAGGAAGAGATGCAGACATTCAGATGCAAATAAATGTGACAGTAGCACCATTAGCCCCACAATCGGTATCAGATTTTTATCTTCACAACTGAATCAGCATTATAGTCTGTGTCCTCAGTGCTAGGAAAATGTCTTTTTTACCAGTGAGGAGCGAGCACTGGCTATTCTCCCATAGAAACACAAGTGGAAAAGCCAAATCTGGCCAGGTCAGTGCTATGCTAGAGACCCAACCCAGGCAGAGAAGGACTGTTCATTTTAAAAATCCTGGGTTTTGGCAACATAGAAGAGTAGCATTGTCAGAAGGTAGAGCACTATTGAAATTTATCATGTATGTAGCCTATATCAAAATCTATGACATTAACACATACAAATAGAAGTATAACAAGTGAGCAGAAAACTCGACATTTATCTATGCAATACATAAAATAATAGAAGAGTAAAGCATGTCATTCAGTGTTGACAGGATGGGGAAATATTGACAAAGAAGGATTTTTAATACGTTTTCAATTACAAAAGTGTTTTCCAAAGTATCTCAGTGCCTTCACATTTACAAATCGGCCCCCCAGTGAATATTTGGGATCCAAGATCTACCCAGGTGGTGATCTGTGACAAACACTAAAGTGCTGGATAGAGAAGAAAAACAACAGCTGGCAAAGGCCACCCCCATTGGAGGATAAAAGGCAACTGAAGAAGTTTTGACACCAACCCAGGAAATCTGTCAGCCTGGATATCACATGGACCCAGAGAACAAAAATCTGAAGCTGCAATACAGGCAGGCAGTGCTAGATTAGAAACACTGGGCCAGGGGACTGCTGAAACTGCCAACTACAGAGTGTGTTGAATGATTTCTTGATATTAAAATTACACACACACTGTCTGCCCTGATTTTGCCCTTTGGCACCTCTCCTGGCCCTGCCATCAGCTGTGTGACATGCCCTCCACCCATGAGGTTGGCTTGGCTCCTGCATAAACTCCCCCCGCTCTGTGATTTGCCCCAGGCCTCGAGCAGGCTGCGGGCGCAGGAGGAGCAAGGACAGCAGCACATGGGCAGAGCAACCCAGGTTTGCAGGGGGCTGCTCTGGCCCCACCCCACAGCTGCTGGTGCCACTGCCCAACCCAGCCCTGCCTTTTCCTCCAGGTGTGCCCCCCACCTGCAGGCTGTGGCTCTGGGGCTGGATGGGCAGCTTGTTTTCTGGAAATCCCAATGAGGTGCTATCAGTAAATGAGGGACAGAACAGGGGCTGGAAGAGACTGATCATGGAAAAGCAATGAGCCCCAGACAGACACAGCTCTGATCTCTGGGGTAAAATACAGTAGCGTCCCGATTGTCCGACCTAAACAGGACTGATAGGTGGTTGGATCAACGAAAATGTCGGATAATATGGAAACAGGTATGAAATCAGTACAACTAACTCCCCCATGCAGGGGGAATTTTTTTTGCATGCTCTGGATTTGGCTCTTTAATCCACCCGGTGACAGCTCGCGCGCGCGCGGGCGCACTGCCTGGAGTGGCGGTGGCTGCAGCTCCCAGCCCCTCTCCTTCCTCCCCCGGCTGCAGCAGCTCTCACTCCGGATCGTGCTTCCTCTGGTAGGTGCCTGGGCATGGGGAAGCCTCCAGGCTCGCAAACCAGGCAGCTGCCTCTGTGAGCAGCGGCGGAGTTGGGAGAAAAGTCTTGGGAAAAAGTTTGCTCGAGAATGTCCCCGTGTTCAGCTGCAGGTCGGGAGGGGGGGCGGATCAGACCCTTTGCACCCCCCAGCCAGGCTGGTCTCAGATCGCTGGGTCTAGACAAGAAGCGGGAATCGGGGGGGGGGGGGAAGGCGGTGGGACCCTCCCCGGGAGATAACCCAGGAGTTTGCCCCAGCCCGGCTGGCACCAGGCTGCCTGCAGGAGAGGCAGAGACATCCGGGGGGGAGAAGGGGCTTATGCACCCCCTGCACTTTCCTTTTCCACTCCCCCCAGGGGCCAATCGCCTCCCCCGCCCCGATTCCCCCAGGGTGGGGTGTCTGGGTGGGGCGAGCCCCCGGCACAAGCACCGGAGAACAGTGGCCGGCCCCCCTCTTGGGGCTCCTGCAGCGATCGGAGTCCTGCAAATTCCTGGTCACGGCTGCTTCTTTGGGGGGGCCGGGTGCAATGTGCAAAGTTTTGTTTGCAACATGGAAATTGCCCCTCCCCCACGCCCCTGCCTCTCCCCCTGGAGTGAAATTCACAGGAGGTGGAATGTGGGGGGGAGGGGGCAAATGTTAGCTCCCAGCACCGGGCGACCCCTGCAGCCCAGGACGCTGCATGATTGACCCAGCGCCTGCCCCCCCCTGCCTGCGGGCTGGGCTGTTTCCGGGGTTACAGTGGTGTTCTTCCTCTCTTTGGGGCGCAGAGGGCAAGTCAGGGCTGGATCCCTGGTTGAGAGTTTTCTACTTTTTTATACAGTATACAGCACATGCGCGGTATATAGTACATTGTATGGCTATGTCGGATAAAGCGGAATGTCGGATAAGCAAAGGTTGAATAATCGGGACTCTACTGTACCAAATGAGGGTCTGAACTGCCAATAGAAATACGCACTGGCATTAACAGCAGCGACTCTGTTGAGGACCTGGAGGGGAGCAAAGGGCCCAGCGCTAATGCCAAGGGGCGCTGCAGATTATAGAACAACATACAGACCCGCCAGCTTCCCTGCAACGCCTGCAAACTGGCTGCTGTTCTTTCTTAGCGCTGGGGGAGGGAGTCGAAGAAGCGGGGAGAGAAGGAAAGTGCCGCTTCTGCAAAGGGAAATTGTATCCCCCTCCCCGCCACATCTTCCCTCCGCTCCAGCCTCGCTCCCCTCAGCCCCACGACACTACCCCCCCCGACTGATCCCCCCGCATCGCCCCATACCCCTGCAGTGCAACCCCTGCCCCTCCCGTATCCTCCATCACCCCCATCTTCTGCCCCCACATCCCCCCAGACTCCTGGCTCTCACCCCGCACACACCGGGCTGGAGCGGCACCAGCAGCTGGTCTCAGAATTCGCGTGTCACTGACGCGGGGGGGGGGGGGGGGGAGGAAGGGGAAGCGGCACGAAGCCCTGGAAGCTGCCTCGCGCCACCAGCCGGACAGAACGGCGCATGCGCAGGCGGGCGCCCAGTTGCTAGGAGCCGCCCCCTTCGTGTGCCCGGCCGGCAGCCCCTCCCCCCTCTCTGACCCCTGGCGCCTCCCGTGGCTCGCCCCGCCCCGCTGAAACTCAGTCAGTGACGTAATTGCTCCGCCCCTGGCTCTCGCGCGCGGGGTTTCCCCTGGCTGTTACGCCCTGACTGACGTCTGATTGCCCCGCCCCCGTTTCGTGTCATCAGCGACGTAGGTTGCCCCGCCCCTTGCTCTCACGCCCGGGATGACGGGGGGATTCCCCGGTCAGCTCTCAAGCCGGGAGTGACCGGGCTGCCCCAGAGACGCTGAGGGCAGGAGGAGGCCCTCACAACGGCAGGGGCGGGACCGAGGCTCCAGGAACCAATCAGAGCGCGGGGGGGGTCGGAGCAGCTGTGTCCCCGCGGAGCCCAGAGACGCGCCTGCGCGCTGCTGCCTGCCGGGGGCGCGGCTCCCACAGCGACGTCACCTGGCCCCGCCTCTAGCGCGAGACACGCCCCTGCCCCCGCCCTGCGCCAGCCACTGCGGGGCCCCGCCTCCGAGCGCCGGGCGGGGGAGCAGCTGCCGCGGGGCTCCTGGCGCGGGACCGGGAAGCGGCTCCGGCCGCTGCGGGAGCCCAGGGCCGCTTCACATTGCCTGGGGGGGCCAGACACAGCCCTGGGTTTGGCAGGGGCCGGGCCCCAGGCCAGGGGGTTTCCTGGAGCCTGAGCACCAGGGGCCACAGAACTTGTCATGTGCGTGGGGAGGTGAGGGGTCATTGCCCTGGGCAGGCAGCCCCTGCGAGCCCCCCCCCACATATCCCCCTGCGAGCCCCCCCCACACCCCCTCTGTGAACTCCCCCCACATATCCCCCTGTGAGCCCCCCACACACCCCCTCTGCGAACCCCCCCACATATCCCCCTGTGAGCCCCCCACATACTCCCTGTGAGCCCCCCACAGCCCCTCTGTGAACCCCCCACATACCCCCTGCGAGCCCCCCACAGCCCCTCTGTGAACCCCCCACATATCCCCTACAAGCCCCCCACATATCCCCCTGTGAGCCCCCCCCACACACCCTCTGTGAACCCCCCCACATATCCCCCTGCGAGCCCCCCACACAGCCCCTCTGTGAACCCCCCACATATCCCCCTGCGAGCCCCCCACATATCCCTCTGTGAACCCCCCACATATCCCCTGTGAGTCCTCCACGCACCCCCTCTGAACCCCCCACATATCCCCCTACAAGCCCCCACACCCCTTCTGTGAACCCCCCACATATCCCCGTGCTAGCCCCCCACGCACCCCCTCTGTGAACCCCCACATATCCTCCTGCAGGCCCCCCACATACCCTCCGTGAACTCCCCCTGTGAGCCCCCCACAAGCTCCCCACTTCATCCCACATGCTTTGACAGACACCCCAATATCCTGCAAAGCCGAGCACTGAAGTGTCCCTGGCCTGTTTGCCAGACGCTGGGAATGGGCGACAGGGGGTGGATCACTGGATGATTCCCTCTTCTGTTCATTCCCTCTGGGGCACCTGCATTGGCCACTCTGGGCAGGCAGGATACTGGGCTGGATGGACCTTCTGTCTGACCCAGCCTGGCGGCTCCTGTGTGCATGAGACTCATAAAGTCATTAACGACGGCAACACTTTTGACACTGGGGCTACATCTGGACTACATCCCTCTGTCAGCAGAGGGATGTAAATGAAGCACTTCGAAAGTGCAAATGAAGCCGGGATTTAAATATCCTGTGGTTTATTTGCATAATCACGTAATGGCGCTCTTTCAAAAAAGCGCGATTATGTGATTATGCAAATGAAGCACGGGATCTTTAAAGCCTGGCTTCATTTGCCCTTTCAAAGTGCTTCATTTACATCCCTCTGCCTACAGAGGGATGTAGTCTAGACATAGCCGAGGCTCCTTCTCGCTGAGAGAGAGCAGTCTTAGTGCTGTGTCAGAATCAGACCCTTGAAACATCCATTCCAGCTGAAATAAGTTTTTGGCCTGTGAATTTAATATCACTGGATTTGGAGGGAGCAGACTTTTATCATTAGATGCCAGCGAACCTCAATTTCACTGTCCACTCACAAACTGATGACAAAAATATTTCCATTCATAATAACAAAGTTACACATAGGCACAGAAAGAAGGAGGCTGCTTGAGAACTTATTAGCGTTGAAGGACTTTGACTTAGTCTGTTTTGAGAGTCACATTGACAATTTGTGGTTTAATAATAAAGTTTTAACTGTTTGAATCTCAGTGCCTGTCACTGAATAGTTACTGTCTGAGCCAAATATTGCCTGACTCTCCCTCTATAATTTCCCACCACTGTGAAAATAGAACATGATAAAACTGCAACTGGGAGTATGTAACTAGATACATATAAAACACTCAAATATTAATTTTATCTGTCAACATCAGACATTAAACACAATGGCTGCGTCTAGACTGGCATGAATTTGCGCAAATGCTTTTAACGGAAAAGTTTTCCGTTAAAAGTATTTGCGCAAGAGAGCATCTAGATTGGCATGGACGCTTTTGCGCAAAAGCGTCCGTGGCCAATCTAGACGTGCTTTTGCGCAAGAAAGCCCCGATTGCCATTTTAGCCATCCGGGCTTTTCTGCGCAAAACAAAACTGAGCTGTCTACACTGGCCCTTTTGCACAAAAGATTTTGTGCAAAAGGACTTTTGCCCGAACAGGAGTGTCAAAGTATTTGCGCAAGAAGCACTGATTTCTTACATTAGAATGTCAGTGCTCTTGCGCAAATTCAAGCGGCCAGTGTAGACAGCTGGCAAGTTTTTGCGCAAAAGTGGCCGCTTTTGCGGAAAAACTGGCCAGTCTAGACACAGCCAATGAATTCTGCACAAGTCTTACTCTCACTCCTCACATACACAGTTCTGAGAGCTGATCAGTACATCCAGGTGGATTTGGGAGTCCATGTGATGCTCCATGGACCCTCCACACCAGCCCAGGGGCAGATGCCAGAGCGGGACATTTCTCACTCAAGCCTCCAGGGCTGTGATGTCTCCCATTGGCTTTTTCTAATCCCATGTGGCAGGGTCAGGCCAGAGAGCTGCTGCAGAGGGGGAGAAAGGCAGCCGCAAAAGGGGAAAAGACCTTCTAAATAGAAGCAGAGGGCTGCAGGACAATTAGAGGCAGCTGGGAGGGAGCTGGCTCAGGCAGATTAAGGCCAGCTGACTCCACTGCTGGCTTGCTGAAGGCCTTTAAAAGCCTCCACAGTTGGAGGTGGGAGAGAGAGAGAAGCAAGAAAGAAAGCAGGAGCAGGAAGCAAAAAGTTTGAGCGTGTGTGTCATATCAGCATTAGAGCAAAAACAGCACGGGAGGGAGTCCCAGAAGGAGTGGCTAGGCTCCCTACCACAGGGACCTGCTCCCAACCCTCACGGTTGGGAGTGAGAGGCTGGCCCTAGCGGTGGCCTGGGTAAGAGGGGCCTTTGCCACACCAGCAAACAGCCTGAGTCAGCTCCAGGAAGGGGAACAGCCAGTTGTTGCTGGAGGCGGGGCAGAGCTTGAACTCAGGAAATTGAAACTCACCTTTTTCCCCAGTGCAGAGGGAGCCATGGCTGCGGGAAGCCCTGTGAAAAGTCTCTGGGAGGAAGCGACGTGTCCCCTCTGTCTGGAGTATTTCACAGCCCCTGTCACTCTGGCATGTGGGCACGATTTCTGCTGGGCTTGCCTCAGCCAGTGCTGGAAGGGACCTGGCCCAGCCACCTCCTGCCTGCAGTGCAGCGAAACTGTGCAGCAGAGACACCTCCAGCCCAACAGGCAGCTGGCAGAAGTGGTAGAAATAGACAAGCAGCTGAGTTTGGCAGCAGAGCAGAAAACAGGAGGGAATGTGGTGTGCGGGGAGCACCAGGAGGCACTGAAGCTGTTCTGTGAGGAGGATCAAACCCCCATTTGTGTGATCTGCAGAGAGTCCCGCGCTCACCGCACTCACATTGTGCTTCCCATAGAGGAGGCTGCCCAGGAGTACAAGGTAGGGAACTGCTGCCCAGTGTAATGGGTAATAAGTCTGGATGTTAATTACAGGCTAACTTCACTGACTGTTCCCTGGCCTAGTGTTACTCAACAGTCAGCTAAAGCCTTCCTGGTGTGTGATATATTTCCCTTAATAAATACTCTGGCCAGGTGACAAGAGGCAAAATATCAAGTATTGAAAAATACCAGATATGGGAAAGTTTTATCTGAGATGCTGAACCCTTTTCAAATGCAGCTCCCCTTGGGGAAATGAGGGAACTTTTTACCAAGGGAAGGTGCTAACACTCAGTGAGGTGTCATCACAAGAATTGCAGGCTAGTCTGTGTGACTGCAGGTAGGGAAGTTATAATCTCTAGTTTTTAAAAGAATAATGTTTAATGGAATTTATTATTTTTATTTGCATCACAGTAGCCCTTATAGACCCCAAATGAGATCTGGACTCTGCACAAAACACAGCGAGGGACAATCTCTGCCCTGAGCAGTACACTGCTTCTGGGAGCTGTACCAGGCAACAGACAGACACACACTCTCTGTCTCTCCATCTCTGTCTGTCTCTCATATCAATGTTATATTCACTGGTCTGTGGATTGATCATGGGCCGAGGAGCCGGGGTCTATTGGTCTGGGCTGATACTCCAGTCATGGCAGGACACCACCGCTCTTAAAGCAAAACCATTCTCCTTTTATAATAGTTCTTTCCCACCAGAATCAGTGGGCTTTGCATCATCCTGATGTTTTTCTGATGGATGTTTAACTACAGTTGTTTCTCTTGCTCCTTATCTTCTTCATTCTGACACACTAAGCTGGTTTTGATCACAAATATTTTGTCCTAATTGATAAGTGCTTGCCTTCTTTCAGAGCTGTCAATTTGCCTACTGCTTACATCTCAATGGGGCTATACAGCAATCTTCAGCACCTTTATGTCTGTTCTCAGCTTCTTCCCGGAACATCTGGTCCAGTGGCCTTCACACTTATCTCTCTCACATTCCTCTGTCTTTCATACATAACAAGGCTGGGGGTTGATTTCTTGGTTATAGAGAAGCAATATGCACACTTGAACGAGGACATCAAATTACAATTAAGTAAAAGGCGATAGTTTTTTTTTTTCACAATACTAATCTTCAAGCAGAATTATAAAATTCTATCCCTGCCTTGAAACCTGCTTTAAACAGAAAATTCTGTCTGGGCCACTTTACCAATGGTCCTTTCTGCTTTCAGAAAGGGTGGCTGGTAAAGTATACTGAGGCATATTACTTTGCATAAAGCTACATTTTAGCTACATGGCTACAAAGGGACTGGGGCAGCAAGTACCCCCCCAGAGGGTGTTGCCACTGCAGGGGTTTAGGACAGCACTGGGCAAACCCCCATCATTCCTTATACAAATCTGCATGTCTAATTAGGGGGGGTCACTGACCCATCCCCAGAACACAGGACATGCCCGGGCTCACTCTTGCCTGTATTGGGTGGCCTCTGGGGGCCTGTCCCTGCCTTTGTCAGAACATCCCCATCTGCATCATTCTGTGTGGAGGTGCCGCCCACACCCCCTCCCATCCTCACAGGGGTCCTCCTGCATCCTCAGTCTCCTACTGTCCAGTGAAAAAGGGACAAAGCTATGCCCAATGCTGAGTTGTACAGGACAGGGAGAGAGTGCCACAGAGGGCTTCTATGATTTGTATCACTTAGTTAAACCTTCTCTAACATTTATTGATTTCTGCCCCCCCCCCATGAGACCCCAGTGACCAAGCCATTCATAAATACCAGTAAAGGCTGGTGATAATTACAAAAATACCTGAACCTGAACTTGTCACAAGTTGGACTATGACACGCTCCCAGTTTGCATTAATAACATTTAATCTCCTTGGTGGGCCCTGTTGTCATACAGTGACTGGGACCAAGTCACTTGGGTTTGAGTGGAAAAATGCCCCGTTCCA
The DNA here is from genome assembly GCA_032595735.1 of Pelochelys cantorii. Classification (NCBI taxonomy): domain Eukaryota; kingdom Metazoa; phylum Chordata; order Testudines; family Trionychidae; genus Pelochelys; species Pelochelys cantorii. Next base: position 11,449,207 of record CM064345.1, read on the forward strand.
CACCCCTCTCAGCTCCCATGATGAAACCTCGCAACTCATTTCTGTTTCTTCAGGGAAAAATCCAGGCCCATTTGAAGACCCTGAGAGAAGAGAGAGAGAAACTGCTGGGATGGAAAGCAACGGGAGAGGGGAGAAGCCAGGAGTATTTGGTAGGTGCCTGTGGTTATGGACCAGCAGGGACAGGCAGTGGGAGGGCTGGCTGGGGGCAGACTCCTATGTGGCCTTGGAATGGTGGGATAGGGAGTTTCTCCATGACCATGGATTGCTGGGTTAGAGCCATGTGTTGACAGGCCCTGAGCTTCCATTGCAGGGGGTGAGTTAATATCCAGCTCTTGTGGCTTTCCCAGAAATCCTCCCCTAGTGTCTCTGGGAAGGGCTGCCTGCTGTGTCTGCTCATTTCCCGCATTAACATCTTAGCCTGATAAACAGCAGGGGAGAAAAAAGAAACTGTCTACACTACAGAGTTTTCTTGGAAAAACAGCGGTTTTTCCGAAAAACTTCACTTATGTCCACACTGTAATCATGTTCTTTTGAAACAAATCAAGGGTTTTTTTTCCAACATTGGTAAACATCTTTCTATGAGGAAGAAGCCCTTTTTCCAAACGAGCTCTTTTAGGGGGAAAAAGGCATGTGTGGACAGGGAAGAGGGAGTTCTTTTGAAAGAAGAGGAAAAAGCACAGGTGCCCTGGTGGCCATTCCATCCATAGCAATCACAGCTTACATGCGAGATAGCGTCCACACTGAATGGACACTATCTTTCGAAAAAGCAGATCTCTTTTTCAATGTGCTTTGGCAGTGTGGACGCGCTCTTTTGGAAGAAGTTTTTTCAGAAGATCTCTTCCAGAAAAGCTGCTTCTGAAAGTAGCTTGCAGTCTAGACATAGCCTTGGTGCTGAGCAGTGTTCCCAGTAAACTGGGCACTTGGGCCGCAGCTCAGGAGGGAGTCAAATGCTGCCCAGCTGATTAGCAGAATGTCTACAATTAGATTTTGTTTCTACTGGCCATGCACGTTTCAGTGGATGAGTTAATGTCTGTCCTTGAGGGCTTTCAGAGAACTTCTCCCTGCTGCGCTCTCAGCTCCCCATGAAAGAGCCCCAGGCTCCATCCATGTCCCTGACCAGCCCTTTCCCTGTTTTCATACAGAAACAGACACAAGCCAAGAGGCAGAAGATTGTGGCTCAGTTTCAGCAGCTGCGGCAGTTCCTGGAGGAACAAGAGCGATTCCTGCTGGCCCAGCTGGAGAAGCTGGACAAGGAGATTGTGAGGCTCCAGACTGAGGCTGTCAGGAAACTCTCTGCGCAGGTTTCCCATCTCAGCGAGCGGATCGGTGAACTGGAGGGGAAGTGTCAGAAGCCAGCGAGTGAATTCCTGCAGGTGAGACTGAGGGAGAAACATCCAAGCTCCCCACACGGGGAAGGGAGGCTCCTGAATCCCAAGCGCTGGGGTCCAACCCTCAGATCTGGGTGAAGTCGGCATGTGCATTGCTGACACATGAGTGACTGTTGTGCTTTGCAGAGTTACATGCACAGAGATAGTAGAGATGGCAAAGCCCCATTCGCTCAGGGGATCTGTGGCCCTGGGGCCAGGGCAGGTAATCTGTTTGACATTTACAAATTTCCTTCCATGCTGGATGGGTCCCCTTGTGTGTGTCAGATGGGACTTAGATGCCTTTCTCTCTCTCTCTCTCTGCAGGATGTGAAAAGCACATTGAGCAGGTAAGTGTCTTTCTCACTCCCCCTCTCACTTTCCAGCACTGGGGAAGAGATTAATGGTGATGTTGGCACCACATCTCCCCAGGGCCCCACAGCCAGATGTGAGGGGAAGGTCACAGACTGGGGACAAATTTCCCTGAACAACTTTAGCCTGAGGGTCTTATCCCTGCACCGCAGACTCTGGAATTCTCCATTCAGGGCACAGTCTGACCTCAAGTGTTTCCTAGAGCTGTCACCTCCCTGGGAACTGGCTGCCTCAGGACTGTGGGGGTGGAACATGGGCCTGTCACTACTTGGGCACCATTCAGCCCAGGACAGCAGAGACCAAGAGTCTTTCCCACCCGAGGGCTGTTTGGAGACCTGTGTGGAATGGACTGGGGAGGGGGGAGCTGGTGTCTGTCTAGTCCCTAGTGGGCAGATTCCTACAGCTCTTCACCTGGGAACCTCCTGTCCCTCAGCGCCTGGAGGCCAAGGAGAGAGTTGGCCGTGGAGACTCAATTCCCCTTTGTCCCCAGAGCTGGTCTTTCCAGGCCAGAAGTGAAGACTATTAATGGGACCTTTGAGGGGAATGTTACATGGCTATTGGCTGTGCTGCACCTGCTCTCAGGCTGGAAAAAGCAGAGAAATTCTAACTCCAGGCCCATCAGAGCAGCAACTCACAAGCCAGCACTTGAGAGTCACTAAATGCAAACTGTTCCTCTCCAGGTGTGAGAAGGGGAGATTCCAGCAGCCAGAGAAGATTTCTCCTGAACTGGAAAACAAACTCTGTGATTTTTCCCAGAAAACTGTTGCTCTAATGAAGACTCTGAGGAAGTTCAAAGGTACCGAGAAGGGATCTAGTAGGGGAAATCAAGATAAGCTTCTGGGAATGTGGGAGGAGAATGACTCTTGTCAATTGGTTCATAATTAGATTCTGGATCTGTTTAATTGTGAGGTGAGAATTCCACACTCTTGGGATCCAAGTCACACAGGTTGATTAATTTATCCCCTTATTTGTATCATGTCTTGCTGGTAGACTTAGTATTAAAGTAAGAAATGACTCATAGATTTTAAGGCCAATCTGACTTCCTGAATGTTGCAGGCCACAGAACCTCATCTGTCCACCCACCCTCGCAATGACCCCCAAACTCTGAGTGAATGACTGAAGCCCTCAAATGATTTAAGGACTTCAAGAGACAGAGAAGCTAGCATTTACTCTAGTTTAAATCTGCAAGCGACGTGCGCACCAGAATGCAGAGGAAGGTGAAATGCCCCATGGCCTCTGCCAGTCTGACCTGGGGAAAGTTGTTTCCCAGCACCAGACATAGGGGCAGTTGGATGCTGAGCATTTTACAAGACCCAGCTGCCAGACACTTGGCAAAGATTTGTCTAATTCAGAGCCCTCCCTGGCTGGTATCCCATCACCAGCCATTGGGCGTACTTGCTACTAGCAATGATCAATAGAATGAAGTACTACTCACTTGTTCCCTTCTCCTGGGACACAGGCAAGTCATGGGGAATTTCCTCTATGAAGCTCTGACTTCCGCTTACAATATTAAGCATACTATACACATTCAAATCGTATTTATGGATCCTCTTCTAATCACCTTTGAGTGCTAGCAACATTAGCTATCTTTTATCACTTACAGAATACATACTCATTAAATTTTTAATTGGCAGGGATTTTACTATCCACCCTATTTTCATGTTGTACTTTCTAATTTGACTATAATCAGTGATTACCCATAGGTAATTTTGTCACTTTTTTCTCAGCACAGTGGTTTTGGACTTTGCAAATTACTTTGTGACAGTACATTTTGAGTGTGTGGTGTCTATAAGCACAGTGCATGGTCAAATCATCTCTCTGACCCACAGAGCAACCTCTGGACAAATCACTTCATAACAAAGTCACTTCAGGCAACACTTCCCTTGCGACAAACTGCTAACCAGGCCAAAGCCAAGTCACTCAGCATAAATGGGCAGTCTTGGTTTGTTCAAACTTATGAATAACAAGTGCCCCTTGTACCAATTCTCAGTATTCAGAACAACAACTAGTGCAAAGCAGAGAAATGGAGCAGCTGTAGCGGGGCCCAGGCATCAGGGTGTTTCTCAATTCCTGATTTGCCAAAAGTCACAACCTTCAGTCCCAAATTCAGCAAAATCCCTTCATTGGGGGTGTGTCCGTCCTTTCCAACCAGAGAGCTGCAGGGCCGGTACCCCGAGGCTGTGCAGCCTCCACAGCTGCAGGGTCCTTAGGGTTGCCAGATGGTCTCAACAAAAATACTGGACACCCTTGACATTACATCACAATCTACATTACATCTTATTTAGAAAATACCAGACATTTCTATTTTCTCATTTCTGTTTTCTCAATTTGTTTCCCAAACAGAAAGCTCAAATACCGGACTGTCTGGTTGAAAACTGGACACCTGGCAACCCTAAGGGCCCCAGCCCTCTGAGAACCAGGCCCAGGGGCCTGAAAATTGACTCCCAAAGTCTAGCCCCTCAATTACAGGCCACTTGTTAGAGCAGGTCCTAGCCCCTCACTGAGCTCTGGTCCTGTCTGGCAGCCAGTCTTGGCCAATGGGCTGCAGGGAAGGAGAAAGCCCCTCCCCCATGGTGAGAGATCCCTCCAGCACAGGAGCTTCTTGTGCCTCCTCCCAGCAGCTGCAGGCCCAAGGTGTGTCCCTGAGAGGGGTGGGGTGGGCCTGGAGAGGGTGGGGAAGAGGCAGGGGGAGAGGAGGGACCGAGGCATATCCCTGACAGGGATGGGGAAGAGGCAGGGGTGCAGGCAGGACAGAGGGATGTGGGCAGTGTAAAGTTAGGCCTCTGGCTCTCTGTGCCCTGGCCCAGGCACACAGGGCCTGTAACAGAGATGTGATTCTGGCTGGCATCAGAACTGCCTGAGCCAAGCTCGGCACTGGCCCCTGCAGCCACTGAACAGTGGGGTCACAAGTGGCCTCCCCTCTCTGCTTTTGCTGGCACAGGATGAATCTGGCCCATGGAGCCAACCTCCCCCTGCCTCAGTTTCCCCTGGGATAAAATGATTTTATTGTTGTTCCTGTTGCTGTCTATGGAGGACGAGGCCCCGTCCTGCTGCTCTCTGTAAACAGACCTGACCACTCAACGTTAGAGCCAGGACTCTGCAAACTCTAAACATCCTGCTAGTGTCAAAGGGACCAAAGTGGGAAAAGTTACTTTGATGCCGAAGTCTCTACAGGATCTGGGCCTAGGTTTTGACAAGAGGCAGTAAGTGAATGAGACCAACCCAGTGGAGTCTGAAGGTTTCAGGGGATGTTGAAGAGAAAGGAAATCTCTTCACAGATTGTCCTGGGGTGGCTGTGAGGCTGCAGGGAGGTTGGATCCATTGCTGGGAGGTGCCTGACTAAGAGAGGAAGTAAAAAGCTTCAGACCTTTTTTACATTAAATACCTGAGTGTCTCTGCTATAATGAAAACCTGGGTCTATGTGTTAAGATTGGGGATGTCGTAGGCAATATGGAATCCTGAAATCTCAGCTCTCTTATCCCTTCCCTCACCAGACATGCTGCCCTCTGCACTGAAGAGAGCAAGAGGAAAATCCCTGGGAGCTTTCCAACAGGGTGAGGTTTCAGGTGGAAATACTTTCACTGGAATTTTCTCATCATTTGAAGACTATCTTCCTGTGATTGTAGCTAAAGTTACCAACCAAACCCACAATGACTTCAACGCACCCTGCCCTAAAACTAACCCATTGATCAGTGAGAAGACTCAGGGGCCCTGGATTGGGGGACCAGAGAGCTGTACCCTGCCCACTTTAGAAAGTTAGATGGCCTGACCTGCCTCTGCTTCTTAATATGGGGATAGTTTGAGGGCAGGGGTCCACACTCATCCCACAAACTGTAGGCCTGGAACTTTGCAGGCAGTAGTTGCACTATGTAGTGCAGCAGCTGATCAACTCCCTGTCATGAAGCAGAGCCCTATCCTGTCACACCAGCTTCTTCCCAGCACTGGCCCCTGTCCTCTTCTCCCCCCCCCCCTTCCCCCCCCCAAGACCCTGTCCCTGGACCAGGTCAAAAGCCAGAGCCAGGCTACCTTGGAGAGCCCTGGATCCTCCACCAGCCCTTTGTGGGCTTTCTGAGGGGTTGGGCTGGGGGCTACTCTCAGTCCCCCTGGATTCACCCAGCCCAGGGGGAGGGTCAGAGTCTCTCCACAGGGGTCAAGGCACCCAGGGGATGGGGCCATGGAGGTGGTAGCTTCACAGGTTGTGGGACCTCATATCCTTCTCCCCTTGGCCAAATTCTACCAAGGTTCCGGAACTCCTGGGGGGGTCCCAAGCTGACGTCACATGCACACGCCTGACACCAGCCGTGGGGCTGAGATCCTGCCCAGGGTGCTGCACAGAAATCCACTCCCTGAGCAGTGCCCGCATGGAGCTCTCTGCCCTGAGGCTGCCACCTCCCTCTGCTTCACCCCAGTGCAGGGGGCTCCCCATCGCTCTTCTCCCCCATCCGGCCTTTCCTCTGGGCAGGGCTGGGCTCTCCCATTGGAGCCGCTCCCTGTGATGCTAGAAGCTCCTCCCTTCTCTCTGGGCTGAGGCTGCCCCACCCAATTCCACCCCCTGCTCTCTGGGGTGAGGCAGCTCTTCCCCTGCGCTGCACCTTCCCCTCTGCACCCTGGCCTGGGATTGGAGGCTGCAGTAGGGGAGGGAGCTTCCCACACAGGTTTAAAGCGAGTACCTGGCTCTTCTGCTCTTGCCTCACTAAATCCTTCCGTGCTGTGTCTGACACTGGAGATGGGGCAGCCCAAGCTGGGGGAACAGGAGGCCGAAGCCTCTGCAAACAAATGAGAAACTAATGAAGCGGGTCCCATTGCCCAGGCTGAGGTGCTGCAGTGACAGCTTGGCTCAGTCTCAGGGCCCAGGACAGAGGCAGCTTCCTGGGACCCAGGCCTGTCCCTGCCAGAGCAGGGCGGCTGGGGAGGGTGAGAAATGGCCCCAACCGCCCCCAGGGCTGACCTCTGCCCCTGACACTCTGATTCTCTCTCCCCAGCGACTGTGACTCTGGATCCAGACACAGCCCATCCCCTGCTCGTCCTGTCGGAGGATGGGAAACGTGTGAGATGGGCAGCCACACGGCAGCCACTGCCTAGCAACCCGGAGAGATTTGACACTGAGCTGTGTGTGCTGGGCTGTGAGGGACTCACCTTGGGAAAACACTGCTGGGAGGTGGAGGTTGGGGGTGGGGAGCGCTGGGCTGTGGGGGTGGCCAGAGAGTCTGTGAGGAGGAAGGGACAGATCAGTGGTAGCCCTGAGGGGGAGATCTGGGCTGTGAAGCGATTGTGGGGTCAGTTCTGGGCTCTTACCTCCCCTCCGACTCACCTGTCCCTGCCCCGGATCCCCAGGAGGATCCAGGTTTGTCTGGACTGGGACCGGGGGCAGGTGACATTTATCGATGCTGATAATGAGGCCCTGATCTTCACTTTCCCACCGGGCTCCCTCCCCAGGGAGAGAATCCGACCCTGGCTCTGGGTGGGATGGGAATCCCAGCTCAGCCTGCGCCCCTGAGATACCCGGGGAAGGCCAGGTTTGGCTATTCCACTGGGAGCCCGGAGACCAGCCTCTCTGGCTCACACTCCCCAGTCTCTATCCCATCTCCCTGTCAACTGTCTGTCCTGTCATCTTTGTGAGCCTGCAGATTGCTGTAGGTCTCAGTTCTGGGCAGCCTCTGGCCTGTCCAACCCCAGGGAGCACTGAGTGAGCGAGGCAGAGACGCCAATCTCATGGCCACAGGGATTGTGCAGCCTGTTTGCCTCTGTCTGCTATGGCCCAGGGGGACTCTGGGGATCCTGGGTCAGTGTCACTGGGACATGGGGGGAAACAGCCCACTGGGGATGGAAGAATGGGCTTCTCGAGCCAGTCATCCTAGTGTCTATGGGCTGGAGGATCCCTGGAGGTGCAGGAGCATGAGGGTTCTTAGGGATAGATGTGTGGTTTGGGCAGGGGGTAGAACCTACAGGTGGGCTGGGAACAGGCAGATGTGGGGTGGCAGGACACAATTAATTGGGTTTTGGGGAGAAGTTGGAAGCTCAGCAGCAGCTGAATGGCTGGGAGAGGGAGAATCAGGGACTGGGGATTGAGTGGCTAGCACAGACGCTGCTTTCATCACAAAAGGGGTTTTTCCCCATCGGTGCAGTGAATCCACCTCTGGGGGAGGCCATAGCTAGATGGACAGAATTCTTCCATTGTCCCATCTGTAGGGCCCTACCAATTTTATGGGCTATTTTGGTCAGTTTCATAGTCATGGTAATTTCGTGATACCAGATAGTTTAAGCTGAAATGTCCTGGTGTAATTGTAGGGTCCCACTTCCAAAAGGAACTGTGGGAGGGGAGAGGGGTCACAAGGTGACTTCAGAGGGGGATGCAGCACAGCTTGGCTTGCCAGATGCTTTCACCAAAAATCCTGAATGTCAGGCAAAAAAAAACTCCGGAGACCAAATTTGTTGAGCAAAAAAAAAAGGCAGAACCAAAAAAAGGTTGCTGCACCTTTAAGAATCCCTGTGCTCCTTGCTTTCCCCCCCATGCCAGATATAGCAGGGAAACAATGTCCCTGCCGGCCTTCCATCCAAGAAAAACAGAATATACCAGACATGTATTTTCTGTTGTTTTTTAAACCAGACAGGGGCCAGAAATAACGGACTGTCTGGGCGAAAACCGGACACCTGGCAACCCTAAGCACAGCTACCCTTACTGCTGCATTGCTGTTGGTGGTGGCTGTCTTCAGAGCGGGGCACTGGAGAGCAGTGGCTGCTGCCAGCTCTGCAGGAGGGAGAGGGGCGCAGGGGCTCTTGTGCATGTCAAAGATTGAAATGCTGTGTGGAGCCGGGCTGAGGAGCACCCAGTAGTGTGACAGGGCAGCGCTCGCTGCCGGGGCTGTGAGTTCCTGCCTCACCTGGAGTCCTGGCTCTCACTCACCCAGCGCTGCTGCCTGCACACAGGCTCACAGCAGCTGAGCAAGGAAAACGCTCTGTCACCGCCGAGCGCCTTGCCAGAGTGTGGGCCTCTGCCCTGTGACGCCTAAAGCCTCACAGATAAGAAGGCTCCAGCTACACAGTATAGGGATGTGACTGACTAGTCATTCCCTTCCTCCTCTTCCGCCCCCCTCCCCCGCCTCTATCAGAAAGAGGTGGGGGGGGGGTGCTTCAAAGCAGAAGTGCCTCATGGAGGCTGGGGCCAGACCCTGGGCTCCATGCGGTGCTGCTGCTCTGAAACACCAGAGGGAGCTCGGGGCCAGCAGGGAACTGCTCCCTTTGGCCCCGTGCTCTCTGCAGTGTTTTCGCCCTGGGGCTGTTGCTACAGTTCAAAGGTGGAAGTTAATCGAATAGTCGATGTATCCGCTCTTTGATTAGCCAAATAATCAAATTTTTTACATCCCTGCACAGTAATTATGTTTAACAGGAACTTAATCTTAGTTATGCTCAATTCTGATTGGTTACCTTTGAGTTCACTTCAATATGAGTAAATTTACCCGGAATCCAGCATTCAACATAGGGAAATAGGGTCGCCCTAGGACTTTTTCACATCATCAGCCACTTGGGTAAATTTTCCTTCCTGAATATTCACTTCAGGCCAGGTGATTACATGTGAAAGTGCTGAGATACTTTTGAAAATAATTTTGTACTTGAAATCTTCTTACAAAAAATGTATTTCTATAAGTAATTCCCCATTCTGCAAGCACAGAAGTGCTCACTTTTATTTTCTATTACTTTATTTATTGCATATATAAATATTCAGAATTTTACTCATAACTGTAGTTTTAATCACATTTCATCTTCATAGTTTCTCTGTGTGCTACATCTGTTGTTATGGTACATTCCAATGGTGTTCTTCGCTCTGCCAGTCCTACTGTTCTGTATAGCCAAAACCCAGGCTACAGCTACAGTACTCGTTTTGCTGGAAGAGGCAATGCAAATGAAGCGTGGATTAGCATTTTCTCGTGCTTCATTTTCATAATCTCTTCCAATCCATTTTTGCACAAAAACAAGCAGTGTGGACGTTTCCTTTTTGTGCAAAAACCCCTTTTTGCGCAAGATCCTTATGCCTCTCCTGGGACTGGAAGAGATTATGCAAATGAAGTGTGAGAAAATGCTAACCTGTGCTTCATTTGCATTGCCTCTTCCGGAAAAACCTGTAGTGTAGCCATAGCCCCAGGGTTTTTAAAATGAATTATCTTGGGCTACATCTACACTGCAGGCTTCTTGCACAAGAACTGTTTTGTGGAAGAGTTCTTGTGCAAAAGGTCTTCCACAAGAGTGCATTCACACTGCCATGTGCTTTTGTGGAAGAGATGTGCTTTTGCGCAAGAGTGTCCATGGCAGTGTGGATGCTTTCTTGTGCAAGAAAGCTCTGATGGCCATTTTAGCCATAGGGGTTTCTTGCGCAAGAAATTCATGTTGCCTGTCTACACTGCCTTCCTCTGGAAGAGCTCTTGCACAAGAGGGCTTATTCCTTGTGAGGAGAGGAATAACTCTTCTGGAAGAAGCCCTGTTTTCCAGTGCTGTACTGTAAATTTACTTGCGCAAGAACATGTGGGCAGTGTAGATACCCGGCAAGTTTTTGTGCAAGAACAGCTATTCTTGCGCAAGAAGCTGCCAGTGTAGACGTAGCCTTAGGGTGTGGGGGGTTTTTTTTTTCCCCCCCAAGGGTCTGGGGCAATGGTCTCCAACCTTTTTAAGCATGAGATCACTTTTTGAATGTAAGTGCAATCCAGGATCTACTTCAAACCCAAACAACCTTGCCCTGCTTCCTTCCCGCCACTTCACTGAGGCCTGGACTCTGCTCGTGCCATCCTCCCTTCCCTATCCTCACTGACTTTTATCAGGCGGGGGACAGAGGTTTGGAGTGCAGGGGAGGGGATGCAGATACTGATTTTGGGCTAAAGCAGTGGTCACCAACCAGCAGATCAGGCTCTACCAGCACATCTTGGAGCCTCAGACAGGTGATCCTGACCTGGTTTGGTTGGGAAGCTATCAAGCGCTGGGACTTCAGTTGCCCATCCACCCACTGTCACACTGCTCCTGCCCTCTGCCTTGGAGCTGCCCCTTGGGAGCCTCCTGCTTGCTGTGCAGGGGGTGGGGGAGGGAAAAGGGTGATGCTGATGTCAGGGTATCCCTCCTCCCCCAACTCATGTACTGTGTCTCCACACAGAGAGACAGGGATGGAGGAAGCTTGGCCATGTAAATCTGTCACACACACTGTGTGTGTCTGTCATTCTCACAAACACACTATCCTTCCCTCTCATCTACTGGACCAACATGTACATGGGGGGGTTGTTGCAAGCAAAGTGGGTTAATTTTGGTTTGTAACTGGTCTGTGCATTTCATAACTTTCATTTCTCTTTTATGCTTAATTATTTGAGTAGTGAATTTTAAAATGCCTAACTGGTCATGTCTGGAATAATTATCCCTATGGTAATTGATGTTCCTGGAGGGGGCTGGCATGTCCCTGTAGCCCCTGAGAAAGTCAGAGCAGGGGGTCTCCACATGCTGTCCTTGCCTGTGGACCCCACTCCTGCAGCTGCCATTGATCAGAAATGGAGGAAGGGGAACTGTGGCCAGTAGAAGCTGTGGGGTTGGTACAGCACGTGGAGCCACTGCTGTTCATGCCATCTGCTTTTGGGGGTGGTACAGGGCCTGGATGGGAGTAGGCCTGCCTTGGCTCTGCTGCTCCATCCCGGGGGCAGCTGTCAGGCTGCTCCTGGGGGGGAGGTACTCAAGCCCACAGCCCTCTGTTCCCCAGGCAAGTGTGTATCCCCTATGCCACTCCAGGGTCTGTCCTGCCTCCCTACCTTTGGGGGGGAGGGGGTCTTATCCTCTGTTGGCCCTCCCAGGGGGGATGGAAGACAGTCTGGCTGGGGACCCCCCTATGCTTCCCAGGGGAATGTGTATGCCCTGGGCCACTCCAGGGCCCACCGTGCCTCTTGGGGGTCCCTTATCTGCTGTTGGCTGCTCCCAGGGTGAATGGGGTTGGGCCTTGACCTGTTAAGGGGGGGGATTGGACTTAAACTCATCACCCTGGGCTCCTTGGGTAAGTACCTCATTCCCTTCCCCGCCAGCCATGCAGAACCCACCCCACCTGCCTGCCTTCAGGGGGTCTCTTATCCTGCCTGCCTCATGCAGGACCCAGCTCCGTCCCTGGGGCAGCCTGTGTTGGTTGTCCAGCCACTCCCAGCATAGGCGGAAGGGGGTGGTGTTACCCCAAAAATTCCCACTAGAGACCACCCAGGGTTACACTAGCATGGATTTAACACTCTGCTATATGGTTAAACTAAAGAGGATAGAGCTGCCACTAAAGGGTTTAACTGGAGGGGAACCAGCTATCTCCCACACAAACAAACATGCACACACCTTCATTTATTCACACACATTCATTCCTGCCCTCAGGCACTCACACACTTACTCAGGCATATGGGTTGCAGACAGAGCCAAGCATGTAGATTCTGAAGGGTCTGTCTGCTGATCATGGCTGGGGAGCTGGTCAGAAAAGAAAGAACTGACTGCAGAAAGAGGAGCTTCTCAGAAAGAGGGTTCCTGTCACATGCTCTCTCCTTTTATTGGCACTGTACATCTTCTGTGACTCATCCGCATTCGTCACCAGAGAGCATGCCCAGACTTCGCTTGATCCCATAGAGCAGCAGTGTCTCCTTGAGTGGTCTGATGAGGGTTGGCCTTACCATGAGGCGAACAGAGGCAGCCGCCTCAGGTGCCAGACTGTGGGGGGAGGGGCACCACAAGGACCCAGAGTGTAGAAAATTGTGTCTGCTGCTGATGCATATGTAGGTAGCAGAGCAGTACCATGAGAGGAGTAGAACAGGAAGAAGGCAACCTTTCAAAGTTTTGGCCCAAGCGAGGGAGCATGGGGGTGTCATTTGAGCTCCCTGCCTCAGGTGCCAAAATGTTGTGGGCCAGCCTAGGTCTGATGACTCATCTCTCTCTCACCCCCCCCCCCCCAGGGGAGAATGCAGTTTAGAGCAAGTTACAAGCAAGGTGGCTGAGAGTTACAAATTACAAAGTTGCAAGGTTTTACAAAGATTACAACCAGTTGCAGAGTTTAAAAGGCAATGCAGCTGAAACAATTACAAAGCTTCAGAGAATTATTTACAAATCCTCAGTAATGAAGTGATTTAGAAGACCACTTCTCTCCCTCTCCCCCTCCCCCCCAGCAATGCAGTCAGCAGGAGGGTTTTTGTGAGTCTCTGAGGGTATGTCTACACTTGCACCCTCTTTCGAGAGAGGGATGCAAATGTAGACATTCAAAATTGCAAATGAAGCCGGGATTTAAATATCTCGTGCCTCATTTGCATATTCACAGTATGGCACTATTTCGAAATAGCGCTATTTCGAAAAAAGAAACGCTGTCTAGACACGGTTATTTCAGAAGAAAACCCTTCTTCCGAAATAACTGGTAAACCTTGTTGTAGGAGGAATAAGGGTTATTTCAAAAGAAGGGTTTTCTTTCGAAATAACTGCGTCTAGACAGCGTTTCTTTTTTGAAATAGCACCATAACATGAATATGCAAATGAAGTGTGGGATATTTAAGTCCTGGCTTCATTTGCAATTTCAAATATCTTCATTTGCATTCCTCTCTCAAGAGGGTGCAAGTGTAGACATACCCTAAGTCATGTGTTGGCAGGACCTTATAGTTTAGTCAAGTGTATTTCCAGAGAATCCATGTGTAAAATCAAGTAATAACTTGGGCTGGAGGCTTTTTGCAACAGGGGGTGGGAGTTGAGCCCCTAACCCTGCACTCTTCAGGCAAATGCCCGATCCCTGAGGCCAGCCATGCAGGTAGTGAGCCACATGCAGCTTGTGGAAGAAAACATTGTCTTCACTCTGTGTTTGTAAGCAACAAGTAGCCAGAGGCAGTTTATTCTAGCAATATTGTAAGGGAAGCCTGATTCGGCCGGGGGGAGAGACACCCCTCCGCAGGCAGATCTTTGAAATACAAGCAATTATGAAGCAGTTTATATACCTTCCCATTACATATAACAAGGCTAACAGTTATCTTAGTTCCTCCCAGATGCTACCGTATCCCAAGGTCCCTGCTGGAGTCAGCATTCCGTCCTTATCTCCTAAAATGAGGCAAGAGGCGAAGGCAGCATCTTATTACAGTTCTCGCGTTGTCAAGAGTCAGAATTAGCGTGACTCTTGCTTTCTTGCTAAGATGGCTGCACACGAATCCCTTGCTTCCTCAGGCTTTTCTCCCTTCAAAAGTGTGGCTTGTGAAGCCTCTCCCCCCTGCACCTCTGAAAATGGCTCCCGGCTACCTGTGTTCACCAGGGCAGGGGAGCCCTCTGGCACAGCAATTCAAAATGGTGTTTTCAAGATGGCGACTGGTGTGGCCAAAAAGCCTTTAACCACGGGTTGTTTGGTTGGGTTTTTTTTTTTGACCAAATGTGGCTAGGGGCTTTTCCACCCCCCCTTGACAACTTTTCCCCAGCTCTTTGCGCTATATGGACAACTATTTTGGCTCTTTGCCTGTAATGGGTTGGCCACCCATGCCCTAGGCCTCTCTAGAGCCCACCCCACCCCACCTCACCTCCCTACCTTCAGGGTGTCCCCTCCCAAACTCTGAACCCCTTGGCTCAAGACCAGAGCCTGCACCCCAAACCCCTACACCAGCTTGGTGAAAGTGAATGAGATCTGGGGAGGAAGGCAATGGAGTGAGCAGGGTGAGGCCTCGGAGAAGTGTTAGAGCAGGGGCAGGGCCTCAGAAAAGGTGGGGAAGGACGCCAGGCAAGGGTATTTGGGTTTGAGGTAGATCTTACATTGAACTTAAATTGAAAAAGTGATCTTGTGGTTAAAAACATTGGAGACCCCTGTTATAATCTGAGTTCCCTTTAAGCCAGGCCTGAGAAAAGTACGGCCCATGTGTGCCAGAGCTTAGGAATGGGTGACAGGGGAGGGCTCACTTGATAATCATCTGTACTCATGATTTCCTTTGGGGCAATGGAATTGGCTGCTGTCATGAGAGAGGATCCTGGGCAAGATGGACAACTGGCATCACCCTGTCTGGCTGTTCTGGTGTTCTGTTTGTTTTCTGTTCTTGTACCCTCTGGGCAATGGAGAATGGACCCATGGCCTCAAGTGGACAGAAAGTGGCCTGTGAAAGGCTCGTATAGTTGAATCACTGTTGAGTGCCTGGTGGTCTAGTAGCTAGGATTCAACACACTCACTGCTGTGGCCTTGGTTCAATTCCCACTCACAGCAAACTGCCTCACTTTCTCCAGGAAAATTGCTTGTCATTGCTCTGTCATCACTGAAACATGTTATAGCCAGGGCTTGACAATCTACTCACCTGTGGCAAGTAGATTTTAGCCTGGCACGGCGCTGCAGTGCAATCAGTGCATGCATAGCGTGCCAAACAGCGCGGCTGGCAAGTGGGGCTCGCTGCTGCTTGTCAAGCCCTGGTTATAGCACCTATAACCCTACAGGGTCTCTTTCTATGCTTGTCCTCATTACCAAGAGTAAAAAACATCTGATTGTCAGCAGATCTAGAGAAGTTATTTTTATTCCCCTCTAATGGGCATTGGTTATGCCACATCTGGAATATTGTGTCCAATTCTGTGCCTCCCACTATAGAAAGGATGTGGATGCATTGGAGAGGGCCCAGCAAAGGGCAACGAAAATGATTAGGGGGCTGGAACAGATGACCTATGAGGAGAGGCTGAGGGATTTGGGCTTATTTAGTCTGCAGAAGAGTAGAGTGAGGGGGGATTTGATAGCAGCCTTCAACTTCCTGAAGGGAGGTTCCAAAGAGGATGGAGAGAGGCTGTTATCAGAACAGACAATTATCAAGTGATCCCATCCCTGTTCCTCATTGTCAGTTTCTGTCAAACACCAGCAATGGACACCATCCCTGCCCATCCTGGCTAAAAGCCATTGATTGACTTTTCCTGGATTAACTTATCCAGTTCTTTTTGAACCCTCTGGTAGATTTCACCTTGACAACATCTTCTGGCAAGGAGTTCCACTGGTTGACTGTGAGTTGGGTGCAAAAATGCTTCCTTTTTGTTTACTTTTAATTTTTTAACCTATTAATTTCATCCTGTCAGCCTGGTTCTTGAGAAGGAGAAAAAAATAATTTCTTATTTACTTTCTGCATCCCTGTCATCATTACATAAACTTCTATCACATCACCTCTTAGTCGTCCCTTTCCCAATCTGAGAAGAAGTAGTTCCATGAACTCATGGGAGCTGCTGTTACAAAGAAGAGGCATTTCCTGTGGAGAAGATGGCCAAGCCCAATCCCCCTACACAAAGCCCCAGGAAATACCAATGGACACTGGGCACTTGTAAAGCTACCTCTCGGGCAGCGCTACTGAATGGGATCCAGGGGGCTGTTGGGCTGACTAACGCCATCAGTGGAAGAGTCCCAAAGAGACTTCTCAGCCCAAGGCAAAGACTGTGGAGATGCCCACTCCCAGCCCAGTGGCAGAGACACAGCGCCCTGAGGAGGCGGGTCCTGAGGCAGAGGAGACCTTTGAGGGGAATGGAGAAGTAAGGTAAGAAGGAAGGAAGAATGAGTTACCTCCTCTCAGGTGAGACGTGGTGGGAAACTGCCAGTTCTGGTGCAAGCCGAGCTCCAAGGGCTGGTTCCTGCCTCGGTGGCTCCCTCTAGGGCCTGGCTTGAGAAGCATCAAGGAGTCTTTTCGAAGGATGAGAAGATTTCTGTGACTGGCTGGGTCTGACGGGAAAGATTTTGGTTCCCATGGAAGCACAGAGCTGGATTAGACCTGAGCGCTGGAGAAGTTTAATTGTCACGTGCATTTCAGTCAGAAGCTGTTGATCACTTTGTCTCTAAAAATGTTTTTAGGTTTCTGATATGGGGAGGAGGAAGCTCTTCTTGTTTCTGTACTGTCATGGAGTGTGGGGGAGTCACTGGGCCCTGCACCCCCATGTGCAGTGGGACATGACTCAGCCAGCAAGTTGGTTTATTTGTTGACAGGGGCACAGTGTAGCACAGACTTGTTAGCACAGGAACCAGAAGCAGTCAATACAATCCAACATGGGGAGAGGGGAACCCAGAGCCAGCGCCCCCCTGGACCCCTTCCCTGCATTCTCAGCCAGCTGAGAGGACCCACACACCTCACAGCCACTCCCAACCCTGCTGGCAGCCCTGCCTCCTTGTCTGGCTAGCTTCAAAAGGTGTTACCTATTGAATCTTCCACCTAGGCTCAGGTTACAGGACAGCCTGAGCTACTGCTGTGTACGTGCTAAGATGGGGAGCCTGAGGCAGCCTCCCCTTGAGTGAGAGCCACACCCAACCTTCCCGTCCCCAGCTGGGTACCAGTACAGTGCCCAGGGAAACTGAAGCACACACACGGGGATACCACAGAACAGTACAGGACAGTAAGAATCACATACAGCATAACAAAGCAGAGTGAACACAATCCTCACTACATCACATGTACCATGTTACAAATTACAACATTTTCAAATTTTGTACAGTATTTTTTGTGTTCCCATTTCATAGAACCGTAGACCTGGAAGAGACCTCAAGAGGTTATCAAATCCAACCTGCTGCCCAAGGCAGGACCAATCCCAACTAAATCAACCCAGCCAGGGCTTTGTCAAGCTGAGACTTAAACACCTCTAGGGATGGAGATTCCACCACCTCTCTAGGTAACCCATTCCAGTGCTTCACTACCCTCCTAGTGAAATAGTTTTTCCCTAATATCCAACCTAGACCTCCCCCACTGTAACTTGAGACCCTTGCTCCTTGTTCTGCCATCCATCACTACTGTGAACAGCCTTTCACTAGCCTCTTTGGAACCTCCCCTCAGGAAGTTGAAGGCTGTTATCAAATCCCCCCTCACTCTTCTCTTCTGCAGACTAAACAAGCCCAGATCCCTCAGTCTCTCCTCATAGGTCATGTGCTCCAGCCCCCTCATCATAAGAACATAAGAATGGCCATACTGGGTCAGACCAAAGGTCTATCCAGCCCGGTATCGTGTCTGCTGACAGTGGCCATGGATTTATATAAGAGCAATAAGATATTCTCCATCTTATTCTCTATCCCTTTTTTAATGATTCCGAACATCCTGTTTGCTTTTTTGACTGCTGTTGCACACTGCGTGGACACCTTCAGAGAACTATCCACGATGACTCCAGGATCTCTTTCCTGATTAGTTGTAGCTAAATTAGCCCCCATCATATTATATGTATAGTTGGGGTTCTTTTTCCCAATGTGCATTACTTTACATTTATCCACATTAATTTTCATTTGCCATTTTGTTGCCCAGTCACTTAGTTTGGTGAGATCTTTTTGAAGTTCTTCACAATCTGCTTTGGTCTTAACTACCTTGAGCAGTTTGGTTGAGCAGGGCAATCATTTTGGCTGTCCTCCACTGGACCCACTCCAATGCATCCACATCCTTTCTATAGTGAGGGGCCCAGAACTGGACTCAATACTCCAGATGTGGCCTCACCAGAGCCAAATAAAGGGATCACTTCTCTGGATCTGCTGGCAATGCTCCTCCTAATGCATCCTAATATGCCATTAGCTTTCTTGGCTACAAGGGCACACTGCTGACTCATATCCAACTTCTCATCCACTGTAATCCCCAGGTGCTTTTCTGCAGAACTGCTACTTAGACATTCGGTCCCCAGCCTGTAATAATGCTTGGGATTCTTCTGTCCCAAGTTCAGGACTCTACACTTGTCTTTGCTGAACCTCATCAGATTTCTTTTGGCCCAATCCTCTAAGTTGTCTAGGTCACTCTGGACCCTATCCCTGCCCTCCTGCATATCTACCTCTCCCCCAAGCTTTGTGGAGATTGCAAATAGAGATTCCAAAAGCTCAGTGAGGTGTGGGAGGAGGGACCAACCCAGCCAGCCCTGGGCAGAGGGTGAGAAAAGTGAGCTGTAGCAAAGTGTGCTGGGGGGGTATGTCTTTGTGTGACCTCTCATCTTTGTCATCATCTGGCTAGGAGAAGCAAATTGGGCTGGACTGGAAATACACAGTCAGAATTGGCTCCCTCTGGGCAAGGGGACGGGAAAGGTGTGAGGTAGGAAATGGGAACAAGGGAGCAAAAAAGAACATCCATGAATGTCAGTGAGAGGTAGAGGTGGCAAAGTAGCAGCAGCATTTTTTACTATAACACTTCCGGGAAGGAGCAGCCTCAGAAGGCAGCTGGACTTCCTTTATCTGAGGCCAATTTTCAGTTCCTTGCATGTGTGGAAGGTGCAAGCAGGCCTGGCTGTTGCACAGAGAGTTGTAGCCCCTGGTGTCCAGACCTGTCTTTCTTCCCTTGTGGTCACATTCAAGGGCTTGCTCATCTGTAAAAACTGGCCTTGTCATCAGAGAGCAGCTAAAGTGACTCTGGTGGGATTTGAACCCACAACCTTTGAATAACTGGTATGGTTCACACAGAGCACCACATTTCAGAAGTCCAACATGCTATCCATTGCACCACAGAGTCCCACAAGGTAGCTTCCCCCCCCCCGCCTGCCCCGCCTCCTGACATCTCCTCTCTCTGCTTTGCAGCACAACGCTTGCTGGGGTGGAAGAGCTGAGCCAGATGCTGTGTTGGGTGGAAATTGAACTCAGACCAATTGCTCCAATCCCCTCGTATACCCCAACCCTGACTCATACAACCCCCAGCCTCTTGCATTAAGTCCTGCACCTTCACCACACCTCCCCAATCCTTAGCTCTGAGCCCTCCACACACTCCACCCCACACCTAACTTTCTTTCAGGTCCTGTTGTATCTCAGCCCCTTCACCCCCAGCCTAAGCCCCGGAGGGGTGAGCTGTGATAGGACAGGACCTGTAAGAAATATAAAGTTACCTTCCCCCTGAAAAACCCTGAGTAGACAAGAGCTAGACAAGCGCCCATTCTCATGGCAGCAACACTGGAGTGACCCAGGGTGAGGGGCAGAGACCCTGGAGGAGTTTAGCTGAGAGCTGTGACAGGAGGGGCCGTACCTCAGTGATGTGGTGAAGAAAGAACTAGCCAGATGTAGCCAGAGCTGGTGTGAGTGGAAGATGGTGACCAGTGGAAGGGCTTATGGGACAGGCAGGATGTGGTGTTGCCCCCAGTCACGGAGCAAGGGGGCAGTGGGGAGCGCTGGGAACAGACTAAAGTCTCTGTTGTAGCCCTGTGGAGATGGAGCTGGCAGCTGGAGCCGGGACGTCCACGAGGAGATGCCAGAGAGAGGGGGAGGTTTCAGTGAGGGCAGAAGGAGGCAGGTTTGGAGAAAGGCAGTAGAGCTGTGAGCCTGCAGCTGAATTTGTGCTGAGGGCTGAGATTACCCAGAGGGAACCTCCTGGCCCCTCCGTGCCCTGGCAAGCTTGGTCCAGTGCTGGGGAGGAGGGCTGGTTGGGGGCTGTGAGGAGGGCATAGAGGAGGTGGAGGCAGGAGGCTGGAGGTGCAGAGTCCCTGGCCTACATCCTGGCCTAGTGCCTGGAAAGGGCTCTGCATGTGTCTCTACTCAGCCTGGGTTTCCTTTGTCCTGCAGACACTCCCTTAGGGTGCGTTGTTAGAGGGCTGGTGCTTCCCACACCCTGGTTTTTCTCACCTCAACAGAGAGTCCCAAGAGCAGAAGGCTGAAAGTTCAGCATCAAACCAGCCCCCTCCTGTGGGCCTGTAAGGCTACATCAACACTGCAGCACTATTTCAGGGTACGGAGGTACCTGAAATAGCTATCCCGCGTCTTAACAACAAGCCCCTTATTTCTAAATTTAACAGGCTCACTATTCCCTCGTCCCTGTAAACCTCATTCCACAAGGAATAAGGGACGTTTCGGAATAGCAGGTTATTTTGAAATTTGGTGCTGTGTAGACGCCAAAACTATTTCAAAATAAGATCAAAATGAGATACGCAATTTGAGCTATGCAAATTGTGTATCATGTTTTGACCCTCCATGCATTGTAGGCACACCCTGAGGGTGTGTCTACACTGCACCCTAAACTTGAAATAAGATCCGCAATTTGTGCTATGCAAATTGTGCATCTTATTTCAAATCTATTTCCTGTAACCCCCTTTTTCCTCCCCGGGTTACTCGGGAGCAGGTCACACTCACAGGTGTGCCCGGGCACCTGATATTTTAACCCAAAAGAGATCCTGAGCACCCCAGTGGTGATGGTGTTTAGTTGGGGAAAGCCCTATCCACGCCCTTGCTGCAGTCCCTTGCTTGTAATGAATGTAAAATGGTGGTGCCTCCACCTGGCTGGCCTTGTACACACTCACTGGTGTGCCTTGACAGCCTCCAGGAACATACTCATTACAACATAAATCTGGATCTAATTCCAGAACAACTACAAATCATATACATCTAATAGAATACTTTAAAATAAACAATCTTTACTTAACTTAAATAAACAGGGATTAACAGATTTAGCATTGAATAGCATTAACAAAACACATAACAATAATTGAAGCTTATATTTGTACTAACAGTGACCCCACCCCAGAGTGTACACACCTCTGGACTCACAGTCCCAGACGCTTGCGTTGGCACGCTGATGTTGCAGCTGTAGTGGAGATTTGGTCCAGGCTAGACAGCAGCTCTGTCCCAGGCAGCACTTTTTCAACAAGGCCCAGAAACTTACTGCCTCATGCTGTGCCTATCGGAAGCAACCTGCTAAATTCCAGTTCCAACAGGCATCTAGTCCTGGTCTGTAGCTGCACTCCAACAGCCCCTGGAATGGATCAATGTCCTTGGCAGCAACCTGACTCCCCCTTCGTTTCCAAACTCCAAGGCAGAGTCCCAGACTGCTAGGCCTCTTTTCTTCAGGCACATGGAGAGAGAGTCCTCTCTCCCCAAGAGTCCTTCCTTCCTGTTTTTCCCAAGGGCTCATGGGAATTGTAGTCTGGATTGCAGCACACAGGGTCTTTTCAGAATAAAACAGAGGCCCCTTTAGTAAGGGGACTACATTCCAAATAGCTTATTTATCTCTGCCAGCCGAGTGTCACAGGTGCCCAGAGAAAACACTGATTATAGGCCACAGGGTGTAATGGGCAGCACTCAGGTCTTTGAATCCTGCAATCTGAGTTCAGCTCTCAGTGGTGAGTTGCAAATCCTTGGGAATCAATGCTTTTGCCTTCTGTTCCCTCTTGGTCAAGTCCCCTTTTTCTTGACTTTATCAATCTAAGGACTTTGCAGAAGGGTTTTAAATAGCTGCTCCAGTAGCATAATGGGTTAGCACATAGTACTTATAAGGTAGTACCAACTGTAGACGTGCTGAGGTTGTGAGTTCAAGCCTCACCTGGAGCACTGCTCCTTCAGGGCTTTCCACTTGCAGTGAGCCCTGTGGGAGCTGGGATTGCAGCCCAGATGAGGGAGGTGTCAAAATTCCTCCTCCACATATTATTGCCTCATCAGAGTAAATGCTCGGTGGCCAGGATCCAAGGCCAAGTGGCACAGAGTGGGATGGACCCTTGACCCTCTTACCACCAGGGTCTAGTGGCCCATCTTCTTCCCCGCCATCAGCATCTGCAGTCCCTTTCAGCCATTGGGTCAGCCCGAGAAGGGAGGCGGGAATGGGGCAAAGTAGCCAGTCGAGCTGAGGGGGGCAGGCAAAAGTCATCTTGCCTTGCAGGGCCACTGGCAAAATAAGTTCACTCATGCATCCCCGATAGAGAAGTGGGGGCCCCAGAGCTTGGCCAGCAGCTGCTGAAGTAGCTCGGTTGGGAGAGCCTTAAATTGAAGATCTAATGGTCCCTACTTCAATACCAGCCTTTGGCAGATGCCTATAGAATTATAGGGCTGGAAGGGACCTCTGGAGTTCATTGAGTCCAACCCCTGCCCAAAGCAGAGCCAACCCTAAGCCAATTATCTCAACCAGGGCTTTGGCAGGCTGGGACTTAATACCTTCTAAAGGTTGAGACTCCACCAGCTCCCTGTGGAATCCATCCCAGTGTTCTCCACCCTCCTTGAGAAATAGCTTTTCCCAGTGTTAAACCTAGTCCTCCCCACTGCAACTTGAGACTATTGCTCCCTGTTCTGCTCTCTGTCACCACTGAGATCAGCCTCTTTGGAACCTCCCTTCGGGAAGTTGAAGGCTGCTACCAAATCCCCCCTCGCTCTTCTCTTCTGCAGGCTAAACAAACCCAAGTCCCTCAGCCTCTCCTCATAGGTCATGTGCTCCAGCCCCTTCACCATCTTTGTTGCCCACTGCTGAACTTTCTCCATTGTGTCCATATCCTTTGCCCCTGAAGCTGAGCCCTTGTTTGGCTCCTTTGTGGAGAGCCCGGTTGCACTTCCTGGAGGGATGTTGTTGGGCTCGGCTCTGGGCATGGGCCTGCCCCTGCACACCCTAGTGAGCCTATGCCATGTCCCTCGCTTTCTCCATGGGCCAATGGAGTAGCTGATGGCACAGGAGGGGCCCTCAAGCATGCAAGGCAGAGCATTGTCACACTGCCTGTGAGTGTGGCCCAGACACACAACACAAGTTGTGTACTACAGACAGACAGATCCAGAACCCGAAGTCAAAGGCTGCACAGACACACACAGGAGATTCTGATAAGAACACCCGGGCAGATACTAACATTGGGTCTGGTCTCTGACAGGCCGTATTTAGCATGGCTGCCTCAGATTTCACCATCCCAAGGGCAGGTGGGGGCTTTGTGGGTCCCTGTTGCCCACAGCCAGCCCGACTCCCACGTCTAAAGCCACAAATCACACCCTGGGGCAGCCACAGAGGCTGACAGGGAGCCCCTCAAGCCCACCATCCCCTACGCAGATCAGCCAAAGTGGAGCACTGGCTCATGCCCACTGGGACCCAGCTTTGCTTGTTCTCCTTCCACCCAGAACCCCCTTCTTCTGCTGGGCTGCAAGGAGCCATTCCTGGGACGCCCTGAGACAGGCACAGGACTCTGCCTCCCCACAGCCAGCCCCACCCCACAGACTTTGGCAGAACAAAGGCAGGGGGGGTGGCTCTGCTCACACCACTGAGGCACTGAGCTTCTGCCCTGCCTCCCTCTGCTTGGCTTTCCACCTCTGCCCCATTCCTGCCTTATGTCTTCCTTGGGCCAGTCACACAAGGGAGGCAGCAGGAAGAGCCGCCTCCATATGCCAACCTCAGAGGCCAGCCTCAAGCCACAAGCCTCCAACAGGTGCCAGGCCTGACTCATCTTGCTTCCCAGGCTGGCACCAAGGTGCATTCTCAGCTGATGTCACCACCCTCAGGGTATGTCTACACATCAAAGCTATTTCGGGATACCAGAGGTACCCCGAAAGAGCTACCCCACATCTTCACAAGCCACTCGTTATTTCAAAATATTTTTCGAAATAACGGACATGCTATTTTGGCATCCTGGTAACCTTCATTCCATGAGGGTTAAAGGATGTCTCAAAATAGCACTTTATTTTGAAATTTGGTGCTGTGTAGACAGCACCAAATTTCAAAATAAGTATGCCATTTGTGTAGCATAAATTGCTCATCTTATTTTGAAACAAAAGAGAGGACTATGCAGCACTATCTTATTTTGAGTGCAGTGTAGACATAGCCTAAGTGATATCAGAGTTGGGGTTATCCCAGGCACAAGGAACTGCACTTACCAGGGCACTAAGGGGAAGCTATAGGGAGAGAAGATCCTGTGTTTCTACCTGGTTTTGAACCAGGGACCTTTTGGCTATGTCTACACTCATGGCTTCTTGTGCAAGAAGTCTTGCGCAAGAAAATGTCCACACTGCCATGTGCGAGCTGTGCTTTTGCACAAGAGCACCCATGGCAGTGTGGACGCTCTCTTGCGCAAGAAAGCTCTGATGGCCATTTTAGCCATAGGGCTTTCTTGCGCAAGAAATCCCTGCTGAGCATCCACACTGGCCACTTGCACAAGAGCTCCTGCGCAAGAGGGCTTACACCTGTTAAAAAAGAGCATAACTCTTGCGCAAGAAGCCCTCTCTTACCACACCGTACTGTAAATTTCCTTGCAAGAGCAGGCCGGCAGTGTGGACGCTCTGCAGATTCTTGTGTAAGAACAGCCATACTTGCGCAAGAAGCCGCAAGTGTAGACATAGCCTTTGTGTGTTAGGCAAACATGATAACCACTACACTACAGAAACATTCCCTTCAATACTAAGACTTGGGGAAACATTTTGTTACTAACCCTTGGGCTAAAATAGGCCTCTGCAAAGGAGAGGTATTTACCTTTTCATTGAAAATTGCTGTGAGCGCTGAGTTTAGCCAATGATCCCTATATTGAGTATAAAGAATTCGTAACACACATGCTAAGTGAAAATGAACGTCCGTACAACAAGTCACAGTTGGGTAGATCTCTGAAAACATCCATTCCATGTACAGCAGCATCAAAACAGCAGATGGAATGTTAGAAATTATTTTAAAAGGCCTCAATAATAAGACAGTGAATATCATTGGAGGGCTGCAACTTGTGTGTGGTTGCATATACATGCACATATGTATGCAAATATATGCAAATAGCTTTGTTCACACTGACGGTCATGAATACAAAGATTAAGGCAAGACTATACAACATGCAGGCCCCATTTAAGTCAGTTCTGCTGATATTTATAAAATACAATATTTACTCAATTCCCACCCAGATGACAGCACTTTTAATGAGCAATGACAGTCCAGGTATTTAACTACTAAAACGCATCTCAACAGAAGACCATTATATTGAATTGCCATTGTGCAACATGTTCCCAATGGAGCCATGTTCAAAGGATCCCACCCGCGGGCCGTGTCTCGAGCCCTGTGTAAACAAAAACTGCACCGCATGCCACAAACAAATGGGATGTGGACCACATGTTGATGAGCCCTGACTTACATACTTGTCTCCCTGGTGATCTAGTGGCTAAGATTCTGTACTTTTGTGGCTATTGTCTGGGTTTGATTCCCAGCCTGAGATTTTCACATGAGAACTGTGCAGTCATTACTCTCCCCTCCCTGAAATCTTTTACTGTACCTGTGACCCAACAGGTTACTTAGAGACCCCTTTCCACCCTCTCCCTCATCACTAAGACAACACCTGCAATTTACAGAAGCCTCTTTCAGAAGGGGCAGAGGTGGGTGACTCAAACTGCCCCTCTCTTCTTGCGTGTGGCCAGTCCTGCAGGAAGCTCGGTGCCGCACACACAGCACTAGTCCAGCGCACAGTCAGGCTGACACAAGATCCATTTGTTCAGTTTTGTTGCTGAAGGAGACAACACAGAACTGGCTCCACCCCTGACTCAGTAACCTGGGGAAATGATGCACCAGGCCTGGGCACCTTGGAGAGGCAACGATTCCCCACTGGCCAGGGCAGAGCCTCTCTCTGACACAGTCATGGAGCCTTTCCCCCTGCTCCTGCCTCCGCTTCACTCAGCTCTCACTGCTCAGTGCTGCCAGGGAGGGGCCTCACTGCTAGAGCTGCCTGGGCAGGTTCTTG
This sequence comes from Pelochelys cantorii, assembly GCA_032595735.1. Lineage (NCBI taxonomy): Eukaryota > Metazoa > Chordata > Testudines > Trionychidae > Pelochelys > Pelochelys cantorii. The sequence goes on from CM064345.1 coordinate 11,475,267, forward strand.
CCACAGAGACACGTCCCAAAGCAGGACGGATGCTGAGACCGACACTGAGTGTTGCTCAGCGCGGGGGTGAGACAGTGAAGGACAAAAGGGTCTAATGGCACCTGCAGCCTTTCAGCACAACCCCCGGCCCTACCCCCAAGTACCAGACCTTCCCTCCACCCTCCCTGGGCTCCACTGGGAACTGTCTGGACTCAGGCCTCGCTGGTGCCAGCCTAAGGGCTCTGGAGAAGACGTGGCAGCTCCATGTGCAGAGTCCCGAGTCCCTGGCTGGGCAGGGCTCATTAAGCAGGTATGGGGCTGGGCTGCTGCACAGCTTAGAGCAGGGGTGGGCAAGAACTTTTGATGGGGAACCACTCCAAGGGCTGCACTTTTCCATGCTATTAATGGAGGAGGTGGGGGTCTGGGATGGAGGTTGGGTGCAGATGGGAGCTTGGGGTAAGAGACTGGGATGCAGGAGGGCATGTGGAGCCTGGGAGGGAGTTGGGGCACAGGACTGGGGTTCAGGAATGGTTGCAGGGGTTTGGGTTGTGACCTGGGGCAGAGGATTGGGGTGCAGGATCTAGGAGGGGTATGAGTTCAGGAGGGAGACAGAGGGTTTGGTTTATGTGGGATGTAAGAGGGTTGAGGGAAGGGAGGGGCTAGGGTGCCAGAGGCAGGTTCTGACTGGGAGACTTACCTGGCTGACTCCCGGCCAGCAGCCAAACACATTTCTAGGGCAGCCTCCCTCCCTGCCCTGCCCCCAGACAGGCTTCAAGGTAAATGTGCATCAGTGAATAAGAGCCTGAGTGGTGGGGGGATGGTGCTTCACGCTGCCAGGAACCAGCCAATGGGATTGTGCTAGGAGCGGGGACAGCGCATGAAGCCCCTCCCCCCTCCTCCCCCACCGCTGTGAAACACAAATGGCCCAGCAGTCCCTTTTCTCAGCGGTGTGCAAGGGTGGGGTAAGCAGTGGCTTGGTGGGCCGGATCCAGCCCGCTGGGCCTATATTGCCCAGGCCTGGCTTAGAGGGAAACTTGGCTCTGGGCTGTGAGGGAGGGGCGCCGAGGAAAGGCCAGTCTTGCCTTCCTGGGCAGTTCCTGATGACATCCATTTTGTGCGTCACAGCTGCCAAACATCCCAGATAGAGAATTATAAACATACTTGCAGTATTCAAAGTAGCTCAGCTGGGAGAGCAGTAGACTAAAGGTCCCTGGTTCAATCCCAGACTCTGGCAAATATGGATGTGTAGCTCTCCTAAGATGCTCATGCCCTTGATCATCACATTGCCCTTTTTGGCCACAGCTTGGCACTGACAAATCATGTTCATCTGATTAGCCACCTCCTCCCAACTCTTCCTCAGAGTGGCTGCTTCCTTAGAATCACAGAACTGAAAGAGACCTCAGGAGGTCTTCAAGTCCAGCCCCCTGCTCTAGGCAGGACCAATCCCAACTAGATCAACCCAGTCAGGGCTTTGTCAAGCTGAGACTTGAATACCTCTAGGGATGGAGACTCCACTACTTCCCTAGGTAACCCATTCCAGTGTTTCACCACTCTCCTAGTGAAATAGTTTTTCCTAATATCAAACCTGGACCTCTCCCACCACAACTTAAGACCATTGCTCCTTGTTCTGCCATCCGTCACTACTGAGAACAGCCTTCCTCCATCCTCTTTGGAACCTCCCTTCAGGAAGTTGAAGGCTGCTATCAAATCCCCCCTCACTTTTCGCTTCTGCAGACTAAACAGACCCAACTCCCTCAGCCTCTCCTCATAGGTCATATGCTCCAGCCCCCTAATCATTTTGGTTGCCCTCCGCTGGACCCTCTCCAATGCGTCCACATCCTTTTTGTAGTGGGGGGCCCAGAACTAGACACAATACTCGAGATGTGGCCTCACCAGAGCCAAATAAAGGGGAATAATGACATCTCTGGATCTGCTGGCAATGCTCCTCTTAATGCAACCTAATATGCCATTAGCCTTCTTGGCTACAAGGGCACACTGTTGACTCATATCCAGCTTCTCATCCACTGTAACCCCAGGTCCTTTTCTGCAGAACTACTACTTAGCTGGTTGGTCCCCAGCCTGTAACAATGCTTGGGATTCTTCCGTCCCAAGTGCAGGACTCCGCACTTGTCCTTGTTGAACCTCATCAGATTTCTTGTGGCCCAATCCTCCAATTTGTCTAAGTCACTCTGGACTCTATCCCTGCCCTCCAGCGTATCTACCTCTCCCCCCAGCTTAGTGTCATCGGCAAACTTGCTGAGGGTGCAATCCATCCCCTCATCCAGGTCATTAATAAAGATATTGAACAAAACCGGTCCCAGAACCGAACCTTGGGGCACTCCGCTAGAAACCGACCGCCATCCTGACATCGAGCCGTTGATCACTACCCGCTGTGCCCGGCCTTCTAGCCAGCTTTCTATCCATCTTACCATCCATTTATCTAATCCACATTCCTTTAGCTTGCTGGCAAGAATATTGTGGGAGACCGTATCAAAAGCCTTGCTAAAGTCAAGGTATATCACATCCACTGACTTTCCCATGTCCACAGAGCCAGTTACCTCATCATAGAAGCTAATCAGATTGGCCAGGCACGACTTGCCCTTTGTGAATCCACGCTGACTATTCTTAATCACTTTCCTCTCCTCCAAGTGCCTCAAAATGGATTCCTTAAGGATCCCTTCCATGATTTTTCCAGGAACCGAGGTAAGACTGACCGGCCTATAGTTCCCTGGATTGTTCTTCTTGCCTTTTTTGAAGATGGGCACTACATTTGCCTTTTTCCAATCATCCGGGATCTCTCCCGATTGCCATGACTTTTCAAAGATAATGGCCAAAGGCTCCTCAATGACATTTGCCAACTCCCTCAGTACCCTTGGATGCATTAAATCTGGACCCATGGATCTGTGTACGTTTAGCTTTTCTAAATAGTTCCTAACCTGTTCTTTACCAACTAAGGGCTGTCGAACTTCATCCCATCTTGCGTCACTTAGCGATTAGTCCGGGAGCCCACCTTGTCTGTGAATACAGAGGCAAAGAAAGCATTGAGTACTTCAGCTTTCCCCACATCATCTGTCACTAGGTTACCTCCTTCATCCAGTAGGGGGCCGCACACCCTCTCTGATCACCTTCTTCTTGTTAACATGCCTGTAGAAACCTTTCTTGTTATCCTTTACATCCTTAGCCAGTCGCAATTCCATTTGCGCTTTTGCCTTCCTGATAACCCCCCGGCATTCTCGAGCTATACATTTAAACCCCTCCCTGGTCATTTGTCCAAGTTTCCACTTTTTGTAAGCTTCCTTTTTGTGCTTAAGTTCACCAAGGATTTCCCCTGTAAGCTAATCCGGTCTCCTACCATGTTTGCCTCTCTTGCTACCCATCGGGATGGTTTCTTTCTGTGCCTTCAATAAGGTTTCTTTAAAATACTGCCAGCTGTCCTGGACTCCTTTCCCCTTCATGTTAGCATCTCAGGGGATTCTGCCCATCAGGTCTCTGAGGGAGTCAAAATCTGCTTTTTTGAAGTCCAAGGTGTGTATTTTACTACTCTCTTTTCTTCCTTTGGTCAGGATCCTGAAATCTACCATCTCATGATCATTGCTTCCCAGGTTGTCACCCACCTCTACTTCCCCTATTAGTTCCTCCTTGGCTAAAGGCCACCCAGTGCTGGCCCTCCATATGGGCCACAAGGAAGGTGGGGTGGTTTCTTGAGTTGGCATAGGGGATATGGTGTTCACCTGGAGAGCACATTTGGAAAGCAGGATAAGGTTCCCTCTGAAGGAACAGAGGTGGGGTGGGTACTGAAGTGGCTTAGGGGATAGGGTGTTCAAAAGGGCTGAGGCTCAGGGCAATATGCTGATGGGGGCACATTTGGATAGTCTCATGTGATCTTACCTGGGGCCAGCCAGCTAAGCAGGAGGGGAAACAGCAGCCAGCTGGGCCAGGAGGACAGAGGCCCTCACTTGTCTCTGATGGATACTGCAGGCAGCAAGAATTTGTGTCATCAGGTGAGTGGATTAGTGACAATGGGGGCAAGACATGAGCATCTTCTGCCCCTGGGGAAGGGCCCAAGGAGAAGGAGGGAGCTGAGAGAGGGGAGGGGAGGGAAGGAGCTGGCCAGAGCCTCTTCCCAGCAGGCTGGGGCTGCACAGGGTCTGTGTCTGCTGCTCCCTCCTCACACTGGAACTCCTGCCTGCTTCTTGCAAGCTGCTCAGCCTGTTTCTTGTTCTGGCCTCCCTGCCCAGAGCAGGCAGCTAAAGGAGAACAGGCCACCTTGCCAGAAGCCTACAGTACCCAGCAAGGTTTTTGAACCCAGCACCTTGGCATAATTAGCACCACAAGGTCACCCAGCTGGGCTAGCCTACCCCCAGCAAAGTACCTTGTAAGTAGCCTTCTCAAAGAGGAACCATAGGCAGTTGCAGGGCAGCTGTGGACTCTAGAATGAGATGCGTGGTCAGGAGCCTATTTCTATCACAGAGGAATTAGCTCCAGTGACAGGTTGTGCACTTTGCATGTAAGAGGTAGGGGAATTGATTCCCTCATGCTCCAATTACAGCTGTGTCTACCTTTCTTATTTTCACTGTCAGGGAGCTCAGTGGCCCCTCCCTCTTCCTACTTGCTCTCCCAAAAAGGACAGATCTGCCTTCCCTTTCTTTTCTCCCAGCAATTGCTGTGCTGCAAAGCAGAGAGAAGAGATGAGGGGTTGGCTGATAAACAGGGGACTCTGTGGTGCAAGCCAAAGTGTGTTGGCCTTGTAAGCTGTGGTGCTTAGCCTAAACCAGGTCAATTATTCAAAGATTGTGGGTTTGAATCACATCAGGTGCCTGCTTTATTAGTACAGCTTTTACAGAACAGGCAAACCCTTGAATGTGGCCAAAGGTTCCCAGAACAAGGGAAGGAACACAAGGCTGGTCACCAGGTGTTACAAGTCTCTATGCAGGGGGCCATGTGCTCACACACAAGCAAGTGAAAACTGGGAAGGAGCAAAAGAGAGTCCAGCTGCCCCTTTCCAGAAGGGCTATGGTGAAAACAGGGCCAGCCTGGGGCGCACAGTGCAAGCGCAGTCCAGTCTGTTGCTGCTGGCACGCATGCGCCAGGCTGTGTAGGGCCCCGCAGCTGTGAGGGGAAGGATGTTGCTGGCTGGGGATGCGGGCGGGCTGGCACTGCAGGAGCCAGGTGCGCAGCACCTGATGGCAGCTGTAAGGGATGCCACGTGCCCCTTACAGCTGCCATCAGGTGCCCCCCATCAATTGGCGCCCTGGGCAGCTGCCTGGCTCGCCCATGCCTCCGTCCGGCCCTGGGTGAAAAATGCTGCTGCCACTTTGCCAACTCTACCTCTCACTGACATTCACAGAAGTTCTTTTCTGTTCCCCTGTCTCTGTTCTCTGCCGCACCCCTTTCCCATCTCCCACCAGGAGAAGCAGAGGCTCAGTATGAGTGAGGGGTTAGCTACTTTGGCCTGGGAAATTGACAGAAAATACCAAGGCGCTGAGCATGATGCTGGCCAGGGCAATCCTGAGGAGGACCTGAGGCAACCTCCCTCCAGTGCCCCAGGTGTGGGGCCCAGTGCACCGCATGTCCTGACCTCCCCCCGTTCCACCCTTCCCCCCAAGCTCCAGCACTGCAGCAGCGGGGCTCACCCCCCACACACTCAGGGGGCAGGAGCCAAAGCAGCTTGACAGCCTGTTCCATCCCAGCGCGCTGCCCTCCCAGCCTGCTGCTGCTCAGGGAGGGGGTGTCTCACCGTGCGCGTCAGTGCTTTGTGATGTCATATGTGATACCAGCACACAGTGCTCTGCTGCAGCGTCCTCGCCCTTCCAACTACCCAAGGAGCTACTGACAGATGGGCACTAACCCTCTGTCCTCACCTTCTGCAACCAGCTGTTCCCACAGGCCTTAGACAAGAGGGTGAGTCTGTGCAGGAGGCTAGCCTGATCCCAGGCAGGGCATCCCTGGCAGGACGTGTGACCTCCCCTGAGCCTGGGAGCAGGATCTCACATGTGCTCAGGGGCTGCCTCCTGCTTCCACAAGCCGCACAGCAACTCAGCACATGGTTGCACATGCACGGACCGCTGCTTGATTTCCAGCCTGAGCAGCCTGAGCGACACTCGTCCCCCGCTCCCTGTATGCCCACTTCCCCCACCCTGTGTGTGTGAAAGTGAGACCACTCACTTGAAGATCCCTCCCAGGTGTCCGAAGAGGCCTGGGAGATGTCCTAGCTCCCTCGCACCGGCTCAAGGGAGAGGGTCACGGTGCCCATTTCCTCCTCTTCCTCCTCCTCCTCTGCCAGATGGCCGTGGCCCTCCTGCTCCTCCTCCAGCTGGCTGATGGTTGGGGTCTCCAGTTCAGAGTCCACAAGCATGGGTAGGGAAGACGTTTCCCCACCCCTCAAGATTTGGTGCAGCTCCCTGTAGAAGAGGCAGGTGTGGGGTCCTGCCCCTGAGCAGGAGCTGTGCTCAGTGGCATGGACATATCCCTGGCGGACCTCATTCACCTTACTCTGGACCTTTTCCAAGGTCCAGGGTGGGTGTCCGTGCTCCGCGAGGGACTCGGCCATGCAGCCATAAATGTCCGCGTTGCGGCGCTTTGCCCGGGGATCCTGCAAGGCTTCCTCCTCACCCCACAGTCTGAGAAGGGCCTGGATCTCTGGGCCTGACCAGGAGGGTGCGCCCCTCTTGCTCCCCCTGGGTGGGTCCTGGGACCCCTGGGGCTGCTCCCAGTGAGGGCCAGGTGGGTTGCTGGGGGCTTCAGATGTGGCCATGGCTTGCAATGCCAGTGGCAGGGAGAGCCGCGCAGTCAGGGTGATGCTCTCTAGCCAGCTTCCTGCCACAAGGCTTGTCCAGGGTGCCTGCAGCTTTAAGAGGGGCCAGGAGACAGGAACTATACAGCTGTGATTACTTTGTATGGAGTGGCCCCCCGGGCACCTGTGCTTTCTCCTGGAGGCCTCTTCTTCCAAAAAAAAACCCTCCTCCCCATCCACACAGGCCTTTTTGTGAAAGAGCTCTTTCACAAAAAGGCTTCTTCCTCGTAGAAAGAGGATTACCGCTGTCAGAAAAAGCCCTCTGTTCTTCCGATTTACTTGTGAAAGAATGCGATTGCAATGTAGACGTTCCACAAGTTTTGTTGGAAAAAACAGCCGTTTTTCCAACAAAACTCTGTAGTGTAGACATACCCTGAGCCTCCAGCCACCTGTGTCTCACTTGGGGAATCCACTGGCTCTGGGCTACGGGGGCCTCCTGCTCCTAAAGGGTTCTCTAGCCCAGAGTGATTCTCCATGAGCATTAAACAGGAGGGTTTATTGAGAATCTGAACACAGCACAGGTACCCAGGCAGGTAGCAGGGGCATGTGGATGGGGAGTGAGGGGCACTACAGAGCTGGGATGGCAGGGAAGCAAGTAGCTCCAGGACTCTTGGCTAACTTCCTAACTTCCCCTAATTTCCTCCCCACGCTGCTGAGCCCCCAACCACTTCAGCTGCTAGGTCAGCCCTGGAGCTAAGGCAGGAATGGGGGGAGGAAGCAAGTCAAACTGTGGGTGGCAGGAAACACTAGTCTTGCTTTCCTGGGCAGTGTACAATAACATCCTTTGCATGCGGCACGGCTGCCAAACCTCCTGCACTGAGAATTATATAGGCCAGAAAGGAACCCAGTGGGGGGGAGCCTTAAATTAAACATCTAAGGGTTGTCTGGTTCAATCCCAGGTGTTGGGAGATGCAGCAGAGTCCTCTCTGCTCCCCTTGATGTGCTAATGCACTGTGACATCACCTCATCAATTTTGGCCACAGTACAGCATTGGAAACTTATTTTATCTGATTAACCCCCATCACTTCCAAACCTTCGTCAGAGTCACTGCTTCCTTGGCTAAAGTCCCTTCCCCCTGTGCAAGTGGCTGGCAGTCGTGGCTAGATGGATCTATTCACATGTAGCTTTACTGAAACCCCCCCTCGTTCGCCTGCACGCAGATCAGCCTGTCACTGGCTCAGGGTTCCTCTCCTCAGTGCACTGCAGAGAAAACCCTTGTTTGTTAGAGGGCTTCAGGGAGCTCAGAGCAGAGGGAGCTGAGATTCCAGTCCCATTAACCCCTTCAATATACACACACAATATCAGCTCCAAGCCCCCCACATCCCTAATCCTGTGCCCTGACTTCTGTACCCTCCCACATCCTCACCCCTGCCTTGAGCCACACCCCACCACGTTTACTCCCCAAATCTCTGCCGTGAGCTTCCCACACTCAACTCCATTCTTTAATTTCTTACAGGTACTGTCCTATCACAACCCTCCCTTAACTTCCTGCCTTGAGCCTCCCACAACCCAAGGGGTGTGCCCAATAGAAAAAAATGTACCTGTAAAAATGTGCTATTTTCACCCCTGGGAGCAGCTCAACCACGCAAAGGGGCTGCCTGGGACAGGACATTAGTCCTGGAAGGCAAGTGGCAGTGACATCACAAGGGCCTTTTTATAGCACCTCAGCTTAATGGCTAAAGGAGGTTGGGAGGTGATGACCTCACAGAGAGTCCATGACAATGGACAGGCTGCAGGGCAGGGGCACTCTCAGGCTATGTCTACACTGCACAGTTATTTTGGAATAAGCTATTCTGGAATAGTTATTCCAAAATAGCTTACCATAATTTAGTGAATATAACCTACGGATTATATTCGTTTTTACGAATCCCGCACCCCCCCCCCCGCAGGGTATACTATTTTTTTTTTTACTCACCTGGAGGCTGGCCAGCCACTCACCCGGTTCCTGTGCAGCCGCCAGCCTCCAGCCTTCGGGCAGGGGGAGCACTCACTGCCCGGGTTTCTGCGCAGCCCCCAGAAGCACCAGCCTCTGGGTAGGGGGAGCGCTCACCCCCCCCCCCGTTCCTGCGCAGGCGCAGGAACCACCAACCTCCGGGCGGGGGGAGCAGAGGCTGGAGGCTGGCGGCTGCGCAGCCACAGCAAGGGGCGGGGGAACACTCCAGCCTCCATTCCCCCACCTGGAGGTCGTGCGGCTGTGCAGGAACTAGGGGGGTGAGTGTTCCCTCCGCCCGGAGGCTGGTGGTTCCTGAGCCTGCACAGAAATGGGGGAGTGAGTGCTCCCCCTGCCCAGAGGCTGGTGCTTGTGGCAGCTGCGCAGGAACCCGGGCGGTGATCACTCCCCCCGCCCGGAGGCTGGAGGCTGGCGGCTGCGCAGGAACCGGGCGAGTGGCTGGCTAATTCCCCTCCCCCCCTGCACTATACCCCCAGCAAAAATACCCCCGTGCACAGAAAAGTCTTGTATACCCTGCGGGTTATATTCGTGCCCAGGGTATACAAGATTTTTTTTACTCAAATAGAAAAAACCGCGGGGTATATTTGGTTGCAGGGTATATTTGGGTGCGGGGTATAGTCGCTAAAAGATGGTATTTCAAAATAGCACGTCTACACTGCAGGGAAGCCTCAAAATTAGTCTGAGGCAGGCTTCCCTAATGTAGATGTCCTATCTCGATTTAGAGCCCCAGGAGGAATAACTTAGAATGGCTCTGATGAAGGGCTATTTTGAAATAGCAGAAGTGGAGCATCTACACACACCTTATTTCAAAATAGCTATTTCAGAATAGGCGTTATGCGTTGTAAAATCAGGTTTACAGAAGTCAGAATATGCCGTCCGTTATTTCAAAATTATTTCAAAATAATGGAATTGCTGTGTGGGCGCTTGCATAGTTATTTCGGCATAATGGCCATTATTCCAAAATAACTTTGCTGTGTAGACACATCCTCAGAGACCCCATGGGTCTGCTGCAGGGAGTCTCTTTTCTGTGGTCTGCTCTTGAGGCCAGAGAGAGAATTAGGGCCACAAGCATGAGTGTGAGGAGCAGCCTCTTTGGAGCGTTCTCCTTTCCCACGACTAACTGACCTAGAGACAGACATCCCTGTGGAGAAGGTAAGAGTCTCCAAGCAGGTTAGCACTCATATAGCAGGGAAATTAGCTCAAGTAGCAGCATAGTGGCTCAGGATGTGACAGGTAGTGGAATCAATATCCATGTTCTCCAACAATGTGGGAATTCCCCATTTTTCTTTTCACAGGCAGAGCCAGCCAGGGGGCTAAGGGCCTCCATTGGCCCCTCCTTCTTCCTACTCACTCTGCCCACAAGCCAGCCACACTGGGGCAGAAAGCTGCTGGGACTCAGCCTCCCTTTGCCTGGCAGTGACAGAAGTGGTGGAGACAGGCCTCAGGGCGGGCAGAGTTGTTCAGGTGGGAAAGTGCCTGCTACAGTGTGAGAGGCATCAGCTCACTCCACATGATCTCCAGTCAGCTCCCTTAAGGTGAGGCATTGGCTGCTTTCCTGCTGACCTAACATGAGAGCCCCGAACCTTTGCCCCTCCTCCATGCTCTTCCCCACAAAGCTGATTGGCTAGCAGAGAGTGCCACTCAAGAGCACAATTGCTCGGCTCTCTGACATGAACTGAGTGACTGAGCAGCCTGGTGGGAGGCACCTGTAAAGCAGGTCAAGCACAGGGCCCTTGACCTCAGCCCATGCTGGAGGCAGCCAGGCAGCTTGGAGGGAGCCAGAGCCGGGCAGGACCAGGGGATGGGAAAGGGGTGAGGCAGAGAACAGAGACAGGGCAGCAGAAAAGAACATCCATGAATGTCAGTAAGAAGCTATCATGATCATGAGTGTTAGCCAGTAGCCTGGAGACTAAGGGGTTAACTATGTCCCTTACCTAACCAGGTAGCCGGCAGCCAATAGAAATGTAGGTAAGAATTTCAAACTGGGACAAAGGAATTTTTGGTTTCGCCCTACTTTGTCTCTGGGCAGTTTCTCTCCAGCTACTGAGGGGGATAGACAAAATGCCTTGCTCCAAGAAAAGACTCTTTACTATCTGTAAGTAGGGTAAAGTTTAGCTAAATCCATTAGGTTTTATGGTTTGGGAATGGGAATCTGATGTCTGTGCATTTAACAATGGGTTTTTTTCTCCTTTGTAACTAAGTTTTGGCCCATGGTGGAATTCCCCGTGATTTTATTAATTGGTGACTTTTCCATCTAGTCATTATGCTTGTAACAGGAGTATTGTGGTGATAATAAAAGTTCTTTCTCTTTCCTTTTTATTAACCTGGTATTGGTTAATTTTTGTGTCCTGGTTTTACTTTAGGGGTGAGATTTCCGAAGTGATCTCTCCCCTGGTTTCCTTATCATTACTTGAGTGGTGGCAGTGGATTTTTATCCCCAAAATTTAGGTTTTTAAGATTTTGGGGGGAAGTTTTATACCAAAGCCTAGAAAGATAAGGTTTTGGGGTACTTTTGTGGGCCCCCACTTCTGCATTTATTGTGCCAGAGGGGAAAAAGCCTTGACAGAAGCAGAGGTGACAAAGCAGCAGCAGCATTTTTCACCCTAACACTTTTGGGAAGGAGCAGCCCAAGGAGATAGCTGGGCTGTGTTTTTCTCCCCCAATTTTTCTGTTGCTTGTGTGTGCATGGTGCAAGCAGACATGCCTGTTCACACAGAGACATGTAGCTCCAGATGGTAGTGAGCTGTGTCTTTTCTTCCCTTGTCCTGGGCTCATTTGGCCACATTTTGTAGGAGCTGCTCTGGTTATGAGACAGCAGCTGAAGTATCTTGTGGGGGATTTGAACCCCCAACTTTTGAATGTGGCTGTAACAGGTTTGGTATGAGACCAAACCAGTGATTTTAGTGCTCAGGCTACGTCTACACTGCAAGCCTTTTGCCCAAGAACTGTTTTGCACAAGAGTTCTGCCATGTGCTTTTGTGCAAGAGCACCCATGGCAGTGTGGACGCTCTCTTGCGCAAGAAAGCTCTGATGGCCATTTTAGCCATAGGGCTTTCTTGCACAAGAAACCCCTGCCGCGCGTCCACACTGCCCTCTTGCACAAGAGCTCTTGAGCAAGAGGGCTTACACTTGTTAGAAAAGAGCATAGCTCTTGCGCAAGAAGCCCTCTCTTCCGACGCCGTACTATAAATCTTGTGCAAGAGCAGGCAGGCAGTGTGGATGCTCTGTGGGTTCTTGCACAAGAACGGCCATTCTTGCACAAGAACCCACCAGTGTAAACACAGTCATGTAGAGCTGCTCGCTGCTGCTGTTTTCCTAGTGGCTTTGTAGCACTTCCCTGTTCTCTCTGTTTTGCTGTCACTATCACTATTTGCAGCACCAGTGCTCTGCCTCTTTCCTTTGTCTTTCTTTATTTCACTTTCATCTTAAACCTGGAGGGAGAGTGTGAGAGGCTGCACAGTCTGCATTCATGGCTGGCCTGGCAGTTCATTCTCTAAGCTGCTCTTTAAAAACCTCCCCCAATGGAGGGAGATTCTAGCATCTTCCTAGGCAGTTGAGTCTGAATCCTGCAATCTGAGTTCAAATCGCAGGCTATGTCTACACTACAGAGTTTTTGTGGGAAAACGGCCATTTTTCCACAAAAACTCACATAGCGTGCACACTGCAAGCGTGTTCTTTCAACAGTAAATTGACAGTAAATCGAAAGAACAGAGGAGTTTTTGCGCAATTGATATTCCTCTTTCTATGAGGAGGAAGTCTTTTTGCGAAAGAGCTCTTTCGCAAAAAGGCATGTGTGGACGGGGAAGAGGGTTTTTTTGCACAAGAAGAGGGAAGAGGAAAAAGCACAGATGCCTTGGTGGCCATTCTGTGTATAGCAATCAGGGCTTACTTTCGAGAGAGTGCCCATGCAGTCTGGACACTCTCTTTACAAAAGCGCATCGTTTTTTCAATGCACTTTTGCAGTGTGGACGCGCTCTTGCACAAGAAGTTTTTGCAGAAGATTTATTCTGAAAAAAGCTTCTTGCGCAAGAAGCCTGCAGTCTAGATGTAGCCGCAGTGGGGCCTGCTGGTGATATGTTCGTTTGCTGCAAATTCTTGGAAATCCTAGTGCTTGTCCACTGCTCCACAGTGAGTCTTTGGCTTCCTGCTGGGCAACTGGTACCCACTAGAGTTAGGTGTTTGGCCTGGTTCAATGGGGTGGCTGCTGCGCGTTGCAGTCCTAGAACTTAACAACCTAGCTAGAGATTGAGGAGGGCTGAGTTTGTGTGTCACCTGATGCCCACACATTTGGTCCCTGTATTGGCAGCTGCCAGGCTGTTCCTCTTGCCTCCGGGGCACTTCAAGGAAGGCGCAGCAGGGCCAGGCTCAATAGTCAAGGCAGAGTCACAGATTGACCCCCAAACCTCCTTTCCTCCTCTGGGCACATGGAGCAACAGCAGCTGGGACTGACAGCTCTATGGGAAGGCTCAAAAGCCACAGAGCAGCCAAGGGCAGGGCAAAAGGAGGGGATACTCTGCCTAAGTGTGGCCTGAGGACCCCCATAAAGATCCCAGCCAGTCTGCTCCCCACCCCCACATGTCCCCTCAAGCTGCTCCCAGAGCAGCATCGCAAGGTGCCAGGCAACCAGGACCAATCCCCAGTGGGGCCTCTGCCCATGGCTGCTCCTGTGGGAGGTGGAGCAGACTGGCTGGGATCTGTGTGGAGGAGGAGCTATTTCCCCAAGAGGCTTTTCCCCAGCTGCTGGGCAGCACAGAAGGACCCAGGGCTGCCTCCTGTGGGGGAAGGGCCAGCGCTGTCAAGTCCCTATGGCTGATGCCATCGGTAGCACTTCAGGCTGGAAGCCTGCAACCTGAGCTGTCGAGTTCCTGCTAGGGGAGCTGGGATTTTCCCTCCAACAATATGGCACATGGTCTGTTTGCCCCCTGCCTGGCAATCTGGGGCATTAACCCTGCACCGGGGGCCTCTGAGAGCAGCACTGTCCCCACCCACAAACCCTGAGTGCAGAAGAGGAAACGCAAGGGAAGAACCTTGTGTTGATGTGGGAAAACAGCCCAACCAAGCTACTTCCCAGAGCACCAGGAGCCAGACGCCCACACCAGAGTCACCTGGGCTGGGCCCTTTCGTTTGGGTCCTTAAATCCAGCCACCAACACCCTTGTGAGGGGCCCTCTCTTCCCTGCCCCTCACTCACAGTCACTTTCAGTGCTGCCAGTGAAACGTGGAGTTCAGAGACTCATGGCAGACGAGGGTGGGAAGAGGCCACAGGACGTCTCTGATCCAAGCCCCTACTCCAACTCAAGGCCCCGTCCCTGCACGACCCCTTCTCCCCAAGGCCCTGCGCTGCCTTTACCCCCAAACTCTGCCTCCCGCTCACTGCCTGCCACCCTGTCCCACCGTCGCTCCCCCTCATGGGCATGGCACAGTGGAAAGGCAGAGCCCCAGCTCTTTACATGGCCATGGAGCCTTCTCCCCACTGGTCTTCTATCCGCCCCCTTCACTCAGCGCTCACTGCTTGGTGCTCACTGCTTGGAGCCTCATGCTAGAGCCGCCTGGGCAGGCTCTTGCCACAGAGACAGGTCCCAAGGTGGGAGGGATGCTCAGATTACCACTGAGTGTTGCTCAGCACTGAGGTGAGACAGGGAAGGACGAAAGGGTGGAACAGCACCTGCAGCCTTTCAGCACAACCCCCGGCCCCACCCCCAAGTACCCGCCCTTCCCCCCACCCTCGCTGGGCTCCGCTGTGAACCTTTTGGAGTCAAACCTCACTGGTGCCAGGCTAAGGACTTTGGAGAAAGCCTCCTCCCCCCCACCCTCCCTTCTTCAAAAGGTTGCTCCAGTGGTGCAATGGGTTAACCCACAATCCTTCTAGGGCAGTGCTCAGAAGGGCTATGTTGAAGTTGTGGGTTCAAGCCTCATTTGGAGCCTGGCTCTTTAGTCACCATGGAACTTTCTCTTTGCGGGAGCTGGAAGCCCAGCAGGAGGGGAGAAATTACAATCCCTCTTTCACTTGCTGGGTGGTGAGGCTTGGGGCCCAGTGGCACCCTTGATCCTCTTACTGCCAGGCTCTTGTTGCCCATCCTGCCATCAGCAGCCATAGTCTCTTTTAGCCACTGGGTCAGCCCAGGAAGGGAGGCAGGAATGGGGCAAAGCAGCGAGTCAAGCTGAAGGAGGCAGGCAAAACTCATCTTGTCTTGCAGGGCCACTTGCAACAGCTTCTCTCTTGGGCACCGTGGCTGAGCAAAAGAAATTAAGAGAGCAGTTGTGGTGCCAGAAGTAGTAGGCACAGCTGCCAAAGTAGCTCAGTTAGGTAAGCATCAGACTGAAGATCTAAAGGTCCCTGGGTCAATTCTGGGCTTTGGTAGAAGCCTTCAGCATCGCAGGGTGGGGGAGAGACACCTTAGAAGGTCATTTCCAAAGCAGCACCACCCCCAAAACATTCCACCTAGGACTCTGTCGAACTGGGACTTAAAAATCTCTAGAGATGGAAGCTCCACCACATTCTCTACATAACCCAGTCCAGTGCTTCACCACCCTTCCTGGGGAAATACTTTTTCCTAATATCCAACCTAGACCTCCCCCACTGCAACTTGAGACCATTGCTCCTTGTTCTGCCATCCGTCACCACCGAGAACATCCTCTCTGGAATCTCCCTTCAGGAAGTTGAAGGCTGCTATCAAATCCCCCCTCACCTTCTCTTCTGCAGGCTAAACAAGCCCAAATCCCTCAGCCTCTTCTCATAGGTCATGTGCTCCAGCCCCCTCATCATTTTGGTTGCCCTCCGCTGGACCCTCTCCAATGCATCCACATCCTTTGTCCCTGAAACTGAACCCTTATTTGGCTCCTCTGCAGAGAGCAAGGCTGTGGGTCCTGGAAGGACGTTGTCTGTTGTCTCCTTGGCCAGCAAGCCCTTCCTCTCTCCTCTTGCTCTGCCTCAGCCGGGGGAGCGGAAAGAATCTCTCCTTCCAGCCAGAGTCCAACCAGCCACCTAAGGACACTTGCTGAGCACCTACTACAGTCCTCTGCTCTGCCAGCCATCAAAGGGATCTAGGGCAGGGATGGGCAATAATTTTCACAGGGGAGCTACTTAATGAATTGTGGTAGGTAGTCACGGGCCAACTCCACCCCCAGAAGGGGAGGGGCCTCAGCAGAAGGGGCAGGGCTGGGGAATAGCCCCACCCCCACCCCCCAGTTATGTGGGCCAGAGGCTTGGAATGAAAAACACAGCAAAGGACTCCTGGCTCCTGGCTCTTCCGCTACCCGGTTGCCTAGCAGCCAGCTGGGTTAGCTGCAAGTATTAAAACAGCTCATGGCTCTGGCCCCTGCTGGGGTAACACCGTGACCAGGAGTCATTTAAATAGGTTCCTGCTGCCTTAGGCACTGCCTGGAAATTCAGTGGCATGGGCAGCAGGATCTAAATAGAAAGTGTCCAGATCACAGTCCACAGGCCAGATCACAGTGTTAGGCGAGCTGGGTCCGGCCCCCGGGCCACATCTTGCCCAGCCCTGATCTAGGGGCTGCTGCTTTATATAGGCAGCCCATCTGGGGTCTCTGTGTGGCCCCCCCAGATGTTTTGTTTGCCGTTGCCCAGGTGCAGGGAGTCCAGGTTCCTCAAAGGGGGAAGAGGAAGAAGGGATATTGTGCAAAAGGGGGGTTTTTGCGCAAAAAGGCGCCATCTACACAGCACTTTTTTGTGCAAAAACCTCTGCTGCAAAAAGGATCAGAAGAGAATATGCAAATGAGAATGCAAGGTTTGCTCCATCTGCATTGACTCTTCCGGAAGAAGTTCATAGTGTAGCCATAGCCTTAGAGTCCTTTGACTCGGGCTCTTATGTCAGTTGGTGCATTTTGCTAGCAAGATCTTCTGTAATTCCCCAGGGGTGGGATGTTGCAGAGCCATGCAGAGGATTTAAAAGCACAACTCCTGTTCATTCCAATGGCAGCTGCGCACCTCAGTCCCCAGTCTCAGCCCTGCGTCCCTCTGTGCTGTGTATGTCATGCTGCCAGGGAACGGAGACACCTGAGGGCACCAGACCTGATGTGCAGAATTAGGGAGTCTGCCTTCAGCAAATCCTCCAGGTGCTGCAGGGCATTAGGCTAAGGTAATGTCCCTTCTGCAGCACCACAGAGTAGGCTGCATATTAAACTCTGGTGCCAAATGAACACTTGGGAGAAAGGGACTCCTTGTTAAAAGTTCAACACTCAATACTACAAGATTGATAAAGATTGTACTTGATTCTTTGGGATGAGGCAAAGGGCTTGTTCTCACTGCCCAGGTGCTTTGGTACTGAGACTCAACATGGTCAGGAAAATGAGCCTTTTTCTTCCTTTAATCCAGGAGTGAGGAACCCACAGCCCCCAGCTTGCCTGAATCTGGCCCCTGAGGCTCAGGGACTCTCCCTCCAGTGTTGGGGAGTCTGCACTGGCACTCCAACCCCCCACTATCCCACCGTAGGGCTGGAACACACAAAACCTACTAACCTGGGGGTTAGTGGCCCTGACCCAAAAAAGGTTCCCCACCCCTGTGGCATTAATATAGTCCACCTTGTCCTTAAATCCGCATTGGCACCCAGCACAGCAGGTTCTGCTCACAGGGGTCACTCAGCCCAGCAGGTTTCTTAAGGTTCCAACAAGCTCGGACTTCATGGTCCCTCAAATGTCACACCGCATTTGTGGTTCCAACAGATGCAGAAACCCAAAGCCAAACTCCAAAGCCGGCTCTGCTGCAGGAGCTGCCCAGGGACCCTCCTTTGGCCCAGCCGGGACACCAGGGATTCAGCGTGATCCTCTCTCGAGGACACAGTGACCCAGATTCACCTTTGGTTTTTAAACAGAAAACTTTAAGGCAAAGGAGGACCGGGGCCCAGCAGCTTTTTGCTCAGCAATGGCTGATTTTGGGGCATCACAGTAGGAAGAAGGAGGGGGCCACTGGAGGTGCTTAGTACCCTGTCTGGTGCACAGAGCCAGATAAGTGCTGCCCATTCCTCTCACACCTCGACCATGAAATGCCATCACCCTCACACACACCCAACTCCCACCCTGCAGCTGCACTCTTCCTCCTGCCCAGACTTCACACCTCCACCTGCACCCCATCTCTTGCTCAGACCCTACCCCAGCCTGCTCCTGCACCCCATCTTCCATACAGACTCCCACCCCTAGCCCATTCCTGCACCCCATCTCCTGCACAGACCCCTACCCCAGCCTGCTCCTGCACCCCACCTTCCATACAGATCCCCACCCCTAGCCCATTCCTGCACCCCATCTCCTGAACAGACCCCTACCCCAGCCTGCTCCTGTACTCCACCTCCTGCCCAAATGCCCACTTCTGCACCCAACCTCCCACCCCAGACTCTGCACCCCATCCCTATCTCACTCCTGCACACTGAACCCTTCATTTTTGGCCCCACCTCAGATCCTAGGGGGCCCCATAAATTCTACTTGTCCTGGGCCCCCTGAATCTCTGCCCCCCCCCCATGGAGCTGGAGTGTGAGGGGAGTGAGGTATCTCAGATGGGGACCACATCATTGAGAGGGTTTTTTTCTTCTAACTTTTATGTGGCCCCAGACTGATTTTTCTGTGGGACAGTGGTCGCTGACCCAATAAAGCAGTGGTCCCCAACCTTTTGGGACTGCCACGCGCCCGGGAGTGGGACTGCGCATGTGCTGCATGCCCGGGGCGGGGGCTGCGCATGTACCGCGTGCCCAGGGCAGGGGCCGCACATTCACCGGGCGCCCGGGGCACAAGAATGGCTCAGGCCAGCCCTGGTCACTAGGTGGCAGGGGCGGCCAGTGGCTATAAGCGGACTTGCTGATGATGTCAGTCCATTGATGGCCCTGCAGGCAGGGGCACCGATCGTGCGCTCCGCCTGGGGCGCCAGCTGCTGCAGCCGGCCTTGGGCCGCTCCTGCTAGGCGGACACACATAAACGCCCCTTGGAAACCACTGCAATAAAGGTTCCCACCCCTGCCGTAAATAAAGACCATGTTGAAACCTTTTGTTTTGGGCATAAATTAATATTTTACTTTATTTAAAATGAAGTTTGCAACACTAACATGAGAAAGTTAAAGTACTTAATGATTCTGTTTCATGATTTGACAATATTTCCTTTCTTACTGGTTATATACATCCCCTTATGTTACAGCCACCTATTTATGTTTTATGCTCCAGGACCCTAATATGAATAAGTTAGTATTTAAAGATATGCAAAGACATTTTGTTATCACAGGTTGTTGGCTGATGGTCGGTGGAAAGGTTTGCATTGAGCAGGGTGGGTCATGGACCAATAGTTTGAGAACCACTTATGTTAGATTCTAAAGGACTGGCCCAGTGTGCTCTTTTGGGTAACTTCTAAGGTATAAATTGACCTGGGAATGGGGTTGCTCTTTTGAGGTTGGAAGAACATGCTCGGATTTGGTGAGATGGATTTTCATAACCTCTCCTGCGTGTCAGGTGTGGTGCTGGTTATGGCACAGGAGAAGCTAGCGTTTCTAAGAGAATTTCTTGTGTGTCTACTTACTGGCCAGTGTGACACACAAGTGCTTTTTGTGCCTTGTTTGACACCTTACACTGGAGGATTCCCAGGCTTGGGCTGTAAGTAGCCCACTCTCTAAGCAATTCACCTGATTTGATCCTCTCAACAATCCTGTTATAGTACAATATGGTCTCTCCTATTTGAGATCTCTAATGTGATAGAACGTGTGAGCACTGACTAAAGCTTTTTCTGTTCACACATCTGTCATGCTTCTCTCCTGCCAGATGTTCAATGAGGTATCAGATCCAACTGAATCTTTGCTTACAGTCAGAGCAGTTATAGGGATTCAGTCTTGTGTGAAATGTCTGATATGCAATAGGGTGTAAATGTTCACTGAGGCTTCTCTTTCCCTCTGGGCAGTTATACACAGTGTTCCATCCAATTTTTCCCACGCATACACAGAATGAATTTGTTATGGACACCAAAAGGGAAAGCATTACAGAGCATATTGGTGCACAGAACAAACATTCATGTGGTTGGACTGTGGGAAAAGGGTGCAGAACTAGGACAGAGTGGGAGAGCAGGGATATGAGGGCTGTAGTTGGGAGTGCGGATTTTGGGATGCACCAAGGATGAGAGGTTTGCGGTGCTGTCTACTGAAAGGCTACAATGGAAGAGAAGATTCTCCCCCAGCTCGGCAACTCAGGTACTGTTCTGAGGAGGAGGAGAGGCAGCTCTCGGGCCTGGGACAGCCAACTGTCCCCCAGCCACGACAGGTCTGGGCTGGGGCTGAGATCTCTCTCCCTACCATGGCCCTAAGCGCTTGCATGGCCCTTAATAAATTGCTGCACGGTGACAGGGCCATGCAGCTTAAGGGGACTCGGGTCATAGGGTTTCTCACCTATTCTTTGCTGTTCAATGAGGTTTGTATTCTGATTGAAGCTCTTCCACAGTGAAAGCAGTTATAGGCTGTGTCTCTTGTATGCATTATTTGATGTTTATTAAGGTTTGAGCGCTGACTGAAGCTTTTCCCACAGTCAGAACATTCAAACGGTTTCTCTCCTGTGCGGGTTCTCTGATGTGTAACCATGTGTGAGCTCACATGAAAGCTTTTTGCACAGTCAGAGCAGCTGAAATATTTCTCTCCAGTGTGGGTTCTCTGATGTATAATAAGATTTGAGCGACGACTGAAGCTTTTCCCACAGTCAGAGCAGCTGAAGGGTTTCTCCCCTGTGTGGATTTTCTGATGTTTAATGAGGTGTCCTTTCTGAGTGAAGCTTTTCCCACACTCAGAGCAGCTGAAGGGCTTCTCTCCTGTGTGGATTCTCCTATGACTAACAAGCTCTGACTTCTGACTGAAGCTTTTCCCACAGTCAGAGCAGTTGAAGGGTTTCTCTCCTGTGTGAATTCTCTGATGACTAATAAGATTTGCCTGCTGACTGAAGCTTTTCCCACACTCAGAGCAGCTGAAGGGCTTCTCCCCTGTGTGGATTCTCCTATGTTTAACAAGGTATGACCTCTGAATGAAGCTTTTCCCACAGTCAGAGCAGTTGAAGGGTTTTTCCCCTGTGTGGATTCTCTGGTGTAAATTAAGGGCCTGTCTCCACTGGAAGATTTTCCCACAGTCACTACAAGTATAGGGTGGCTGTTGACGGGAGATTTTCTGTAGAATGGTTTCTGTGTTTCTTTTCACCCTTCTGCTCCTGTGACTGGGTTTACCCTGTCCCTGCACCAGATGGTTTCCCTGCTGCCTTTCTGGGCTATGCTGACTTTCACAGGTCTCTCCCTGCTCAGGACTCTGGGAAACATGTCCTTCAGCTCTTCCCAAGAACATTTCACATGGAGCCACTTGCTCCAGTCCTTCCTGCTGAAGTCTTTCCTCATTGTTTTCCCTCAGCGTCCCATCACCTGCTGGGAGAGAGACAGAAATCAGACAAGAGTCATTTTCTGTGCTGAGCTGAAAGGAAAACTCTGAAAGGGGAACAGAAAAGGGGGCACACCCCCAAATAATGGTGGCAAAGGTTGAATAACCATGAGCTGCGTTCATTCTCTTTCCTCACAACCCTTCCCAAGATGACATAATACAACCCCCCCCCCCCCCAACTGGAGTTGAAGACAGGCTGAAGGGCCAGTTAGACTTGATGAAAATGCACAAGTGACACCTGTGATGAGGACACAGAAACTGGTTTCCGAGTCATTTTAGCTGATTGCTGATGATCTCCCCTTCCTCATAGCCCTGGAGATCCGGGATCAGCAGCTCCTCCCCTCACTCCACCCAGGAGATGACATGAATTTTGGAGACTGGAAATCCTGCTTGGGGAGGAATTAACCAAGTGCTGATCTTGTTCATTAAAGTCTGTGCCACTACTGCTTCCACAGCCAGGATCTGAGTCGCCTACCTAAAGAGGCTCTGTCTCCCCCTTGCAGAGACTTTGCTCTAGATGGTACAAGATCACACACAGGACACACTCACCTGCAGTAAATGTGCATCCCCCATGCCTCAGGAATGGCCCAGCTCATTCCCTGGCAGTTGAGTGCTGTGCTGCACTCTTGAGTGTACAGCTAAGTCTCCCTCATGGCTCGTTCCCTCCCCCCATCCCAGGACAGGACAGGAACACACTGCTCAGAAGGTGAACTCCAGTGAAGATCTGCAGGTCTGACACTGAGGCCCACAGGCAGGGATCAGACTGCAGCAGACACATGGCAGGGCACTAGAACTTGAAGAGAAAGGACCCAGCAGAGCTCTAGCTCCCTAGGGGCTCTGTCCACAAAGCTCCTGGCCAGGGGGCTTGGCTCACCCTGATCTTTGGCTTGGATGTGCTACTTGAACCAGAAGGAGGCAGGGGAAGTTGTATGAGCAGCTAAGTGAATCCTTGGTGGCTATTTCAGATCCTGCTTATGCTCCAGACTCCAGCCAGCCCCTTTCACCTGCCTTGTGAGTCTGTCCCTTTTCTGTATGATTTGCTGAGACACAATCCCATCCCAGGCACATCCTGCTTCCCTGGCACAACCAAACCTTGACCTTGCTTTAAAATAGGATACGATGAAGCAGCATATCAAATTTGGTGATCCTAGCTCTTACCGTTTAAGAGGAATTCTTGAACAGACAGACAAACTCACTCTCCCAAATATGCAGTAGATGAAATATCTCTGTGAATCATCTATTGCAACTTTATCTAGCCTGTGTATCATAATTCACTTTATTGTTTTAAGGCTGTTTATGTTTTTTAGTCAGAAACAACATGCTGGTAATATCCAGGCAATCCCTATATAATCTTTTACACACATGGCCCAGCTACACTGATAATCCATGTATAGTTATAGACAAGCAAATAGTGAAGAATCTTGGGTCCACATTTTAGGTTAACGTAAGTGACTTGCCTAAGGTCACACAGGAAGGCTGAGTCAGGGCAGGGAATTGAATACAGGTCTCCCAAGTGCAGTGCCTGAAACATAAGAGCTCTCCTCATGTTGATCTACTACAGACCTCCCCTCCCACCTCCACAGAACGCTTGCAGAGTGTGAATTGCCTCATCCACCCTCCCTCAGCCCCAGCAGCCAGCCCCTCTCACTGGTAGGAACCAGCATGTCACAGATCAGCCACAGCAGGAAAGGACTCCAGGAACACAAGGGGCACTCCGCAGGCATGAACAGCAGCCAGACCCAGACCCACAACTCTGGTACCTGCCATTCCTGCCTGAGCCCTTTCAATCACACATCCGGCCAAGATACAACATGGGCAAGATGGTGGGGAAGCACATGGAGACCTTGGCTGTAGGAAGAGCAGCACCATTGTTATGTCCCTCAACCTGCTTTCCCTGGGAGGGGGCGTGGAGGGGACAGTCTCTCCCACAGTCGCCAAGATTATTGGGGCTGATACTCCTGACATTGGGGGCAGCGGGCAATGAGGGACCCTGAACCAAACCAAACCCAACCCAGTTGCTCCAGAGCCCACCCAGCTTCTGATACCCATGGGGACAGGAATCCTTACCCAGCCAGCTCACAGCCTCATAATTCTCCTGCATCACATCCCAGTAGAGGGCTCTCTGATCTGGGTCCAGCAGAGCCCATTCCTCCTCAGAGAAACACACAGCCACCTCCTCGAAGCTCACCGGTTCCACCACAGCCATTTCCTTTCCCTGGCTCTGCAGGCCAGGGGCTGAGCTGGAGCAAGACATGGGTGTTCTGTAGCCTGTCAGGGGAGGACAACTGGAGACATTTCAAAAGGGGCTTTAATCCTTTCCACATCCCCATTCTCCTCAGACTCTGTCTGTGGTGACAATGTGCCAGACAAAGGGTGGACAAGAGGATTCAGCCCACCAAGCCACAATATCAGGGCCACGGCCACCTCGCTGCAACCCTCATACAGAGAACAGTTCAACACTTTAAAAAACCAGCTGTTCTCCATTCTGGATGGCTGGAGCGAGAAGAAGGAGACTTCTCATGCTGTTCCCACCCCCAGCAAAATGTCCTAGCTCCCATTGACCAATCTCTCAGTTTCCAGCCAACTGGGAGCAGGGGCAGTGTGGGAAGCCTTCTCCCTCCCTCCTCATCCCCTTCTGCCACCCCTCCCCCTTACTCTCATGCCTGAAGCAGAACCATGTGGAGTAGGGAGCAGCCAGCAGCCTGCAGCAGACAGTCTGTCTCAGGTTTCTGCTGGTAAGCACCTCCCAGCCAGAGCCTGCCTCTGGCACCCCAGCCTCACCCTTCCCCAACCCTCTGCCTCCCCTCCACATACCCAAACCCTCTGCCCCCTCCTGCACACATACCTATGGTGATGAGGTTTGCCAGGTGTCCAGTATTGAACCGGACAGTCTGGTATTTTCGCCTCCTGTCCAGTACAAAAAAAAAAAAGTCAGACAGTCTGGTATTTTCTGATTTTTTTCCCAGCCAGGAGGCAAAAATCCCAGGTGCTTACTGGGTTCCGCAAGGGGGCTGTCCGGCCGGGCACTGGGAGGCAAGATGGCAGGCGGCCACTGGCAGCCTGTTAGGGCCAAAAAGCCTCAAAAGCGTTTCTTAAAGGGGCCATGCTGTTCTTTTTAAATTTTTTAAAAAATTTTTTGCTTAACTCTCGGGATCCTTTTTTTTTGGGGGGGGGGGGGAAGAGGGGTCAGTATTTTTTCAGAAACCATCTGGCAACCCTAATGGTTACCATATTTTCTGAATCAAAATTAGGGACACATTAGCCACGCCCCCTGACCCCTGTTAGCCATGCCCACCTGCTATAAGAAGTCCCACCCCTGGAGGTAGCACTCCCATGGTCAAGATAAACACATGACCAGAAGTAAAAGGTGTTGTGTGATCCCTCTAAGAACTCCTCCCACCATCCTCTACCAATAAGTAAGGGTTTGGGCCTCTTAGGACATCCCCTCTCCCCCCCATGCAACTATGCTGCAATTGCATTAACCCAACGTGCATTAACTTAGGGGGAGAGGCTGAGGGTGCCTCTATTTCAGTGGTTCTCAAACTTTTTTGCCCGTGAACCACCTGGCTCAATGTAAACCTTTCTGTGGACCACCAGTTGCTAATGGAAACTCATTGTTAATTACATAATTACGCATTAGCCATTTTCTAGTGCTGCAGCTGCGAGAGAACAGATTAAGCATTTTAACTCTCTCATATATTAATTTATCAAGCTTCATTTTAAATAAAGTAAAATATTAATTTATGTCCAACACAAAAGGTTTCAATGTTTCCTTTATTTATTACAGGAGTGGACTGAGGTTCAGGGCTTCCTATAGGCCCAATTTACTGTTCTGGAGTTAGTGGATTTTATGGACCCTCTTAGGCTCTGGGGTGGGAACAAAAAACAAGGGGTTTAGTGTGTGGGACTGGGCTGCCAGTGTGTGGGATAAGGATGGGGTGCACGACCTGCATGGGAGATGAGGTGCAGAAGGAGGAGAGGTTACAAGGTATGGGTGCAGAAGCAGGCTGGGGGCAGGGTGACTGGCCAGGAGGGAGGGTGCAGGAGCAAGAGAGGGTGTCAGAGCAAGCTGGGGTGCAGAGTCTTGGTGGGGGGAGGGGAGTGAGTGAAGGGAATTGGGGGGTGGGGGTGTGGGCATGAGGGGGGGGATGGTTACCTGGCTTCACACCCCCTTGCAGCAGGAAAGTCCCCTGGACAGCCTGTCACTGTGCTGCTGTTCACCCAGTAGGGTGGGAAGGGGGAGGGAACTCAGCCCCCCTCCCACACAGCAGGAATCCTGGTGCAACCATGAGGCTACCGTCCCAGCTCAGAGGGCCCAGGGTGGGTGGATGAAGAAACCCCAACCTTCCCCGCCAGACCAGGCTCATTGCCAGTGGGATGGGGTGGGGCAGTGGGAGAGAGAGCAGCAGTGCACGAGCGCACCTGCCGAGCCTGAGTGTGCTCCACCCTGCAGCACCCCAGCCGGGCTCCACGCGGCCTATTATGCCAGGGCTGAGGTAGCAGCTCCAAGGCACGGATGTCTGGGGGAAATACCAAATGAGGGTCTGAGCTGCCAATAGAAATACGCACTGGCATTAACAGGAGCGACTCTGCTGGAGACCTTGGAGAGGAGCAAACGGCCCAGCGCTAATGCCAAGGGGCGTTGGAGATTATTGAGCAATGTACAGACCTGCCAGCTTCTCTGCAGCGCCTGCAAACGGGCTGCAATTCTCAGTCACACAGAATGACACGGTGCAAAGAGGATCGTGCTGCGATGGGGGAAGGACGCAGAGAAGCGGGGAGCAAAGGAAAGTGCAGCTTCTGCAAAGGGAAATTGTATCCCACCCCCTTCCCTCCGCTCCCGCCTCGCTCCCCTCAGCCCCATGATCCCTCCCCAAGGCTACCTGATCCCCCCGCAGTGCAACCCCTGCCCCCCTCATCCTCCCTCAACCCCCTCTTGCGGCCCACATCCCTATGCCCGCAGCACCCTCTGGCTCCCCCGCCCCGCACGCACCGGGCTGTAGGAACGCGAGCAGCTGGTCTCACAGTTCGCTGCTTAGGGGCGCGCTGCGCAGGCGCCGCGGCTGAAGCCGCTGCCCTCCCTCTACGCGCAGGCAGGGGTCTGGAACGCGGCTTGGCGGACGGGGGCGGGAAAAGGAGGCAGCAGCACGTGACTCCACCTAAGGGCAGGGTGAGGGCAGCGGCCACAGCAGCACTTACGGAGCAGGCTCAGCGCCAGTGCGCATGCTCTGTAAGCCCCAAGGCTGTGCGTGTCGCGGCCCCAGCCAAGCCGCCGCGAGTTCTTGGAAGTCACGTGATTCCCCCGGGGCTGGTTTGTCCGCCCCGTCCCTAGCCCCGCTCCTACCGTGCACGGGCCGGGGGGGGACGCCCTGCAGCGCCCCCAGGCGATGTCCAAGGAGCAGAGGTGAGAGTGGGGGAGCGGAACTGACGTGGGGGCTGGAGGGGCAGGTGGGGGTTGGGGCCAGGTTAATTGCTGGGCACGGGGCAGTGGAGAACTTGTGCAATGGAGCAAAACTCACTTTGCTCGCTAAAGCTGGGCGACGGGGCAGCGCCTTGTCCCACGCTCGGGCCGGAGGTGTCAGGGGGCGTTCAGACACCAAGGCACTCTCCCCCCCCCCCCCCGTGCATAACCTTCCTTTTATGGATCTCATTGTTTGGAGGGTGGCTTGTTTGATTATTTCAGGGCAGGGAGGGGCCGACTCCTTATTTTTGAACACTTGAGGTTGCCCAGCCTGCAGGGTTTGCGGAAGCCTCTACAGCAGCGACTTTTACTAACCAGATAAGGGCATTTCAGCGAGGAAAACAGTGGCTGTGTCTAGATTGGCCAGTTTTTCCGGAAAATCAGCCTCTTTTCCGGAAAAACTTGCCAGCTGTGTACACTGGCCGCTTGAATTTCCACAAGAACACTGACGATCTCATGTATGATCGTCAGTGTTCTTGCGGAAATACTATATTGCTCCCGTTCGGGCAAAAGTCCTTTTTGCGCAAAGCTTTTGCGCAAAAGGGCCAGTGTAGACAACGTGGTATTGTTTTGCGCAAAAAAGCCCCGATGGCTAAAATGGCGATTGGGGCTTTCTTGCGCAAAAGCGCGTCTAGATTGGCCAGGGACGCTTTTCCGCAAAAAGTGCTTTTGCGGAAAAGCATCCGTGCCAATCTAGAGGCGCTTTTCCGCAAATGCTTTTAACGGAAAACTTTTCCATTAAAAGCATTTGCGGAAAATCATGCCAGTCTAGACGCAGCCAGTTTGTTCTTGAGCTCAGGGCAGTGAAACTGTCCAGAGGGAATCCGCCAGTGGCAGATTGCAAGGATTGCCAAGGAAATGTAGTTGTGTGGCCTGCCGAGAAAGGGGCTGTGTGTGTTGTAGGGATATTAAGAAGTGTGCAGTTTCTTTTGTCGACTACATGATTAAGTGATAAGGGTTCGCACTGCAAGCACTCAGTCCCGGCTTGTGCCAGCTCCGACAACTACCCCCCCTGCAGCTCTGCACCAAGCGTATTTTAGGAGCACCTGTAATGTAGAAAGCTCCTATCAGAGAGATTGTGATACTTCCTGATATTTTCTGGGCACTCAGCATGCTCAGCAGTTCTCCTGCAGCCATTGCCCTTCTCTCTGCCCACACTAGCTATACAAATTTGCTTAGTCCATGTTAAAAGCATTTAAAAAGGGAGAAAAGCCACAGCAGGGGTAGTTTCCCGGACCAGCGCAGACTGGCACTGAGCTAGGCTGCCTGGCTGTTGGCTCCTAAAATACTGGGTTAACTCCAAAAACCTGTGAGAGCTGGGACTGAGCCAGGCTGCTTGCCAGTGTGCTAAAAAACTTACTGGGAGAGCCGTGGTGGTGGCGGGGGAGATGCATGTAGTTGGTAGCATTAACAGATAAGATTTCACTTATTGGTTAATTGTGTAACCAACTACTCTATTATATCCCTCATGTGTTGGGGAACTGCAGTCGGAGCACAGCAGAGAATTCAGATGAGGCAGAGGCTGTTTTAGAACCACGATGACAGACCTATTTGCTGGCAGTTCTGGAGATGTAGAGGGACTGTGCTAGGGTATCACACACACGACTTTCTGTCTCTTCACATAAAGCTCCCCAGCCTAGCAAGAGCTCTTTGCCCTCCTTGTTCTGCCTGTTCCCATATTGGGGCTCTGGTGGGAGTTCTCCCTGGTTCAGTGTATTTTTTCTGAGACACATCTTTGCATTGTATTTGGAGATCAGTGGCCTTTATTTCAGACATCCCCAAACTGTGGGACATGCTCCCTTAGTGGAACATGAGGGAAAGTCTGGAAGTGGGGCATAGTGGAATGGGTCCTGGACCAGCCCCATGAGGGGGGGAGCAAGTTGGGGAGACCATCCATCTCCAATCTTCTCCCAGCTCTACTTTGGTCCTACCCTCAGCTGTATTCCCAGCTCCAGGCCCCATTCCCAGCATCAGGCCCTGGCTGTGGCCCCACTCCTGGAAGGGGAGGAGGATGGGCAAAGGGGGGGCGGGTGCGCTACCTTCAAAAGTTTGGGGACCACTGTTTGATTTGGAGGAATGTTGGTGTTATACGTGGGATGTAACCTTCTACTAAATGTTTTAGAGAGTTTGTATATGTTTCTGTTTGTCTGCCTGTGAGTCCATTTGTTTAAGAACTCCTAAATGATAAGAGCTAGGACCACCAAATTCAGTATGCAGCTTCCTCTTACAGCAAGGTCAGGGTTTTGGTTGTGCCAAGACAATGGGATGTGCCTGGGATGGGATTATTTCACATCAAATGGAAAGGGAGTGGTGTGGTAGCAGGGACAGTTATACTCACAAATGACCACAGAGGGGAGCAAGTGCCCCAGCCCTGGGGAACAGCTGCTGGCTGGCAACACGACCTCTGCATCCTCTGCCCTGGGGAGCAGCCACCGATGGGACAATGTTACTGTAATAGTTCCAACCTGTGTTGTGTTATGCCAAGATCACACTATAGTTGATTATCCTCATATTGCTTTATAATGTCTCTTTCCAGTGACAGAGCAACTCATGTGTGAGAACAGAAGCCAGCTGGGCTTTAGACTTTGGAGGAATAAAAACTCACCATAAACACCAAATGAGCAGCTAGCTTATTTTTGGTGGGTTTGCTGTAGGAGGCTTCATTCTGGGAGTGAGGTGAAGAAAGAGTTGAAAAAGAAGACGTCAGTCGGTGTTTGAAGAACAGCAGAAGAGGCTCCTCAAACTTCTTACCTTCATCTGAAGAGGGGTGCCTGGTAAATAGCCTGTTGGATAATCGGCTGAACCCAAGCTCCTTGGGAAGTAGCCTGGTGCTGCCCTGTCAACTTACCTTTCGGCAGGATTGTGTGCGCTTTTGTACAGACTGAAAGACTGTCCTGTTCCTTCTCCATATTGATTTTCTGAGTGGGACAAAGCATCGAGAGAGACACTTCTGGTCAGTCACAGTTGAACCAAACCCTTTAGTTAAATCCCCGAGGAGAAGCTGGTCTGAATGATTCACAATGCGAGAGAAGAGATGAGGATCCAAGAGCTGCCATAAGCACCAGTGAAAAAACTCTGGGAAACGTCTGCCCAGGATCCATTAGGTAGGTGAGCTTTGGTTACTTCTTAGTTGTTGTTGTTGAAGCACTGGAAAGCCCCAGACACATTCAGGCTCCATGGTGGGCCATGTTGGCTACTATACACTCTCCGAAAGGTGGCCTATCTCTTTATTACTTTATGCATCTCACAATCAACCTGTGGAACTCCTTGCTAGAGGGTGTTGTGAAGACCAGGACTGTTAACAGGGTTCAAAAAAGAACAAGATAAATTCATGGAGGTTAGGTCCATCAATACTTATTAGCCAGGATGGGTAGGAATGATGTTGCTAGTCCCCGTTTGGCAGAAGCTGGGAGTGGGCAACAGAAGATGGATCACTTGATGATTCCCTGTTCTGTTCACTCCCTCTGGGGCACCTGCATGGGCCACTGTTGGAAGACAGGAAACTGAGCTAGATAGATCTTTGATCTGACTCAATCTGGCCGGTCTTATGTTCTTAGGTGCTGTACAAACATAGAGCAAAAATATTCCTTATTTTTTGGAGTTCATAGTTCCCATTTTCCCTCTGGGGTAACTTCATTCTGATTGTCTCAATACCATTTTTTTCTCTCTTTCAATCCACCCTTTTTTTTCTCCCCTCCCAACCCCTAAAATTCCTCAGTGGAATTAGTTTGCATGAGGACAGATGTTCAAACAGAGATGAAGTTCTCGGGAATACGCAAAGGGGTGCATTTAGTTATCACTATTACTATAATATTGTGGATTATGGTTTTTGGGAGATGAGGTGTGGAAATTTTATTCTAGAGTTTGGTTTTGTTTCCTGATTGGATTGTACTGGTGTTAGGATAGATAAAATATATTTTAAAAATAACTCTTGACATTGACATACAAATAAACTTAAATCCATACATCCCATGGTTGTCACTGATAAATGTCTCCAGCTGTGAAGGGAAATCTGTTAGGAATGACAGCCCCCGAGCATTGCTTGGGGGTGGGGAAAATACACCCCGTGTTGGATCCAGATACCAAACATTCCTCTCTGGCCCACCATGACCCTCCCAGGCTAAAAGTTCCACAGTCCAGCAGGGTGCTCAGGCAGGATGGCTGCCGGCTACAGCCCCATGCGCTGCTCCTGTTAGCAGCCGGCTGCTGCTGGCAAACATGTCTCTGTGAGCCCTGCTGGGCAGGGAGGCAGCAGGTCTCTGTGTGTAGACCCCACCCTCCGCACCATTCTTACAGCTTCCACTGGCCAGAAATCAGCCAATGAGCCCTGTGGGGGGGGCGGAGCTTGTGGGCAGTGTGCAGAGACCCATTCCCCCCTCCCACCCCATAAAGGTTCATAGAAACATGCTGCCAGCAGCTGGCTATTTCCAGGAGCGGTGTGTGGGGCCACCGTAGCCAGCAAGCAGCCTGTCTGAGTGCCCCACTGGCTGGGAGCCGCCTATGGCAAGTGCCTCCCAGTGAAAGCCTGCACCTCGCACCCCCACGACCCCTCAACCCCCTACCCCAGGTCAGAACCCCCTCCTGCCTCCAAACCCCCCCTTGGCCCTGCAGCCCAACCCTCTGCACCAGCCCGGAGCTCCCTCTTATACCCAAGCTCCCTCCGAGACCCTTCATCCCCTCCTACACCTTGGTCCCCTCTCCAGAGGACCCTTCTGCACGCAAACTCTGTCCCAGAACCGGCACCCCCTCTATTCACAGAGCTGAAATGTACGTAATGATTTTTATGGAATGCACCCCTCCAAAAAAAATTATTGCCCACCCCGTCCCACCTGTTGCTACTATTGCAGAGACAGGAAACCTGGGTTCTACTGTTTCCACATTGATGCGTTCTCTTCTTCCCCCACTTCTAGTTTCCTTTTCCTGGCGAGGAATTGGGACCTCCCCAGTCTGCGGCACATGGTTTAGGTGCGGAGTGTAAGAGAATCACAGGCCCCACACTCTGCAACTGCTCTGTATGAAGCCAGACAGGACGAAGGGTAGCACAACACCCCTCAGGATGTGCTGCCCAGGGCAGGGAGCATCTCCAGCTACAGACTATCTGGGTCTGACCTCAGAGCTTCCAGTGTCCCTGTTCACACTGTGCACTTCCACCTGGAAGGGACCCCTGGGAAAGCCAGAGGGCCCTGCACCCCAACTCTGCAGCCAGCAAGTAAACAAAAAGTGCATTAGCAGTGTTCTCTGTAAAATGAGCGCTTGGGCAGCCACCCAGGAGAGATTTAGGTGCCGCCCAACTGTTTAGTAGAGCACCCGTAGCCGTCCAGAGCTGGTAGCATGTGTTTATATTGGTGGTGCACATCTGCACTTGCTTTGGTGCATATAAAAAAACTTGTTCTGCACCCAGGTGAAAAAATTAGAGGGAACACTGCTTATTGGTCAACAGGGACTCGGAGTAGAACCCGAGCACAGAAAGTGCCCTCTGCCCCCAAGCTGCCAAATGTGTATTCCTGTGCATGCGCGTGTCATAACACCACACAGTAAATGGATGATAAACTAAAACCTGGGGCTGCAGGGAGGGGCTTGTCTCTGCTTGAAATCTACAATTGGGTGCTCCTCTCCTGGAGTCATGGGGTGTACAAGCTTACGTTGCATCTTGTGATGACTGTGTTCCATCTCTGCTCACTTCCTCGCACAATGCCCCATGGAGGAGTCCATCCGATAACTTTTAGCCCAGTGGTTAGATCTCACCTGGACTGATATAGGCCTCCTTTAACCTCAGCTACAGAGGCTGTTCCATTTCTGTTTAAATATCCTGGAGGCCAAAACTCCAGATTCTGTAGGCCAGTGATTAGTGCACCCACCTGGGAAGTGGGAAAACAAGTCAGGACCCACAACTGCAGGCACTTTGAACCTACATCTGGGATTAACGCCCCTAAGTGCCTGTGTGGATCTGGGCCCAAGTGCTTCCCTAACTCCTGCATGTTGCACTGTTATGGTTCCTCGCTAAGCAACTGTGAGAGTTTGCAGTTGCTGACAGTGCTACAGGTTGAACCTCTCTAGTCCAGAACACTCTGATCCAGAAACATCCATGGTCTGGCATGATTTGAGTTAGCTGGATGGCCACTTTTCGTGGCGGTGGCCAAGTTTCCCACGGTCCCATAAAGTTTGTTTGCAGCCACCAGTCCTGGCTCTCAGGGTTCTGTGCTGTGATGTAGCTCTAATGTACCCCTACATGTCTTCTAACAGCCCAGCAAGCAGTGGAAGTGTTGGTAATGCTGCTAGACCAGTGTTTCTCAATGCTGTTCTGCAGAACCCTGGGGTTCCGTGAAGTGAAAATGAGGGTTCCACAAGAAAATTCCATTACAATAACATTTTATAATTTTAAAATAATAATAATTAATATTTAAGCATTCATTAATTGTATTGAAAACAATTTTCATTTGTGTTGATCTCATGACCTTGTTTAGTGTTTGTTTATTATTATCCTTACTTCTTTGTGGTCTGTTTTTCAGTTCCATATATAAGACTGTTATTAGCGGTTCCACAAAATTCTTTCGAGTTTAAAAGGGTTCCGTGGCCAAATAAAATTAGGAAACATTGTGCTAGACAATACTGACCTCCTGTGGTTCAGAAAATTAATTTGGCACCGGTCAGGTCCCAAGGGTGCCAGACTAGAGAGGTTCAACCCGTGCAAGGGCATTTGACTTGGGATCTCCAAAGCAGAGCGTCCCATGAGCTGTGTATGTGCTGCCCGATGATGATTAGTTGTAACGCAGTCCTTCACGTGCTCACTGTTTGGGTTTTTTTCTCTTGTTTTGTCGTCATCAAGTTGCAACTGACAATGAGATTGCCTCTCTTCTGTGGCTCCCCAGCAATCATCTCTCTGCCTGGCTTCACCCTTTTCTTCATTCATTTACCAATTCACACCTTGGAATCAGGTAGGCAGCCCCACCCTTTCAGTGGGTTTTTTTCTCCCCCTTTGCCCTGCTGTTACTTACATTTGCCTATTCTCTTGTGTAGATCTTAAGGCCCATACAGCTGTACACTTATACAATAATTATACACCCCGAGGATCAGTTCAGCCTAATTAAGAACAATATCATTTTAGCCTAACTAATTATTTGCTGGGCAGTCCGAGTGTCTCTCTGCCCAATGGGAAAATGAGACTAGGAACACTTCCCGAGTTCATTCAGGCTCCTCTCGAGTACAGCTATTGCAGTGAGGGGGAGGAGAGGGGAGAAGTAGGGACAGTTCTTAGATGGGCATTCACCGCCCCTCTGGCATCTGCTGCTGTCTCATGAGCACAGCTACTGACTAAATTGAGGGCTGCACGCTCTGTGTTCACCACCAGTTCCTGAGGGCCGGCTGAGTCTGCTCACTGCTATCAAGCGACTGCAAACCACACTTGGCTCTGAGTCCGAGAGAAACTCTTATTAGCATTTTAATGTTTCCATTTCAAAGTGCAACCCCACTGGTATTCCTTCTGGGTGGCTCCTCCCTCCTGGGTTTGGTTCTGTTTTTTCCCCTTTGTCTCTGCCAAAAGGGCTTGTAGAAATGATTGAGATTGTAAGAAAAGGTCTTTTTTTGGGTGGGGAGGGGATTAAACCAGGAAACCCTTGAGTGAATGAGCACAAATTAGCACCGGGCCCTGACAAGTCATTTCTAAACTGCTGTGATTATGTGTGTAGATTTCAGAAAGGATTGAAAATTCAGCTTGAAACACGCGGCGTTAGTGAGGAGACAGTAGCCAAAAGTTTATCATCGCTGGAGCAGGAGACCAGTCATAGAATCATAGAGCTGGAAGAGACCGCAGGAGGTCATCAAGTCCAGCCCCCTGCCCAAGGCAGGACCAATCCCAACTAAATCAACCCAGCCAGGGTTTTGTGAAGCTGAGACTTAAAAACTTCTAGGGATGGAGATTGTACCACCTCCCTAAGCAACCCATTCCAGTGCTTCACCACCCTCCTAGTGAAATAGTTTTTCCTAATATCCAACCTAGACCTCTCCCACTGTAACTTGAGACCATTGCTCCTTGTTCTGCCATCCGTCACTACTGTGAACAGCCTCTCTCCATCCTTTTTGGAACCTCCCTTCAGGAACCCATCAGGAATGCCTGACTGACGACAGCCATCAGATCAAATTCTACGTTGTTGTTGTTTTTTTAAAGTTGATTTTCCTTTTGTCATGGTATGTTCCACAGCCCAGTTCACAGTCACTGGACCAGACCAGCCTATCACTGCCATAGTGGGGGAGGATGTGGTGCTACCCTGTCACTTGTCCCCCACAATGAATGCCGAGGACATGGAGGTGAGATGGTTCCGGTCTGATTTCTCTTCACCTGTGCATCTCTATCACTATGGGAAGGACCAGTACAAGCAGCAGATGCTGGAATACACCAGAAGGACAGATTTCCTGAGAGATGGCATCCGAGATGGGCGTGTCACCTTGAGGTTATGTAAAGTCACCCACAGATGAGGGACAATACCGGTGTTATTTTCAGTCAACTGCCTTCTATGGAGATGCCATATTAGAACTGCAGGTAGCAGGTCAGTAGCTTGTGCTTGTGTTTCCTTTCCTGATAGCATTTTCTCTCTTTTGTCATTCGCAGTCCAGTGCCCACTATGCCAGAAGCTTTTGCACATGTGTTTTCTTAATTTAAAGTGTCTTTTTGCTCTTTTATATCCTCACCTAAGAGAGGAAGCAGTACATCCCCCACAGTGGCTATCCATGAGATTGCTGTCCCTCAAGATGCAGCAGCTAAGGAGCCAGCATGATCCTCACACCACAAAGCACAATTCCTCCAAAGCAGGGAGGGGAATATACAGCACAGGAGCTGGATTTGGCCCTGGCTTGCCTGAATCTGGCCCCTGAGGCCCGTTTCCCAGTAGCTCCCTCCTATACACTGAACCCTCATTTCTGACCGCATACCAGAGCATAGGTGTAGCCCACAAAATCTACTAGCTCAGGTCCCCTCTCAGGTTCTGGTGTGTGAGGGGAATGTGCTTCTTAGGCAGGGGCCCAGCAGCGCCTTTTTTTTTTTCCTTCTCACTTTTGTGTGGCCCCCGACTGATTTTTTTTTTTTTTTTTTTCCTAAGGGTCAGCGGCCCTCGACCCAAAAAAACTTCGCTGTCCCAGCCCACTCCAAAGACTTCTCCTGGCCATTCAGCATTGTTATAGCCTTTCACTCCTTCAGACAACCCCAATCTTCTCTCAGTGTCCCAACTGCCGTGAGAAACAGAGATGTCAGAGAGACAGTGAATGGGCAGGCAAAGGTAATAAGCAAAGTTAGTGCAGCCTCTCTGAATGACAGTATTTCATATCACAATCACATCCTCTGCCTTCATATATGCACTGATCCAAAGGCCATAGAAACCCGCAGGAGGTTTAACATCTTCAGTAGGCTTTGGCTCCAGTCTTGAATCAAGATTCGTAGAATCCTAGGGCTGGCAGAGACCTCGGGAGTCATCGAATCCTGCCCCCTGCCCAGAGCAGGACCAATCCCAACTCAGTCATCCCAGCCAGGGCTTTGTCAAGCCAGGATTTACAAGCCACTATGGATGGCGATTCCACCACCTCCCTAGGGAACCCATTTCAGTGTTTCCCCACCCTCCTAGGGAAATAGTTTTTCCTAATATCCAACCTAGACCTCTCCCACTGTAACTTGAGACCATTGCTCCTTGTTCTGCCATCCCTCACTACTGAGAACAGCCTTTCTCCATCCTCTTTGGAACCTCCCTTCAGGAAGTTGAAGGCTGCTATCAAATCCCCCTCACTCTTCGCTTCTGCACTCTAAACAAACCAAAAATCCCTCACCCTCTCCTCATAGGTCATGTGCTCCAGCTCTCTAATCATTTTGGTTGCCCTCCGCTGGACCCTCTCCAGTGTGTCTACATCCTTTCTATAGTGGGGGGCCCAAAACTGGATGCAGTACTCCTGGTGTGGCCTCACCAGAGCCGAATAAAGGGGAATAATAAAAGGGAGATGACAAGAGTTTAATCCTCTCGGCTGATTCATTAGGCAGGAAGAAAATTACTCTGGACTTGCTATTAGAGAAGCAGCAGAGATGAGCCATAGTCCCTGATCATAAAGGCCGCTGACAGATCTAATGAAATCAGCAGAGACGTTTTTCTGTCTCTCACTCAGCTGCTATAGCTCTTGGGAAATTGTGAATGAAGATGTCTCATGGGTACTTTCTCAGTGATTTAACCCCTAATATGGATTTGAACATGGACACTGTGACTGTCCTCACGCTTCTGTTCTGAAGAGAGCTCTAAGGTGCATGTGGCGCCGGGGCTGGTGCCAGCAGTGGTGTGGGAGGTTGTGAGTTACGCTACTAATGTAACTCAAATGGCATAGCTTGGATCGACTTTCCCATCTCGTGTGGATATGCCCTATTTCAGTTGGTACTGAACAGTGACACACTGAAGGTGTGCCTACACTACAGGACAACGTCGAATTAAGAAATGCAATTCAGCTATGTTATAGCTGATGTTGAAGTACCTTAACTCAATTTTTGGCTCTGTCCTCACTGCAGGAACTCAAAGGGAGTGCACTTTCCCTTCAACTTCCCTTACCCCAGTGGAAGCAGGGCTATCGGCATTGACCGGAGCACCCCTCTCCGTTTAAATTAGCTGTCTTAATAGAAACACTAATTTAAACCCTGGAAGATGGACGGCGGCAGCTTCGATCTTTGTAGTGTAGACGTGCCCTGAGTGAGTTTCCCAGCCTTGACATTCTGTGTGACATTGAAAGCTTGTCTCTCTCCCCAGCAGAAGGTGGCCCATTAAAAGCTATTACTTCACTCGCCTTCTCTCTAATTTCCTGGTACCTACAGGACTATAACCACACTGCACAATATAACATTAAAAAAGGTTTATCCCTCTCTCCTGCAGCTCTCGGCTCTGCTCCTCTCATCTCTGTGGAGGATTACCAGGATGGAGGGATCCGAGTCATCTGCCGATCAGCTGAGTGGTACCCAGAGCCTCAAGTTTTCTGTCAAGATCTTACTGGACGTCGGGTGCCATTGCTGTCTGAAACAAAATCTCAAAGGGATTATGGCCTGTTTGAAATAGAAGCATCTGTGATTGTAAAGGAAACCTCAAACATCTCCTGTTCCATTAGGGACGCGCTCCTCAAACAAGAAAAGGAATCAACAATTAATGTAGCAGGTCAGTTGCAAGCTGCAATGTGACCATCCACAATTGGTTAACAAAGTTAAAATGTCTGTGCCAATGAAAGCAACCTTAAGACCAGCCAGTAAGTATTAAGATGTATGCAGACATCCTCCCATTATAATCAGTCTTTTACAAATTATGCAAATATAAAATACTTTTAAAATTGCCCATTCCAGAGCAAACTCACTCTGCTGTGACACGGGAACACCATGCATCTACAAGATCTTTTTTTATATCGCGTTCTGCTACTTTTGATATTTTTAACCATCCAGTTAAAATTGTTGGAAGATGGGAAGACCAAGACTATAACAGGGATCAAAAAAGAGCTAGATAAATGCATGGAGAATGTTAGGTCCATCAGTGGCAGTTAGCCAGGATGGGCAGAGAGGGTGTCCCGAGCCTCTCTTTGCCAGAAGCTGGGAATGGGCAACAGGGGATGTCACTTTGTGATTCCCTATTCTGTTCATTCCTCCTGGGGTACCTGCATTGGCCCCTGTCAGCAGACAGGACACTGGGCTAGATGGATTTTTGGTCTGACCCAGCCTGGCCATTTTTATATTTTCTGTGAGGGTGATTTTTATTTTATAGGGTTTATCAAAAACTGTTTACTTAAACTGTAATTAATTATTATATGTCATATGACAGCAGTGCATCAAGGCAGACCCACTTAGTGACAAATACCATCTATTCCTGTTTAAACGACCTTGGTTAGAACCATTTTTAAGTAAGTTTCTATTCACTTCTCTAATGTAACAAGGCCATCTCTGAGTCCTTGTCTCACCCATCTTCTGCTGTGGGTGTCTATACTTATAATAAAAACCATTTGACCTTTGTCTTTGCTTCCAAAGTGTAACGCCAGTTCTGTTTTTTTTCTCCCATAGAGCCTATCTTCCCGAAGCTCTCTCCCTGGATTACCATACCATGCACCATCCTGGTTATTGAGTTTTTTGTTATTTGCAGCTTACTTTATTACTTTAAAACAAAAGGTAATCTGTTAAATAAGGAAATTCACTATAAAGAGACGCTCTCCTAATAATAGGAACATGTTGTAATGTTTTGGAGGGATGGTGAGAGCTCTGTAATTAAGGTAGTTGTTTTATTTTCAAATGATTGCAACATCAGTTTTTGTTTCCCTCTTTAATCTCGCCAAACAGTGGTAGCAACACACTTACAGCCCTAGATCTGAAGATGATTGGTTTTTTTCCTGCAGAATTGGACGTGACTTGAACAAAGGGTTCCAAATTTACAACACCCTAAATATGGGACTGTGCTTCCTAGCTCCCTTTGTTTGTTCTTTTACCAGTTCTTAAGAACAGAACAAAGCAGACATTTAAAATTCAGTGGCTGGGACTGCCCAGAACCAAAATACAGCAGTGGAAAGTGGAAATGTGCAACACAAATGAGAATCCAATTGTCATGAATCAGCCCTGACTGGAACTGCCTCTGTGTTTGTGTAATGAGGGTATTTCGTGACTTCAGAGTTAGCCCTGGCTTTCACTCAGATATTGCTCCTACCCCTGTCTCCCATTCACACACTGCCTGAGTGTAGTGATCGTTTTCCCACCAGGCTAGCTCACACAGCTGAGGGAGTGGGTTAGCCTATATCAAGGGCCGTGATTTGTCTCAGGCTGGTATTATCCTGAGGGTTCAGACTAAATCACTGGAATGCTGACAGTCCTCCAGTTCCTTCCCATAATTCTCCTCCCCCTCCCCCCCCCCCGGGTGCCCAGAAGGACAGACAAGTTCTCCCAAAAGTCACTGGAAAAGAGTTGCAGAGTGGCTCAGGTCCGCATAGCCCAGAGAACCATGGGATATGTCCCCAGATGTCCTGGTGTTGCACTTGGATGAGTGCCACGGTAGTGAAGACTGAAAAAGTTTTGACTCAGGGCACAGACCTGGGCCAGGCTCCCTAAGGTGCTCTGTCACTCAAGTTAACTCTTGGTGAGGGTGCACTCTGAGACTCCTGGAGCCTGGTTGTAAAAGTTGAGGCATCCCCATGCCTGCTGAAGTCAAAGGTCACTGAGTGGCTCTGAAAAACAGGCACTGGGAGTGTCATGTTTGGCCTGTTAAAACTCAGGCACCCAAACCATGACTGTTTTCCCTCCACAGTGGTGGTGTGGGTCTGCCCCCACCTTTTGCAGG
The DNA here is from genome assembly GCA_032595735.1 of Pelochelys cantorii. Classification (NCBI taxonomy): domain Eukaryota; kingdom Metazoa; phylum Chordata; order Testudines; family Trionychidae; genus Pelochelys; species Pelochelys cantorii. Next base: position 11,515,154 of record CM064345.1, read on the forward strand.
TGTCAGGGTCACTTTGTTTTGCATGTGGCAGGTGTACCAGTGGGGAGCCAACTCTATCCCTGAGGAAACTGGTGCTGGCTGTGAGGGCATATGGGGGGTGGGCTGGGCTTGAACCCACAGCCATGGGTCCTCAGGCCACTGCCCTAGCCCCTAGGGCACCCCAGAACTCATCCCACTTCCCTACTTTCAGGGCATCCCTTAACCTGCCTTCCTAATGGAGGCGCCAGCTCCATCCCTGGGGCAACTGGTGCTGGGTGCTGTTTGGCCAGTCCCTGGGGGAGCCACAGGTGCATTCTGACTTGAAAAGGCACAGTCCTTTCCCTGTAGGAAAAGAAATGCTAATGCAGTGGCATTCATCATATTAATGTGTATTTATTTCTACTTGCTTTTAGAGAAGAAGGATGAAGAATGCAGTAAGTGTTATTCCCTCTCCATTCACAATATTTTTCAAACAGCTTTGTTAGGCGGGGTGGAGGACGGTGTATGTGTGTGTGCTTGTCCCCTCGGTTTTTTACTTCATTTGGTGATTAATTCAATTTTTAAAAGGTATTGTGAGGTAGTTTAATTTTAAATAGGTGAAATTTCACATTGAACGGGAACTTACAAGAAGTTATATGTGACTAAACTAGAGAGGCTGAATCTAAATAACCAAGCCGCCTTACTTTTTGGTCCTGAGCATCTAACTTAATAAAGACATGAGATTTAACATATGAACTGTGGGAAAATCTAAGGGCCTGATTCAGAAAAGCAGTTATGCAAATATTTGTCTCCGCCTATTAAAGGCAGCCCTTAAACATTTGCTTAGTTTTAGGCATATGCTTTTGTCCCTGTGAACTTTTTGCATATGCTTAAATCTTTGCTTTCTAGTAAGTATGAGAAGCGCAGAAAACAGGAAGTTACATTTCTAGGAATCAAACCGTAAATGCTTAAAGCATGTTATAAAAATATCAATGTTAGTAACTTTATTTCCTGTTGTTTCAAATATTTGAAAATAACAATAATGGGATCACACCTGTTCCAAATGGTTAGCTACAGAGCCCGTGGGGTCTTTTTCTTCTCTCTCATGGGGTATGTCTAGACTGCATGGCTCTGTCGACGGAGCCATGTAGATGAGTTTACTAGACATAGGAAAATGAAGCAGCAATTTAAATAATCGCCACTTCATTTACATCAAAATGGCCACCGCGCTGTGCCAATCAGCTGTTTGGCGGCACAGCAGGGCAATCTGGATGCACTGCAGTCGACAAGGGAAGCCTTTGTCGACCACTCCGGTATGCCTCGTGAAATGAGGTTTACCGGAGCGGTCGACGAAGGCTTCCCTTGTCGACCGTGGCGCATCCAGACTGCCCCGCTGTGCCACCAAACAGCTGATCGGCACAGCGTGGCGGCCATTTTTATGTAAATGAAGCGGCAATTGTTTAAATCACCGCTTCATTTTCCTATGTCTAGTAAACTCATCTACATGGCTCTGTCGATGGAGCCATGTAGTCTAGACATACCCATGGTGTTTTGAATTGTCAGTTACAATTGAGTATTTGCCATGGGCAACAGTGAGAGAAGCATTAATAAAAGGGGTTGATACGCTAAAGAGCTACCTCGCTTAAGCATGGTGGTGATAAAGGCATTTCTGTAAATTAAATGTGTAGCCTTTGAAAGAGAACTGCTCGTGAAATATATGTATTTTCATGAAATGTATTACTTCATGGTCATTTTTACTAGAACTTTAACTAGAGATATTTGGAAGTTTTACTGGGCATTTTTTTCCTTTTGAAAACTTGTTTAAACAAATATGCTCCCATTATTTTAAAAAAATATATTTTTAAAGTTCTAAAAGTTTAGATACAAAAATGTTAAAATGTCAATATTGTCATTAAAAAATTAAAATTATCATTGTTTGACACTTCAGCACAAAATATTGTTTCAAGTTTGTTAAATTAAAAAAATGTAAGTGCAGAATGATATTTAAACTAAATGTTGGTTCCCATGTGGGAATCATCATTTTTACTCAATAATTACCATTTCAATTAAATATTTGTTGCAGAAAATATTCACACAATTTTTTACCAGATTTGCTTTCTGCTCCCCACATTTCCTTCTGTGTAATAGTGATGCCTCCTAATACAGTGTTCTTTCAGGGGAATTCTCATTTCTCATTATTTTTTATTACAGGATGGAGAAATTGGCTTAGAAAAGCAGATAAAAAATTTTCATATTTTACCAAAGCCCAAAACCCTTCTCCCTAATGATTCCTAACGTTGTTTGTTTGTTTGTTTTTGTTTTCACTGCTGCTGCACAGTGAGTGGATGTTTTCAGAGTAGGGCTGACCATTTTGAGGGACATATTCCCTGAAATTGTGTTAAATGGCATAATCTTGAATTAAAGATAAATCGTTAATTTCTGGAGACCCCAGGAAAATCCTGGAGGGTTAGCAACACTGCTTCAGAGAACTATCCACAATGACTTCAGGGTCTCTTTCTTGAGTGCTAACAGCTAATTTAGACTCCCAAACAGTCAGTTGGAATCTCACTTTCTAGTCTGCAAATGCTTCTCTGGGTTGAATTTCATCAGCCATTTTGTTGCAGGCAGTTTCCTTGCTCAGAATTCCCAGCATTTGCCATCCAACCAAGCTGCATGCCTAGGGAGTTCCGGACCCGGCAAACCAAGACCTAAATCCCAGTTTTAGCATCACTGTGATCTGCAACCCCTCTGCCTGGCTGCTACCTAAATGGAAGTGTCTGAACTTACTCCTTGCCTCTGTTTTTGCAGTGACAGTCTCCAAGGGGCTGAGCTGCTGCCTCTGGGTTCTGGCACCCAGGAAACTATCTCCCAGCTAAGCCCCCATGCAAGCCAGGAGCCAGGGCTGACGGCCCATCTCATCTGTGGTGCCCGATATGGTAGGCGGGCTCAGAGGCCATCTAGGTTGGTGTAGAACAACTGCAGGTAAAGGCCCCTTGTAGGCTTCAATCCGGTGCTCAGCCAGGATGTGGGAAACCCCCTGTGGGGTGTTGTGCTTATAAGAAGCACACGGGATCTTTTACGGGGAGAAAGGCAATACACTGTGTTTATAGAGAAGCAGTTAGCACAGGGGTTCCCAAACTTTTTGACACGGGGATCAGTAAATCCATTCACGAGCTTTTGGAGGATGTTTGGTAATATTCATTTGCATATTCATTAAGCAAATGATGAATATTCAGATAAGTTGTTTCTGGTCCTCCCAAAACCCCCAGTACCAGCGTTAGCAAAGCTTTTGATACAGTCACCCACAATATTCTTGCCAGCAAGTTAAGGGAATATGGATTGGATAAATGGACTCTAAGATGGATAGGAAGCTGGCTAGATCAGGGTTTCCCAAACTTTTTACTTTAGTTGGAACCCGTTTTTTTTCAGTAGTTTTTTGCAGCCCAAAAATATAAACTCATATAAAAAAAAAGAATGAAAAATGAATACATTTTCAGTGTTTCACCCGGCTGCGTCCTCCACCCAGCCTGGGCCAGGGCTTGGAGGACCCAGCACCGCATGGGCACAGCAGGAGCAGATTGGGGGTAGGATATCTGGCTAGGAGGGAGGGTGCAAGGAAGGGTAGGGTTGCCAGGTGTCCGATTTTGTACCGGACAGTCCGGTATTTGAAGGTTTTGTCCGGGAAAGAAATTGAGAAATTACCAGACGTATAAAATGTCTGGTATTTTCTAATTAGGTAAGTTTTTTATTATTATTAGGTGTATTAGTCCTTAGCTGTGAACTGCCTGGCTGGTAGATGTGCTCATGGTGTCTGAGTATGTCTACCTGCCAGGCAGTTCACAACTACTCAAGGGAGGGTATGTGTGGGAGGGCAAAATGGAATCCTTGGCCAGACTCACGGGTCTGCATGTGCCCAGGTCAGTCCCGCTCCCCCTCCCCTCCCATTCTCCTCCCGATCTCCCCAATCCAGCCCTGCTGCCCCCGTCTAGCCCTGCTTCCAGCGGCCAGTTCCCCCCACCCCCCACCAATCTCCCCCGGTCAGCCCCGCTCCCCCGACAACCCCCCCAACCAGCCCCGCTGCCCCTGTCCAGCCTTGCTTCCAGCAGCTGGTTCTCCCATCTTCCTCCTCCTGATCTCCCCCGGCCAGCCCCCCCGGCTCCTGTCCAGCCCTGATTCCACTGCCTGCCCTCCCTGATCTCCGCGGGACAGCCCCACTGCCCCCAACCCTGCTTCCGCCGGCCACCCGCCTGCCTGTCCTGATCTCCACTGCCCCCAACCTTGCTTCCTGGCAGCCGGTCTCCCCCCTCGCCCCCCACCTTCTCCCAGCCCTCCCTGTTCTGCTCCCCTCCCTGCAGCCACGGTGAGGCCCGGTATTTTTTCCCAAGGCCCATAGTTTGGGAAACGCTGAGTTAGCATATGCTTTATAAAGAGACGCACACACGCACACACACCCCCCCACCCCCACTTGCAGATGGTGCATAGTTACCAGTCCATGGTGGCTCAAGTCAGTCCTACTGGCCAGGCAAGGCTGACTGAGCGAGGAGTTGCCGTTCCTCTGAGACTCCTCTGAGGCTTGGCTTGCAGGACTGAACCCAAAGTCCCATGGCAAGAGCTCCCCTTCTTATCCATGTCAATTCCCATTGGAGTCTGTGGGTTTTGCAGTGTCATGCTGTAGTCATCCACCCTTAGGAGGTGTTAATTTGTGTTCCTTTGATGATGATTGTCAGGGTTCCCCTCCTTGTTTCTCACTCTTGGTGGGGTCTCTGCCTGTCTCCAGGGTTCCTCAATGTTGCCAGTTCAATTCAGCCTCAAGACACAATGGATGTTTCAAAGTTTCCACTTCTTCTTGATGACCTGGGCATCTGTGATGGCTTTTACTCACTCACACCCTCCATTCACACCAAACAATTGTATAGAGTTTCAAACAAGATCAGTAGTTACAAGGGGTACAACTTAATTTGCAGTACTTAACAGGTAGCAAGGCCTTCCAGTAACATTATCTAATCATGAGAGACAGAGAAAGAGAACTTATAAGCCAGTCATTACATCAAATCATTATGCATCATATTTATAATCTTATAACCAATATTAAAATATACATTTTTGCTACAGGGGCATGATTGGGAAGAAAGTGCAGGGGTTGGAATGAAGGGGGCATTGTGCAGAGGTTAGGGGCAAAGGGGGCACAGGATCAGGGTGCAGGAGTTGGGGAGCCCATGGGTGCCAGGGGAAATAGGGGGTGCTGTGCCAAACACAAATTTGACCAGGGTGTCATTTTCCCTAAGGCAGGCCCTGGGAGCAGCAAAGGTGGGGTCGTGGAGAAGAATAGGGACCTGATGGACACCGACGTCAACTGAGGTTCCAGGGCTGTTGCCTAGAGCAGTTTCCTGGGAAACAGGAGATTCCTGTTGTAATCCCTGTGACCCTGGAGTCTCCCACAGCCCCGGGGAGCACCCTAACCACTGGGTTACGGGTTATAAGGGAATGTAGCTCCCCTCTCCTCCCTTTCCCACTCACCGTTCTGTGTCAAGCTAGTCCACCTCTGAGCCCATCTCTCATCTCGGGCCCTGCCAGGGCAGGAGCAAGGAATATGTTTCTTCCTGATCGGTCACTTCCAGGGCTGACTGTACCAGCTAGTGGTGCCCACAGGGCCTGGAGGAGCCACTTGATTCACTCTGCTCTAGGAATGGCTCTGCCTCACTACACACCCAAACAGTGCCAGTTTCCAGCCAATAGGAGCTGAGAAATTTTGCTGGGGACTGTGGCAGTGCACAAAGCCTGCCCCCTACTCTTCCTGCTGCCCGGAGCAAAGAGCCACATGGAGCAGCCAGACATTTTGACCAACCTGGAGCTGAGGCAGGCAGGGAGCCTGCCTCAGGTTGCTGCAGGGCTGCTGGCTGGTAGCTGCCTAGGTAAGCACCTCCCAGCCAGAGCCTGCCTCTGGTACCCAGCCAGTCCTGCACTCCAACCCCTTGCCCCAGACCACCATCCAAACCCTCTGTATCCCCTCCCCCCACCTCCTCCAGGTCACAATTCCCTCCCAGACCCTGCACCTCTCCTACATCCCTCCTCCAGGCTAGAATCCTCTCCTGTTTCCATAACCCCTCCTGGACCCTGCACCCTAAGCCCCTGCTCCAGATCAGAATCCCCTCCTTCACCCAAACTCCATCTCATATCCCACACCCCCTCCTGAATCTCAGTACCCTACCATGAGCTCCCTTCCACACTCAACCTCCATCCCAGACACCGCATCCCCTCCACAGAAGTGCAGCCCTCAACCACTTACCAAAATCTTGGAGTGGCCCCCCCCATCAAAAATTATTGCCCACCCCTGCCTCAGACCATGCACCTCTTTGTCCTACGTTTGCAGCCCTCTTTGTTTCCTAACATTTTTGCCATGGAAAAGGGAATTGGGGAGGGAGGGAGAAGTTCTGCAAAAAAATATTTCTAAAATTTTTATTTTTCTTGGTTAGGATTTTGACAAATTATTTTTCGTGTTTCTTTTCATTTGAAAATGGTCAAAATTGACTTTTTGGTACACATGTATGTGAATTTTGTGCTGTGGCAAGTGAAAAACTTGGATAACATTTGTGATTATTTAAAAATATGGGTTAGAAATGAGTCTGTCGGCCGGCTGCCCTTCCTGCCCCAGTGACACAGGCAAGCCAATCTAGACGCGCTTTTGCGCAAGAAAGCCCCGATCGCCATTTTAGCCATCGGGGCTTTTTTGCACAAAACAAATCTGAGCTGTCTACACTGCCCCTTTTGTGCAAAAGCTTTGCGCAAAAAGGACTTTTGCCCGAACGGGAGCAGCATAGTATTTCCGCAAGAACACTGACAATCTTATATGAGATTGTCAGTGTTCTTGCGGAAATTCAAGCGGCCAGTGTAGACAGCTGGCAAGTTTTTCCAGAAAAGCGGCTGATTTTCCAGGAAAAGTGGCCAGTCTAGACACAGCCCCTGGGTTTAGCAGGCTAATGCTCAAACCACTGAGCTATCCCTCTCTAATGAGCTTAAGATTTTTGTGATTCATGTGGCTGTGCAAGTGCTAGAATCCAGCTTTCCTGGGTGCAAGATTTGATCAAGTTCCTGCTGTTGTCCATTTGGTGTAAGTCATAAAAAACTGTTAGGAAATAACATCACTGGAGTCTTCTGTTTGGCTGGCAGAAACCCATGTCAGTGGAAGATGGATCAACCCTTACATTTCAGAGTTCTACAGCAGGTCACTGGGGCTATGTCTACACTGGCGCGATCTTGCGCCAGAGCTATGCAAATGAGGCTAAGCGTGGAATATCGCTGAGCCTCATTTGCATATCTAATGAGTCGCCATTTTGCGGAAGAGGCTCTTGCACAAGAAGGAGCATTGTGCAAGAGGGTTTTTCTTGCGCAGGAAGGGGCAGTGTAGACAGCTCCTTCTTGCACAAGAGCCTCTTCTGCAAAAATGGCAGCTCATTAGATATGCAAATGAGGCTCGGCGATATTCCACACTTAGCTTCATTTGCATAGCTCTGGCGCAAGATCGCGCCAGTGTAGACATAGCCCAGAATCTTATGTTTAGTTCAGTGCAAATTTTACTATGAAGCATTTATCCCTGATAGTGCCTGAAAGCCCCAGTTGTGATGTAACTACACTGTGCTGTGCATGAGGCATGGGTGCTGGAACTAAGTGTGGGTGGGGACAGAGGGTGTAGCATCATCTGACTTGAGGTGATTTCCTTTATATACATCAGGCCTACTCAACACATGGCCCGTGGGCAACATGCAGCCCATGGCCCATTTGTTTGCAGCCCACAGTGCGGTTTGGGTTTACATGAGGCTCAACACGCAGCATGTGGGTGGGATCCTTTGGACATGGCCTCCACGATGGCGAGTGTCTCCCAGGAGGGGTGAGCAGTGAGAGACGCAAGCAGATGGGCTGGCTGGAAAGATGGGTACAAGGTGTTGGCATTTCTAGCCCCCAGGAAGGAGGTGTCGGGAGTGCTGGGGCATTGTGTGAAAGAAGCTATTTGCATGTCTATGCAACCACACTTAAGCTGTGGCCCTCTGCATGTGCTGTGAGTATCATTGTGGCCCCTGGGGCTTCCAAAGTTGAGTAGCCCTGATATACAGGGTTTATTGTGTGGCTCACAGCATCACCCCTGTACAAATAGTTCCTGCACCCCTGTGGGTTACACTCAGAAAAGACACCATCTTTTCTCTGAAAGGGTTTGCTTTTGCTATTTGCTCCCTCCCCCCCCCCCCAAAAAAAATGAAAATATATTTTGATTGCATTTCCCATAGAAAGAGACTCATAGACTTTAAGGTCAGAAGGGACCATTATGATCATCTAGTCTGACCCCCTGCACAATGCAGGCCACAGAATCTCACCCACCCCCTCCTAGAATAATCCTCTCACCTATATCTCAGATATTGAAGCCTTCAAAAACTTTGAAGACCCCAAGATGCAGAGAATCCTCCAGCTGTGATCTGTACCCCATGCTACAGAGGAAGGCGAAAAACCTCCAGGGCCTCTGCCAATCTACCCTGGAGGAAAATTCCTTCCTGACCCCAAATATGGTGATCAGCTAAACCCTGAGCACGTGGGCAAGACTCACCAGCCGGACACCCAGAAAGTTCTCTATAGTAACTCCTATCATCCCTCCATTGACCTATTTACCACTGATAATGAATGGTCAATTAGTTACCAAGATCATGTTATCTCATCACACCATCCCCTTCATAAACCCACCTAGTTTAATCTTGAAGCCAGATAGATCTTTTGCCCCCACTACTTCCCTTGGAAGGTCGTTCCAGAACCTCACTCCTCTAATGGTTAGAAACCTTCGTCTAATCTCAAGTCTAAACTTCCTACTAGCCAGCTTATATCCATTTGTTCTTGTGTCCACACTGGTATTAAGCTTAAATAATTCCTCTCCCTCCTTGGTATTTATCCCTCTAATATATTTAAAGAGTGCAATCATGTCCCCCCTCAGCCTCCTTTTGGTTAAGGTAAACAAGCCAAGCTCCTTGAGTCTCCTTTCATAAGACAGGTTTTCCATTCCTCGGATCATCCTAGTGGCCCTTCTTTGTACCTGTTCCAGTCTGAATTCATCCTTCTTAAACATGGGAGACCAGAACTGCACACAGTATTCCAAATGGGGTCTCACCAATGCCTTGTATAATGGCACTAACACTTCCTTATCCCTACTGGAAATACCTTGCCTAATACATCCCAAGACCGTATTAGCCTTTTTCACGGCCATGTCACAATGGCGGCTCAGTCATCCTATAATCAACCAGGACTCCGAGGTCCTTCTCCTCCTCCGTTACTTCCAACTGATGTGTCCCCAGCTTATAACTAAAATTCTTGTTATTAATCCCTAAATGCATAACCTTACACTTCTCACTATTAAATTTCATCCTATTGCTATCACTCCAATTTACAAGGTCATCCAGATCTTCCTGTATGATATCCCGATCCCTTTCTGAATTGGCAATACTTCCCAACTTTGTGTCATCCGCAAATTTTATCAGGACACTTCCACTTTTGGTGCCAAGGTCAGCGATAAAAAGATTAAATAAAATTGGCCCCAAAACTGATCCCTGAGGAACTCCGCTAGTAACCTTCCTCCAACCTGACAGTTCACCTTTCAATATGACCCACTGTAGTCTCCCCTTTAACCAGTTGCTTATCCACCTCTCAACTTTCATATTAATCCCTATCTTTTCCAATTTAACCAATAATTCCTCATGTGGTACTGTATCAAATGCCTTACTAAAGTCGAGGTAGATTAGATCCACTGCATTTCCTTTATCTAAAAAATCTGTTACTTTCTCAAAAAAGGAGATCAAGTTGGTTTGGCACGATCTACCTTTTGTAAAACCATGTTGTAATTTGTCCCAATTGCCATTAGCCTCAATGTCTCTAACTACTTTCTCCTTCAAAATTTTTTTCAAGATCTTGCATACTACAGATGTCAAACTAACAGGCCTATAGTTACGCGGGTTGCTTTTTTTCCCTTTCTTAAAAATAGGAACTATATTAGCAATTCTCCAGTCAAATGGTACAACTCCTGAGTTTAGAGATTTATTAAAAATTTTTGCTAATGGACTTGCAATTTCATGTGCCAGTTCCTTTAATATTCTTGGATGAAGATTATCTGCCCCCCCCGATTTACTCCCATTAAGCTGTTCAAGTTTGGCTTTTACCTCGGATATGGTAATATCGTCCTCCATATCCTTAGTCCCATTTGTTATGTTGCCATTATCCCTAAGCAATTCATTAGCCTCATTAAAGACTGAAGCAAAGTATTTGTTTAGATATTGGGCCATTCCTAGATTATCCTTAACCTCCACTCCATCCTTAGTAATTAGCGGTCCTACTTCTTTTTTTGTTTTTTTCCTATTTATATGGCTATAAAACCTTTTACTATTGGTTTTAATTCCCTTTGCAAGGTCCAACTCTACCTGACTTTTAGCCTGTCTCACTTTGTCCCTACATGCTCTAACCTCAATAAGGTAGCTTTCTTTACTGATCCCTCCCATTTTCCACTCCTTATATGCTTTCTGCTTTTTCTTAATCACCTCTCTGAGATGCTTGCTCATCCAGCTTGGTCTAACACACCTGCCTATAATTTTTTTCCCTTTTCTTGGGATACAGGCTTCTGACAGCTTCTGCAACTTTAACTTAAAATAATTCCAGGCCTCCTCCACCTCAAGATCCATAATTTCTTTAGTCCAATCAACTTCCCTAACAAATTTCCTTGATTTATTAAAGTTAGCCCTTTTGAAATCAAAAACCCTAGTCTCAGATTTATTTTTGTTTATCCTTCCATTTAATTTGAACTGAATTAGCTCATGATCACTCGAGCCAAGGTTGTCCCCTACAACCATTTCATCTATAAGGTCCGCGCTACTCACCAAAACCAAATCTAAAATAGCATCCCCCCTTGTTGGTTCAGCAACTACTTGATGAAGGAATTCATCAGCTATCACATCTAGGAAAATCTGAGCCCTATTATTATTATTAGCACTTGTTCTCCAGTCTATATCTGGAAAGTTGAAATCTCCCATGATTACGCAGTTTCCATGAATATTTACTTCATTAAAAACATTAAAGAGGTCTCTATCCATATCCAAATTGGACACTGGTGGTCTATAACACATCCCAAGCACTATCCCAGGGGAGGATCTGATAGTTTTCTTTCCCAATGTGATTTTTGCCCAAACAGACTCTGTCTTCTCCATTCCATCACTTTTTATTTCTTTACAATCTACCTCATCTTTGATATACAATGCGACTCCACCACCTTTACCCTTATTTCTGTCTTTCCTAAATAGCACATACCCTTCAATACCTGTACTCCAGTCATGCCTAGTATTCTACCATGTTTCTGTTATTCCTATAATATCTGGTTTCACTTCCTGGACCAATAGCTCTAGTTCCTCCATTTTGTTACCTAGGCTCCTCGCATTGGTGTACAAACATCTTAATTTTTGCTGTTTGGCCTCACTCACATTCTTTACCCAATTTGGCACGGATGTTGTACCTCCAGTATGACCTATTAGACTAGTATCCACTCTACCCTTCCTCATGTACATTCTCCTACCCCCAGCTATATCCTCTCTTACTTCGTTTCCCTCCCTCTCAGTGTTAAAATCCAGCATAGAGATTACCTGGACATCTCCCAACCGTCTCCCCCAAATTCCTAGTTTAAAGCTCTCTTAATCAGTTGAGCCAGCCTCCATCCTAGAAGTCTATTTCCTTCCCTACTTAGGTGAAGTCCATCCCGAGAGAACAGTCCTCTGTCCATAAATGCCTCCCAGTGACCATACATCCCAAAGCCCTCCTTATAGCACCACTGCCTAAGCCATCCATTGATCATCATAATCCTGTCACATCTTAGTTGCCCTTCTCTAGGAACAGGCAGAATCCCACTAAAGATCACCTGAGCCTCAATTTCCTTGAGCGTCCTCCCCAGCCTAGCATAGTCTCCCTTAATTCGTTCCAGTGAGAATCTAGCCATATCATTTGCTCCTACATGAAGGATGATCAATGGATTCCTTCCTGCTCCCTTAATAATCCTCTTCAACCTCAGTTCCACATCCCGTATCTTAGCACCTGGCAGACAGCACACCCTTCTATTCTCTGGATCAGCTCTGGTTACAGGCCTATCTATTCTTCTCAATAAGGAGTCCCCAATCACATAGACCTGCCTTTTCGCAGTGACAGTGTGATTCTCTCGTCTATCTCTTGCTTCCTCTGGCTGCAAGTCCTTGCCATTCCTGTTTTCCTTTGTAATCCTCTTTAACCCATCCTGTATCCTCCTAATGCTCATTATTGGTGTTGTCTCCATTAACTCATCCCCTTTATCTATGGGACTAGCCACTCTTCTCTTCTTCCTTACCCTTCCATCTTCATTATCTACCTGCTGTACCCCTTCTTCATTCTCCAGCTCCACATACCTGTTCTTGAGCTCTATTTTTCCTTCACTGACCCATCTTTTCCTCTGCCTGGTTCTCTTAGTCACATGCTTCCACTGTCCATTTTCTTCGCCCAGCAGTTCCCCCTCTAAGGCCCTTGATCCTACTTCCATCTGCATATCTAAGCTTTCCCCTTCAACCACGTCATGCCTTTGCTCCATCATCTGCTCAAACCCCCTTCTAAACTCGACCAGAGTTTCCACCTGCATCTCCAGTCCTCGGATCTTTTCTTCCATCAGCTCTATCAGGCGGCACTTCATGCAAACAAAACTCCTTTCAGGTACCCCCTCCAGAATCATGTACATACCGCAGCTACCACATCCAATCATCCTCCTTGTGTTCTCTACTACTTGGGCCATGGCCACTACTGCCTCTGTGTTTTATCTCCTTTCTCACCAAAATCCTATTAGTCCGGTGAACACAAAAACAAACCAAAACACCCCCTCCATAGCAAAAACAAACCCCAAACAAGTCCCAATATCCAAACTCCCTTTACAAACTCCCACTCAGACTCCCCTGTTTACAGCTCTGTTTGCTGGCTCCTGCGCCGCTGCAGCTATTTATATGACTTTCCATCCAAATTGTTGACTTTCCATCCGAAAACTGAAGGACAACATACCTGAAAGTTTTCAACCACAGATTTCTGGTTTCAACCCAGAGCTGACAATTCCTGTGGTCTCTGGGGAACCTTTCGTGCAGTGAAAATTTTAATTTTCTGTGAAACCCCAATTTCAATGGAAAATTTTTCCACTGGACCTAGTTATTAAGAATCTATGCTGTGTTGTTCTCAGGGAAACTTCACTATTCTTTGTCCTTGTCCTATTGGTTTCTTAGGGTGCTTCTACACAGCACCGTTATTTCGATATAATTAGCATTATTTTGAAATAACAATACGAGCATCTACACAGCCATTCCGTTATTTTGAAATAATTTCAAAATAGCAGACAGCTTATTCCGACTTCTGTAAACCTCATTCTACGAGGAATAACGCCTCTTCCGAAATAGCTATTTCGAAATAAGGTGTGCATAGATGCTCCACTACTGCTATTTCAAAATAGCCAGGGCCATTCTAAGTTATTCCTTCTGGGGCTCTAAATTGAGATAGCACGTCTACATTAGGGAAACCTTCCTCCAACTAATTTTGAGTATACCCTGCAGTTTAGACACGCTATTTCAAAATAAGCATGCAGTGTAGATGTACCCAAAGTCTTTGCTCCTACAAAGCACTTAAGCACATGCTTAATTTTAAATCTGTGATCAGGCCTATTAAATTCAACGAGGCTAACAATATATTGAAAGTGACATAACTTGTGGAGTGTTCCTTAGCTTGTAATGTAAAGCCAGCTGAGAGCATGGGACTGAGCTTGGACTACAGGAAAAGAGACCAAATAAGGGTGGGGCTGTAAACAACAGCAAAATGCTCACAGAAATAATTTAAAATGGAACAGGCCAGCAGCAGGAGGCTGTTCCCTGGGCCAAATTGTTAAGCCCGTCTGAGGCCCCATGTAGGCAGCACTAGGTTGGCAGAATTCTTCCACTAACGTAGGTGTCACCTCTTGGGCGGCGAATGACTTATGCCAGTGGGCAACTTCTACCCAGAAGCACAGGCTGTGTCTACACTGAGGTGTTACCCAGTGCCACTGTAGCATTTTGAAAAGTGTTGCCACATCTCATAAAACTCACCCCTGGGAGCCACCCTTCCACAACAACGTGGCCGCAACGCTTCAAGGCAACACTGACTTGCTCACAGGATAAAAATGTGGTGTGTCGTACAGATCCCTGCAGTGCACTTAGTGCATACACACAAACCCCACACCAGGTTAAAAGGGGAGACTTGCCCTTCCTTGTTGGCTAATCTCATGCAGGACTCTGACCACCTGTTCAACAATTCATTCCATCCCTACTCAGCAACATACTATTACAGCTGCTTAGGCTGGGGCACATTTCATTAGTGTTGATTTTAAATGTGCAAAGGATTATTCTGTTTGATTGATTGTGGTTTTAATTAGACTTCCTGTGAAAGTATCAGAAACAAAAAGTTCAGTCAGAGGTAGAAAACTGCAGAGAGCACAGACAGGAAGCAACAGGAAGGGTAGGTGGGGTTATTTCTTCCTTAGTCCAAATACAGGAAGTCTGTTTGTTACAAATCTCCCTTTGCCTTCACCGAGTACAGGATAAAGCTGGAACAAAATCAAGAACTAAATCAACAAGCTGTAAAAAAACTGGTGTGACAATGTTAGGGAAATGGTCTGAAATGTACTTTGAATATACACAATGGAGGGTTTCAGAAAGAGCAAAACCAAGTCTCGTCGGATTTCTTATCTTTGTGCTGTTGCCCATCAAGCCCAGAAAAAAAAAAGACGGTTTATTACATGCTATAAAAAATAAATAAAGTCTATTGAAAATTAAACTCTATCTGGTTTGTGGGGCTAGTTTGTATTTTAAGGACTATTTCATTTGATCAATGTGCAGTTGATTTTGGCTACGAAACAAGAGTGTGTGGATGATAATCGCTACTCTCTTCTTAGAGGCTTTTAAATAATTTGTGGTGGTGGTGTTCCAAACTACTTCCTCTGATTTCCTCTTGCAGCACAGGCTGAATCTGAAAGTAAACTAACAGAGGAACTGGGATCTTGGCAATCATCTTATATCCTCCTATGAGGAGATTCAGATCTTCTCTTCAGACACGGCTGAGCTGACTGTATCGGTACCAGCCAATTCACATAGCCAGGTGCCACAGGACACCTGAATACAAGAATGATTTTTAAAAGTCTCATATTGCTGCTTTTCTGGGCACTAAGGCAAACACCACAAATAATGGTTTGATTATATTCTAAATCATGTAGCATCATCAAAATACAAATGCCCAGTTCCACAAAGAGATTTAGGCACCTCACCCTCAGATATAGGCACCCAGGTCCAAGTTTTAGCTGCTCCTGCAAGCCACGAAATCCCTGCTCAGTTGTATTACCCTGTGGGCGCCTTTTGTGGGCGGCTGATTGTGCCACTGCAGACAGAGAAGAGCTGTTGTAGGTAGGCATAGGCAGAGGTGGCGGGTATCACAGGCAGGGGGAATCTTTGCCTTCCCAAACTGCCAGCCTGGCCCCGCCCACACTCCGTCCCCAGAACACCAACTGTAGATGTACTGAGAGCAGAGTGTTAATGCACACAAGCACCTGCTGTCCCTGTGCTCCAGGGCAGAGGAGGCTGGGGCTGTGCACTACCCCACTTCCCTGTGGTGCTGGGGGGCAGCTTGGCTCCTGTGGGGGTGGGTTGAGGCTTGCTTCTCCTTGCCCTACCTTCACCCACTGCCCATGGGTGTGGGGTTGTGTAACATTAGGTGGGAAGGGCTGGGATGGCCCCACCAGCAACCCCAAGCCATCCACAATGTATTTTTGGCAACCAGGGCAGATGGCTCACCCCATTTGTGGTAAATCTGATCCTCTTGGCCCCCTCCCTATCCTTGGGTTTTGCCCTGTGCAGGCAGGGCACCTCCAAACCTCTCCTGCACCCATGTCTCTAATTTTGCCCATATGTCCCTCTCCTTCCCTTGTTTTTTGCTCCTCTGGACATGCTTTGGCCCCTGCACAAATTCTGCCCAGACCTCCCGACTTCCTCCCTTTGGTTGCAGAACATAAGAACAGCTATTCTGGGTCAGACCAAAGGCCCATCTAGGCCAGTACCCTGTCTGCCAGCAGCGGCCAATGCAGGTGCCTCAGAGGGAGTGAACAAACAGGGAATCACCAAATGATCCATATCCTGTTGCCCATTCCCAACGTCTAATAAACAGAAGCTCAGGATATATTCCTGCCCATCCTGGTTAACATCCACTGATAGACCTGTCCTCCATGAACTTATTTAGCTCTTTGTTGAACCCTATCTTACTTTTGGCCTCCATCATATCCTCTGGTAAGGTTGACTGTAGGTTGTCTGCAGAACGACTTCCTTCTGTTTGTTTTAAACCTGATGCCTGTTAATTTAATTTAGTGACCCTTAGTTCTTCTGTGAGAAGTAGTTAATAGTTGGTATGTCAACATGTAGCCAACTCCACGATCAACCGATAAGCCTGCGCTTATCAGCTACATGCACTCCCTTCCCCCTTGCTCCCTCTGTATCAGAGGCAGCAAGTGTGTGGGGAGGCAGGTGACAGTGCCTCTTGGGAGCTGGCTCTAAAGCAGGCTCCCCATGAGCACCAGACCCCGCAGAGCTGCCTGCCCCCTCTATCCCCGCAGGGTGAGGTGGGCAGGCAGGAGCCCATGCTCAGAGGGAGCTGGCTTAAATGCCAGCTCCATATGAGCACCAGCTCTTTGAAGCTGCCTGTTCCTCCAGCCCCTGTCACACTGCTACATCAGCAGCGGGGGGCGGCAGGGGGGGAGGCAGGGAAGGTTGCCGTGGAGTACATGAGCTGAGCTCCGGATACTTGCCTCCCAGTGCATGCCATACAACCTCACTGACATACATCTGGACTAATAACATCCCTGTCATCTGAAGAAGTGGGCTGTGCCCACAGAAGCTCATGATCCCAGCTACATGTTTTGTTAGTCTTTAAGGTGCTACTAGACTATTTGTTGTTGTTTTTTTACTTGTCCCAGCTTGCTCCCCAGAGCAAGTTGAATGAAGTTTCTCTCAACCCTCCCTCCCTCCCTCTCCCCATCCCAAGTCCCACTGGGAGCTGCTCCAGCCTTGCCCCTGGGGTTGGTTACGAATCTTCTTCTCCTTTCCAGCAGGAATCAGCCCCTGGCCCCTCTGTGCGAGTGGGCCTTCAGCACCAGCTGAACCAGTCATGCCTGCCCCTCTACCCTCGTTGCAGCCTGAAGTCCTGACTAGGGCGGCCAGGCATCTGGCTCGGGACCGGCAACTCCAGCTGCAAGGGGACCAGTATCCAGTGTCCAGTCCGGTGTCCTGACCCCGCACCAAGAGTCCGCTGCCTGCTGGCGCGGGGGTGGACGAGCCATCGGCACATCAACCTGCAGCAGCGCCTGCTGAGCCACAGCGGCCCCCGCCTACCCGCATCCTGTGCGCAGGCAGGCTGTGCCGGCGGGAGGCGAGGCCCCCAGGGAGGAGGAAGGGGGAGGGGTGGAGAGGAATAGGGAGGGGGTGTGGCTCCAGGGAGGAGGCGGGGCGGTCCTAGCGCTCCTGCTCTCCCCTGAGCTGTCGGGTTTGCAGAGTTGGCAAGTTGGCAAGTTCCCGAGCGAGCGAGCCCAGCCGCCCTCGGCGCGTTGCGGGGCTAAGCCAGCCCGGCCCCTCTGCACAGCTCGACCCGGCAGCTTGCTCCCAAGCCCCGCCTGCTTGCATGCACCGCCCCCGTCCCCGCAGTCCGGGGGGGCGGACATGAACCTCACCCGGCCAGTCCTGCCCAGCGCCCAATGACGAGCGGCCCCTGATTGGCGCGGGGCGAGGGCGGGGGCACTAGCGGGACTCGCTGCCTGTTTCCCCTCTCAGCCGCCCGGGTTGTTCACGCCACCCCCCAGTAAACCGTCCTCCGTCCTGGGAGCCATGCCGGGCTGTGGGCTGCTCCTAGCACTCTGCGTGGCCACCCGGGCGCTGGCCGCGGCTGGAGATGTGGGGGGCGCACGCTGACCCCCTTGACTGGAACACTGGGGTGGGAGGCGCCCTAACAAGCCGGATGTCTCTGTCTCAAGGGAAGGGGGGAGGGGGCGCGAACTGGGCAGCGGCCCCTGGGGGGCTGTGGCAAGAGCCTGTCCGGGGGTGGGAAAAAACAGGGACCAAGGTTCCCTCTCATCTTTTCCATCCAGGTGCAGACACATTGGAGTTAGGAGCTCGGTGTGTCCATCTTTGAAAGGGGAAGGAAGGGCCAACCTGCCCCCTTGTGCTAATTAGTGACACTCCTCCCCTCCTGCTCCCATCCATGTGTTGACATCCTCCGGGGAAGGTGGGAGCAAGATGCCATATTTTGGGTGATAATCTGACTTTAGTCGGACCTCACTGAACAGGTCCCTCCATTCCAGCATGCCCTGCATTCTGGGGTACTGACTGTGGGGGTTTCCAACCGGCTAGTGGCCGACCCCCGCGTCACCCCTCTCCCATGGATAGTCCATGAGTGATGGGCATTGGACTCCCTTCGGTCCCCTGGAAAAATCTCAGCCAGAAAGGTTAAATTGAACTTTTTCCAAAACATCTGGTTGGGTGGGTCTGACATTCCAAAGGGCCACTGTTGATACCCAGAGAGGGGATGTGAGACTTGTGGGTGGCACATGAGCCCCCTGCCCCTTGGAGATGCAAGCCACATGGCCCTTGCCCCTCCTGCCCTTCCAGTCAACCCAAGCCTGCCCCATCCTGTAGCTTGGAGGCAGGACAGCAGAACCCCTCAGCCTGCCAGCCACTCCCATACCAGGCTGCCAGCAGGGGCTGGGCCTTAAAGCAGCAGCAGGAAAGGCTAGAATTGGAGCACCTCTGCCCCAGCCCTCTCTGTTCCCCTTCACCATGGGGTGAGTGGGGTGGAGAAAGTAAAGAGAAAAGCATTCTTTATCTAGGAGTCACCTGATGAAATTAGGAGGCAGCTGGTCTAATGCAAACTGGGACCCATTCCCAGGGGATATTGTGAAGGCAAAAGGATAATTGGGTTAAAAAAAGAACTAAAGACGTTCCTGGAGTTTAGGTCCCTTAGGCTATGTCTACGCTGCACAGTTATTTCAGAATAAGCTATTTTGGAATAGTTATTCCGAAATAGCTTATTTTAAAATAGCATGTCTGCACTGCAGGGAAGCCTCAAAATTAGTCTGAGGCCGGCTCCCCTAATGTAGACATGCTATCTCGATTTAAAGCCCCAGGAGAAATAATACAGAATGGCCCTGGTGAGGGGCTATTTCGAAATAGCAGAAGTGGAGCAATCTACACATGCCTTATTTCACAATAGCTATTTCTGAATAGGCATTATTCTTCATAGAATGAGGTTTACAGACGTCAGAAAATTATTTCAAAATAACGGAATTGCTGTGTAGACACTCGCATAGTAATTTCAGAATAACGGCCATTATTCCGAAATAACTTTGCTGTGTAGATACCCCCTTAATGACTAGTAGACAGGACAGGGTAGGATGTGACCCTGTGCATGGGGCAACCCTAAACTTCCAACTGCCAGAAGCAGGGAGGGGAAGGCAGGGGATGGATTAGGGATGTAATAGTGTAGTTGATTAACCGATAAGCAAAAGTTATCGGTTAATGCTATAGACTACATGCCCCCCAGTCTCCTGTCAGTACATATTTTAGCAGGCTGGCTGGCAGCCCAGCTCAGTCCCGGCTTGCATTGGGTCTGGGACCTACCCCTGCTGTGGCTCTGCATTTGAAGTGTATTAGCAGGCAGGCAGCCTGGCTCAGTTCTGGCTTACACTGGGTCTGGGACCTCAGACCCGCCACACCGGTCAGCAGGGGCAGCAGCTGGCGCCCCAGGCCGTCAATGCACGGCCGTCAACGGCGTGATGTCATGATTGGGCGCCCCGGGCACCCCATTGAAGGCAGCGCCCTAGGCGACGACCAAGTCGGCCTATACTCACAGGCCACCCCTGCCGGTCAGAGATGGTAAAACGCCAGTATTGCAGTTCCAGCCTAGTGCCCCTCTGACTCCACCCTACCCTATGGACACATTTCCCAGATCTCAGGGCCCACTCTGAGCTCTCTCCCTGTCCCACCACCAGGGTTTCACACTGAGCAGGTTCACGTGGGCTGTGCTCTGAGCGGCCAGGCCTTTGTGAACCCCAGGTTCCAGTATGCCTACGATGAGAGGGACTTCATCAGCTTTGACAACCAGACAGGGACGTGGGTAGCAGCCTTCCTTCCGAAGCAGCGCTGGGAGATGCACAAGACCTGGACTCAGTTTGTCCGGTGGTACCTGAAGCAAGAGTGTCTGGACACCCTGCAGAAATTAGTGCAGCGGGGGGGGAGGGGTCCTGCAGCAGCAAGGTGAGTGAGCTGCAGGGAACTAGCATGGGGTGGGAGTGGGGACGATTCACATCAGTGGCGGCCTTTCATAGGCGCGAACAAGTTAAACAGCCGTTGGGGGTTTGGAGGCGGGGGCGCCGATCGCGTGCCGATCATGTGTTTTGCCTATGGCGCCAGTTGCCAGCAGCTCATCTAGGACTGCTCCTGATTCACAGTCACACCAATGGGACTTGAGTACAGAGGAGCCGACTTTCCAATGCTCCAGGGGGTACTTGATCCCCATTTCTGCCCCAGGTCCCACCCCTGCTTTCCTCCATCTCCCAGGCCCCACCCATTTCTGCCCCACCTCTTCTCACGCATGCTCCACTTTTTACTCCACTACCATTTCCGGAAGCACTTAGTTACTTTCATCACCCCACTGACACTTACACAAGCCAGCATTCTGATATGCTAACGCACAGCCACATGTGCAAAGCGTCCAATTGTTATGCAATGACAATTAAAAAAAAACAATCAACAAGCACAATGATTCTGCCAACGAAGAAGCCTTTCAATAGCCGCATCAAAACCTTTTCATTCAAAACCAGTATCTATGCAGGGGAGGGGAGCCCCAAGCCTCACGAGCTGGATCCAGTGTGTAGGGGAGAAGGAGCATGGTGCTGTGCACTGCCACTCGCCCGCCCTCCAGCTGGGGGAATGCTGTGCTGGAAACACAACATAGGAGGGCTTCCCTGCTGCTCCCATTGGCCAGATTTCAGCCAATGAGAGCAGCCAGGAGAGCAGAGCTAGGTAAGCACCCCTTCCCCACTCCCTTCATGGCCAGCCAACACACTCCCATCCCTCCCCTGCACCCCTCCTCCTGCCCAGCTCTCCCAGCCCCAGTCTGTTCCTGCACCCTCCCAGAAATCTCAACTTCAGCCCACTCCTGCACCTCCCTCCCAGCCCGCTCCAGCACCCTACTTCCCACCCAGACCCCCACCCTCACCCTTGTCCCTATCCCACTCCCTGGCAACCCCCTCCCGCACTCTGAACCCCTCATTTTGGCCTCATCCCAGAACCACAAAATCTTTTGTGTGGGAGAGCTTACAAAATCTGTGGAATAGAAGTGGATGCTCAGCTATTGGAGCAGAAATGGTGGAAGCAGAACACAAACTACAGTTCATTCGGCCAAACCAGACGAGATGGAACTCTGTGTTCATGGCTGTGGAGAGAATTCTGCACATACTGAATGAAGGTGGAGAAGGGGCCGTCAGAAATGTGTTTGCAGCTCTCAGAATTAACACGTAAGTAGTGGTTCTGTGCTTTCTACTTTTCTTTTTGTTAAAAAAAACTTGACCCTGCTGTATTTACCTTAATTCACAATGTCTATTAACTATTCTACAGGCTCAATCCAGCAGAGCTGGCCTTCTTGGCAGAATATGCCATGGTCATGGGCCCAGTGGCGAAGGCACTAAATATTCTCCAAGCAGAGACCAGCGCACAAATGGGATGGCTGCTTCCTACACTATACCAGCTGGATTCTAAACTGCAAAGGCTCAAGATGTCCTCTTGCAGGCCACTGGCAGATGCGCTTAAGTGTGGCATTAAGAAGCATTTTGGTGAAATGTTTGAGGGCCCGGACTTGATCACGGCTGCCATCTTGCTGCCAAAGTTTAAGCCTGTGTGCTCTGCCGGCTGTGCACATCTGAGCCCGTGCTGGCAGGACACACTGAAGCACCTCTCAGGGGCTGCCTGGTTCAGCTGGGCCAGGCTGTGGACTCCAGTCCCTGGGGAGCTGAGCTGATGGCCCGGGCAGGATGGAATGACATTATCTAATTACAATATGGCCAGGTAGGTGGTTGTTGCCACCACTGTTCTCAAATTACAGCAGCTCAATAGCTGCGTCTACATTGGCATGATCTTGCGCAAATACTCTTTAAAGCAAGAGAGCGTCTACACTGGCATGTGCCTTTGCACAAGAGCATCCGTGCCAGTGTAGACGCTCTCTTGCGCAAGAAAGCTCCAATGGCCATTTTAACCATCGGGCTTTCTTGCGCAAGAAATTCATGTTGCCTGTCTACACTGGCCTCTTGCGCAAGAACAGTTGAGCAAGAGGACTTATTCCTGAGCGGGAGCATCATAGTTCTTGCTCAAGAAGCACTGATTTCACACATTAGAACGTCAGTGTTCTTGCGCAAGAACTCCCCGCCAGTGTAGACAGGCAGCATGTTTTTGCGCAAAAGCAGCCGCTTTGGCGTAAGATCGTGCCAACGTAGACACAGCCCAAATGTTCTAGGAAGAAGCTGAGAACAGACATAAAGAGGCTGAAGATTCCTATATACCCCCATCGAAATGTAAACAGCAGGCAAACTGACTGCTCTGAAAGAAGGCAAGTATTTATCCATGGGGACAAAATATTTGTGATCAAAACCAGCATGGCAGAATGAAGATACGGAGCAAGAGAAACAAGCGGGCTGTGTCTAGACTGGCAAGATTTTGCGCATATACTTTTAACGGAAAGGTTTTTCCGTTGAAAGTATTTGTGCAAGAGAGCATCTACACTGGCACGGATGCTTTTGCACAAAGCATCTTTTGCGCAAAAGCATCCGTGCCAGTGTAGACGCTCTCTTGCACAAGAAAGCTCCGATGGCCATTTTAGCCATCGGGCTTTCTTGTGCAAGAAATTAACTTGCTGTCTACACTGGCCCTCTTGCGCAAGGATACTTGCGCAAGAGGGCTTATCCCTGAGCGGGAGCATCAGAGTATTTGCGCAAGAAGCACTGATTTTGTACAGTACAAGGTCAGTGTTCTTGCGCAAATACTCGCGGCAAGATTTTGCGCAAAAGCAGCTGCTTTTGCGCAAAATCTTGCCAGTCTAGACGCAGCCGCAGAGTTCACAAACATCTGTCAGGAAAACAGCATGACAATGCAAAACCCACTGATCCTGATAGGAAAGTGCTATTATAAAAGAAGAACTGTTTTGCTTTAAGAGTGTGGACGTCCTGCCAAAACTGAGCATTGGTCCAGACCGATAGACCCCCGCTCCTCAGCCCATAAACAATTCACAGACCACGGACTGGTCAATATAAACTGATTGTCAGGACAGTGTGGTTATGTCTACACTGGCGGCTTCTTGCGCAAGAACATCTTGCGCAAGGGTTCTTGTGCAAGAAGTCTTGCGCAAGAAAACATCCACACTGCCATATGTGAGCTGTGCAGTGTGGACGCTCTCTTGCGCAAGAAAGCTCCGATGGCCATTTTAGCCGTAGGGCTTTCTTGCACAAGAAACCCCTGCCGAGCATCCACACTGCCCTCTTGTGCAAGAGCCCCTGCGTAAGAGGGCTTACACCTGTTAAAAAAAGAGCATAGCTCTTGCGCAAGAAGCCCTCTCTTACCACACTGTACTGTAAATCTTCTTCCGCAAGAGGGTGGGCAGTGTGGATGCTCTGCAGATTCTTGCGCAAGAACCCGCCAGTGTAGACATAGCCTGTGTGCGCACATGCCTGTCTATGTAAACATATGCCAAGTGCTTTGCCATTGTGTTCTCAATAAAGGTGGAGTATTGCCCCCCTGCAGCCCAGTACACTCAGGCCTTGCCTCAGGCCCTGCAGCCTGGGAGTGAGGACAAGTCAGAGCTCCCCAGTTCTGCCTGCCTTTCCCCAGCCCTGTCTCAGGAAGCTCCTAGCTTCCCTTGCAGCCGGGTCCCCCTTGCTCTCTCACCTGAGCAAAAGTGAGTCCTCTCTCTCCTCCTGGAGCCCTTATTTATATAGCCCCCAGCCGGGCCCTAATTGGTAATATTTGCCTCAGCTGTGGGCTTTGTGCTCAGCCCTCTGCCAGGGCTGAGATTTTACCCTTAAAGGGCCAGTGCAGGGCAGATGCCCATCACAGGGAGGCGCAGGCCCCCACTCCCCCCACCTCTGATACCCACCACCCGTGATCCTGGCTGGAGCTGAGGAGAGGCAGTGGCACAGGAACCGGCTGACATGAGGATGGGACATGGCTCCTTGTCCCTCCTGACTCCACAGCTTTGCCCACAGCAGGAGGCAGCTGGCAGGCACAGAAGGGGGAGTGGCCAGTCGCTGTTAGGGCAGCACTTTTAGGGGAACAGGGAAGTGAAATTAATCCTGTTCTTCCTGGTTCATACAGGTGTGAGCAGGAGGATCAGACCACGTGGCTGTTGTCCTTGGCCAGTTCTGCCGCAGCTGCTCCGTGCAGAGCAGGGTGGAAGAGGACACACCCTGGCAGGGTGGGTCTCTCTTCCCAGGTCCCAAGGATGGTTGGTGGCACCTTTGGGCAGATGTAACACAGGGCTGCTCACTCCAGGGCATGCAGGGAGGCACTGAGCTGAGGAGAAGCACGGGGGGACCTGGCAGCTCCCATGGACAGCCAGAGCCTGGCGAGACACTGAGCCTGGAGACAGTCGGTAAGGTGACTGCCCCTTCCCCCATCATTTCTTCATTCAGGTTCGGAGCCTGGACAGAGCCCTCGCTCTGGGAAGGCAGATTCAGAGCCCTGCGTGCGTGTCTTGGAATCTCTCCAGAGCAATTTGTTTCTGCGCAGCTGGATGAGGGCTGATGGGGTATCCCACTGCTGCCTGCACGTCCCGAAGGGGAGGGATCTCTGCTCCACATCAGGGAGGAGGGGGGGCAGCCAAGCTAATCTGACCCAGGGGCCCAGGGTAGGACAGCAGCTGGGCAGGCCCATCCATAACCAAGGGGATTCACCTGGTTCTGCTTCTGGGTTTGTTTGGAGCCACCAAAGTTTTTGTCCTCAGGGGGTGAGGTTTGTGCAGATGGAGCCCCTAGGGGTGAGGTTCCCTCTAGGAAAGAAGCCCCTCCCCCATGCCTCATGCCTGGGGCATCTGCACAGAGGGACTTGAAACCTCCCCTCCCATTCCCCATTGCTGGACAGATCGGGGAGCTGGGATCCTTCCTCCCCACTTACTACTCCTGCTGCCCTTCCAGTCTCTCTCCCTGTCTCCTTCCTCCTCCTCCTCCCCCCCCCCACCCCACCCCTTCTCTGGCTGGGAAACTTGGTCTCTAGCCCCATCCCAGGGTATTGGTTCTCCCAGAACTGGATCAGCTCCTGCAGGCACTCAGGGAGCAGAGCTGGGTGGGGGAAGGGCTCAGGGAGGGCAGCAGCGCTGGGACTTGCTGGCCTCCTCCCGGAACAGAGAGAAACAAGGAAGGGCTGTTTTTGCAGAGTCCCCTTCCTGCTCCCTTTACCAGGGGCTTGCCCCTGCCCTGCAGGCTGCAGCTCTGGGGATGAGGTGGGCAGAGCCGGGGGCTGCTCAGGGCTGGCTCCACCCACCAGAGAAAGTCACCTTTCTGAGTTTACCTGAACTCTGAGTGGAGCGGGCTCAGGGCGGGGAGCAGGATTGGTGCTAAACGTTGCACTTAGGGTCAGGAGGA
This sequence comes from Pelochelys cantorii, assembly GCA_032595735.1. Taxonomy (NCBI): domain Eukaryota; kingdom Metazoa; phylum Chordata; order Testudines; family Trionychidae; genus Pelochelys; species Pelochelys cantorii. The sequence continues at coordinate 11,540,862 of CM064345.1, forward strand.
CGCAGCAGTGTCTCAACCCCCCTCTCGCTGCTGTGCTGTTAAGGGCGACAGCAGCAGTACCCTGCAGACGAGGACCCTGCCCATGCAGCAGGGATCGAGGGGAGGCTGGGTCATGAGAGGATCCCCTGGAGCTGAGGGGATCCCCAAGTCCCCTCTCCCCAACCCTAGCTCCCTCCACAGCTGGAGAGGGGAACAGGCCAGGAAGGGAATAGCCCATATGGAGCCCTTTCCCTGCCACTCATGACCAAAGACCCCCTGAAACACCTTGCCCCTCCCCCCATGCTGCACAGCCCCCCCCCCCGCTTCCTCTGCTCAGTCCCTGTTAGACTTGCCAGTAGCCCCCTCCTTCCCCCCCCCCCAGTGGGGTGATTCACAAGGGCCCTTGTCGGGTCTCTAATTTGTTCTCACTTCCTATTTCACACGGGGAGATTCAGGAAGGGTCCACCCTTCTGGGGGCAGGGGGGAAAGGGGAGTCTGAGCAGGGGTCCATGCCATGTTCCAGGCTGTGAGCTCCCCATGGGGAGCAGGGTTCCTGCTAAGCTGCATGGCTGCACACAAAACATGTTACCCCCCCACCCGCCGACCTCACCTGCAGAGCCGCGCAGCAGCACTCACATTCCTGCTAGACTGGAAGGCGAGTGGTGGTCGGGGGGGGGAGCTGCCCTGCCCCCTGTTTGATCTGGCTGGAGCCGGGGTACAGTGAGGCGGCCCCTGCTGGGGCAGCCTAGGGTTGCCAGATGTCTGGTATTGACCCAGACAGTCCGGTATTTTCACCTCCTGTCCATAAAAAAATTCAGAAAATACTGGACACCTAAAATGTCCGGTATTTTCTGATTTTTTTTTCCCAGACAGGAGACGAAAATACCGGACACTTGGCAACCCTAGCATCTGGGCCCAGCCCCCAGGTCCTGACACCCGCAGCCCCCCACCCCTGGACTCCATGCTTACCTGGTTCTGCAGGGAAGCTAAGTTCTGGCTTGAACAGGAACACAAAATGGCTGCCAGCAAAAAGCCTAAGGACCAAGAGGAAGCAATGCCTTCCCTGGGTCTTAGTGCTCAACCGCTCCCCTTTCCTATCCCCATTCTAAATCTAACTGTGTTTTAATGCTGTTTTATTTATTTATTTATTTATTTATGCTTAATAAGTCTCAGCAACCCTAGGGCAGCTATGGCAGGTGGGATGCCACAGCCCACTGGCCAGGCTGCGTGATGGGCGGAGGCCATTCTGGTGGCCCTAGTCAGGGCTGGAGCTGCCACTTGGTGGGTGGTGGTGGCTCCTCAGATGGTCCTGGCAGGGGATAGAGCCGGAGCAGCCACATGGCGTCTGGGGGCGGCAGCTGTGAGGCCGGGGCAGCCACATGGCTCCCACGCCGATCCCCCTAGCTCTCAGCTGTAATACTAGCCATGTGGGCGGCCTCCAGGCAGCAGTCTTGGCCCCCTTATCCCAGGAGCTGCTGGCCAGCCAGCTGGGAGCGCTGGGCAGCACAGACCCAGCTCCCCACCCTTGTCCACCAGCTGAGGGAGCTGGGAAGCTCAGCCCCAGCCCTTCCTCCCACAGAGAGCTGCCAGCTGGCCAGGGGTCTGGCAGCCAAATCAGGTCCTTCCCACCCACCCACACTCCAGTGAGCAGCTTCCTGGGGGACCAGGCAGCCCAGTCCTGGGCCCACCCCCTGCAAGGAACCCCAGAGGAATGGTCAGCCTAGCTCCAGCCTTCCCTCAGCAAGGATCTGCCACCTCCCCAACCTCTCAGCCCCCTATGCTGAGCCTCCCCCCCGAATCCTGCACCCTGAGCCCCCTCCCCATGCCTATATTATACATCCGAACAAGTGCACAGGACATCAGCATTGGTGCACAAGACAAAACTCACTCTGCTCACTCTGGGAAATCTTAGAGGGAGCATTGACAGTGAGCCCACCTGAATCTGACACCCGGGGATGACTTATGTGTACACCCCCAAGGGATCAATAAACTCCCCCCTCCTTCCTCAGTCAACAGGGTCTCTCAACCAATACTGTAAAAAGAAAGGGCTTTATTAATTGTCTGGAACACAGTACACGAAATTCTTTGTTAGCACAGAAACCAAGAACTTACAGCAAAATCCATCATGATCAGACGCCAAGCACCTGAGAAGTAGCTCTCGCCCCCTGGCTCTTCACAATCCTTTTGTCCTGGTTCCCAGCATAGTTCCCTCTAAGATGCGCGCCTGTGCAGCCGTGCACAAAAAATTCTAGGCCCGTCCATGTTGTTTGCAGAGCTGCACAGTAGCTCTTCCCCACTCACGTTCCTGCTGAACCTGCTGGACGTTGCGTTCCTGCTCGGCAGACATCACATGGCTCAGCTGGCACACCGCATGGTGGGCAGCTGCCCTAGTGTGCTCTGTCTGGAGCCGGGACATGGTGAGGCTCTGGCAGGCAGCTGGATCCAAGTCTGCGGTAAGACTGTCCCTATTGGGGCAGCCTCCCGAAGGCCCCCGAGGGCCCAGTTACAGCTCCTGTGAATCTGGTGTATTAAAGTAATGGGTTAGTGTTACAGGACTGGGTTCAAATTAATATTTGACAGATCCTTGTTTGCTCCTACTTAAGCTTTTTTTTTTTTTTTTTGCTGCACAGCATGTAAAGTATTTACATTGCTCATGAAACATAAAATACATATGGTAAAATAATTATGCAGCACTGATTAGCGGCAGAGAGGAAGGTTGGCCTTGTACTTAAGGCTATCTGGGCTCAATTCCTGTTTTACCTAAGATTTCCTGTGTGACCTTGGACACAATGAATCCTCTCTCTGAAATCACAGAATCATAAAACACTAGAACTGGAAGGGTCAAGAGGTCATCGAGTCCAGTCCCCTGCCCTCAGGACCAAGTGCCATCTAGACCATCCCTGAAAGGTGTCTATCTAACCTGCTCTTAAATATCTCCAGGGATGGAGATTCCACAACCTCCCAAAAATGCACCTTAGATCCGCATCTTAACATTAGGACTGTACCATTATTTTCTGTCCCCCAGCCTTTACCTACTAGCCATTTAGGCTGTGAGCTTTCGGGGTCAGGAACGGTCATCACTGCTTGTTACAAGTTTGTTTGGGGCCTAGCGAAGAAGTCCCTGATCTATGGGAAGGGGAATACACATCTTCACTTCATACAGCTGAGACATTCTGGCCAGCCAGGAGCTCTGTCACGGCCTGCCTTGTAACTTGGTGTGCCTTAATGCAGTGCTGCTCTGGCTCACAATCTCGATTCCAGCAGCCAGCCCACAAGCGTAAATGTCTCACATTAGCCTGGTTACTCCTTGTAGCGTGCCCCCAACAGCTCTTCCAGTTCTGAGGCTCCTCAAATCCATCTACCTCAAGCTCTATTTGGACATTTTTCCCCTCTGGCTCCTCCCCTCCAAAGGTGAGAGACTTCATTTTGGCACGCACCCACATGGCTATTGAAAATTTTGCAGTATTAATGTTATTCATTTGATTTCATATTGTCTAAAGTCATGCACCTTGTTAACTATCCTTTGTTTTAGTGTTCCTTCTTCCATCATATTTAAAAATACATAAAAGGAGTTTGTTAGTAACTGGAGGGTGCCACCGGGGGCATCCGAACAGGTGTGCATGACCTCAGTATAGTGGACAAGACAAAACTCACTCTGTTCACAGATGGAAAATTTTAGGGTGTGTCTACACTGCACCCTTAGCTTGAAATAAGATAGACAATTTGTACTACGCAAATTGCCTCTCTTATTTTGATTATATTTCAAAATAGGCTATTTTGAAATTTGGCCCATCTATACAGTGCCAAATTTTGAAATAACACACTATTTCGAGACATCCCTTATCCCTCGTGGAATGAGGTTTACGGGGATGCCAAAATAGTGTGTCCACTATATTTCGCAATAGCGGAGGCATTCAAAAGATTAGGGGTAGCTATTTCAGAATATTGCCTGAAAATAAGCAGCAGAACGGCTTTTGCGCAAGAGGAGTATAGACTGCTCCTTCTTGAGCAAAAGCCCCTTGTGCAAAAGTGGCGGCTCATTAAGCATGCAAATGAGGTGCGGCAATATTCATCACTGTGCCTCATTTGCATATGTTCTCGCGCAAGAGAGTGCAATGTAGATGTAGCCCTGGTGTACCTGGTGCAGCCCTTAAAGGGGTTGACCTAAATCAAGCAGGCTGCAAACAAGAGAGCAGATGTTCCCACAACCAATGATTAACACTACAGTTAATCTGATCAGCCAATTACACCCTGCTTCTGATCCCTCACACTGGTTATCAAGAAGCTGGGGGGAAAAAATCATCCAGTGCCCTTTATTGCATTCCAGTTCTCTGGCTCCCAGTCAGCACTTCTGTCCAGTACAGTGAGAAGTGATTTAAAATTCTGCATATGGACAAAATATTCTTCTCAGCCACCTTCCCAGGTCAATACTAGTTTGGTTCTTGCCTGAAATACCATGCTGCCAGCGAATCTTCTAGAGTCTTAATGAAAGGTTGATTACAAAGGAAAAAGAAAGAACAAGAAGAGAGTTGTTAAATCGTCAAGTGATCAGATACATACAGAAAATATCAAAGTCCATATGTGAGGATCTTAGTAGTATTGGTGAATTTGCTGGCTTGAGAGCCCCTCCAGAACACATCCTTCACTTGGATGGGTCATTCAGTCCTTTGTTCAGAACTTTAGTTGGTAGAAAAGTTACTCCAGAGGTAAGAAGCAGGAATGAAGACGAGATGCTGCATCTGCCTTTCATAGTCTTTTGCTATATGTGGCTTACATATCGTTTTCATGAGCACAAGCTTTTCCTAGCACATGGAAAAGGCTTAGAGTTCTTAGTCAAAAGGCATGCCCCAACATGCCCTGCTGACTCCTCATAGAATCCTAGGGCTGGCAGAGACCGCAGGAGTCATCAAGTCCAGCCCCCTGCCCAAGGCAGGACCAATCCCAACTAAATCGACGCAGGTAGGGCTTTGTCAAGCCGGGACTTAGAAACCTCTAGGGATGGAGATTCCACCACCTCCCTAGGGAACCCATTCCAGTGCTTCACCACCCTCCTAGAGAAATAGTTTTTCCTAATATCCAACCTAGACCTCCCCCACTGTAACTTGAGACCATTGCTCCTCATTCTGCCATCTGCTGCCACTGTGAACAGCCTCTCTCCATCCTCTGTGGAACCTCCCTTCAGGTAGTTGAAGGCTGCTACCAAATCCCCCCTCACTCTCCTCTTCTGCAGACTACTAAACAAACCCAACTCCCTCAGCCTCTCCTCATAGATCATGTGCTCCAGCCCCCTAATCATTTGGATTGACCTTCGCTGGATCCTCTCCAATGCGTCCACATCCTGTCTGTAGTGGGGGTCCCAGAACTGGACACAATATTCCAGATGTGGCCTCACCAGTGCCGAATAAAGGGGATGTGGGAGGGGGAAGGCTCTGAATATGTGGAAGGAGAATTTTGGGAGTGTTATGAGGGACTTCAGCATCTCAGTCTGCTGCTCCATAACATTAATCATTCTTTCAAATGCAACGTTAACAGAGGCTGCCTCATTTTCTTTTCTGTCCTGCCTTTCAATTTCCCTTTCCTCCATATATTCCTTGTCCTCTTTGGCCTCTGAGGATAGGATAAGAAGCAATGGGCTTAAACTGCAGCAGGGGAGGTTTAAGTTGGACATTAGGAAAAACTTCCCAACTTTCAGGGTGGTTAAACACTGGAATAAATTGCCTAGGGAGGTTTTGGAGTCTCCATCTCTGGAGATATTTAAGAGCAGGTTACATAGACATCTATCAGGGATGGTCTAAACCAGGGCTACTCAACTTGGGAAGCCCCAGGGGCCACAGTGATACTCATAGCACATGCTGAGGGCCATAACTTAAGTGTGGTTGCATATATATGCAAATAGTTTCTTTGACACTGACGGGCATGAATACAAAGATTAAGGCAAGACTACACAACACGCAGGCCCCATTTAAGTCAGTTCAGCTGGTATTAATAAAATGCAACATTTACTCAATTTCTACCCATATGACAGCACTTTTAATGAGCAATGACAGTCCAAGAATTTAACTGCCAAAACGCATGTCAACAGAAGACCATTATATTGACTACTTTTTTGTTTTGGCTCCCACCTGCGGGTCGCATGTTGAGCCCTGTGTAAATCCAAACTGCACTGTGGGCCGCAAACAAACGGGCAGTGGGCTGCATGTTGAGTAGCCCTGGCCTAAATGGTGCTTCACAGGACATGGAACTTCATGACCTCTCCAGGTCCCTTCAAGTTCTAGTGTTCTGTGATTCAAGGAAGTAAGGCTACGTCTACTGCGTGCCTGCAGCTTCTGACCCAGTCCCTATGATTCTCACCATTGTGCCACTTCGGTCAATGTGGCAACAGTTGCAGATTGGCAGAGGAAAATTTCCTTTTGTGGTAGGAAGGAACAAAGCAACTATGCCAAGGAATCTTCAGCAGGGGATTACTGAGTACCTGCAGGAACGTTTCCTAGAGACCTCTCTGGAGAATTCCTATGAAACCTTGCTGTGTCTCAGAACTCTGTTCTGCCACACGGCTCAGCTACACAGGGAAATATCTAGAACCAAGAAGCAAAGCCAGACTTGTTCATTTCTATGTCCTTAATCCCCCTCTGCACTCCACAAAGCAAAACCACTTACCCAGAGTATCCCCTCCTGGCAGGATTCATCAATGTTCCTCCACATCATCATCTCACTCCACATCTTCATCATTAACTTTGTCGTCTGGGCTGGGTTCACTTTCCGTCAGCTCCCCCCACTCTGAATGATCCTTGGTGATGGAGCTGGGGTTGCGCCTGTAAGAAATGTCAGGTCTTGTGTGCAGCGCTGGAATGGTACTTTGCCTGCCTTGCTTTCTGGTGCCCAGGCCTCACCTTCTTGATCTTGGCTCTGCACTGCATCCAAATCATAGTCCTTTTCACACAAGCCTTGAGGAGCCATCAGCTTTCCTACCAGTGGAGCACAGCTAGATCTCCCCAAATACAGCTGGAGAAGATTTGCGGTGCGGAGCTGCCATGGTCAGCTGGGAAGATGTGATGTGAGTTCTCTATGCCAAACAAACAGGAAATGGGATTTCATAATCTTCCAGGGCTTTCAAGGGGAGGGGCAGATGGTTGTTTATCTGGCGGCAGGGCAGCACAGAAGGAACTGCTGAGCACAGAGAGGTTAGGAGGGACACCTCCCGAGGCCAACTAAAGCAATAAATCAACCATGATGTCTGAACTTGCATTTGTTCACAAAGCAAAAAGCCCTATGTCTCTTGTCCAGTTGGTTTTATTTTGTTGCCAAAAATGAAGAGTTTTGTCACCGAAAGTGGCAGTGCCATGTCTACACGGCCACTCTTTTGCCACCAAAAGCTGCCTTTTGCTGACAAAAGTCTGTAGTGTAGACAAGAAGTAATAGCAAAATGTTTTTTTAAGTACATCAGAAGCAGGAAGCCGGCTAAACATCCAGTGGGGCCCTTGAACAATCGAGATGCTAAAGGAGCACTCAAAGATGATAAAGTCATTGCAGAGAAGCTAAATGAATTCTTTGCTTTGTCTTCACTGCTGAGGATGAGAGGGAGATTCCCAGACCTGAGCCCTTCTTTTTAGGTGATTGAGGAATCTGAGGAATTGTCCCAGATTGAGGTGTCATTAGAGGAGGTTTGGGAACAAATTGATAAATTAACAATAGCAAATCACCAGGACCAGATGACATTCACCCATGAGTTCTGAAAGCACTCAAATGTGAAATTGTGGAACTATCAACTGTGGTTCGTAACCTATCCTTGACATCAGCTTCCGTACCTAATGACTGGAAGATAGCTAACATGATGCCAATACTTAAAAAAGGCTCTAGAGGTGATCCTGGCAATTACAGACTAGTAAGTCTAACATCAGTACCGGGCACATTAGTTGAAACTATAGTAAAGAATAAAGTTGTCAGACACATAGATGAACATAATTTGTTGGGGGAAAGTCACCCTGGTTTCTGTAAAGGGAAATCATGCCTTATTAATAGGCTAGAGTTCTTTGAGAGGGTCAACAAACATGTGGACAAAGGGGATACAGTGGATATAGTATACTTAGATTTCCAGAAAGCCTTTGACCAGGTCCCTCACCATAGGCTCTTAAGTAGAGTAAGTTGTCATGGGATAAAAGTTTTCAGAGTGGAGAGAAGTAACTAGCAGGGTCCCCCAAGGGTCTGTCCTGGGACCCATCCTATTCAACTTATTTATAAATGATCTAAAGAAGGGTAAACAGTGAGATGGCAAAATTGGAAGATGATACTAAACTGCTCAAGATAGTTAAGACCAAAGCAGACTGTGAAGAGCTTCCAAAAGATCTCACCAAACTAAGTGATTGGCCAACAAAATGGCAAAGAAATGTAATGTTGATAAATGTAAAGTAATGGACATTGGAAAAAATAATCCCAACTACACATACAATATGATACTCAAGAGAGTGAGATCTTGGAGTAATTGTGAATAGTTCTCTAAAAACATCCACTCGTGCATTGGCAGTCAAAAAAGCAAATAGAATGTTAGTAATCATTAAAAAGGGGCTAGAGATTAAGACAGACGATATCTTATTGCCTCTATATAAAACCATGGTACTCCCACCTCTTGAATACTGCATACAGATGTGGTCGCCTCATCTCAAAAAAGATATATTGGCATTGGAAAAGGTTCAGAAAAGGGCAACAAAAATGATTAGGGGTTTGGAATGGGTCCCATTTGAAGAGAAATTAAAAAGACTGGGACTTCTCACCTTAGAAAAGAGGAGACTAAGGGGAGATATGATAGAGGTCTATAAAATCATGACTGGTGTAGAAAAAGTGAATGAGGAAAAGTTATTTACTTATTCCCACAATATAAGAACTAGGGGTCACCAAATGAAATTAATAGGCAGCAGATTTAAAACAAACAAAAGGAAGTTTTTCTTCACTCAGTGCACAGTCAACCTGTGGAACTCCTTGCCAGAGGATGTGGTGAAGACTAGGACTTTAACAGGGTTCAAAAAGGAGCTAGATAGATCAATGGCTATTAGCCAGGATGGGTAGGAATGGTGTCCTTAGCCTCTGTCTGTAAATAGGTGACAGAAGAGGGATCACATGAAGATTACCTGTTGTGTTCCCTCCCTCTGAGGCACCTGGCATTGGCCACTGTTGGCAGACAGGATACTGGGTTAGATGGACCTTTGGTCTGACCCAGTATGGCCGTTCTTATGTAAGGCCTAAGCAGGAAGCTCTGCAGCAAGTCTATAGTGGTATAGGAGCCTAACCTGCTGTCAACAGCCCTCTCACTGACTGTACAAGGGGTACATGTCAGCTGCAGACTGAACCCTCTGAGTCTTCACATGCAGGGAAACTATTCATAGCCCCATGTCTGTCCAGGAATCTCAGACGTGCTAAGCAGCCCCAGATCCCATGGAAACCAAGGTAAGCTGCAGGTTCTCTGCCTCTTTGAAAAATCAGGCCATGAACTGAGCCTGCTAGGAGGGGGCCTCTGCTCCAGAATCCGTGCTTGGACCCCCAGCTCCCCTGGCAGGTGAAGTCCAGCGTAGGAGTCCAGTCATTCCCTGAAGGAGGGCTGGCGCTCTTGGGATTTGTGCTTCTGCCCCACTTTAAGACAGTGGTTTTCAACCTGTGGTCTGCAGTTGCCTGAGGGCCTGTGGTCCAAGAGGTCCACAAAAGATTTAGAGTGAAAACTCACTGAACAGAACTTGACTATACACTCCGACAACAGATTTCCCAAGGGATCTGTATTGAAATGTATCATTAATGGCCCACATCTGGTGGATAATTACTAGTACCAGTAAAAAACTCAGGACCAGTATGCTTACTGCACAGTAATTTATTTGAGAAAAAATCACACAAGCAGTGAAGATTATATTGTACACATCTCCCTAATAAACTTCCGTTCCCCTAGCACGGTGTTTCTCAACCTTTTTATATAAAATACCCCTTTAAAAAACAAAACAAAAAACCCCCAGTACCTACGGTTTTCAGACACACACAATTTTTTCTACCATTGCAACACATTTGTTTAAACAACTTAATCGTAGCTGGGCAGGCAATGACATTTTGGGGTGTAAAAAGTACAAAAATAATAAAGCACTGCTATAAAAATTTAGTTTTCTCCAAATACTATCCTAGCATAAACCCTCAGTAACTATTTTGTCCTTACACAGTAACCTGATAGGCAAAGCAGGTATAGCTACCAGTTCTAGATGGAGACTTTGTTTTTCTTCTCCTCTTTCCCCTCTCCGGTTACTTGGTCTCTCAAATGTCCCCCAAAGCAGGCTCTAGGTCACCCTGGGCCATCTGGTTCAAAAGTCCCACAAATGTCCCTCGTAGCAGGGTCTTCGTTGCCATGAGGCCTGCTATCTTACAGCACCATGGACCTCTTCGGAGATGAGCACCTGTTAAAAGATGTGCAGCAGCAGCAGAGTTTTCCTTTAAGAACTGATAAAGCTCTTTAAAAAAAATGCTGCAGACTCAGATTGTTTTAAGTATTGGGCCATGTCGGGGCCAGTGGTATTAATGGTGCAACTTGGAGACATTCAGCCAAATTGTTCCTCAGACAGAGGCCTCCTTCCAGTAAGGAGCTGATGTTGACAAACCAAGTGCTCTAAATTCTGTGTTCTGATTATTCCAGTAACCTATGGAAGGTCAATAATATTTTCTTATTTGTTCTCTTCTCTCCATCTCACCCCGGTTCACTTTTCCCTTCTCTGTGGCAGCCCCCCGTTCCACCCTCCTCCTCCTCAGCTCATTCTAGGCCTACAAAGAGCCGAGGGGACCCGCCGTCCACAAGACACAGACAGCCATGGCCTCTCCGACCCTCCTGGAGACAGCGTTAGAAGAAGCCACTTGCTCCATCTGCCTGGACTATCTGACGGAGCCAGTGACCATCAGGTGCGGGCACAACTTCTGTCGAGCCTGCCTCACCCAGTTCTGTGAGCGAGAGGAGCCTGAACTGGGCACGGCACTCCCCTGTCCTCAGTGCCGAGCCCCCTTCCAGCAACAGACACTGCGTCCCAACAGGCAGCTGGCCGATATCGTGGAGAGTATCAAAACACTGAGGTTACAGCCCTGGAAAGCGCAGGAGGAGAATCTGTGTGAGACGCACCAGCAGAAGCTCCAGCTCTTCTGCGAGGAGGATGGAGAGGCCATCTGTGTGGTTTGCAGAGAGTCCTGGGCTCACCGGGCTCACCCAGTCCTCCCCGTCGAAGAAGCTGCCCAGAGTTACAAGGTAGGAATTGTAGTAAGTTGAGGGTCGGGAAGATGGAGTCAGTAGGCCTGAGTAAAGGCCTGTAACATGAAAACAGCAACTGGTCTGCAGTCTAGTGAGCAAGACTTTGGTTCAGTTACACAGCAGCCAAGAAAGGGGCCCTACTGATAACTGTGTGATTGTGTAAGTTAGGATAAACTTAAAAAAACCCCAAATAGTCTGGTAGCACTTTATAGACTAACAAAACATATAGGTGGTATCACGAGCTTTCATGGGCACAGCCCACTTAGACACTTCATCTGAAGAAGTGGGCTGTGCCCACGAAAACTCATGATGCCATCTACATGTTTTGTTAGTCTATAAAGTGCTATCAGACTATTTGTTGTATTTTTAAAGTTTATCCTGTTACAGACTAACTCGGCTACCTAGTTAGTGTAAGTTAGGTCGAGCATGGAAGGACATAGGGAGGCCTAAGTGCATGAGGTTTAACAGGAATCACAGCTGCTGTTCCTGAAGGAACCCCAGCAAGGCCCCATTGTGTTCCTCCCCAGAGCCGGCGGCTGGGGGCCAGTGGGAACTGAGCTGGCTTAAGGGAGGTAGATCCAGGTAGTGCTAGGCTGGACAGTGAGGGGTCCAGTTGGCTTCCCGGCCCCCTGACAGCAGGGCCGTGAAGAGTGGAACCAACCGCCTCTGTCTCTGGGACAGGCAGGGTGTTCAGCGTGAGGTGACCACCGCCCCCTTAGGACATCTGAGTGGGGGGAAACCAGGACTTGTTCCCTTCCCTTTCCAGTGTGTGGGTGAGGCCCGAGGGGCTGGCTGAGGGGTTGGGCCTTGTTCGCCTCTTTGCAGTATCAAGGAGGAATCGCATGAGATTCTCAGGGCACTTTCTGTGGACCCACGGCCCACTGAGGCGTTGGCCAGCACAGGCTGTGTGTGTGTATGTGTGTGTGTGTTGTGGGGCTCTGTGCAAAGGGCTATTTGAGGAGGGGCCCAAAGGAAGGGATGTGGGGCCTGTGGGGGAGAGGAATTGGACATGGGGAGCTGCCCTGAGATGAGCGGCATCCCCCTAACAACGGGTACTTAGGAAATGAGGCAGTGGGGGGGAGGGATACGGAAGAAGGGGCCAGATCCCGGATGCTAGGTGTCTCCTTGGTGCTGCTCCCTAAGCACGCCGCTCCACCCATCTTAAGGCCCTCCCATGCCCTAGGGAGCACTAGGGGCTGCCGGGGAGGAGGTTGGCCTCAGTGAGTTGGCCTGAACCTACAGCAATAGAAATGTAGCCGTGTTAGTCTAGTCTAGCTGAAACAAAAAACAGGACTATGTAGCACTTTAAAGAGTAACAAGATGGTTTATTAGGTGATGAGCTTTCGTGGGCCAGACCCACTTCCTCAGATCAAATTGTGGAAGAAAATTGGCATGACCATATATACCAAAGGGATACAATCAAAAAAAGTGAACACATATGAAAAGGACAAATCAAATTTCAGAACAGAGGGGGGATGAGGGGGGGAGGTAAATGTCTGTGAGCTAATGATATTAGAGGTGATAATTGGGGAAGCTATCTTTGTAATGGGTAAGATAATTAGCATCTTTGCTGAGACTTCTGTGTAAAGTGTCAAATTTAAGCATGAATGACAGTTCAGAGGATTCTCTTTCAAGTCTGGTGTTAAAATGTCTTTGAAGCAGGATGCAGGTAATCAAGTCGTTGAGACAATGCCCTTTCTGGTTGAAATGGCAAGAAACTGTTTTTTCTTTGTGATCCTGTCTAATATCTGTTTTGTGTGCATTGATTCTTTGGCGAAGTGTCTGAGACGTTTGTCCAATGTACATAGCAGACGGACACTGTCAGCACATGATGGCATATATTTCTGGATGAGCAGGAATATGTGTTCTTGATCTTATAACTGAATTGGTTAGGTCCAATAATGGTATCAGGCAGCTCTGAGAGTAGCAGCTGAGAGGGGAGAGTCTCCCCTAGGACCAGCCAGATGATGCCCCAGGCCCTGCAGCCTCTGCCCAGGGTGTTCTCCCAGCTTTGCTACCGAAATGTGTGTTTCACACAGGGTGGGGTTGGGGCAGCCCAGGCGTCACACCCTGTCATGGCGCCCTGCGTGACACTGCCCCCCTTCTTCCCCGGCAGTGACTTTGGAAGGGGCCACCCACCCAAGGGCTGTCTGCTGCAACCTCTTTGGACAGGTAGGGGGAGCAGCTTGGGGGCTCTAGCAATACAGGAGCACAAGGGGAAGAGAGCTCCCTTATCCCCACAGTCCCTACATCAGGGATCTCTCCCTCCCCACCCCCTTCCAAGAGAGACAGGAAAAAGGACAGGCTGCCCCCTACCCCAGCACACGGGGTGACTCTGACGGGGTGGGGGGACAGGGGCTGCTCCTCTGCCCCCCACACCTACTTCCTCCTGCCGGGAAGGTGTTGGCTGGGCTCCCAGAGCAGCAAGGCTTGGTGTCCATGCCCCCTACACGTGGAAGGGACAGTTCCCTCTCAGGGCACTTGGCCCAGGCTCTCTGCAGGCTCAGGCAGGTGTCACGCTCAGGGAATGTGTCCAATGCTTTCTTGGCAATTCTCTTTGTAATGGAAGCCAGGAGCCTGATGTCCTCACTTGGCTGCAGGAGCTAGGGCTTCGGCCTGGGTTTGTAGGGCCTCTGCTTTGTCTGGCCCTGCCTCCTGCAGTATCCACCCTTCAGCCATGGAGACCCACAGCTGCTTGTAGGAAAATATTTAAATATCACTTTCCAGCGTCAGGTTAGAGGACAGCCTGACCCACCCCAGCTGTGAGACTAGAGTCCCTACGACATAGTTCCGGGTGGTGATGCCACAGAGAAATGTTTTAAGCTGTTTCTGCAAAGGCTGCTGATTTCCCCATCCTAACTAGAGCACTAGGAAATTCTAGGTGAATTCCCCATTCCAGAAGGGATCCTGATAGTTCCAGAAAGCGCTCTCTCCCCCTGGCGTGTGCTCCCCTGTGCCTGAAAACATCTTCCTCAGGAGTTTTTAATAAATCAGCCCCACTTCTATGTGCACACTGAGGAAAATACGCACATGCTCCAGCTATGAACTTTAATTGGTCCAACTCTTCAGAGCAACGTCTATGTGGCCTTCTAGCTTTGTAATGTGCCCAGCACAGTGGGGCCAAGGCCTCTGGGCACTAAATTAAGTACGAATACTCCTGAACTATATAACTGCTCCTCTCCCACTCTCTTGCCTTGGCATATCGAGGCTCCATACAGGACTGAGCTGGGCAGTCCAGGAAAATAAAACATGTGTTCCTCAGGACCATTCTAATATACTGCTTGACTGGCTTCCTCTTCTCCACACGCGGCCTTGCTTGTTTCCGCTCTCTGAGGCAGGAGAGGTGCAGTTGTCAAGGCCGATAAAGCAAGAGGGTCTCTCTGCTCACATTCCGATTGCTGACTCCACTCTTGTCCGGCCCATGGATTTGATCCCTGGCTGCTCAGAGCACTGAGCAGTTCTCACATGCTTGGCTCACCACCCATCAGGCTAGCAAGACAGTGCAATCCAAGCTAACGGCACGGAAAGTCCTGCAGCTGAGGTTCTCCACTTCGCTTCCTGGGGATTTCCCTCCCTCCAGGGGGGTCCCTGCCCGAGAATATTCCCAAGGCTGCAGCTTCTGGCTACAATGCACTGGTCTATCTCTTATCATCTGTGATTTCTCCCACCCTCCTCCCATGATTCACACATGACACCTCTGCAGGAGAAACTCCAGGGAGCCCTGGGCCATCTGAGGCAGGAGCTGGAGGAGGCCCTGGTGCTGGCATCGGAAGAGGAGAAGAAAACCTCAGAGTGGCAGGTAGGTGTCAGGTTTATTCCTCCCGGAGCTCTTCCCCCTGCAGTGTTCTTGGGGACGAGAGGCAGTGAAGTTACAACCTGCTCTGGCTGTTTGGCCCAGGATGGTAACACGGTGCCAGGGTCAGGAAACTGGTGGGAATTCTGGTGGGAATCCCAGAGCAGCAGCCGTGGGGGAAAGGACAGCTCCTGGCTCATGGGCTGGACTCATCCCTTGGAAGCAGGGCTCTCTGGAAGCAGGAGGGAGATGGGTCACATTTACCGCAGTGGGCACGGTGTTTGCATCTGAACCCATTGCCTCATCCCACCCATATGTAGCCCGTGTGCCAGATGATGCTGGTAGCAATAAGGACTAGGGATGTGACTAGTTAACTAGTCGATTACCCAATAAGCACAAGACTATACAGCACCAAATTTCAAAATAAGCTCTTTTGACCTAGACTCATAGCGCAAATTGCGTAGCTTATTCTGACAGATGCACCCTAAGATGCTGACAGATCTTAGGACAGATGCTATCTAGATGCACCCTAAGATGAAAACTCACAAACTTAGTAATCTGTTCTCATATGGGACCCATTCCAAACCCCTCATCATTTTTGTTGCCCTTTTCTAAACTTTTTCCAATGCCAAGAGATATTTTTTGAGATGAGGTAACCACAACGGTGTGCAGTATTCAAGATGTGGGGGTACCATGGTTTTATATAGAGGCAGTAAATTATTCTCTGTTTTATTCTCTATTCTTTTTCTGATGATTCTGAACATTCTGTTTGCTTTTTTGACTGCCGCTGCACACTGAGTGGATGTTTTCAGAGAACTATCCACAATCACTCCAAGATCTCTCTCTTGAGTAGTTGTAGCCAGATTAGTCCCCATCATATTGTATGTATAGTTGGGATTATTTTTTCAACATTAAAACATTATTACATTTATCAACATTACATTTCATTTGCCATTTTGTTGCCCAGTCACTTAGTTTGGTGAGATCCTTTTGAAGCCCTTCACAGTCTGCTTTGGTCTTAACTATCTTGAGCAGTTTGGCATCCTCTGCAAATTACCCCAGTGCTCAGTGGTTTCAGCAGTTTGTGGGAGTACCTTGTACTAGTGTGGGCTGGGCTGAAAAGCAGCCCCATAGCCAGCGTAAGGCTTAGCACTCAGCCCAGTCTACATGGCAGAATTACTTTTTATAACTAAGGAGCTCAGGGATGCAAATACTCCACAGCCCCTGAGCAAGGCTGTTATCCCTACCTAATAAAGGTGCAGCTACACAGCACCCGAAACTCAAAATAAGATTTTCTTATTTCGATCGAATTTTGAAATAGGCTGTTTTGAGACATCCTTTAATCCTCATGGAACAAGGGTTACCAGGATACCGAAATAGCGCACCTGCTATTTTGAAAAATACTTTGAAATACTGGGCGGCTTGTGAAGACACACACAGTGTAGACATACCCTAAGTGAGTTCATGATCCCTGCTGCCCATGACCAGCAGCCTGGCTCCCTGATCCATGAGGCAGGCTCAGCTCAGCAAGCACCAGACCTGGCTCCCAGGGTTTGTTCCGTCTTCATTTGTTACTAAAGGTCACAGTGGAGACTCAGAGACGGTTGATCACGGGTCAGTTTAAGACACTGCACCGGGTGCTGCATGCGGAGGAACAGCTGCTACTGCGGAGACTGGCAGCGGAGGAGGGGGAGACTCTGCGGAGACTACAGGACAATATAATGAAGCTCTCGGCACAAAACGCTGCTCTGATCAACCTCATCACCGAGATGGAGGAGAAATGTCAGCAACCAAACATTGCGCTGCTGCAGGTGAGACTGATACCAGTCTTCCCTTCCATCCCCGCAGCCTTAAACTCTTCAGTCCCTGATTAGCTCCCAGGAATGAGCGTCAAATCCCATCTCCAGGACCTGTCTGACAGTTTTCTGACACAAACACAAGTGAGGCTGGAGCGGGGAGAGGGGAGCCTTGCTGGGCCCCTTGGCAAGGTGGGTGAGGGAGGGGCAGCTCCATGCTCCTGGAAGGGCTGGGGCCTCCCTCCAGCAGAAGGGGCAGGGCTGGGGGCCAGCAGACCTCAGCACTGCCTGGAGTACTTTGCATCAGGGTTCCCCTCCAGGAAGCCCTTAGAGCTGCCCAGCCCTTAGAGCTGCCCAAAGCGCATCATGCAGTAGCAGCAGCCGGGAATTTCTGGACCTTTTGAATCCTGTCATGGCTCCTTGCCCACTCTGGCACGATAAATGCAGAAGTGGAGGCCAGCAAAAGTACCCCAAAACCTTATCTACCAGGCTTTGGTATAAAACTTCTCCCCAAAATCTTAACAACCTAGATTTTGGGGATAAAAATCTCCGCTGCCACCACCCAAGTATTGATAAGAAAATCAGGGGAGAGATCACTTGAGAAATCTCACCCCTAAAGTACAAACCAGGACACAAAAATTAACCACAATATTCCTGTTGCAAGCATAATGACTAGATGGAAAAGTAACAAAATAATATACTCATGGAGAAACTCCACCATGGGCCTAGAACTTAATTACAAAGGGAAGCCAAAACATTTTTTAAAAGTGCACAGACATCAGATCCCATTTCCCAAACCATAAAATAATAAAACCTAACAGATTTATCTAAACTTTACCCTACTTACAGAAAGTGAAGAATGGTCTCTCTCTCTCAGTAGCTGGAGAGGAACTGCCCAGGACAAAGGAGGGAAAAAACTCAAAAATTCCTTTGTCCCAGTTTGAAATTCCTACCTACATTCCTATTGGCCACTCCACCTGGCTTAGGTGTAGTTAACCCCTTAGTCCCCAGGCTGCTGGCTAACCCTCATGATCATGACAAATCCCCAGCCCCGGGGCAACTGCCCTCTCTGTCCGCCCCATCAGTGGGCCTGCACATGTAAGAGCAGGCATGAGCCCTGGCTGGGTTGATTTAGTTGGGATTGGTCCTGCCTTGGGCAGGGGGCTGGACTCCTGAGGTCTCTTCCAGCCCTAGGATTCTGTGATTCTATGAGGCCTTGTCAGCGTAGACACAAATAGCCTGCGTTCGAGGGACACGCAGACACAGTGGCGTCTTTGCCTGGTAGGGACTTAGGGTACGTCTACACTGCAAGCTTCTTTTGGAAAAAGCTATTCCGGGAGATACCTTCTGGAAGATCTCTTATTTCGAAATAGCATATCCACACTGCAGGGAAGCCTCAAAATTAGCCCAAGGCAGGCTCCCCTAATGTGGACGCGCTACCCGATTTAGAGCCCCAGGAGGCACTGGGGAGGAATAACTTAGAATGGCCCTGGTGAGGAGCTATTTCAACATAGCAGCAGTGGAGCATCCACACACATCCTCTTCTGAAAGAACTTTTTCGGAAGAGGTGTTATTTCTCATGGAATGAGGTTTACCAACGTTGGAAAAAAGCCCTCCCTTATTTCGATTTTCTTTTGAAATAATGCAATTGCTGTGTGGGCGCTAGTATTGCTTTTCTGGAATAACAGCCGTTACTCCAGAACAACGGTGCAGTGTAGACGCACTCTGAACACCAACAGTGGCTTTTCCCGGTGAAAGTGAGAGGAGAGGCTGGACACAGGCAGATGCCAGGAGGGTGGGGGTGGAGTGATGCAGAAAGGGTTGGCCAGTGTAGATAGGCCAACACAGGCAGGCAGAGAGGGGCTGGGACTCTGAATGTGGGCGCAGAGCCCTGGAGGAAAGAGTGGGCCCATGCAGATGGCAGGGGCAGGCTCATAGAGGTGAAGGCTATGCAGGCAGGAGTGCACCTGCCCAGCCGGGAGCTGATGTGGGTGGGGACTGGCCTTTGCAGTCAGGAGTGGGCTAGTGGAGGTGGGGCGGAGGCAGGGGGAGAGGGGCAGGCCCAGACGGGATAGACACACCAGTGTAGGTGGAGGCAGGGTCCTGCTGGCAGGGTGCAGTTCCTACAGATAGGGATGTGGGGATGGAGCAGAGACTTGGAGCCCTGGTGTGACAAAGGGGGTGCCCGCAAGTCAAAGGAAGTTCTCAATTGATGGCATGGAACTCAGGGGTGAGACCCTCTCTGGCTGGCAGCTGGAGGCATCTGGGGCGTGATGTGGAGCCAGAGAGCTCTCCCCTGTCGACACAGAGCAGCTCCACCCAAGACTCTACCACGGTGCAGCTGCAGCAGTACCGCGGTGGTGCTCTGCGTACTGGGGTGTAGCTACAGCCCCTGGGCACTGTCTCCTTAGGCCCGCCGCAGGATGCCAGCCAGGAGGGAGGCTGGGGGCAGTGTGGGTGGAAGACCTGCAGGGAAATTGAAGGACAGACAGAGGCGTGTTTGGGCTGCGGCTGCTTTCCGTGTTCCAACAATGCTCCCTGTTCAGCACTCGCAACACTTCAGGCTGCCCCTGTCTTCCCTGTTATCACACGACACCCAGCTCCACTCAGAGTCACAGCCAGGGCAGACAGAACACCTGAAATCAGTGGTCACTGCCGCGCGTCCTGCACCGAGGAGGCTGGCCCTGATGTGTTCAGAGTTGTGGATTAAATCTGGTAGAGGACAGAAAGTCACTCAGGATTTATGCACCGGTGCTAACCCAGCTTCCTGTCTCTCTCCTTTCAGGATATGAAAAGCGCGTTGATCAGGTCAGTTCCCATGTCCACTTCTCCTTCTGTTCCCATGAGCAATGTGGGTGCAGAGCAGCCGAATAATACTGGGATGTTTTCTTCATAGGAGTGAGCATGTGAAACTCCAGCCACCAAGAGCCGTTTCTTCTACCCTGAAAAATGTGTATAAAATCTGCCTTGACATGAGGGAAATGCTGGAGAGATTCACTGGTGAGTGAGAGTTACTGGGCTGGGTTTCCTTTACAGGTGAGTGGGGAGGAGAATTACATAAGAATGGCTAGACTAGATCAGAACAAAGGTCCATCCAACCCAGTATCCTGTCTGTCGACAGTGGCCAATGCCAGATGCCCCAAAGCAGTGGTCCCCAATGCGGTGCCCGTGGGTGCCATGGCACCTGCCGGGGCATTTATGTGCGCCCGCAGCCCCGCCCCCAGGCACGCAGCGCATGTGTGGCCCCGCCCCTGGATGCGCAGCACGTGAGCGGCCCCACCCATAGGTGCCCAGCAGCCCCGAAAGGTTGGGGACCACTGCCCCAAAGGGAAGGAACACAACAGGTAATCCTCACATGATCCCTCTCCTGCCATCCATCTCCAGACAAACAGAGGCTAGGACACCATTCCTACCTATCCTGGCTAATACCCATTGATGGACTTAACTTCCATGAATCTATTTTGCTCTTTTTTGAACCCTGTTAAAGTCCTAGTCTTCACCACATCCTCTGGCAAGGAGTTCCACCAGATGACTGTGCGCTGAGTGAAGAAAAACTTCCTTTTGTTTGTTTTAAACCTGCTGCCTATTCATTTCATTTGGTGACCCCTAGTTCTTATACTGTGGGAATAAGTAAATAACTTTTCCTTGTTCACTTTTTCCACACCAGTCATGATTTTATAGACCTCTATCATATCCCCCGTTAGTCTCTTCTTTTCTAAGATGAAAAGTCCCAGTCTTTCTAATCTCTCTTCATATGGGACCCGTTCCAAACCCTGCATCATTTGTGTTGTCCTTTTCTGAATCTTTTTCTGAACCACAGGAATTGACTTGTGTTGTGCTCATGGGGACCAATGGTGAGGGGAACATTGTGACCAGCAGCCTGGCATGGCAGCAGCCCTGAAGCTAAGGCTGGGGGAGCTCTCTGATCTGGAGGTGTTACCCCGGTTTTCATAGAACACAAAGCAGTAGTAATTTACCTGGCCCACGCCAGGCCGTGTGAGAAAGAAATCAGTGGGCACACAGCAGTTCCATCTGGTCAATAATCAATCTAAATAAGTGTTTTTATCTGAACCCACTGATTGTTAGATTTTTAGTGCACACACACGTATGCAAGAGGGTTAGGACAGCTTAGCTATAGTTACCCACATTCTGAGCTGGTTTCAAGTGCTCACTAGCCAGGCGTCCAGGGGCCCTTTTTCCATTCAGCTGATGGGGAAGAAAGGCTGTCAGGTATTTACTTTTCCCTGGCCTTTTGCACCTAACTCTAACAGACACATCACTTGCAGTGACTCTTGCTGGGTCAGCGCAATCACCTCTCTCTACAGGTTCCAGCTGCAGGTCCAGGAGCTCAGGGCTCTGGGGAACAGGACCCCCAGGCTGTGGGGGAAGCAGCTTCCTTCACTGTGTGGAGGCGGCCCAGGCCTGCTCCCCTCCCCCCTCACTGTCCCACTGGGCCAGGACCACGGACAGGAGGGGGCAATGGCCCCGGGGCCCAGAGATTCAAGGGGGCCCAGAGCCCCAGGCCTCTTTGAATTGCCACAGGAGCACTGCTCCATGACTCCACCAGGCTCCGGGGGGCGGGGGGGGTGAGGGGCACTGCAGTCTGTGTGGCACTCAGGGCTGACTGCCCACGGCCCCACCTATTCCATCCAAGGACCCGCCCTTCTGGGGGCACAGAGCCTCTCCCCCTCCCCGCCCCAGAGCCCACGGTGGCTGTTTGCCCCACTGCACTGGGATTGGTCCTGCCTTGAGCAGGGGGCTGGATTTGATGACCTCCTGAGGTCTCTTCCAGCTCTATGGTTCTAAACACAACTGGGCTATGGACACTTCACAGCCCTGGTTCCTGCTTAGATCCAGTGTGCGGGGATTAGCCCTTTCATTCTCCCCCTCCAGGAACTCTGGACCGGTCAGTGCCACACGGCTGCCCACGCGCTCATCCCAGGCCCTGTGTCCAGCCACTCAGGGGAGTCGCTGGGTGGGGCAGTAACCAGAGCCCCAGGGTCCCCGTGTGCAGTGGGGAAGGCCCCACACTGTCACTCAGCCCTTAGGGGCTGGGCAGTGAGCGTTATCACAGCTCTAGCGCCCATGTGTGAGCCAGGCGCTGCTGGGACAGAACAAGGGGCCGCCGGCCCCCCACGGTTCCCCGTCTGAGTGAGGACCGGGCCCTGCACAGGGAGCAGCAAATGCTGAGGAGGGGAAGTGAGGGTCCCAGTGTGGGGCTGGCCAATCCCTGACCCTGTCCAGGTCCTGTCTTGTGTGGCTCTGACAAAGAGTATTGTACTGACCCTATTGGGCCTGGGGGTCACCCCAGTGCAGCATCCAGCCAGCAGGGAGCTCTGAACCCCTTGGGTGGCCTGACATCTGGGGGAGCGGGAGCCGCCTTGGGACTGGGATGGGGACACTGGAAGTCAGGTGGGAGGCACAAGACTGCATGCTAAGGCTACGTCTACACTGCAGGCTTCTTGCGCAAGAACTGTTTTGCACAAGAGTTCTTGTGCAAAAGGTCTTGTGCAAGAATGCGTTCACACTGCCATGTGCTTTTGCGCAAGAGATGTGCTTTTGCGCAAGAGCGTCCATGGCAGTGTGGACGCTCTCTTGCGCAAGAAAGCTCTGATGGCCGTTTTAGCCATAGGGGTTTCTTGCGCAAGAAACCCCAGTTGCCTGTCCACACTGCCTTCTTGCGCAACAGCTCTTGTGCAAGAGGGCTTGTTCCTCATGGGGAGAGGAATAACTCTTGCGCAAGAAGCCCTCTTTTCTGATGCTTTCCTGTAAATTTATTTTTGCAAGAACACACGTGCAGCATAAATGCTCCGCAAGTTTTTGCGCAAGAATGGCCGTTCTCGTGCAAAAAGCCTGCAATGTAGACGTAGCCTCAGAGATCGCTCCAGCAGGCTCAGACACTGCAGTGAGGGGCCCACACAGACTGACTAGTGAGAGCGAGGCTCTGGCTGCCTGGGGAAATGACAGAGGTTAGTTGGGAGCACCAGGCTTTCATCACTGGCATCTTGCTTCTGTAGCAGACATGGGCGGCTAGCACTTCCCGCTCAGCCAGATGCACACCGGACGGGCACGGTGTAAGATCTTCCATGCTTGGCCAGGCCTGGCTGAAGTTCCTTTTAATGAGGTATTTACCACGTAGGGCATGTCTACACTAGGAAATTATTTCAAAATGACTACATTCAAAATGACGACCCCCAAAACAACCAAACCAAAATTGCGTGTCCCCACGATGGGGGAGCCTCGCAATCAGTCTGAGGCAGGCTCTGCTATTGTGGACACGCCACCTCGACTTAGAGCCCCGGCAAGCAGTGGGGGGTAATTAGCTCGAATGGTTCTGGGGAATAATTAATTTCAAAATAGCAGCAGCAGAGAGTCCACGCTACCGCTATTTTGAAATAACTATTTCAAAATTAGCGTTATTCCCCAAGGAAAGCAGGAGGGCAGATTTCAAAATAATCAGACCCATATTTCGAAATAACGGGTGTGGTAGTGTGGATGCTTCCCTGGTTATTTTGAAATAAGGAGGGTTATTTCAAAATAACTCCCTAGTGTAGCCCAGGGCCTAGTGGCTAAACAGTATAGTCCAGTGTAGCGTTCAATGGCATCTCTCCCTGTACAGTCTACATTTACTGCAGCAATGGGGAACTTACAGCCCGTGAGCTGGATCCAGCCCTCGGCCTCCCTTCATCTGGGCTGAGAGACTCGGGGCTCCCCATACCCACACACAGTGGGAGAAGCAGCAGGGAGCTGTCGCTAAAGCCCCTGTGTGACCAGTTCTGACAGGAGCGGGGCGGGGAAGGAAGTGACTCCACATGCTGCCGTTCCCCCTTCCTCCTCCCCCTGGCTTTGGGAATAACAGCCCTGTAGACTTTTCCCCCACTCCTCCCATTGGCCAGGAGTTATGGCCAATGGGAGCGGTGGGCAGAGGTGCTTGCAAGCACAGTGTGCTCAGAGCAACCTACCCCCTGCCCACCCCCGCATCCAGCCACCCTTCCAGACCACACACTCCCGCACTGCTCTTGCACCCTACTTCCTGTTGTACCGCCAGTGTCGTACTGTCAGTGTCTCAGTGTCGTCTGGTCAGGGTTCTCGGGGTTGTCCCGGAGTGCTCCTGACAGAACCTCTACTCCGTCGGTGATGATAAACTTTCGGCTGCGTGCGTCAATGTCCGTGCTCCCTTTATCTAGCATATTAGACCCCGTGCTCTTGAGTCAACACAGGAGATCTCTGAGAGCCCCTGGAAATGACAGATTCAGGCAAGGTTTGAAATCAATCAAGCAGGTTTATTGTCACATGCAGTGCTCTAACAGTTGGTAGCAGAGAGTCTACAATGCTACACCACTGCACACTTGGCCTGCGTTGACAAGGCACCAACACATAGCAGGCCTATTGCCAGGACCGGATTAAGGCATGGGCTAGCCAGGCAGCTGCCCGGGGTGCCAACCTATGGGGGGGCGCCTGATGTCAGCTGTAAGGGGCGCATAGCACCCCTTATAGCTGCCATCAGGCGCCGCGCACCCGGCTCCTGGATCGCGGGCTGCAGCAGCTCCCAGCGGCCACCCTGCAGCGGCCACCCGGGGTGGGGGCTGCATTAACCCCCTCAGAGTCGGCCAGCAGCGCCCTTCCACCTGCGGACGCGGGGCCCTGCACGGCCAGGCTCAGCCCGCCCTGGGCAGTGCGCCAGCAGCAGTAGCCAGGCTGGGCCGGGCCGGGCACGTGTGTCCTGCTGCCGCCAGCTCCACGTGCACTCCCCCACGTGCCAGGCAGAAGCGGGGCTGGGGCTGCACATGCGCCCTCTCCCACGTGCTGGTGCAGGGGCGGGGCTGAGCATGTGCCCTCCCCCAACCCGGGGCTCAATTAAACTGTCTGCCCGGGGCACTGGAATGGCTCGGTCCTGCCCTGCCTATTGCCATATAACAGATATTAACAGTGGTTAGTCAGAGTTAAGTCACTGTGTATTCTGTAAGTCTAGGCAATGACACCTGCTGTTTCAGGTGCCTAGTGCGCCCCCCCCCCCCCAAGGTCAGCCAGTGAACATCATTTGCTGTGTCCTTTTATAGACAGGTACAAACAACTTACATCACTTCTTTACATACCAGGTTGCCACCCTCTGTTGCCTAGTTACCACCCCTCACCTTATGGAAGGGGGGCTTACCTTCTATCCTTCATCCTGTCAATTTCGACCTGGTCTGAACCCAGATCAGTATGTGCGTAGTTTCTAGGGAGTCTTTGTACAGAGATATTCCTTACTAAGATGTTCTGCTACTCCCCTTTTGGCTTACAGTCTGTATCTGGTGCCTCCCTATGTCCTAACCTACCCAATCACACAGTTATCACTAGGGACTTTTTCTTGGCTCCTGTGTTGCTGTGTTCCTGAACCAAAATCTTGCTCACTAGATTGCAGGCCTGTTGCTGTTTTCATATTACAGGCCTCTGTTCAGGCCTGCTAACTCCATGTTACTGACCCTCAACTTATTACACTTCCCACCCACCGCCTGCTCCCCATAAGCCCTCCCCTACATACTGAACCCCTCATTTTTCATAGATTTCATAGATTTTCATAGATTTCATAGAATACTAGGACTGGAAGGGACCTCAAGAGGTCATCGAGTCCAGTCCCCTGCCCTCATGGCAGGACCAAATACTGTCTAGATCATCCCTGATAGACATTTATCTAACCTACTCTTAACTATCTCCAGAGATGGAGATTCCACAACCTCCCTGGGCAATTTATTCCAGTGTTTGACTACCCTGACAGTTAGGAACTTTTTCCTGATGTCCAACCTAAACCTCTCTTGCTACAGTTTAAGCCCATTGCTTCTTGTTCTATCCTCAGAGGCCAAGACGAACAAGTTTTCTCCCTCCTCCTTATGACACTCTTTTAGATATCTGAAAACTGCTATCATGTCCCCCCTCAATCTTCTCTTTTCTAAACTAAACAAACCCAATTCTTTCAGCCTTCCTTCGTAAGTCATGTTCTCTAGACCTTTAATCATTCTTGTTGCTCTTCTCTGGACCCTCTCCAATTTCTCCACATCCTTCTGGAAATGCGGTGCCCAGAACTGGACACAATACTCCAACTGAGACCTAACTAGCACAGAGTAGAGTGGAAGAATGACTTCTTGTGTCTTGCTCACAGCACACCTGTTAATGCATCCCAGAATCATGTTTGCTTTTTTTGCAACAGCATCACACTGCTGACTCATATTCAGCTTGTGGTCTACTATAACCCCTAGATCTCTTTCTGCTGTACTCCTTCCTAGACAGTCGCTTCCCATTCTGTATGTGTGAAACTGATTGTTCCTTCCTAAGTGGAGCACTTTGCATTTGTCTTTATTAAACTTCATCCTGTTTACCTCAGACCATTTCTCCAATTTGTCCAGATCATTGTGAATTATGACCCTATCCTCCAGATTAGTTGCAACCCCTCCCAGCTTAGTATCATCTGCAAACTTAATAAGTGTACTTTCTATGCCAATATCTAAATCATTGATGAAGATATTGAACAGAGCTGGTCCCAAAACAGACCCCTGCGAAACCCCACTTGTTATACCTTTCCAGCAGGATTGTGAACCATTAGTAACTACTCTCTGAGTACTGTTATCCAGCCAGTTATGCACCCACCTTATAGTAGCCCTATTTTCCACAGTTCCACCCCAGAACTGAGGGGCCCCACAAAATCTACTAACCCTAGGCCTCCAGCACAGTTAATCCTGCCCTGCTCTTCTGTTCCCCCTGCCCCCTTCTTGCTGCTTGCCACATTTCATGCCTGGCCATCTGCTTGCCCCCTATGCTCACAGTTGCAAGCCTCTAACTCTGTCTGTTGCACCAATTCTTACCCCTCACCTCTGCTCACTTGGCACCCGCTCCTCACTTTACCTCTCACAGCTGATGAACACCCATCCCCTTCCTTCCCCAAGCCATGCCACACCACCATCCCACAAGCACCAGACTCTCCCTCACTCTGCCCCCTTCTAGCAAAGGTCCCTACATCCCCATCCCCTTCTTTCTATGGAGATATACCTCTCTCCTAGAGCTAGAAGGGACCTTGAGAGGTCATCAAGTCCAGTCCCCTGCCCTCATAGGGGGACCAAGTACCATCCCTGACAGATTTGCCCCAGATCCCTAAATAGCCCCCTCAAGGATTGAATTTACAACCCTGGGTTTAGCAGGCCAATGTTCAAGCCACTGATCTATCCCCCCAAACAACTGAAGGGGGAATTCTCACTGCTCCTCTTATCTGGGCTGCAATCCCAGGTCCCCCAGGGACAGGAAAGCCCTGCAGGCACTGAAAGCCACTACTCTAAGTGAGGCTTGAGCTCACAACCACAGCATGTCTCCTATGAGTACTGCCTTATAAGTACTGTGCAATGACCCATTGCACCACCCCTCTCCTCACCCACTTTTCCTCCTGGACACATGCTCCCCTTACCACTTGTCTCATCCCCCAGTGCCCATCCCTTCCCTCTGGCATAGGCCCCGCCCTCATGCAGCTTTCCCACTGGTTATCATCTCTGCCAAGCCACCCCCTCTTTCTTCAGAACCCTGCCTCACTCTGCCCTCCTGGTACCTGCCCAGGGCCTTCCTCCCTCATACTCCTGGTGCCTATGCCACTCCTCACCGTACCCTTACCCCCAGCATCCAGTACTAACCTTTACCTCCCACTCTCCCTCGCACCTGCCTCTTCCTTCATCCGTGTCCCCACCCATCCTCTTACCCCACTCTGAGCCCCAGGGCTAATTCCCTCTGATCCCCGTGGCCAGCCCCTGCCCCCCAGCCCTGACTCTGTGCCTCTCTCCCCAGTGGATGTGACTCTGGATCCAGACACGGCTCATCCCAAACTCGTCCTGTCTGCATATGGGAAATGTGTGAGACTCGGAGACATGCGCCAGGCTCTGCCCGACACCCCTGAGAGATTTGATCCTTGTGCCTGTGTCCTGGGCGCCGAGGGGTTTGCGAGTGGGAGGTGTTACTGGCAGGTGGAGGTGGGGGACAAGCCTGAGTGGGACCTGGGCATTTGCAGGGAATCTTTGAAAAGGAAGGGAAACATCACCCTCTCCCCTGGGAACGGATGCTGGGTTGTTTTACTCAGGTATGGGGAATACATGGCTGCCACCTCCCCACCAACCTCCCTCCCCGTGAGCGCCAGGCCCAGGCGGGTGGGGATTTTCCTGGACTATGAAGCGGGCGAGGTCTCGTTTTACAATGTGACTGATGGGTCCCATCTCTTCACGTTCACCGACACCTTCTCCGGGACGCTCCGCCCTTATTTCAGTCCTTGTCCCAATAGGAATTCAGATCCCCTCATTATCTGCCCAGTCCCAGTGTAGACTGGAGAGAGTGTCTGTCCCTGATAGTGACCACAGTAGCACAGACTAGCCCCTCCCAGCTCTGACCAGCCCACAGACCTGTTCCCATGGGGATGGTTTAAAAGGCATCACCTGCCTGCCCCACCACCCTCCTCCCAGTCTCCATTCCCAGGAGCAGGCCTGTGGCCTAAGGAAAGATGCCTGAGAGGGGGAGCCACATTAATCTGTATCTGCAAAAACAATGAGGAGTCCTGTGGCACCGAAAAGACCAGCAGGTGTATTAGGGCATAAGCTTACATGGGTAAAACCCACTTCATCAGATGAATTGGAGTGGAAATTATAGAGCCAGGGATATCTATATACGCGTTCTCCTACTGGTTTATGTGTGTCAGTGTAAGCATATAGAATCACAAAATACTAGACCTGGAAGGAACCTCGAGAGGTCATCAAGTCCAGTCCCCTGCACTCACAACAGGACTATCTAGCTAACCTGCTTTTAAATATCTTCAATTATGGAGATTCCACAACCTCCCTAGGCAATTTATTCCAGTGCTTAACCAACCTGACAGTTAGAAAGTTTTTCCTATTGTCCAACTGTGATGGGGTGTACCCACCCCGCACTGGTCAGGAGGGGGTTGACTCAGCCCTGGGGGCGGAGGAGGAGGCCACACCCCCTTTAGCTTACTGGGCATGTTTGGGCTGCACTGCTATAAAAGAGAGCAGCTCAGCTCAGTTGGGGCTGGCAGCTGGAGGGAGAGGACATGCCAAGCCAGCTCCCTACAAGCCCTCGTGCCTACCTAGAGGCCAGGACACTGCCACTCAGACTGGAGATGGGATGCCTCTGGAGACCTTGTTGGACCCAGGACAAAGGAGCAGTACCTGGAACACTGAGGGATGAGGTGAAACCGAGACACACCAGTGAACCAAGGTCTGGAGAGGCAGGAAGCAATGGCTACCGGGGCAAATGAGCCACTGTGAGGAGTCAGCATGTTGTGGTCAGGATTTCCCCGCTGACTCAATGGCCTGAGCAAGCCACTAACAGGGCCCTGGGTTGGGGTCCAGTTAAGTGGGAGGGCCTGGATCCCCTTGCTGGGGAGATACAAACCTACCTCTTACTTATTTAACTCTTCAACAGACTAGAGTTGTGGCAGGATTATTGCACTGTACTGCCAAGACCACAGAGGGCAAACTATAGACTTTGACTCTTGGGTCACATGGGGGGGACTATCGAGCTGACCTACCCAGACAAAAGGGGGGCAAGCTTTGGACTTCAAACCTTGGGTTGCTTTGGGGACTATTGGGCAGGGCTGTCCTGTAAATAGCAGTGAGACATAGGTTGAGCCAGGCAGCCTGAAGGCCAAGGGAGTAAACGGACTCCTAGGTGAAATTAGAGGCTTCGACTGGGGGTATCAGAGGACTCCAATATCAGAGGCAGCAGTGCGGGGTGCCAGGTGAGAGCTGGTCCATGATGGGAACCAGTTTAAAAACCAGCAGCCCCTGTCCATGGCAGGGAGGAGCAGTCTGAGCTCCCGGACCCGGTGTGAGCTGGAACTGAGCCAGGCTGCCTGTCCACCCGGCTCCTCATACACTTTAAATGCAAAGGGGTAAGTTTCAGACCCAGTGTGAGCCAGGACTGAGCTGGGCTGCTAGCCAGCCTGCTAAAAAATATACTGGCGAGGGGAGAGGGATGCGTGTAGTCTATAGCATTAATCTATAAGCTTTTGCTTATCAGATAATTGGTTAATTGACTACACTATTACATCCCTAGTGTTCACAATGTTCCCCTGTTGACAGTGGAAGCTATGCACTTTAGGTATGTTTCCCACTGTACTGTTCAGTTGGACCGCTGAACAGAGCATGGAGCATCTTGCAACCATTTAAAACATCCCATCCGGCACCACTTTGTCCAGAGGATTCTGGCGTCCTTTCGTATCTTTTTCCAACCACTAGTTTGTGCTGTGCACGCTGGCATCTGCAGCAAGCAAGCATGGATCCTGCACTTCTGTCGTGTGCTCTGTTAGCTGTTGCGAGGACCTTGCACATGGCAGCAAAGATCACATCTTCATGCGGGGGTGGAGGAATGAAGAGCCATGGCTACAGAACTCCACGATGCATAAAGCAACCTTCCTGGAGCTGTGAGCAGGGCTGGCCCCTGACCTGCGGTGCAAGGACATCCAAATGAGAGCCACTCTCCTGGTTGAGAACAGCTCTTGTGCAAGAGGGGGTTTTTGCGCAAGAAGGGGCAGTGTAGATTGCTCCTTCTTGCGCAAAAGCCCCTTGTGCAAAATGGTGGCTCATTAAGTATGCAAACATACCTAAAGTGCATATTCATCGCTGTGCCTCACTTACATATGTTCTTGAGCAAGACTGGCCGGTGTAGACATGGCCGTAGTGTAAACGTAGCCGCAATGGAAGGCTAGACCTCACTACAGACAGTATTCCCATGGTTATTGCAGTGTGTTGTACTGTGCATAATGTGTGTTGGAATGTTCTCTTTCTCTATATAATCTTCAAACACTTCTGAACTTTGGGCTGTAATAATACCTTGTGACAGTGAGTTCTGGTGACAAATTTTGCACTGTTTGGAAAAATATTTTGATCTGATCTGAATTGGTGGCCTCTTATTTTCATTAAATGTCCTCTTGTTTTTGTACCAGTGGAAAGGGGTGAATTAAATAATACTACCAAGAAACATTTGACATACGTTATCATAACATTATCTTTTATTATTACCATACTTTGCAATTATTATTTATGTGGTAGAAGAGCTTATGTCCTTTCCAAAGAGGAATCGACCTAAAGACAGACAAAGATTGCAGGGAAGGGATATAGCATGTAACCAGAATGGCTTTGGCAAAATAAGGGTTCTATGTACTTCTACAGGTCAGAACAAATCATCCAGATTTCCCATCGGTAGGGCAGGGGAATGGCCGTGAGATGGAAATAAATGATCAAAGTGGAAATTTGATTTCAAAGCAAAACTGACACAAATGCTAATGGATCAGAATTCAGTGGGTCTCAGTACAAAACTACAGGCCCTGAAAGCAGCCAAGTGGGCAAGCAATAAAACTTATCATATGGATTAATTTGAAGTCAAGCCCTGTGAAGTGTTGTGTGTGACATTGCCCCTGATTCTGTAATTCCTCTAAGCAGAGATCCCTGGATTATGCCTATCTGCTGCTGGGAGCACAGAACAGAAAAAAACAATCTCTTCTGGTTTCCACCCGTGTATGTCTTGTGCTAATTTCTGGAAAGCTGATGCTTCATTGTTAACATTGTAAAGCAACTGTGTAACGGACATGAAATATGTGCTGAGTGTTTGTAGCTCTTAACTGAAAGCTTCTCAGGTTCCTGTCACTGATACCGAGGGTTGGCAATTTGGATTGGATGTATTCCTGGAGGTTTCATCACACTACCTACTTTTGACTCATCTTTAATTCTTGGAGACCCCGGGAGAATCTTGGAGGGTTATTGTTTGGGAACAGAGAGGGGGTGGGAAAAGGACAAAGGTGAGAATGGGTCAAGGGGTAGGGAGGGCAGGTTCTGACACAGCCACCACAGGTAGTATGTGAAGGGGGAAGGTGGATGACAGTCAGATGTGGACAGCAGGGCAGATGGCTCTGGCAGTCATAGAATTTGGTTTTTTTTGGGGGGGGGGGGGGAGACAAACTGTCAGTTAGAATATCGTGGATGAGGGAAGGTTCAGGACAAGCAAGAGTCAGATAGTGAGTGGAAAACTGATTGGGGGCAGGGAAAGAAAGGCAGGGTCTGGCAGAGCCAGGGCAGTTAGCAGATGGGACAGACTGGCAATGAGTCGGGGGAGGGGGGAACGGTTGACATGGTCTATCTTAACTTTAGTAAATTCTTTGATACTAATGTAACCTAAGTAGAGCTACAATAAGGTGGGTGCCAAACTGGTTGGAAAATAGTGCCCAGGGTGTGGTTATCAGTAGTTTACAGTCAGGCTGGAAGGGCGTAATGAATGGTGTCCTGCAGGGATCAGTTCTAGATAAATTTTTGTTCAAAATCTTCGTCACTGAAGATAATGGCTTTGAGACAGGGGAGGGGCACAAGCAATCATAATTCCCCAAAATGCATGGGCAGAAGCAGAGTGATGCAGCCAGGGGAGCAAAGGAAGCTGGGAGTGCCTTGCTGTGCTTCCCCTGCTGCTGCCAGTATGAAGGGGGATGAGGCAGGGCCAGAGCAGGAGAGGGGGGAGCAGGGCTGGGGGTTGTCCCAGCCCTCCAAGTCCCCCCCCCCCCACCAGTCACCTCTGCTTGGAGAGGGCACTTCTAAAGACTGCAAATGAAAACACATTGGGAGGGGTTTGCAAGCATTTTGGACCACAAGCTAAAGAGAGTCAACACACAGCATAAAACTCCTGCCAAAAAAGCAAACCTCAGTGCTGGAAACAGGACACAAGGGCTGTGTCTAGACTGGCCAGTTTTTCCGGAAAATCAGGCGCTTGCCAGCTGTCTACACTGGCTGCTTGAATTTCCGCAAGAACACTGACGATCTCATGTATGATTGTCAGTGTTCTTGCGGAAATACTATGCTGCTCCCGTTCGGGCAAAAGCCCTCTTGCACAAATGCTTTTGTGCAAGAGGGCCACTGTAGACAACGTGGTATTGTTTTGCGCAAAAAAGCCCCGATGGCTAAAATGGTGATCGGGGCTTTCTTGCGCAAAAGCGCATCTAGATTGGCCAGGGACGCTTTTCCGCAAAAAGTGCTTTTGTGGAAAAGCCTCCGTACCAATCTAGACACTCTGTTCCGCAAATGCTTTTAACGGAAAACTTTTCCGTTAAAAGCATTTGCGGAAAATCATGCCAGTCTAGACGCAGCCCAGAAGTAATTGGTGGGCTCTACTCTATGCTGATTAAGCCTAAGATGGAGCCCTGGAAGAGAAGCCTGAATCATGACAATAATCTCCAGGTCTGTAGAAATGGGCTAGAGCTGGTGTTAGTGTTTGACAATAGCTGTTTCCTACACTTTGTGCCTATGTAACTGCTCCCTGTAGGACACTGCCACATTCCGTAGCAATGTCGGATAATAGCAGTTTCTTACAAAAAGCGTATCAGAAACTGCTACCAGTAGCACAGTCCTACAGCGTGAAATCTTACAGTAGCAATTCCTTATGAGCGTATGGACCAGAAACTGCTACCGGTAGCACAGTCTTACAAGGGAGCAGCTCTCTACAAACCTCCGGGCAGGGGAGCTGTGTAGCTCCGGGTATTTGTATTTCGGGGTGGTGACTGGGCTCCCCGAACCCCCCACCAGCCGGGGTGGGGGACACAAGCTGGGGGCTGCTATGGGCTCCTTAGTCCTCTGCCCAAGGCAGATGGAGAGCGTGAGCCGCCCTATCGCAGCACGGGCTCCCTGGGCAGCTCTTACCACAGCCCGGCTCTGGCTTCCAGCCTCGCTCCGCTCAGTCCCATAAATCCCCCTGCAGCGCCCCCATCCGTATTCTCCTTCACCCTCCCCCACATCCCTGTGCCCGCAGCGCACGCACTGTCAGGGCAGCAGCGCTGAGGCGAGGAGGGGGCAGAGCCACTTCCCTGCCCGGCCCGGCCCTTTGCCCGGGGCTCTCACCCCTATGGAGCAAGGGGCGGAGCCTACAGCGGGGTGAGCCCAGCTTAGGCTGCGGTGCCGGGACAGCCTCTGGGGAGCGGGGCTGGGGCAGGAGCCAGCGACTCCCCGCGCCGGGCGTTGCTGGGGGGCGGGGCTGGAGGCTCCATTTCTGCAGCTCACAAGCAGCTGCCGCCTCTGTAGGGCGCCGGGACCCGGCAGCAGCGCGTGGAGCCCCGCGTCCGGAGGTAGCTGCCCCCAGCGTTCTACTCCCCCGCCCCCCTGCGCCTGCGCGCAGAGTGGGGGCAGCAGCCTCAGCTTCGGCTACTGCGCATGCTCCGCTCTGGGGCGCCCTCAGGGGCAAACCCTGAGACCAGCTGCTGGTGCCGCTACAGCCCGGTGCGTGCGGGGGCCGGAGCCGGGACGGGGGGGAGGGGCTGTTCAGGGGCTAAAGTTACCGCGCGGGTGAAGGGGGGAGGTGTCGCAGTGGGGAACCCAGGCTAGGGAGAGGATGGAATCAAAGGAGCCGTCTGCAGTGTTTGCAAAACCGGCTAGTGGGACAGATGTGGGTGTTTCCCGGGGGGCATCTCAGGGCCGCTTCCCAGAGCTGGGATCTGACTGGCACAATGTGCCCCAGGGACTGGGCAAGGCAGCGCTTCCCTGCCGGGTAAGGTGGAGTCGCCTGCTAAAGGGGCTGGATGTAGGGAAGTGTTTTAGATACAGCCCCTGCCACACACTGCCACGGCCAGACCTGGTTTTAGGGTCTAAAGAAACCCTCATCTACTTCTGTGTCTGCTTACACCTGTCTGGCTATCACTATAAAACAGGTGTGGGGAACCTACTACACCTGATTTGCCTGGGTCCACCCCCGACACTCATTGACCCCCTCCCCCAGCATTGTGGACCCTGCTCTGGATTTATAGCCCCCCTACCACTCCCTGTGGGGCTGGAACACATAAAATCTGCTAGGCTGGGCCTCCCTAAGCTCTGGTGTGTGGACAGTGTGGGGAGTGTCTTTCTGCTTCTCAGTCAGGAGCCACGTCAGTGTGTGCAGCCCCTGACTGATTTTTCTGTGGGTCAGTGGCCCCCCCAACCCCAAAAAATGTTCCCTACCCCTGATATAAAGTTTGTTCATGGAGGGAAATTGATGCATGAAATCACTGGGGAGGTAAAGTCTGTGTAGGGGCCAAACTGACCAACCGGTGGGGAAATCATGCAGCTGAATGCAGGGCCAAAGGGCAAAATTGGGACAGACAGTGGGGATAGGAACAGAATCTGGGCACTGCTAGAAAAAATACCCCAGTGAGGGGAGCATTTACAGCATGTGTAACAAAGGAGAGGGCAGAGGGTTTTTTCCCACTGCCAGCATGGGGGGGTGGAAGTGCTCACTTGCCAGGGCTGGGCAGGGGCTTGTGTCTGGAGCAGGTGCTGCTTACCTACCTTACAGGCAGGAGCTGCCAAAGGGGGTGAGATTCAGTGGCTCAGGGCTGCCTGTGTGAGCTGCTGTTTTGCTTTCTGCCCAGCGCCCTAGGCAGGGCGGGCAGCACCCCAGGTTAAAGGCACAGGGCTGGATTTAAGCCCTGCTTGCAGGGTCCTGACTTTTTCTTAATAACAAGAAAATTGTCCAGTATTTTCTGTCACCCCGCTTCAGTGCTGGCGAGTCCTGCTGCTGCCAGATCCCTGCTCGCTAACTGCCCACCCACCTGCCAGCAGGGAGTGGGGGGGAGGGGCTAGTGGCTGCTCCCCCAGCTGATCCATCAACACAGCCTGCAGGGCCCTGCCCCCATCCCGTTCCCATCCAGCACTAACTGTGCTGCCAGCAGCAATGGCTGGTCAGTGTGAACAGGTACCAGGAGGCAGCCAGTGACTTGTTCCCTCTGCTGCCCCCCATTGGCCCTTGCCGTCCTCCCCCTCTTGCTACTCTCTCCTGCTCTTCCCCTTCATGCCCCCACTCCTCCATCTCCCCCTGTGGAGTGCGGCCCTGCCCGTGTGTTGTGCTTAAACGAAGCACACGAGATCTTTTATAGGGGAAAAGGCAGTATGCCGCATTTATTGAGAATACAACAGTTGCATATGCTTTTCAATCACTCATACACACACAGTCCCGCCAGACGATATTATAGTTACCAGTCCAGAGTCTGGATCAATCTAGTGGCCAGCCAGATCAATCACAGAGGGAGAGCAGGGCCTTTTGTCGGTCACAATCCGATGCACATCTGGAGTTGGTGGCAAGACGAACCCAAAGTTCCATAGCAAGGCACCCTGCTTTTATAATCCTCTTTCCCTATTGAAGTCTATGGATTTCGCTGTGTCAGTCTGTGACCAGTGTGTTGTCTTGTTGATGTTAATCATTCCCAAAACATCTCCAAGAGGCTCATCCTGTCCTGGACTGTTAATCAGTTGTTTTTAGGGATGCCTTCACCTTTAGAGTTGTCAGTCTGTCAATCTGATATCTTGACTGTGGGTACGCACTGATGGTTCCTCTGACGCTGATATGTCTCTTTTCAGTCTGTCTTTTACAGTTTGTCTTCACCCGCATTGCCCCTTCCTTTCTTGGCAATCTGGCTCTAATGGTGGCCTTCGCACCTTTACTTTTATGATGAAACATTTCTCATTCACACAGTCTTTCTCACAGAATCCTTCAAAGGTAAACAGCAGTGTTTTATTTTAAGCAAAAGCATTACCATTCACATCGAAAGTCCGGGCCTTCAATATTTCTAATCTCATTAACATAGACACAATACCAAAATCCTGTCTCTTTACTTACTAAACTCACTAAGCTTTAAAACAAAGAAATATATGTCTTACTAAAGGGCTTAGTTTAATAAAATATTAAATGTGATATATGTTACCTTACATTGCTACATTATTAAACCTAAAATACAAATATAAAGATAAAACTTTAAATCCCAACACGTGTGTTACCTCAGGGAGATGTGATCCCAGTTGCCAGGAGAGGGGAATGTGTCCTCGGGGCCTGCTCAGGCAAGGAGGGAGAAGAGCACCAGCTAGGAAGGGCCAGGTCAATCAATCACCCTAGATGTGTGAGAGAGGTGTACGGGAATGGGTGTTCCCTGCCATGTGAACCCTAAAACCTTTAAGATAAGAAGGTTATAGCTACACAGTAATTATGTTTATCAGGGATTTGATGTTAATTTGAACCTTTGTACTGTTCAGTCTTGATTAATTTCTGTTCAGCTCCCCTGAATATGAGTAATTTTACCAGGTATCGGGTATTCAACATAGGGAGATACTGTCACCCTAACCCTCATGCTTTTTCACATCACCGGCCACTTAGGTAGATTTTGTTTCCTGAATATTTACTAACAGGCCAGATGATTAAATGTGAAAGGACTGAGATACTTTTGAAAATAATTTTCTACTTGAAAACTTATTACAAATCCATATTTATGTAAGTAATTCCCCATCTTACAAACACTGAAGTACACACTTTGATTTTCTATTATTTTATTTATAAATAGATACTTATTTATACTTTATATATAAATATTTGGAATTTTACCCATATACTTGTTCTTCTAATCACATATTTCAGTGTCATAGTTTCTCTGTGTGCTACATCTATTGTTACAATACATTCCAATGGTGCTCTTCACTCTGACAATCCAACTGTTCTGTGTTGCCAAATTCCAAGGTTTTTTAAATTAATTCTCTTTTTTTGCAAGGGTCCAGGACACAGTGCTGACCTCACGGTGTCTTCCCACCTGTGTCTCTGCAGGGGAACAGCTAATGTTTCTCCATGTCT
Source organism: Pelochelys cantorii (assembly GCA_032595735.1). Classification (NCBI taxonomy): domain Eukaryota; kingdom Metazoa; phylum Chordata; order Testudines; family Trionychidae; genus Pelochelys; species Pelochelys cantorii. The sequence goes on from CM064345.1 coordinate 11,578,327, forward strand.
ATAAAACACACATTCGCTTAGCAGCAGCCAGGGTCATGTCATTTCTGCGGTTCCCCTGGGTTGCAAACAGTGAACCGCAGCCAATGGGAGCCGTGAAGCTCCTTGGCTGTGGAGCCAGTAAATAAATGAACTGGAGTGGCCTATTAGAATCCTAGAACTGGAAGGGACCTTGAGAGGTCATTAAGTCCAGTCCCTGCCCTCACGGCAGGACCAAGCACTGTCTAGATCATCCCAGACAGGTGTCTGTCCAACTTGCTCTTAAATATCTCCAGTGATGGAGATTCCACAACCTCTCTAGGCAATTTATTCCAGTGTTTAACCACTTTGACAGTCAGGAAGTTTTTTCTGATGTCCAACCTAAATCTCCCTTGCTTTAGTTTAAGCTCATTGCTTCTTGTCCTATCATCAGAGGCCAAGGAGAACAATTTTTCCCCTCCTCCTTGTAACACCCTTTTAGACACTTGAAAACTGCTATCCTGTCCCCTCTCAATCTTCTCTTTTCTAAACTGAACAAGCCCAATTCTTTCAACCTTCCCTCATAGCTCATATTTTCTAGACCTCTCATCATTTTTGTTGCTCTTCTCTGGACCTTCTTCAATTTCTCCACACCTTTCTTGAAATGTGGGGCCCAGAACTGGACACAATACTCCAACTGAGGCCTAATCAGTGCAGAGTAGAGCAGAAGAATGACTTCTCATGTCTTACTCACAACACTCCTGTTAATGCCTCCCAGAATCTTGTTTATTTTTTTGCAGCAGTGTCACACTGTTGACTCATGTTTAACTTTTGGTCTACTGTGACCTCTAACTCCCTTTCTGCAGTACTCCTTCCTAGACAGTCACTTCCCATTCTGTATGTGTGAAACAGACTGTTCCTTCCTAAGTGGAGCACTTTGCATTTGTCCTTATTAAACTTCATCCTCTTTATCTCAGACTGTTTCTCTAGTTTGTCCAGATCATTTTAAATTTTGACCCTATCTTCCAAAGCACTTGTAACCCCTCCCAGCTTGGCATCATCTGCAAACTTAATAATCATGCTCTCTAAATCATCATAAACAGAATAGTTGATTGAACAGAACCGGTCCCAAAACAGACCCATGCGGAACCCCACTTGTTATGCCCTTCCAGCGTGACTGTGAACCGTTAATAACTACTCTCTGAGAACTGTTATCCAGCCATTTATGCACCCACCTTATAGTAGCCCCATTTAGGTTGTATTTCCTTAATTTATTGATAAGAAAGTCATGAGAGACCTTGTCAGATCCCTTACTAAAGTCTAGGTATACCTCATCCACCGCTTCTCCCTTATCCACAAGGTTTGTTATCCTATCAAAGAAAGCTATCAGATTGGCTTGACATGATTTGTTCTTGACAAATCCACGTTGGCTGTTTGCAGATGAATTCCTAATTACTTGCTCCATTATCTTCTTTGGCACAGAAGTTAAACTGACTGGTCTGTAGTTTCCTGTGTTGTTCTTATTTCCCTTTTTATAGATGGGCACTAAATTTGCCCTTTTCCAGTCTTCTGGAATCTCTTCTGACTTCCATGATTTTTCAAAGATGATAGCTAAAGGCTCAGATACCTCCTCTATCAGCTCCTTGAGTATTCTAGGATGCATTTCATCAGGCCCTGGTGACTTGTAGACATCTAACTTTTCTAAGTAATTTTTAACTTGTTCTTTTTTTACTTTTAATGTAAAAAGAACCCTACCCCTTTTCCACTAGCATTCACTATGTCAGGCATCCCATCACCATCAGTTGGAAGGCTGCACACAAGTGAAAAGAAAAAAAAAAAGGACTGATGTGGTTCCTGACTGAGAAGCAGAAAGACACTCTCCACGTGCCTGTCATACACCAGAGCCTAGAGGGGCCCAGCCTAGTAAATGATGACTGTTTCAGCCCTGCAGTTGGCCTAAGCCATTGGGGCCATGTGCAGGCAACCTGAGGGCTGCATCCAGCCCCCGGGCCTGAGGTTCCCCACCCCTGCTGTAAACATTCAGCAGGTAGGTTTAATTTAAATATCCAAATGGTCCCCTTGACGTCACTTAATCTCTGTGGTGGAGAGGGCTTATAAAGTGTCTCAGTTTAGATCTGATGAGAGGGCTGCAAATAAATGGAGGAAGACCAGGGACTTTAAATATAGGAACCTAAATTTAGACACCTACATCCATATTCAGGCAGGTGAATATGTGACTGCTATATCGGAAACACTGGGTGTTCAGAACCGAATCCCATTGTTGCATGTGCAGTAGGGATGTAATAGTATAGTCAATTAATCAATTAACTGATAAGCAAACGCTTGTAGGTTAATGCTATAGACTATACACACACACCCCACCCCCTTCCCAGGAAATTTTTTAGCAGGCTGGCCAGCAGCCTGTCTCAGTTCTGGCTTGCGTTGGGCCTGGGACCTACTCCCGTTGCGGCTCTGCATTTAAAGCAAATTAGGAGCCAGGCCCAGTAGCTCAGACCCCCACTCCAAACAGGGGCTGCTGTATCAGAGGCAGCAGCACAGGGTGACAGGTTTTTAAACTGGCTCCCCTCGTGGACCAGCTGCTGCTTGTTGCCCTGTGTTGCTGCCTCAGATACAGAGGCAGTAGCACAGAGTGACAGGAGGTTTCTCAGGAGTAAGGCCAGAGTGCACTAGCTGCTGGCCCCGCCCCCGGCGATCATAGAATAGTTGAGTAACCAATGAGAATTTATGAGGTTACTCGACTATTCAGTTAACCGATATTTAACATCCCTGATGCACAGTAAAGGTATTTCTCAGGTATTGAGAGAAATGAATGTGGATTTGGGATCTAACTTGTGTGTGACGTTATGGAATATCTAGACTCCAACATTTGCCCAAAATGTTTGATTTTAGCATGTGCATCAATAGGGACAGTTTGGGGAATGGGGATGTGGAAAGAATTAAAGCCCCTTTTGAAATGTCTCCAATTGCCCTTCTCTCCTTGGCAGGCTGCAGAGCACCCATATCTTGCTCCAGCTCAGCCCCTGGCCTGACAAGTCAGGGAAAGAAAATGGCTGTGGCGGAGCCGGTGAGCTTCAAGGAGGTGGCTGTGTATTTCTCAAAGGAGGAATGGGCTCTGCTGGACCCGGGTCAGAGAGCCCTCTACTGGGATGTGATGCAGGAGAATTATGAGGCTGTGAGCTGGCTGGGTAAGGATTCCTGTCCCCTCGGTATCAGAAGCTGGGTGGGCTCTGGGGCAGCTGGGTTGGATTTGGTTCAGAGTCCCTCAATAATGAGGAGGGGGAAAGTGTCAGCCCCAATAATGCTGGCTCCTGTGTGAGAGACTGTCCCCTCAATGCCCCCTCCCAGGGAAAGCAGGTTGAGGGACATAACAATGGTGCTGCTCTTAGAATCATAGAACCATAGAGCTGGAAGAGACTTCAGAAGGTCATCAAGTCCAGCCCCCTGCTCTAGGCAGGACCAATCCCAATTAAATCATCCCAGCCAGGACTTTGTCAAGCTGAGACTTAAACACCTCTAGGGATGGAGACTCCACTACTTCCCTAGGTAACCCATTCCAGTGCTTCACCACTCTCCTAGTGAAAGAGTTTTTCCTAATATCCAACCTGGACCTCTCCCACCACAACTTGAGACCATTGCTCCTTGTTCTGCCATCCATCACTACTGAGAACAGCCTTTCTCCAGCCTCTTTGGAACCTCCCTTTGGGAAGTTGAAGGCTGCTATCAAATCCCCCCTCACTCTTCGCTTCTGCAGACTAAACGGACCCAACTCCCTCAGCCTCTCCTCATAGGTCATATGCTCCAGTCCCCTAATCATTTTGGTTGCCCTCCACTGGACCCTCTCCAATGCGTCCACATCCTTTTTGTAGTGGGGGGCCCAGAACTGGACACAATACTCTAGATGTGGCTTCACCAGAGCTGAATAAAGGGGAATAATCACATCTCTGGATCTGCTGGCAATGCTCCTCCTAATGCACCCTAATATGCCATTCGTCTTCTTGGCTACAAGGACACACTGTTGGCTCATATCCAGCTTCTCATCCACTGTAACCCCCAGGTCCTTTTCTGCAGAACTACTACTTAGCTGGTTGGTCCCCAGCCTGTAACAATGCTTGGGATTCTTCCGTCCCAAATGCAGGACTCTGCACTTGTCCTTGTTGAACCTCATCAGATTTCTTGTGGCCCAATCCTCCAATTTGTCTAAGTCACTCTGGACCCTATCTCTGCCGTCAAGCGTATCTACCTGTCCCCCTAGCTTAGTGTCATCTGCAAACTTGCTGAGGGTGCAATCCATCCCCTCATCCAGGTCATTAATAAAGATATTGAACAAAACCGGTCCTAGAACCGAACCTTGGGGCACTCCGCTAGAAACCGACCACCATCCTGACATCGAGCCGTTGATCACTACCCACTGGGCCTGGCCTTCTAGCCAGCTTTCTATCCATCTTACTGTCCATTTAGCCAATTCACATTCCCTTAACTTGCTGGCAAGAATATTGTGGGAGACCGTATCAAAAGCTTTGCTAAAGTCAAGGTATATCACATCCACTGACTTTCCCATGTCCACAGAGCCAGTTACCTCATCATAGAAGCTAATCTTCCCACAGCCAAGGTCTCAATGTGCTTCCCCACCATCTTGCCCATGTTCTGCCTTGTCTGGAGGTGTCGGTGGAAGGGCCCAGGCAGGAACGGCAGCTACCAGAGTTGTGGGTCTGGGTCTGGCTGCTGTTAGTGCCTTCAGGGCATCCTTGTGCCAGTGGGCTGAGCCCCTGGAAGGAGGGAACTGTTCCCAGTGTCCTTTCCTCCCTGTGGCTGATCTCTGTGACATGCTGGTTCCTGGCAGTGAGAGGAGCTGGGTGCTGGAGCTGAGGGAGGGTGGATGAGGCAGATCACACTCTGTGAGGGGAAGCTCTGTCGTAGATAAACATGAAGTGAACTCATTTTGCATTGCAGGAACTGAGGGCCGGCCCACAACATTTTGGCACCTGAAGTGGGGAGCTCAAATAATGCCCCCATGCCTCCTCGCTTTGGCCAAAACTTTGAAAGATCTCAATTCTGCTTTCTTCCTGTTCTTTGTGCCCTCCTTCCTCCAACACAGCACTCCATCATCTCTGTGCATCTAGAGCAGAGAGAATACATAGGCACCCGCAGCAGACACAATTCTCTACACTCTGGGTCCTAGTGGCGTCGCCCCCCCCCCCCACACACACACACAGTCTGGCACCTGAGGCAGCCGCCTCAGTTCGCTTCATGGTAAGGCCAGCCCTGCAAAAACTGCACTTGGTGTTAGAAGACTTCTGCTCAGGTCCCTGCTCAGCCACAGACTTCCTTTGTGACCTTGGTTGAGTCACTTAGTCTGTGCCCTGGTCCTCTGTCTCTGCAATAGCTATTACAGTATATCCTGTATCACAGGGCTGGGGAGGGATAAATACATTAAATATGGGATATACTCAGCACCATATAAGCATCCCAATAGACAGCGGGGTCCTAATTCACAGCAGAGATCCCAGGTGCTGCTGTGACTGATAATTTTTGCTTCCTGTAGTGGCTGCAGTGCCGTGTGAATTTCTGCTAGCACCACAGAGCAGCATTACGGCTGCTCAAGGCGGCTGTTTCTGGAGCTCTGATGCCAGCGGCACTGGCAGAGCTAGCGTCTTGCCCATGCAGCACAGCTCAGGGTTGTTGCTAAAGAAAGACTCAGGCTCCATTTGGGGCTAGGGTGCTCAGCCAGGCTTATTGTCGAAGGAGCGGGGTGCTAGTGTCCCAGGTCCCTGGGCACCAGTACAGTGATATGTGTCCCACTCCGAAAATGGTACCAGCTCAGCCAGCAACCCGAATGCTGCCCCTCAGCCAGAACCAACGTGCCCCTCTTGTGACTTCCCCTTTTGTACATTGACACAAAGTGCACATTGCGCTCCATATTTTTGCTACCCCCCCTTATCCTTGTACCTGCTCATTGGAACAGAACATCCATATCCCTCATCCCCCCCGATTTGCACAAGGGTCAGTGGGTTCCTCTGTGCTCTCTTAGGAGTGCATAGAATCATAGAATACTAGGACTGGAAGGGACCTCAAGAGGTCATCGAGTCCAGTCCCCTGCCCTCATGGCAGGACCAAGCACTCTCTAGATCATCCCAGACAGGTGTCTGTCCAACCTGCTCTTAAATATCTCCAGTGATGGAGATTCCACAACTTCCCTAGGCAATTTATTCCAGTGTTTAACCACCCCGACAGGAACTTTTTCCTAATGTCCAACCTAAACCTCCCTTGCTGCAGTTTAAGCCCATTGCTTCTTGTTCTATCCTCAGAGGCCAGGAAGAACAAGTTTTCTCCCTCCTCCTTATGACACCTTTTAGATACCTGAAAACTGCTATCATGTCCCCGCTCAGTCTTCTCTTTTCCAAACTAAACAAGCCCAATTCTTTCAGCCTTCCTTCATAGGTCATGTTCTCTAGACCTTTAATCCTTCTTGTTGCTCTTCTCTGAACCTTCTCCAATTTCTCCATGTTTGCAATTACTGCAGAGATAGGTGTGTAGATAAATGCAAAGTAACGCACACTTGAAAAAATAATCTCAACAATACATACAAAACAATAGGAACTGATTAAGCTACAACTACTCAAGAGAGGGATCTTGGAGTCATTGAGGATAGTTTTCTGAAAAAAATCCACCCAATGTGCAATAGCAGTCAAAAAAGCAAACATAATGTTTGGAATCATTAAAAAAGGGATAGAGAATAAGACAGAGACTAGCTTATTCCCTCTAAATAAATCCCTGGTACACACACATCTTGAATACTGCATACAGATGTGGTCCCATATCTCAAAAAAGATACATTGGCATTGGAAAAGGTTCAGAAACGGGCAACCAAAAATTATTGCTTGGAACAGGTGCTGTATGAAGAGAGATTAAAAAGACTTGGACTTTTCAGTTTAGAAAAGAGACTAAGGGGAGATAGGATAGAGGTCTATACAATCATTACAGGTATGGAAAAAGTGAAAAAGGAAAAGTTATTTACTCTATGTTATCACAAGAATAGGGGTCTGTGAAATTAACAGGTAAAGGTTTTAAACAAAAGAAAGTTTTTCTTCATGCAGCACAGTCAACCTGTGGAACTCCTTGCAAAAGTATGTTGTGAAAACCAGGACTTTAACAAGATTCAAAAAAATAACTGGATAAATCCATGAAGGTTAGGTTCATCAATACTTATTAGCCAGAACAGGTAGGAACGGTGTCCCTAGCCTTTGTTTGTCAGACCCTGGAAATGGGTGACAGGAATGAGTATCACATGATGATTACCAGTTATGTTCACTCTCTCTGGGGCATCTGGCATTGCTTACTGTCGGAAGACAGGACATTGGGCTAGATGGACCTTTGGTCTGACCCGGTATGACTGTTTTTATGTTACCTCTGGAGAGCATTTTTCCCCCATGAACTTGTTTTCAATTATCCAATGTTACTTTGTCAGGATTAAGTGTTGGTGTGTGTCTACACAGCAAAGTTATTTCGGAATAATGGCTGTTATTCCAAAATAATTATGCGAGCGTCTACACAGCAGAAATAACAGACAGTTTATTCCAACTTCTGTAATCCTCATTTTGCAAAGAATAATGCCTATTCTGAAAGAGCTATGTCAAAATAAGGTGTGTGTAGATGCTCAACTGCTGCTATTTCAGAATAGCCCCTCCCCAGGGCCATTCTAAGTTATTCCTCCTGGGGCTCTAAATCGAGCTAGCACGTCTACATCAGGAAAGCCTGCCTCAGATTAATTTTGAGGCTTCCCTACAGTGTAGTCATGCTATTTCGAAATAAGCTATTCTGGAAAATCTCTTCCAGAATAGCTTATTCCAAAATAACTGTGCAGTGTAGACATACCCTTGGTGACTGGACACTGAACAGGAGGTTTGGAATAACATGTGCATCAAGCTACAATCTTACCGACCCAAGTCAGAGTACATCCCCTGCCATGCCCTTGTCCTACAGTGATATGTGGCCAATGTTACCAGAGTAAAGCCAAGATTTCGGGCTGGTTGCTGGGCAGCGGAGGAGGGGATGTGGCTACATGGAAGGCGGGGTGTTGTGGAAACTCCATTGTCCGATGAATGTATCAGAGCTAGGTCAGTCCAAGTTCATCCTCCCTTTTCCTGTTGCAGAGGCAACTCTGAGGCCAGCGTGAGGAGCTAGTGTTAATTAACCCCCTGAGTGCTGATATTTTTCCTGGCATAGTTCAGACTTTATAACTATGTGATGAGGAAGGAGGAATGTGACACCCCCACTATAAGTGTGGCAGTATTTTCATGACAAGAGGGCTGGGAGAGAGCTTTCCCAGGGCTCTAGACAAACCACCTCCAGGAGGGGAGCAGCTCACAGCACTGGGAGTGTGTTTACACTGTTGCTTCACAGCGCTGTGACTGGCTGCACCCACGGAGTCCATGCTGAGTAGTGACGCTGAGCACCAATTCCTCATGGAATGGCACGGAGATCCCACTTTTCCAGCAGCAGGGTGTGCACAGCTGCTCCATGACAGGAGGGGTCACACGCTGCCCAAAGGCTCTGCCCAGCTTATGGCAAGGCCCAGGGCAAGGACATCCCAGAATGTGCGGTAGAGCTGCATGATCAGCCATTGATGCCTGCAGAGTGGTGAGTGGGCATCACACAGAGCCCTTCTGAGAGCTTGGCCAGAGTGGGAGGAAGCTCTAGCCGGTCTCAGGCACCTATGCCGACTGCCAGGCCTGCATCCCGCAGGGCTGCTCAGAGATTGGTCAATCCAGAGAGAAAAGGCTGGATAGAAAACTCTCGCCCTTTATCTCTCACTTGCTCTAGAGCCATAAGAGCGGCGCTGTCCTCTTATAGGAGAGAGGTGACTTCTCTTCCTCTTCTCCAAAGCAGACAAGAAACAGGAGCCACAACACATCCCCTCAAGTGGTTTGATACATCACTTGACAAAAGCAACATGGGCTCAGGGTTTGTCCAGGACCCCAAGTGCTTCCCATGTCTCCCAGCACTCGCTGCAGAGGCAGAGACGTTCAGGATTAGGGGCCACGTATTTTTCAACCCCATGACTTGATTAAGCAACCAGGCAGCCAGGCCTTGGCCACATGCACTCAGCTGCTCTTGCTGCTGGGCTTAAAAAAACTGGCCTGCCTGGGAGCTTCCTCAGCCAGCCAGCCAGGTCAGGTCACAGGCAGCCTGGCCCACTCATTAGGTGGCAGCAGTGCTGGGCAGCTGTAGCTGTAGGGCTCCATTGCTGGCCTGGTCCCCTTGGGCAGTCTGAGTAGGACAGCATGACACACACCTTCCCTGCTCCTCCCCATCTCTGAGCCGAGGGAAAGATGTGCCTCTATACTAGCCAGGCCAGCCAGCCTCCCAGAAGGACTCCACAAAGCCAATGGCCTCCTACAGGGTATTCTTACAACGCCAGCAAGCTGGCCTGGGCTGCTCAGCTAGGCTGGGGTGTCACTGTTAGGGTATGTCTACACTAGCCCCCTAGTTCGAACTAGGGAGGCTAATGTAGGCATTCGAAGTTGCAAATCAAGCCCGGGATTTAAATATCCCGCGCTTGATTTGCATCTTCCCGGCCGGTCGCCATTTTTAAAATTTACAAGTCCGGACTAACTGCCCGCATCTACACGCGGCAGGGACCCGGTAGTTCGAAATAAAGCCCTAGTTCGAACTACCTGTTATTCCTCCTGGAATGAGGTTTAACAGGTAGTTCGAGCTAGGGCTTTATTTCTAACTACCGGGTCCCTGCCGCGTGTAGATGCGGGCAGTTAGTCCGGACTTGTAAATTTAAAAAATGGCGACCGGCCGGGAAGATGCAAATCAAGCACGGGATATTTAAATCCCGGGCTTGATTTGCAACTTCGAATGCCTACATTAGCCTCCCTAGTTCAAACTAGGGGGCTAGGGTAGACATACCCTTAGGATGCATGAAATCTTAGTGGTTACATGACTATTCAAATAGTCTCTCAGGTGGGGCCAGCAACCAGTGTGCTCCTGGCCCCACTCCTGGCAAGCATCCTGCCACCTCGCGCTTTGCCTCTGCATCAGTGTTTAAAAACCAGCTCCCCACATGGACCAGCTGCCTGACACCCCTCACTGCTGCCTTGGCTATAGAGGCAGCAGTGCAGGCTGGCAGCAGCCCCTGTCCACAGGGGTCTGAGCTCCCTGTGGACAGAGGCTGCTGCGGGGGGGATAGGGAGGAGGAGGCTGCCATGAAGCAGCCTCTGTCCATGGTGACCCGGGATGGCCACGGACAAAGGCTGGTCCAGCAGCAGCCCCTGTCTGTGGGGGGGGTCCCAGCTCCCCGGGGAGAGAGGCTCCTCCATGGGATGCATAGTGGCCTCTGTCCCTGGAGAGCTTCGCAACAGCCTCCCTGGCCCCCTCCCAAATTGGGGGAGGGGAGGGGAATGCAAATACTTGACAAGGTTAAACAATAAGCCCAGGCTTATCAGTGAATCATATAGTTGCCCCCTCATTGACACCCCTCACTCAGAGAACTTCCTGTGACTCCATCTGGTACAAGTAGGAGCATCTAAGCCAAAGAGCAGCGTGCCAGGAGCTTTGTGGGCAGAGCCCCTGGGGAGCCAGAGCTCAGCTGGGCCCTTCCTCTCCAAGTCCTAGTGCCCTGCCATGTGGCAGCTGCAGTCTGAGCCCTGCCTGGGGGCCTCGGTGTCAGACCTGCCAGCCCTCACTGGAGCTCCCCTTCTGAGCAGTGTGTTCCTGTCCTGCCCTGGCTTGGACTGAGTTGTACCCTAGAGCAGGAGTCTCCAGCCTTTTTAACCACAAGATCACTTTTTCAATTTAAGTGCCTTGTAAGATCTACCTCAAATCTAAATACCCTTGCCCAGCTCCATCCCTGCCCCTTCACCATGGCCTCACCCTGCTCACTCCATCCCCCTTCCTCCCCAAATCTCATTCACTTTCACCAGCCTGGTGTAGAGGGGTGGGGTGCAGGCTCTGGTCTTGGGCCAAGGGGTTTGGAGTGTGGGAGGGGACGCCCTGAATGTAGGGAGGTGGAGTGCGATCTCCTGTGAACTCGGGGATAGGGCATCAGCTTCTGGAGCACAGGGTGGTGGGCTCGATCCCACCCCCCTTTGCCCACTCAGGCTGTGGCTGGACAGCCAACACCGGCTCTCCCAGGGATGGGCCTGGCTCCCACATTAGGAAAGCAGGTTAAGGGACCCTCTGAAGGTAAGGAGGTGGGGTGGGATCTGGAGTGGCCTAGGAGATGAGGCATTTGCCTGGGAGTGCAGGGTGGTGGGATCAAGCCCTGCCCCGCCCCCCCCCCCCCCCACCACCAAGGCAGCTCAAGTCCCTCCTCTGCCCATGCTGGGAGTGACCAAACAGCCAACACAGGATAAGGGACCCTCTGACAGTAGGGAGGAGGTGTGGGTTCTTGAGTGGACTAGGGGATACAGCATTTGTCAGGGGAGCACAGGGTTGGGTGCTTGAGTCCTCCTCTCCCCTCCGCCCACCTTGGGAGCAGCTGGACAGCCAACACAGGCTGCCCCAAAGATGGAGCTGGCTCCTGCATTAGGAAGGCAGGATAAAGGACCTGCTGAAGGTGGGGTGGGTTCTGGAGTGGAGCTGGGGATAGGGCACTCACCTGGGGAGTGCAGGTTGGTGGACGCAAGTCCTGCCCTCCATGAGAACAGCCAGACAGCCAACACAGACACCCCAGGGATGGAGCTGGCTCCCACATTAGGAAGGCAGAAGGCAGGGCACGGGACCCACTGAAGGCAGGGAGACAGAGTGGGATCTCCAGTGAACTCAGGGATAGGTCAGGGATTTGCCTGAGGAGCACAGGATGGTGAGCTTGATCCCACCCTCCTCTCCCTACACAGGCAGTGGCTAGGCACCCAATGCCATCTGCCCCAGGGATAGACCTGGCTCCTGCACTAGGAAAGCAGGATAAGGGACCTTCTGAAGGTAGCAAGGTGGGGTTGGCTCTGGAGTGGTCATGGGGATACAACATTTGCCTGGGGAGCACAGGGTTGGGGGCTTGAATACCACCCCCCACCCGCCCTGGGAGCAGCCAGACAGCTGCCCCAGGAATGGAGCAGCAGAGATAAGGCAGGCTTACACCTGTCCTGGCCCTGCAGCACTCCTGAAAGCAGCTGGTATGTACAGCAGTTGCTCCCTGTGCTGCCCTTCATCTACAGGCCCCGACCCCACCTCCACTGGCCACGGTTCTCCATTATTGATCAATGAGAGCTGCATGAGTGGTGTCCACAGGCAAGGACAGCATGTGGAGACCCCCTGCTCTGACTTTCTCAGGGGCTATAGGGACATGCCAGCCACCTCCAGGAGCACAATTATCATAGGGATAATTACTCCAGACATGACAGGTTCTTTGACATCACTACTTAAAGAATTACATTCAAATATAAGAGAGAAATGAAAATTACGAAATGCACAGACAAGTCAAAAACCAAAATTAACCCACTTTGCAAGCAGTAAAAGTAGTAACAACCCCTGTACATGTTGGGTTGGGAGATGAGAGGGAAGGACAGTGTGTGTTTGTGAGAATGACAGACACACACACACTATGAGCGTGACAGATGAGTTTTCCCCCCTCCCCCCCGTCCTCTTCTCTCTGTGTGGAGATGGGGTACAGGAATGGGGGGAGGAGAGACACTCAGACATCAGCACCCGTCCTCTTCTCCCTCCCATACCCTGCACAGCAAGCAGGAGGCTCCCAATGGGCAGCTTCAAGGCAGAGGGCAGAAGCATGACAGTGGGTGGAGGGACAACTGAAGTGCCAGCACTTGAGAGCTTCCCAGCCAAACCAGTCAGGACCACCTGTCAGAGGCTCCAAGATCTACCAGTAGATCACAATCTACTGGTTGGTGACCACTTTTCTAGAGAGTGCAACAGAGAATAAGCTGGACCATTCCGGAGTCAGGGAGGGATGCATCTTTACTACAGGCAAGTGTGTCCTGGGATTTTGTACCATCCAGAGTCCAGTCTCTGCAAGGTGGGGAAGAAGCTTCTCTGGGTGGGTGACTCAGATCCTGGCTCTGGAAGCAGTAATGGCGCAGACCTTAATGAACAAGATCAGCACTTGTTTAATTGCTCCCCCAAGCAAGATTTCCAGTCTCCAATGCTCATGTGATCTCCTGGGTGGAATGAGGGGAGGATCCCAGATCTCCAAGGCTATGTCTACACTGGCGGCTTCTTGCACAAGAACCTCTTGCACAAGGGTTCTTGTGCAAGAGTTCTTGCGCAAGAAAGTGTCCACACTGGCAGGACGCCTTTGTGCAAGAACTTGGCCCCAGAACCACTTCGGCCATGTCAAGAGGTCACCAGCGGTGTCTGTGGGCGTGCGTCGGACCACCACTGGGAAACACGCTTAAAGGGACCCCTGGACAGCTGTTTCCCTGTGGCTGCATGCTTAGGCACCTCTTTGAGGGACTGAGAGCCACAGCCGTGCCCGCCACCTTAGCCCCTGGCAAGTGCCCCTGGGCACCCTTCCCTCCCCCCCCCCCCGTTAAGTGGAGGCCGGCTAGGGGGAAACCAGCGAGTGCTGATTGCGCGTACGGAGTGTCGGAGAGGCCACCTGTGTTTTTTCCTGGAGGCCAGTTCTTGCGCAAGAAGCCTTTGCCGCACATCCACACTGCTCTCTTGCGCAAGACCTCTCACACAAGAGGGCTTACACTTGTTAGAAAAGAGCGTAGCTCTTGCGCAAGAAGCCCTCTCTTACCACTCCGTACTGTAAATCTTGCGCAAGAGCGGGTGGGCAGCGTGTACGCTCTGCGGGTTCTTGCGCAAAAACAGCCATTCTTGCGCAAGAACCCGCCAGTGTAAACATAGCCCAAAACTGTGAGGAAGGGGAAATCATCAGTGACATCCTCATAGGTGAGCAATCACCTGAACATGAGTCAGAAACCAATTTCTGTGTTCTCATAGCAGGTGTCACTTGTGCATTTTTATCAAGTCTAACTGACCCTTCAGTCTGTGTTCAACTCCAGTCAGAGGCTGGGGTGGGGAGGGAGGTGGAGGCTGAGTTCTTTCCTTTTGGAAAGGATTATGAGGAAGGAGGAGGAAATCAGCTCATGAATATTCAAGCTTTCCAGCCATTATTTCTGTATGTTCCCCCTTTTCTATTCCCCTTTCAGAGTTTTCCTTTCAGCTCAGAACAAAGAATGACTCCTGGATTCTCTCTCTATCCCAGCAGGTGATGGGATGCTGAGTGAGAACAATGAGGAGAGTCTTCAGCAGGAAGTATTGGAGCAAGTGGCTCCACAAGGGATGTTATTAGGAAGATGTGAAGGGCATATTCCTCAGAGTCCTGAGCAGAGAGACACCTATGAGAGTCAGTGTAGCCCAGAAAGGCAGCAAAGAAATCATCCAGTGGAAGGACAGGGTAAATCCAGTCACAGGAGCAGAAGAGTGAAAAGAAACACAGAAACCGTTCAACAGAAAATCCCCTGTCTACAAGCACCCTGCACTAACAATAACCGTGCAACCCTTGTTGAGCGTCAAAGAAACCACACAAGAGACAAACCCTTCAGCTGTTCTGACTGTGGGAAAAACTTCATTAAGAGCTCGGATCTAACTAAACATCATAGAATCCACACAGGAGAGAAACCCTTCAACTGCTCTGAGTGTGGGAAAAGCTTCAGTCAGAGTTCAGACCTTGTTAGACATAGTAGAATCCACAGAGGAGAGAAATCCTTCAGTTGCTCTGACTGTGGGAAAAGCTTCAGTGAGAGGTCAAACCTTGTTCAACATAGCAGAGTCCACACAGGGGAGAAACCCTTCCGCTGCTCTGACTGTGGGAAAAGCTTCAGTAAGAGCTCAGACCTAATTAAACATTATAGAATCCACATAGGGGAGAAATCCTTTTCCTGCTCTGAGTGTGGGAGAAGCTTCAGTAAGAGATCAGACCTTGTTAGACATAAGAGAATCCACACAGGAGAGAAACCTTTCAACTGCTCTGACTGTGGGATAAGCTTCAGCCAGAGTTCAGATCTTGTTAGACATAGCAGAATCCACAAAGGAGAGAAGCCCTTCAGCTGCTCTGACTGTGGGAAAAGCTTCAATGAGAGGTCAAACCTTATTCAGCATAGCAGAATCCACACAGGAGAGAAACCCTTCAGCTGCTCTGACTGTGGGAAAAGCTTCAGTGAGCGGTCAGGCCTTGTTAGACATCGGAGAATCCACACAGGAGAGAAACCCTTCAGCTGCTCTGACTGTGGGAAAAGCTTCAGTAGGAACTCACATCTTGTCAGACACCAGAGAATCCACACAAAAGAAAAACCTTTCAATTGTTCTGACTGTGGGAAAAGCTTCAGTGAAAGTTCAGACCTTGTTAGACATTGGAGAATCCATACAGGAGAGAAACCCTTCAAGTGCTCTGATTGTGGGAAAAGCTTCAGTGGGAACTCACATCTTGTTGGACATAGGAGAATCCACACTGGGGAGAAACCCTTCAAGTGCTCTGACTGTGGGAAAGGCTTCAGTAGGAACTCACATCTTGTTGGACATAGGAGAATCCACACAGGAGAGAAACCTTTCAACTGCTCTTACTGTGGGAAAAGCTTCAGTAGGAGCTCAGACCTTGTTACACATAGGAGAATTCATACAGGAGAGAAACCCTTCAACTGCTCTGACTGTGGGAAAAGCTTTAGGGAGTGGTCAGCCCTTATTAAACATTGGAGAATCCATACAGGGGAGAAACCTTTTTACTGCTCTGACTGTGGGAAAAGCTTCAGTAGGAACTCACATCTTGTTACACATAGGAGAATCCACACTGGGGAGAAACTCTTTGACTGCTCTGTGGGAAAAGCTTGAGTCCTCACTCAAATCTTAACAATCATCATACAATCCACACAGAAGAATCACAGAATCATAAAATCAAATAATAGAACACTAGAACTGGAAGGGACCTCCAGAGGTCATCAAGTCCAGTCCCTTGCCCTCATGGCAGGTCCAAGCACTAGACATCCCTGATAGATGTCTATCTAACTTGCTCTTAGATGTCTCCAGTGATGGAGATTCCATAGCCTTCCTAGGCAATTCATTCCAGTGTTTAACCATCCTGACAGTTAGGAAGTTTTTCCCAATGTCCAACCTAAACTTCCCATGATGCAATGTAAGCCCATTGCTTCTTCGTCTGTCATCAGAGGTCAGGGAGGAAAAAAAATCCCCCTCACTATAACATCATTTTAGGTGCTTGAAAACGGCTATCATGACTCCTTTCAGTCTTCTCTCTTCTAAAGTAAACAAACCTATTTTCTTCTGTCTTCCTTCATAGGTCATGTCTTCTAGACCAGGGGTCGGCAACCTGCAGCATGCAGGCCATTTTATGGCGTGCGAGCCAATTTTCAGCAGCACATGGGAGGGACCTCAGCCCTGCCCCTCTTCCCCTGTGCAGCGGCTGGAGAGGGCTCCCTCCTCCCTGCAGCAGGTTAGGCTGTAGTGAGAGGAGGCAGTGCTGGGGCTGAGGCTTCTCAGTGGCACCTCAGCCACTGCCGCTGCCACAGCCCATGAGGTCAGGGCCAGCCCTGGAGGCCCTACTGCAGCTGCTGACACAGTCCGGGGTCAGCTCTGGACCGTGGCAACCGTGTGGGCTGTGGCAGCAGTGCCTTTGGGACAGCGGCCTGGGACAGCATGGCTGCAGCAGTTGTTGCAAAGGGATGCAAAGCCGGGTAAGTGTCCCCCCTCGTGCCCAGACCCGCACAGTCCAATCCCCCTCACTCATCTTTGCTCCCCGCACCAAGACCCCACACCCCCAGCTTGTTCAGACATCTCCCTTGTTCCTGCAACCTCCCTCCTGTACAGACACCTTACCCCTATTCTGCTCCTGCACCTTCCCCCCTGGCCTGGCCAGACACCTACCCCCACCCTGCTCCTGCATCCACCATTGCTCCTGCACCCTCTCCTGGCCACACACTGCACCCTCTCTTGCTCCTGCTCCCTACTCCCAGCCTGCTTCTGTATCCTACCTCCCATCCAGACCTCGCAACCTTTCCCCCTTCTGCACTCCACCTCCCTCCCAGATCCTGTACCCCATCCCTATCCTACTCACTGGCAGCCCTGTCTCACTCAATGAATCCCTCATTTTTGTCCTTACCCCAGAGCCTAAAGGGGGTCCATAAAATCCACTAACTCTGGAACCACAGAAAAGTAAATCTGGCCTATGGGAGACCCTGATCCTCAGTCCTCCCTGTCCCTTTCCCTTGCCCCATGGAGCTGGAGCACCAGATGAGTGAGGTGTCTCAGTTGGGAGCCACATCAGTGAAGGTTGGGGGGGGGGGGGGTTAGAGGAGTTTTTTGCTTCTCACTTGTGTGGTTCCCAACTGATTTTTCTGTGGGATAGTGACCAACCCCAAAAAGGTTCCCTACCCCTGCCACGAATAAAGAAAACATGGAAAACTTTTGTTTTATTTTATTTAAAATGAAGTTTGATAAACTAACATGAAAAAGTTAAAACGCATAATCTGTTTTATAATTTAAATTAAATCATTCTCCTTAGCTGTAACTGGTTCAGAAAATATGGTCACCATACCCAGCCTGCTCCTGCTCCCCCTCCCCCAGCACACAGATCCATGAATAAGTTAAATCTTGGCACATCGCTTCTGAGAGGTTGCTGACCCCTGTTCTAGACCTTTCGTCATTTTTGTTGTTGTTCTCTGGACCCTCTCTAATTTCTCCACATCTTTCTTGAAATCTGGTGCCCAGAACTGGACACATTAGTCCAGTGGAGGCCTAATCAGCGCAGAGTTGAGCAGAAGAATTCCTTCTCATGTCTTGCGCACAACATTCCTGTTAATGCATCCCTATATCTTCTCTGTTTTCAGGAAAAGGTTCATTCAGAACTGAGATCTTGTTAGACATAGGAGAATCCAGACAAGACCCATGGGTCGGCAACCTTTTCAAACCAAAGAGCCAACCTACATCAACCTATATCAAAAATTCAGAACAAGTGGTCAACAAAGAGCCATATAAGAATGCTCATTTGCATGACTGAAAATATACAACTTACATAGGTGTGCGCAGCACATTTCATTAGGGTGTGCACCCAAAGAATTTTTTTAAACTGTACTCTTTGACCCCCATTAGCCACACTCTTGACCCCCATTAGCCATGCCTCTGGAGGTAATACTCTCGATGCAATATGGACACATGACCTGAAGTAAAAGGTGTCATGTGACACACACACACCCCCCCCAAGGACTTTTCCCACCATCCTCCTACCAATAGGGATTAGTTTAGCCCCTACCAAACTCCCCTCATGCAACTATCCTGCAATTGCATTAAACCAATGTGTGTGACATTAACTCGGGGGGGCAGAGAGGCTGGGGGAAGCGTTCCCTCTAAGAGTTTTCTCCCATGAGCAGAATAAATGTTGTGTTGTGCACCAGTACTGAGTTTGTGGCTTGTTTCTATGTGCCACTGTGGCACCCAAGTTATTAATAAATATCTAATAAACCTCTACCTTTTCCCTCTGCTGCCCTGTCTCCTCCCCTTGCTCCATCAGCTCCCCTGGTGCCTGCTGCCCCCCACCCCCACCCCTCACCCACCTCTGCTGTCCTGACTCCTGCCTTCTCACTGCCCTCAGCATTCCTGAGACCTGCCCCCCTCCACCAGCCCTTCTCTCCCCCTTGTGCCCACTCCTCCAGGAGCCCCGCTCTGATCAGGTGAGCTACCCCTCCTCATCCCCTCTCCTAACACCTCCCTCTACACACCTGCCCTGCCTCTCTCCTCTGGTGCTGGTCCCTCCCCTGCAGGTGTCTGTCCTTCTGCTTCACCCCCAGAATCTCCTGGCACCTGCACCTTCCCTTACCCCTGCACCCTCCTGGTGCCTCCCCCTTCCCTCACTGCCCCTGCCCCCTTTTTCCCTGATGCCCACCCCCTCACCACCCTCTGCCCCCATTCCCCTCATACCCCTGTGCCCTCACACATGCCTTGTTCCATCCCCGCCTTCCTCATGCCCACCCCTTCTTTCAAGCCTTCTCCCGGCGCCTCCCCTTCTCCCCTTTAGCCTCCAAAGCCCTTCTCCTCTCCTCTCCCAGCATTATCCTTTCCCCTGTCTCACTGACACCTCCCCTCCTGCTCTTTTCCTCATTGTCTCCACTTGGCCCCCTGGCATTTGTCTCTCTCCTCCACCCTGTCCCTTGGTGCCTTCCCATTTCTTCTCCTGACCTGCTCCCCTCCCCTCAGCACAAGCCCCTTCCTCTCCGACCCTTTCCCGCTATTTTTCCCTTCTCCTCCAACAGCCGCCAGCTGGTCTGTAACAGAGTTCTAGGGTCACCCTGACTTTCACCCTTCTGGTGCTCCCCCTACTCCAGTGGTCTCCAACCTTTTACACCCAAGATCACTTTTTAAATGACAGACCAAGCCAAGATCTACCACCTCACCCCTTCCTTGAAGCCCTGCCCTCTCTATTCTCCTCCTCTCCATTACTTGCTATCCCCAATCCTTATACTGCTGCTTTTTTTCCCCAATTCTTCTGTAGGAAGAGGTTTTTCCAATATTTGGCCTATCTAGACTGGACCAAATGTCAGAAAAACCCCTTCTTTTGGAAGCCTCCTTATTCCTCGTGGAAAGAGGAATATAGGGGTGACCGAAAGATCATGTTTGCTCTTCCACTAAAAAAAGCGGAAGAACAAACATATCCCTGGATGCAGAAGAGTTTTTCTGGGATATCTCCAGAATCCTGGAAAACTCCTGCAGTCCTTGCTGGGTTGAGGACAGGAGGTGTAGGCTCTGGGATGGGAATGAGGGATTTGGGTGTGGGAAGGGGTGAGAGGTGCAAGCTTTGGGAGGAAATCTGGATGCAGGAGGGGGTGGAGAAGGGGACCCTGGCTCAGGGAGGGGGCTCCAGGCTGGGCAGTGTTAGGGTACTAAGCAAGCCACTGGTTTGTGAATGTGAGGGTGCAGGAATTTGGGTTGGGGTATGTGAGGGGCTCAGGGCAGGGGGTTCCAGTGTACAGATATAGGGTGTGGGGCATGGGGGAGTGCAGGAGTGGCTATGGCCAGATGGGGGCTTGGCCCCAGTTGGGGATTTGTTGGCCAGGCTTCATTTTTAAATAAAATACTATGTCAAACACAAAAAGTTTCTGCATTGTCTTTATTTATGAGAAGGGCAGGGAACCTGTCTTGAGTCAGGGGTCACTGACCCACAGAAAAGTCAGTTGGGAGCAGGGGACATGGTACTGGGGAAGGGTGCCAGTGGGGGCAGGGTTCTGCGGCTGGGGGCAGGGGAGAGGGAACAAGGTGCGGGGGGGGAGGGCAGGGGACAGGATGCCAGTGGGGGACGAGTTTCTGCAGTGGGAGACAGGGTGCCAGAGG
Source organism: Pelochelys cantorii (assembly GCA_032595735.1). Taxonomy (NCBI): domain Eukaryota; kingdom Metazoa; phylum Chordata; order Testudines; family Trionychidae; genus Pelochelys; species Pelochelys cantorii. Next base: position 11,598,601 of record CM064345.1, read on the forward strand.
GACAGGTTTCTGCAACGAAGGGGCAGGGGGACAGTTCTGTGGCTGGGGGCGGGGGCGGGGGCAGGGGTGAGGGAATGGGGGCAGGAGGGTGGGGGACAAGGTTCTGGGGCAGGGTGCCAGTGGGGGCAGGGAGTCCCCTACACGAGCCTCGGAGGGAAGCCTCCACCGCGCACTGCTTCCGGGGCTGACACACACACACCCCCCCACGGAGGAAGGAAGCCCCCGTTGTGCACTCATTCCCCCCTCCCGCCGAGCAGGGAAGCCCATGAATGCGGCCCCTCAGGGCCCCCCACGGGCCAGCCGCACTGCTCCCTGCCCAGGGCACCCTCCACCTTTTCTACTCTTCCCCCCCCCCCCGCCCGGGGTTTAAACTCACTGCACTTGACAGGGCAGTGGGGTGACGTTGCTGCATCCCTGCTGCGTCTTTCCGCGGGGTCCTAAGACCCGCCAGTTTTGACTGCGCAGCCGCACATGCGCAGCAAACCGGCATGGCACCTGTTCCCCAGAGCGCACTCCTTCTAGTGCAGGGGCTTGCACCCCCACACCACGGGCAGCCCTTTGAAACATTAGGGTGTGCCTGTGCACACCCCATGTGCACACCCATGACAACTTAATATTATTGATAATTGACACTATGATTCATAATAGCATAAATTAAACATTGTACTCACAATGGGACTTCTGCTGTATCTTTTGGCACATTTCTTTGAAGTTTACTTAATAACTGGTCAAATCCAGATTCATGCAGGCATTCAGGCTGTCTTCTGTCAATCTTATGGTGGGGGCTGGGGATGTGGGGGTGCAGCAGTTTAGGTTGGGGTGTGTGAGGGGCTCAGGCAGGGGGATTGGCTGTATGATGGACTCAGGGCACAGGGTTGGAGTGTGAGAATGGTGCAGGAGTGTTATGGCGGGAGACCCAGGATGTGGGGATGCAGGAGTATGAGGATGTGGGGGTAAGAGGGGCTTAGGGCAGGGGGTTCAGATGTATGATGAGCTCAAGCCTGGGGTGTGGGAGGGGGTGCAGGAGTGTTATGATGCTGCAGCCAGATGGGGGATGGGCCCCAGCTGGGGACTTATTGGCCAGGTTTCATTTTTAAATAAAGTAAAATATTATGTCCAACACAAAAGGTTTCAACAGTGTCTTTATTCATGGAAGGGGTGGGGAACCTTTTTTGGGTTAGGGGTCATTGTCCCACAGGAAAATCAGTTTGGGATCACACAGGTGAGAATAAAAAACCCGACTCCTCCAGAAACCTCTAACTGTCACTGAAGTGGACACCAACTGAGACACCTTACTCTCCTGGTGCTCCTGCCCCATGGTGGGGGAGGAGCAGGGAGGTCTGAGGTTCAAGGTCTCAGGCCAGATTAACTCTTCTGGCTAGTGAGACTTGCAGCTCAGGATGTTTCTCCATCAGGAGTCTGCCCTGCCCACCCCTCCCCAGGCTGCCTGGCCATGTGCTCAGTGACTGAGCCATGAGGGGAGGGGGGTGCTTCCCATGCTGTCTGTTCTTGAAGCAGGCAGATTCCATTGGCCAGAAGCGGCCAATGGGATTGTACTGGGGCTGGGAGCAGCCGTGAGGGACTGCTCTCCCCACCGTTCCCTACTCACAGTGTGTGGAAAACAAATTCCGCCCCCCCCCCCACCCCAGCAGCTTTTCTGTGTAGCACGTGGAGGCGGGGCAAGCAGGGGAGGCTGCTCTGGCCAGTGGTGGTTGTTTTTTTCCAGGCCTGCTGTTGTGCCAGCACAGGTTGCCTGCTGCCGGGGAGTAAGGGGGGGGCTGGGCTCAAGCTTCAACAGAGCCACATCTGGCTCCCCTGCGTGCCACAGGTCGCCCATCCCTATGTAAGGAGGTTTGTGGCTTGGCCTCCTCTGGAAGGGCACAGAAACAGGTGCACAGTTGGGAAAAAGAAACTGCTCCCCACACAAGCCTGCCCTTCACCTTCTCTCTTTGGGAGCAGCCGAGGCTCCTGCCTGACGAGTGACTCCTTCCCAGAGTCCAGCTGAAACCAGACCAACTTTCAGAGGAGCCAGGAGAAGCATTCCCGGCTGAAGACAGCAGGGTCCACAGGCACAGAAAAAGCAAAGTCCTTCCCACTGCGACAGTCTTTGGATCTTAGAAAAGAGAAGACTAAGTGGGGATAAAATAGAGGTCTGTAAATCATTACCGGTGTGGACAAAGTAAAGAAGGAAAAGGTATTTACTTGTTCCCATAACACAGGAACTAGTGTCACCAAATGAAATTAATGGGTGGCGGATTTTAAACAAACAAAAGGATATTTTTCTTCATGCAGCACACAGTCAACCTGTGAAACTCCTTGCCAGAGGATGTTGTGAAGGACTAGAACACAGTTAAAAAAAGAGCTAGATACATTCATGGATGATGTGTCCATCAATGGCTATTAGCCAGGATGGGTAGGAATGATATCCCTAGCCTCTGTTTGGCTGGAGGTGTGTGATAAGGGAGGGGGTCACATGAGGATTACCTGTTGTGATCCCTCCCTCTGGGGATCTGGCATTGGCCACTGTCGACAGACAGGATGCTGGGCTAAATGGACCTGTGGTCTGACCCAGTATGGCTGTTCTTAATGTTCTTATGGATGTGAGGGAGAGGCTGGGGGGGGGGGAGGGGGTTGGACTATAACATGGTTAAAAATAGAGCTAGATATGTTCATGGAGGATGTCTCCATCAATGGCTATTAGCCAGGATGGGCAGGAATGGGTTCCCTCGCCACTGTTTCTCAGAACCTGGGAACTGGTGACTTGTGAACCACTTTGCTCTGGGCTGGCTAGCTCAACTGGTTAGAACAGCAGTTCTCAACTCCTTGTCCGCAGACCTGCACTGAGCCGCAAACCTCTGGCTGCTGGGCCACGGCAGCTCTGGGGGGCTGCAGTACACTGCCCAGCGCCTACCCTCCCACCATGGCTGTTGAGACAGGCATGTCCTGCCCCACCTCTCAGCCAACCAGGGCCAGGCTGGGATGGGGGTCTCCTCCCGACACAGAAGAGCAGTTCCCTGTGTGGCAGGAGGGCCACGTAGCACAGCATCTTCTCCTGGCCATGCAAGGAAGCTCTCTTCAGAGGCTGGCAGGAGAACCCACCCCTGCCCAGTGCTGGTTGGCTAAGACGCAGGGCTGGACATGCCTCTCCCAACAGCTGTGGCAAGAGGTGAGGTGAGGTGCTGGGAGAAGTATCTCGGCCACCAGAGCTGCTGCGACATGGGCAGCAGCACAGGGCTAGGTAAGGGGGGCAGGGCAGGCACTGGGGGCGGGGATAGTGCTGGGGGGCTCTGCGGGTGGGGGCTCTAAGAGATGGGGGAAAAAGCTGATACTTGGGGACTGGGGGTGGGGCTAGTACCTGGGAACTCTTAGGGGTCGGGGGGCTCTAAGAGGTGGGGAGGCTGACATTGAAGGGCAGTGAGGCATTTGGGGTGGGGAGCTGGCAACTGAGGGGAGGGCATGGGAGGGCTGAGTGCCCTTCCCTTGGTTCTCGGAGAGAATTCCTGCTTGCAGAGGGCGCCACCTGATGGAGCCACGGGGCAGGCTGGGGAGACACGGAGAGGGCTGCAATGCAGTAAATGGAAGCAGAGGAGGCTCGTTCCTCCAGAGTTTCCCTGGTGCGGCACTTGTGGTGCCGCTGGCCGGCTCTGGAGCAGGGTTGGAGTTTGTGTCAGAGCCTGTGGCTGGGCTCAGGCTGTGACACAGAGCACGTTGGTTCCTTCACTTTCTGTTCCTGTCTCCTCTGGGCAATGGAAAAAATGGACCAGCCTCCTCCCTTGCCCAACAAGCCCAGTGTGGGTGGGAATGAAACACTGACTGTCACCCGCCTGCTGGCCTCCTGGTTAGGGCCAGGAGCAGGTATCGCTGAGCCCTGGTCTGATGCTCGGTCAGAGAGTAAAACTTCTCAGCAAAGCTCTGTCTGGTGTCTCTTCCCTTCCAGGTAACAGCAATTCTGGGGGCATTTCCCCCCCCCCCCTCATTTTTCCTGGTGCTGGGAAGGGCCTTGGCAGCCTGTGAAAACCAGCCCTTCCCAGGGCCTCCTAGCAGAAGATGGGCATGTACCTGCTGACAAACTTCTATTCCAATTGGCCTGCCCAAATCAGTCATTGGTTTGCTCACCCAGCCAAGATCTGGGACTATGTCTAAACTGCAGGCTACTTTTGGAAGAAGCTTTTCCGGAAGAGATCTTCTGAAAAAACATCTTCCGAAAGAGAGCGTCCACACTGCCAAAATGCATCAAAAAAGCAATCTGCTTTGAATGGATTATGACCTGATCATCCCTCCATTTCACATGTGGCCCATGCAGTCACTTCAGTTTAATGGATGCTATATTGCATTTAAGCTGTGATTACTATGAATGGAATGGCCACCAGGGCATCTGTGCTTTTTCCTCTTTCCTCTTCTTTCGAAAGAACTCCCTCTTCCCCATCCACACATGCCTTTTTCTGAAAGAGCGCTTTCGGAAAAAAGCTTCTTCCTCATAGAATGAGGTTTACCAATGTCGGAAAAAAAACCCCTCTGTTCTTTCTATTTTTTTTCAAAAGAATGCAATTACAGTGTGGACGTACGTGAAGTTGTTTCAGAAAAATTGACATTTTTCTCAAAAAACTCTGCTGTGTAGACATACCCAGAGGCTATGTCTACACTGCCCCCTCTTGAGCAAAAAATATGCAAATGTGCCTCATTTGCGTAATTAATTAGTTTCCATTTTTGCACAAGAGGCTTTTGTGCAAGAGTTGTTCTTCCTGAAAAAAAGAGGAAGAATGGCTCTTGCACAAGAGGGGGGGGCTTTGCACAAAAAGGAGCCATCCACAAAAGCCTCGTGCACAAAAATGGAGCCTCATTAATTATGCAAATGAGGCACGGCAATATTCCACACTTTGCCTCATTTGCATATTTTTTGTGCAAGAGGGGGAAGTGTAGATATAGCCAGAGGCTACGTCTGCACTGCAGGCTTGTTGCTCAAGAACTGTTTTGCGCAAGTTTCTGTGCAAAAATTGTGCAAGAGTGCTTCCATACTGCCATGTGCTTTTTGTGCAAAAGATGTGCTTTTGCACAAGCGCGTCCTTGGCAGTGTGGATGCTCTCTTGCACAAGAAAGCGCTGATGGCCATTTTGCCCATCCACACTGCCTTCGTGCACAAGAGGGCTTATTCCTCCTGGAGAGAGGAATAACTCTTGTTCAAGAAGCCCTCTTTTCTGACACTTCACTGTAAATTTACTTGCGCAAAAACGTGCGTGCAGTGTAGACGCTCCACAAGTTTTTGCTCAAGAGCAGTTGTTCTTGCGCAAAAAGCCTGCAGTGTAGACTTCCCTTGCTGCTACGGACTCTTCTGTTACTGGAGAGACTGAAATGGGGCCATTTCTTGTGGTGGAAGAAGTGGGTGTGTCAGCAGTGGGATTTGGACCAATGGCTCCCCACAGAGACAGAGCCTTGAGTCAGGCACTTGAGAACACTCAGTTCCTTTTACCCTGTGACAGGACATTAGTAGGGGACTGACCTGTGGTCTGGCTAGCTCAGTAGGTGGAACATGTGACTTTTAATCTTAGGATTATGGGTTCAAGCCCTATGCTGGGTAGTGCCCTTCTATTATATTAAAGGTCTAGAAAGCATAACCTATAAGGGAAAACTGAAAGAATTTGGCTTGTTTAGTTTGCGAAAGAGAAGACTGAGAGGGGACATGACAGCAGTTTTTAGGTATCTAAAAGGGTGTTATGAGGGAGGAAAATTGTTCTCCTTGGTCTCTGAGGATAGGACAAGAAGCAATGGGCTTTTAAATTGCAGTAAAAGAGGTTTAAGTGGGACATTAGGAAAAATTTCCTAACTGTCAGGGTGGTTAAACACTGGAATAAGTTGCCTAAGGAGGTTGTGAAATCTCCGTCTCTGGAGATATTTAAGAGCACGTTGGATAGACATCTATCAGGGATGGTCTAGACCATACTGGGTCCTGCCATGAGGGCAGGGGACTAGACTCGATGACCTTTCAAGGTGCCTTCCAGTTCTATGATTCTTAGCCTACAAGCAATTCACTCTCAGCTTTCAGCAGGGTCTTAGGTTGGAAAAGTCTCTTCCTCTTGTTCAGCTTCATTAGAATCCGAGAGAGGACAGATTGATATTTCCACGGTACTAGCTGAACAGAAGAGAATTGTCTTCTCTTCAGTTCTGTCCTCGCCTACCTAGGGAGGAGAAAAAACTAATCCTTCACCAGCTGATTGTTCCCTTCCACCTCTATAGCTTCACGTCAGCTCCAACTCTGCATTGGGCCTATATGGCTATGTCTACACTGCAGCGCTATGTCTACACTGCAGCTCTATTTCGAGATACCAGAGGTATCCCAAAATAGCCATGCTGCATCTTTTGAGCATGCCCGTTATTTTGAAATATAACAGGCTCGCTGTTCTGACGTCACTGTAAACCTCAGTCCACAAGGAGTCAGGGACGTTTCGGAATAGCAATTTATTTCAGAGTAAATGCTGTATAGACAGCGCCAAATTTCAAAATAAGTTCTTTCAAAATTAACTTGACATAAGGTAGCTTATTTTGAGCTACAGGTGCTGTGTAGATGCAACCCTAAATGAGCTACAGATATTAAGGGGGCAGGCTGAGGCTACGAGTTTTCTCGGCAAAATTTGCATGAGTCATGATCTCATTTGCATATTTTCTGCTGATCCATTTTTTTCACTACAGTTTTTGCACAAAAACAAGCAGTGTGGACGTTTCCTTTTCACGCCAAAAACCCCTTTCTCCGCAAGATCAGGAAACCTCTTTTTTTGGGGCATAAGGATCTTGCGGGAAAAGGGGTTTTTGCACAAAAAGAAAATGTCCACACTGCTTGTTTTTGTGCAAAATCCCTAACGAAAAAAACGGATCGGCAGAAAATATGCAAATGAGATTGCAACTCATGCAAATGAGTCCCTCATTTGCATATTTTTTGCGGAGAAAACTCTTAGCATAGATGTAGCCTGAGAGCCTAGCCATGAGCATCTGCTCCTACCACTGGGGCAGGGAGCTGGCCAGGCTTAGCCCAGAGCCCAAGTCCCTTTCAGCCCCAGGTGAAGGACATAGCTGAGAGAGGGAAGGCAAGGAAATGGACTGCACAAACTCTTGCCTGCTCCCTTTAACCAATAAGCTGAAGGAGGACAGGCCACCTGGCCAAGCGCATCCAATGGGCAGCATAGAGCTTGAACCCACCTCCTTGGTGTTTTCAGCACTATGCTCTGACCACCTAAGCTAGCCAGCTCAGAGAACAGTCCCACAGGTGGCCCTTTCAGAACAGAGCCCAGGGCAGCCACAGGGCCCTTGCGGGCTTTGGAACAAGAGGGTGGGACAGGCGGGCTGCCTAGAGACAAGGGAAGTAGCTCAAGTGGCAGAGCATTCGCTTAGCCTGGGCATTAAGAATATCCCCTTTGTCCTTAAAGCCACAGTGCCCCCCCCCCCGGCCAGCCCAACAGGTTCTGCTCACAGGTCTCCCTCAGCCCAGCAAGCTTCTTAAAGCTCCAACCAACTCAGATTTCATGGTCCCTCAAATGCCACATCAAATGCAGAAAGCCAAACTCCAAAGCCAGCTCTGCTGCAGGAGCGCCCCTGGGACTCTCCTTCGGCACAGCAGGGACACCAGAGATTCAGCCAGAGGCTACGTCTACACCCATGTTTCTTAAACTTTTTAAGATGGCGGAACACCAAACAATAATTTTTTTTATGAGGAACACCAAGGACTTTTTGTTGAGCAAAACAAAACAAAACAAAACAAAAAGAAAAAGAAAAATAGGGTCGGGGGGGAAATTATTGGGGGAGGGGGCGGGAAGTCACCTGTCCCTTTAAGGGTGGCCATTTTGAACTCTGTTGTTCTCCGCAGCACACCTCTGACTGCCTCACGGCACACTGGTGTACCACAGAACACAGTTTAAGAAACACTGGTCTACACTGTAGCCTTCTTCTGGAAAAGCTTATGCAAATGAAGCGTGGAGTGGAATATCGCCATGCTTCATTTGCATAATTAATTAGCAGCCGCTTTTGCGCAAAAAGGAGCTGTGTAGATGGCTCCTTTTTGCGCAAAAAAACCCCTCTTGCGCAAGAGCCGTTCTGAAAAAATGAGGAAGAACAGCTCTTGCACAAGAGGGGGTTTTTTGTGCAAAAAGGAGCCATCTACACAGCTCCTTTTTACACAAAAGCCTCTTGCACAAAAATGGCTGCTAATTAATTATGCAAATGAAGCACAGTGATATTCCACTCCATGCTTCATTTGCATACACTTTTCCAGAAGAAGGCTACAGTGTAGACATAGCCTGATTGTCTCTCAAGGAAACAGCGACCCAGACTCACCTTTGGTTTTTAAACAGAAACTTTAAGGCAAAGGAGGGCTGGGGCCCAGCAGCTTTTTGCCTGGCAATGGCTGTTTTTTTGGACAACCAAATAGGAAGACAGAGGGGCCACTGAAGGCACTTAGCTTCTGGCTGACTCTGGAAAGGAGGAACAAGGATACACCTGTCACTGAGGAACATGGGCATCCATCCGACTGCCTCTCACATGCAAAGCAAGTGCTCTATCACTTGAGCTAACTCCCCTGCTATGCTGGAGTGATCCTGACCCACCCACTTTATTCCAGAGCCCACAGCATCCCTGTGGCTGCCCAAGGCTTCTTTCAGCTAATTGCGAGGCAGTTTGCTGTGGGCCAGCTAGCTCAGTTGGTCAGAATTTGGTGCTAATAACCCCAAAAGGGGTAGGGGTTCAATCCCCATTCTGGCCACTCACTCAGCAGCTGTGCTCAGTCTTCCTAGGGCTGTGGGCAGAGAGGTCAGAAAAAGAGGGGGAGTGGTGCTTGCAGGGGGCAGGCTCTAGCCACTTCCTTTCCCTCCTCTCTCTCTGGTCCTCCTGTCACCTGGGGGCTGAAAGAGACATGGGCCCTGGACAAGCCTGATGAGCTGCCTTCCCCAGTGGTAGGAGGTGCTTGTTGTTCCCCAGCAGGTTGCCCTCTGGCCCAAATTATTGCCACCCGCTTTTGTCCACCCAAATGCACCCTACAGAGCCCAGCCACAGAGGGAGGCTCAATAGTCACCCCCTCAGGCTAAGGAGGTGGCTTGAGAGTTGGCCTGGACCAGGTGAGGCTTGACTTTCCCTGGACACCAGCTGCCCAACACATATTGCCAACCCCCCCTGCCCAATCCCACACACCTCACAGGGGAAGGAGCAGCAGGACAACACTCCCCAGGGGCACCAGCCTTCCACAGCAGCTTCATTTGCTTTTTCTGCCCCCCATTTCCTGCCCAGTCCTTCTGGTCTCAGAGAAGCCCTCTCTGGGAAGCAGGTTAGACAGAGGCATGGCAGTCTAGTAGCCCTAGCCAAATGTGCACCCACACATTAGCACAGGCTATTGTGGCATCCGAGAAAGCCCATTCAGCCCTGCCTGAGCTTTACTTCAGAAGGCTTGACATATAGGACAGCCGCCCCTCCCCCCCCCCATGGAACCCACTCCGCTTTCGGCTAAGCTGCCACATTCTTTCATGCGTGTAAACAGGAAAAATACACAAACGCACAGGTCCACAAACCAGAGGGAATTTCACAGCAGCCGTCCTGCCACAATATTCTCCCTGTGAAAATGGAACCAGATTGTGGGACATGATGTGAAAAGGGGGAAGTAGAAAGTTACCAAAAGTGAGATGCTGTGGAAGGCAGAGACCCACTGCTGCACCCACACTTCACGTCACAGCTGATGAACTTTCACGGGCTTTCCGCATCTGAGCCTGCAAGTCTATCTCTGCTGTAAGAAATTATTGTACATCTCTGATTCCTTTAGCCAGTTTTAACCCCCTACCTAGCTACCTACCTACAGGACTGGCAACAGCGTGATAACTGGGTGAGATCTGAGTCATATATCAACCTGGGTATGTGGCTGGTCCCACCGGATCAGAAGCAGCAGGAAAGACAGGTCTCAGGCTGGCAGAATTTTGACTGATGAAATTGGCTTCCCATAACCATATCTCAGTAAATTCAGTGTTTGCGGGTGATACAAGGACGGGGATGTGTAAGGAGTCTGCTTTTCGAACACCTTGTGAGCCAGTGTAGAAAAAGAGTTTATTTGTGTGGCTGGTTTGGTAGGTCGCATGGGAGACGAACGAGTGCCTTTGGGGCATGGCTGCCCATTTCCCAGCAGTTTGTTCTGAATTGGCTATTCTCAGTTGTGATCCACTGAGGCGCAGGTTTACTGCTAACACATGGGAGAAGGAAGAGGCACCTGGGGAAGGAAGAGGCAAGCAAGCAACACTGGCCAAGAAACAGTGGAAAGAAACACCAGGCCAGAGCTTGGAGAACATAGATATCCAGCCACCACCCTCCCACATGCCAGGCCAGCGCTCAGCCACTTCAGCTAATTCCCCACCTGTGGGCAAGCTGAGATGCACCAGCCAGGCAAAGTGAGGACTCCAGGGTCCTTAGTGGGACAGAGCGTCAGACAGGGGGGTGGCTGGATCTGTACGTGTGGGGAAGGGCTATTAGTCCTGGATCCCAGCCACACACATTGGCACAAAGACCAATGGCCCCTGCACAAAATGTGTCGTGGGGGGATCAGCGTTAGCCCCTGGAGCAAGTACCACCCTTCAGAAGAGACACCCTTTGTATGGAGCCCAACAAACCCAGTAGCCACCCAGTTCAGGACCCCCAACCACCCTGACACAAACTCCCTGGCACAGCACAGGCACAGGGCCACACACAGCCCTGCCCGCTGTGGCTCGCTCCAAGCTACCTGTCCACCGCTCGCATGGGCTGAGCTCAGGGGCTGGGTGGGTGACCTGCCCTGCAGCTGTGATGCCATCAGGCCCCTCCCACCAGTCTACTCAGTCACTCAGTGCAGCCCAGGGAGCAAAGTCATTGTCCCCTTGAGTGGCACACTCTGCTAGCCAATCAGCTTTGTGGGGAGGAGCATGGAGGCGGGGCAAAGGGCCAGCACTCTCCTGTTAGGTCAGCAAGGAAGCAGCCAATGCCTCGGAGACAGCTGGTGATCAGGTGGAGCGAACTACTGCCTATCATGTAGCAGGCACTTCCCCAGCTGAGTGACTCTGCCTTCCTGGGGCCTGTCTGCACTGCTCCTGCCCTCTGCAGCCAATGTCCCAGCCTCACACAAATCATTTGACAGGAGACTCTTTGCCCCTTTGCCAAGCGGCACCCTGCATGGGAGGGGTGGCAGCTAGTGTCTCCTGAATGGTGGTGGGAAAATCCTCCCACCCCTCCCTGCCTGGCTTCTGCCCCCCATGGCAAGGCAGCCAGGGGAGGGGAGCTGGGGGGGCTGCTCCTATCACTGGGAGGCTGTCACATGACTGGTCCCTCCTTCTCCAAGCAGAATCATGGGGACATAAAAGTTCCCCCCGAGAACAGTGGTGAGGAGCCTGCAGCCCACGTGCACGTGTGGCCCATCAAGGTAATCTGAGTGCAGCCCCCAGGCCTTGTGCTGGTGTTATCCGACCGCAGGCCCCACCCCTGCAGCTCCTGGTGGCTGTGGTTCCCTGTTCCTGGCCACTGGGAGCTGTGGGAAGTGGTGGCCAGCACAGCCCTGTAGCCCCTTTGCTTTCTGTAGTTACATCGATCTCTGGCTGTAAAGCTTTGTGAGTGACAGTATCAACTGCCAGTAAATCATTATTCGTTGCTCCCCCTTGTCTGACAGCCCCCCCTCCCCCCCCGCCCAATTCCTTACAACTATGAACATCTGAATACAACTGTGAACGAATGTTTCAAACCCACCACTAGAGCAAATTATTTAAACCCATCGACATTCACAAAATGCGTCACAACAAACATCTCTCCAGCCTGTGAGCTCTAGGAGAGATTTCTGCCAAGCCCGGTCCCAGCTCATTGGTCAGAACTCCCCTGGGAGAAGGGAGACCCTCGTTCAGAGCCGAGTCCCCACCCGAGAGAGGAAGGAGAAATGAGCCCTGGGCTGCTGCCCCCTGGGCGAGCAGACGAGTGGGCTGAATGTTCTCAGGGGCACCACAGCGACACCTCTGCTCCCCCTCAGAGGGGGTTTCCTGCTTGGACAGCCCAAGCCCCAGCCTCCAGGAGAGCAGCTCCCAGCCAGGGATCTCTAGCAACAGCCATGTGATGGTAGGAGCCAGTTAATGCAAAACAAAGGACACCAGGAGTGGGAGAAACTAACCATCTGCTCTATTTGCAAAGGAGAAACAAAGACAGACTCCTGTCCCCAGCCCCACCCTGCTCAGCCTGGCACTTTGAATCCCCAGCGCAGCACCTGCCAGGCACCCCCCAGAGAGCAGCACTCACATATGGGAGGCTGAAAAGTGGAGAGAATCCCTGAGACAGTGGTTCCCAAACTTTTTTATACTGTGAACTGGCAAACCCATTCACAAACTTTTGGCGGACCAATAACATTTTATTTGCATATTTGCATGTTTGTTATGAAAATAATATGCAGTATGTAAATAAAATGTTACCTATCCAACAAACCACTCACCCGCTGACTCAATCTTGTCACTGCACAGCCTTCTATCTCCATCCCCAGAACCCTCTGACCCCTTCCAGCCAACCCTGGTACTCTGTGGCAATGTCTACACTGGTGCGATCTCATGCAAAAGAGGCCGCTCTTGTGCAAAAACTTGCTGACTGTTTACACTGGCCACGTATTCTTGCGCAAGTAAACTGATGCTCTAATGTATAAAATCAGGGCTTCTTGTGCGAGAACTCTGAGGCTCCCACTCAGGAATAAGCCCTCTTGTGCAAGAGCTCTTCCAGAAGAGGGCAGTGTAGACAGTCAGCATGAATTTCTTGCACAAGAAAGCCCGATGGTTAAAATGGCCATCAGAGCTTTCTTGCACAAGAGAGCGTCTACACTGGCATGGATGCTCTTGCACAAAAGCATATGCCAGTGTAGACGCTCTCTTCTGGAAGAGTTTTTGCAGAAGAACTCTTTCGCAAAAGAGTTTTTGCGTGAGAACGCGCCAGTGTAGACGTAGCCGGTGTCTCTGTATTATTAAACCTGCCAAACCCATCAACTGATACTCCCTATGTCCCGCTAACCCCACTACCTCACAAGTCTGTCTTGCAAAGCTTGTCACCCCAATACCCATGGTCTCCCTCTCCCCAACACCCCGCTGCTACCAACTTCCTTTTGTCAACCACCTCTGTCTTGCCTGGAGCCTGTCCAGCATCCGCTGTCACTACCCACCTTGGCACGCTGTGTCCCAAGGTACATCTAGATTGGCGGGGTTTTTCCAGAAAAACTCTGCTGCACCCAGGGAATGCATCTGCTCTTTCGCTTTTTTTCGCAGAAGAGCAGACATTCTCTTTTGGGGAGCCTCCTCTGCAAGAGGCTTTTCCACCATTTGGCCCCATCTACATGGGGCCAAATGTCAGAAAACCCTCTTCTGGAAAAGCAATCAGAAAAAGTTATAGTGTGTAGACCAAGTCTCAGCAACCTATGAATTAAATTGACAACTTCCCATTTCCCAAAATCCTGTCCCACCATGCCCAGTACCCTCTGATCCTTCCCCAGTGCCCCTTGCTCCACAAACTCCATGACTGCCTGTTGTGCCAAATCCTGATCCTGCCCCACTGACCCTGCACCTGCCTGTTCCACAAGCTCTGAGGCCCCCAGCCCTGCTCAGACACCCTGAGATCTGCTGCCCCCTGACAGAAGCATGAGCTGCACTGCACCGGCTTTCATAACCACTGACCCTTGCTCCCCAGCACCTAACACCTTTTGACCCACCCTATGCCCTTTGACCATTTAACCTCTGACCCCTACAGCCCATGCCAACACTCCCTTACCCCATCCCCACCACATCCTCTCCCACACCCCTTTGCTCCCACCACTACACTCCCCAGAGTAAGGTTGTCCCCTGTAGGAAGTGTGGCCGTTACTGATGTGTGGGCAGGGGGAGCGGCTGTTGGCAGTGTGCCCTCTTCCTCCTCCTTTGCACCTCCTTCCTCCCCAAGTGTCTCGCACTCCCATGGGTAGAGGTGGAGTGGGGGGGGGGGAGTGCGGAGCCTCGGCCAGGCCACCATCTTACCTGGGTGGGAGGGAGGTGCCTCCTCTTCTGCCTCCTCTTGCCACCACCTCAGCCCCAGAGCTGCCACTGGGCAAAATCAGCTGCCATGGCTGCAGGAGTTGAAGCCAGCCACTGTGCGGCAGCTCAGGTGGCCAAGGTAAAGCCCCAGCCCACAGAACTGCCACAGACAGACAGCTTCAGGTTTGGCAGCTGCTGCAGCCCAGCAGCCAGCAGTTCATGGCCCAGCACTGTTCCACGGACTGGTGGTTGGGAACCGCTGCTTTACACATTAACTCAGTGGTTCTTCACCTCTTTGGCACTGTTACACCTTAAGCTTAACCAATAAACCAAAATTACCCCTCCTCCTTTTTAAAATGGCAATAGACAAAAAGAAAATTACGATTAATCATTTTCATTGTATTTTGTTATCTCATGCATGATGTTGAACAAAATTGAACTACTATTGTATTTTAAAGGTATTACCATCTGAAATATGCCAAACTATGCCTTGAGGGATAATTACCCCCATGTTAAGAACCACTGCACTAACAAATGAAATCTGAGAGGTTTCCTTCTGGGGGATGGGCTGATGCATGACCTGTGTGGAATCTCTGATGTCCAGTGAGGTGTGAGTTGTACCTAAAGCTTTTCCTACAGTCGAGGCAGTTATATGGTCTCTCTCATGTGTGGGTTCTCTCATGGGTAGTGAGGGCTGATCACTCAGTGAAATCTTTCCCTCACTCATGGCATTTACATGGTCTCTATTCCTTGCATGTACTCTCTGATGTCTCACAAGATTTGAGGTTTGCCTGAAGCTTTTTCCACAGTCAAGGCATGTGTATGGTCTCTTTCCTGTGTGCAATCTTTGATGGATAATAAGGTGTGAACTCTGACTGAAGCTTTCCCCACAGTCAAAGCACTTATATGGTTTCTCTCCTGTGTGGGTTCGCTCATGTCCAATGAGGGCTGATTGCTCCCTGAAAACTTTTCCACACTCATGGCACTGATATGGTCTCTCTCCTGTGTGGGTTCTCTCATGTCTAATGAGGGCTGATCGCTGAGTGAAACCTTTCCCACACTCATGGCATTTATATGGTTTCTCTCCTGTGTGGGTTCTCTCATGGACAGTAAGGTCTGATCGCTGAGTGAAACCTTTCCCACACTCATGGCATGTATATGGTCTCTCTCCTGTGTGGGTTCTCTTATGGACAGTAAGGGCTGACTGATGAATGAAACCTTTCCCACACTCATGGCATTTATAGGGTCTCTCTCCCGTGTGGGTTCTCTTATGGACACTAAGGGCTGATAGTATAATGAAATCTTTCCCACACTCATGGCATTTATATGGGCTCTTCTTTGTGTGCAGTTTCTGATGGGTAATAAGGTGTGAGCGACCAATGAAGCTTTCCCTACAGTCAAAGCAGTTGTATGGTTTCTCTCCTGTGTGGGTTCTCACATGTCTGATGAGGGCTGATTGCTGAGTGAAACATTTCCCACACTCATGGCATTGGTATGGTCTCTCTCCTGTGTGGGTCCTCTCATGGACAGCAAGGTCTGATCGCTGAGCAAAACCCTTCCCACATTCATGGCATTTATATGGTTTCTCTCCTATGTGGGTAAATGTATGGAGAGTAAGAGCTGATTGTATAATGAAACCTCTTCCGCACTCAAGGCATTTATACGGTCTCTCTCCTGTGTGGGTTCTCTCATGTCTAGTAAGAGCTGATCGCTGAGTGAAACCTTTCCCACACTCAAGGCATTTGCAGAGTCTCTCTTCTGTGTGCAATCTCTGGGGCAGAATAAGGCCTGACTTCTCACTCAATCTTTTCCCACAGTCTGAGTGTTCACAGGATTTTTTTCCATTGCGATTTGTCTGCTGGGCTGGAGTTTCCTTGGGATCCTTGGATCCTCCGCCACATTCAATGGATTCCTCCGCTTTACTGCTTGCATTGTTCTCCAGCTGCCTTTCTGCCCTGGGTTGATTTCCCCAGGCTTCCTCCTGTTCCACACACTGGGAAAAATCCCCTTCAGCTCCTTCCACAAATGTTCCCTGTGATACTACGGTTCCAGGCCCTTTCTCCTGTCGATTCTCCTCCTTGTTCTCCCTCACTGTCCTAGCACCTGCTGG
Source organism: Pelochelys cantorii (assembly GCA_032595735.1). Classification (NCBI taxonomy): domain Eukaryota; kingdom Metazoa; phylum Chordata; order Testudines; family Trionychidae; genus Pelochelys; species Pelochelys cantorii. Next base: position 11,614,717 of record CM064345.1, read on the forward strand.
GAGAGAGAGAATCCAGGCAGGAGTCACTGTCTGTGCTGGGGAGAAATGACCAACAGGGTAATGGCAAAGACAGAAAGCACAACACAATAATAGTTCGGGAAACTGAGACATTAGATTCTGCCTCCACATCCCCCCCAAACACTCCCAGGGATGGAAATGTAGGGAAGAAACTCCTGACAGCTAACAGGATGGCTGGGGAGTTGTGACAGGTATTTGCCAGGATGACACCTGCAGCCCTACCTTGGAGACATGGGGTGAAATGTAGAGCTCTCACTGCTCATTTTAGGGAGTCTCCGCTTTTTCCTGCACTCACCGCAAATATTCTGTTTTAGTTTCCTTGACTCCTCACCTATGTGGGTGCCTCTCAGGATTTCCATTTCTTTGGAGGGCTGAAGATCTGGGACCCACGACTCTTCCCCTCGTTCCAGCTGGGCAATCAGGTCAGGTTTGGGAATGGGGAATCCTGCAAGGGATGAAATCAGGCAAAGTGAAGGCACATGGACTTTGGGCAGAGTATGTGTCACAAGGAACACGCCCTGATCTCAGTCTAATCCTGTATAGGATTGTGGTAACTCAGACATTTTGAGAGCAACAGATTTCTGGGGCAGAATGGTGTAGGAAATGTGTTTAAGTTGGGATTTTATTCACTCTGCTTGCTTTGTTATGATGATTTCTACTGTCCTGTAGTAACCTTGTGTGCGCACCTCAGTTTCCCTGGGCACTGCAGCACTATCTAGATGGCGACAGGAATTTGGGGGTGACTCACTGAGGGAGGATGCCCAGGCCAGCACATTCACAATGGCCCAGGTTCATGGCAATCTGAGCCTGAGACGGGTGTGTGACCAGGCAACACTTTCTGCCTGGGAAGTTGGACATAGGTTGACACGGGGCTGGCTGCAGCTAGAGATGAGCTGTGGAGGGTGGAAGTGAGTCTCGCTGGCTCAGGGGGCAGGGCCCTTGGCTCTGGGCCCCCTTCTCCCCAAGATGGATTGTACTGAGCGCTCCTGGTTCCTGTGCTAACAAGTCTGTTCTACAATGTATCCCTGTGAACTAAAAAACCTTCTGTTCTACCTGCCGACTGAGAGTCACGTCTGGCTGTGGATGGGGGTGCAGGGCCTGGTGACTCCCCACCCCTCAGTGACAGATGGTGTTATCATGTCTTCACTAGGACTTTTAATGATCTGCAGGCTCTGGGGGACTTGCTGACACACACACAGCTCTGGGGGTAAACACCTGCCTAATTCCAAGCCTGAGGAATCTAGAGCTCTCCTCATGGATGGAGTCAGTCCCAAGAAGGCAGGTGAACAGTGTGTGTAGGAGAAATAATGTAGGCAGGACAGTACCCTGGTTCTGGCCCCTTGAAAGCTGGGGAGAGGGGGATGAATTAGCATGTCCCTTTGGTGTCTGACTCCCCTGTTCCCCAGAAGGGAGCATTGGGATGAAAGTGTCTCTCACACAGGGGCTGTGGGCCCCACTCCCCTCTAATCGAACTGACCAGATGCAGAAATGCCGGCCCCAGGGCTTTTCTAGCTGAGGGCCCAGGAATCCTTACCCAGCGAGGCCACAGTCTCGTAGTTCTCCTGCATGACGTCCCTGTAGAGGGCTCTCTGAGCGGGGTCCAGCAGAGCCCCCTGCCCCGCGGTGAAATACACAGCCACCTCCTCAAAGGTCACTGGCATCTGAAACAACAGGGGGGCCCCACTCAACGCCTGCCGCCCCAGCCACAACCCCACTCATCAACAATAGGATGAGCTGGGCTGGGTCAGACCAAAGGCCCATCTAGCCCAGTGTCCTATGCAGGTGTCCCAGAGAGAATGAACAAAACAGGGAATCACTAAGTGATCCACCCCCTGTCGCCCATTCCTAGCTTCTGACAAACAGAGGCTCAGGACACCCTGCCTGCCCGTCCTGGCTAATAGCCATTGATGGACCAATTAAGACTCTGGTCAGTTTTCCCAGCCCTGTCTATGGGGTGTTTCCTCTTTCAGAAAAGGGAGAACATTCACCCCTCTCCCTCCCAATGTTCAAATAATCAGGCCCTAGACTGAGCAACTCCAAGCAGGTTTATCCCACCCTGCCCCTTCCCTGTGTATTTCCTGCCCCCACCCTCTACAATAACCCCCCTGCAGCTCCCCACAAAATCCCCTACCTGAGCTGGCTCCACCACAGCCATTTCCTTGCCCTGTCACCTGAAGGATGGGACAATCTGGAGCAAAGTGGGGAGGTGATTCTTCAGCCTGTCAGGGTGAGAGGGGTAACTGAGTTTCCAAAGGGGGTTTGGTCCATTTCACACCCCACCTCCCCCAGGCTCTCTCCCTGCAGACAGATGCTCTAGGTTCCACCATGATGGGAAACACTCAGTTGTGTGATTACAACACAGGCCTGGCCCCTCCCCCAGGGTGAGCCCGCCAGGCACTTTTACACCCTCCCCACGACAGAGTCTCTGAGACAGACGTTCCAAATCTGCCACTCTGGAGGATTCCCCAACACTGTCCCTGAGGGCAGCATCCCCCTGCCCCATCACATGGAGGCTGGGAGAGGCAGGAACTGGCTTTTCTTTCCCTGCCCCTTGCTCCCAGGACAGTCAATCTGCCCAGGTGAGACAGAGAATGGGTCTGGGCAGGTTTGGGGGCTGGGAATCTCTCTCTGTCCTGCTCCTGCTGGTCTCGCCAATTGCCCTTCCTTCCTCCTGCCCTCTCCCCTCTAATGGGAGCTCTGGTGCCTGCCCTGTGGACCCATGAGCTTTTGCTCTCCAGCGGGAGTCTGGCTGTGTCACTGAGGGCAGCAGCTCTGGGACCCGCAGACACACAGGGTCCCCCCTCCTCGCCAGCACAAACTCAGGCTGAAAGAGGCTGGTTTTGCTGAGTCACATTCCTGCCCCTCCCAAGCTTTGTCCCCCAGTTCTCTCCCTGTCACCTGGAGCTGATGCCAGTAGAGCCTGGGACTGCCCCAAGGGGCGAGTAACAGGCACCGGAGAACATCACCACCCAGGGTGGGCACAGAGGGACTGCAGTGAACATCTCTCCCTGCTACAGACCCACTGCTCAGTCTGGGCTCCCAGATCATGATGTCAGAGGTAGCAGCATCTGACCCAGGAAACTCAACCAGCTGTAGGGCTCTGTATCCTGAGCACAGACAGACACCAGCCTCCTCTGTCTGTGCTGTGACCAGAGACCCCTCCCCACATGCCTGAGCCCCCTGGACTGCCCCACAGCCCCCAGAGACATCTCAGCAGATGCAGATTCAATTTACCAGCTGGACTCACCAGAACTGAACCAGACCCAGAGAATCAGGATTTTTAACTGAGCCTGAACAAGACTTAAACCATCATTTCCCCTTTTGACTCTCTCAGTGAATCTGAACTGAACTGGGAAGTCCCAGTTTCATGGCTCTGCTTAGCAGAGACTATGGTCTGACATGGAATCCTGGGCAGAAATCAGAAGCAACCACCCAGGCCTGTTGACTCAGGCCCCACAAATGCAGAGATTGCTTTAAATGCAGACATGAACTTTGGGAGCCATGTATTGGGGAAGGGTGGAGGAGAGGCTACCCAGGCATAGTTGACATGTAAATACTGAGCCCTTAGAACAGGAGTGGGGAACTTTTTTGGGTGGGGGGGGCGATGACCCACAGATATATCAGTTGGGGGGCCCTACACAAGTGAGAAGCTCTGGACCGAGAAGGAAAAAGGTCACTCCTCACATTCCCCTCACACACCAGAGCCTTGGGGAGCCCAGGCTAGTAGATTTTGTGTGCTCCAGCCCTCGGGGTGGATGGCAGGGGACTAGAGTGCCAGCGTGGGCTCCCCAACGTGTAGGGAGGACCCCTGAGCCTTGGGGGGTCAGCTGCAGGCAAGCCAATGTTCCCGACCCCTGCCTTAGAAGGAACTTCCCTGCACATCCCTCCCTGCAATGCTTGTGACACCAGTTTTAGGGTTAGGATCATGCCTTCCCCACTGCTGAGGGGGGCAGCCCCTCCCCCTCTTGACCCCACAGCCTGGGAGAGCTGCTAGTGTCTCTCTTACCATCCCCCACCCCGATTCCTGTATGTTCCCCCCTCCAGCATCCCACAGCCCCCATGGCTCCTCCCCCTGCCTCTCTGCTCCCCCGCCCTCCGGCTCCGGCTCCGGCTTCCCTGCAAGCCCTGCGGCTGCAGCAGCTTCCCTCTGCCCCGGCCAGGTCAGGAGGACTACCCAGGGCAGCCCCTGCCCCGCACACAGGTTGCTGGTAGCAGCGCTCTGGGGGCGGGCCCCCGGGGCTGCAAGGAGCGAGGGGGCGCCCCGGCCCCTGCAGCGTCTGCAAGTCCCTGCCTACGCCCAGACTGCAGGAGCAGGGCTGCTCCGCCCGGCGCCACCTGGGTCCTAGCGCCCGCAGTGTACCGGGGGCTGGCTGCGCCCAGTGCCCCCCAACTCCTAGCGTCCGGGTTGAATCTGGGGCTGACTGGAGGTGTCTGGCTGGTGTTGTTCTGTATCGCACCGCCACCCCCAGGCCAGCTGAAAGGTGCCGGGAGGCAGAGGGATCAATTGCCCAGGGACTAGTGATTTAAAAGGGCTGGACGATGGGTTACAGACACACACACCCTGCGCCCCACTGGGGTACAACACCAGGTATGTTCCAGGATGGATCAACAACCGTGGCACTGAGCCGGTCTGTACAAACCTCCGGCCAGGCTTACGCCTCCCCTGAGCCTGTCTGCCCTGTGCATGGAGGCAGGGCAGAGAAGTGACACCGGCATGACGGGCAGACACAGCCAGACCCGTGGGAAGCTGCCACACCCCACTCTCAGTGGGAGATTGCAGCTGCAGCTTCAGAGACCTTCCTACCGCCTGAAACCAGGTCAGGGAGCCCTAAGAGCTCTAGCCAAGGCACAAAGCCAACCTGGCAGCCATTGCCAGGCATTTCCCAGAGGGTAAAGCTCCTGCCAACCTGAGAAAAGTGGAGCCTTCCAGTCAGGGGGCCAAAAGGCCCCACCCCAGAAACTCCATCGAGGCAAGAAATCGGCTTGGCCAAGACTCAGAATCCCTGCAGAGAAACTCAGTCACTTGAGGGCAACTGATTAGCAATGCTCTGGTGTAGCTACAAGTCAGCGATTTAAAAGCACAAACAAGTTTCTAAAAACCCAAACAAGCAATTGACATTATGTTCATATTTCTTTTACCTTAATGGTGAGGTCTTTGAATTAAAAAAATGGAAACAAACAACAAAACTAGAATTAACCAAAGATATTGTTTTTTTGTTTGCAATTGCATTATTTGTTGAGGCAGAAATATATGTACAATATTTATAACAGTGATCACCTCAAACTTTTTTTAAAAAATTGTATTGATAACATTATGATTATACTCTAACCATGCTGTTAAAATAATGTGGTGTCATATATTTTTTAAAGAAACCATAGAGCAGTGACTTTTGTTGCAACAAAATAAAAATAATTAAAAAAACAGTCGCGTGACACATAACACAGAAACTCTAGGACATGTTACAATTAAAAACACATGGGGCCAGAATTCTATTTATGACTATTCCAAATAAGGAAAACAAAAATAAACAAATAAAAAGGGTTAAACGTTTAAATTTTAATACCTTATTTAAACATTTAATCAAAACTGATAAAAAAAATCATATTGATGCTTGCCAAATTTCTTGCATTAATTTAATAATGTTTGGCATTTCTTTTTCTTTATATAAACTCGGTTTTAAAACTCTGCTGTCTGGTACTATGAAAAGCCCCAGTTTCAAATACTAGTAAGTTAGTGCTTAGGGTTAGAAGCAATGCAGGTTTTTCTGCTGCTTGGTAACTATACTGGGAGTAACTCCAGCTGTTGCAATCCTGAGGGTTCAAATGATTGTTATTAAGTTACTAGATTTATTTCAAGAAAAGTTGTTACCTTGTTTTCTCTTTGTTCCTTGTTTCATTCTTTTTTCAATTGTTTTAGCTTTTGGAGGTCTCTGTGAAAACTACAACTTCCAACAGAGAGTGTATCAAAGTGAGGACAACAAAGAGAGAGGGGAAGAAAGTGGGGGTGGGGGAAGGGTGAGGAGCAGCCTAGGAATGTGGGAAGACCTGAGCTGAGAGAGATTAACTCTTAATGTACATGCAGCAGCAGGAAATTCAGCAAACCGAGGAAGGCTCTCCAAGGGAGCATCCCAATATGTAAAAATACTAGTGCAGGAAGGGTATATTTGCAGCTATGAATAAGGAATGTAGTTCTGTAGGTCTTTCTAAGCAGTTGAGAACCTGCACCCTGGGGTGTTATCCTGGCTCTGAGGTGGGGGGGATAGTTACCTGCTCTTGTAAAACCTGAGTTTGCTCCCCCAGCATCTCTGGCCTCTGTCTCTATGCCCAGTGGATTGTGGGAGCAGGGCTTAGTCATTCAGATGCATGGTGTCCTATGCCGGGGGAGCTGTTGCCTTAGGGGGAGGCTGCGCTGATAGATCTAGGGGCAGGAGCAGGGCAAGGAGGCATAGATGCAGGAACAGGAGGAGTGGCTGCAGCACCCCCACATTTACAGTTAACCTGGCTGTATCCCAGAACAGTGCCTCAGTGTAGAGATACCCTCAATGATTTGGGCAGGCCCATTGGAATAGAAGTTTGCCAGCAGGAACATGCCTTCTGCTGGAAGGCCCTGGGAAGGGCTGGTTTGCACAGGCTGCCCAAGGCCTTTCTCAGCACCAGGAAGAACGAGGGGAGGGGGTGGAGAAAGCCCCCAGAATTGCTGTTGCCTGGCAGGGGAGAGACACAGGATGAAGCTTTGCTGAGAAATTTTACTCTCTAACCGAGCATCAGACCAGGGCTCAGCGATAGCAGCTCCTAGCCCTAACCAGGAGGCCAGCAGGTGGGTGGCAGTCAGTGTTTCCTGCCCACACTGGGCTTGCTGGGCAATGGAGGAGGCTGGTCCATTTTTAATTGCCCAGAGGGGACAGGAACAGAAAGTGAACCCCCCACCCTCACTGTTTGCTCCATGTTACAGCCTGAGCCCAGCCACAGGCACAGACACAAACTCCAACCCTGCTTCAGAGCTGGCCAGTGGCACCACAAGCACCGCACCAGGGAAACTCCAGAATAACAAGCCTCCTCTGCTTCCATTTACCGCATCGCAGCCCTCTCTGCATCTCCCCAGTCTGCCCTGTGGCTCCGCCAGGCAGCGCCCTCTGCAGGTGGGAATTCTCTTCTAGCGCCACGGGGCTGGGCTGCTCCCACGCAAGGGGAGCTCAGAGTGTCCTGCCAGGTGGGACAGGCTCTGAGCATTGCCACTGGCCTGCTCACTGCCCTCAGGGTGCAGACAGTGCAGAGCCCTCTTCTCCCAGGCCTCTGGCAGCCTGGGGTTTGCTACGGCCTGGAGGAGGGGCTGGACCTTTGGGCATCCCTTGACTCCTGCTGTGACAGTCAGTGTAAGGGGCCATCTGTCAGAGGGAGGCCGACCTGGTGACCAAGCAGCCTAGGGTAGCTGGCGGGGGGAAGGGGAACATCTGTGAGTCCAGATAAAGGCTGTTGCGGTGTCTGAGGAGCTGACACATGATCACTGGTTGCTGAGATCGAAGAATAGATCTTCCAGCAAGTGGGGGGTGCCCTGCCCCCATCAATCCCCTCAGGCTGGGACATGGACTCGGGCCCTGGCAGGCCAGCCTGGCAGTGATATGCATAAAGAGGCCGACACAAGGGGACTTATGTCAGCTGCACGCTGTCCTGTACCCCAGGTCCCAGCCCAGAGCCCCAGGAGGTGGCTGAATCGCAGGTGGCTTAGCCCCCAGGCAGACACCCGATGAGAGAGGGGCCCCCAGCCATTCCATGCTGCGTGGTACATTGTGACACAGTGTCACTGGGGGATTGAAATAACAGCTCTGGGTCCCAGCAGGGGCTGCTCCAACCTCTCCTCACCTTTTGCTCCTTCCATCCAGCCCATGTTGGTGGAAGCTCTATCCCCCCATAAGTGTCTAGTCCCCCAAAACCCTGCTCACAGCTGCATTCCTGACAGGGAGGGCACAAAAAGTGATGCAAAAAAACTGGCTACAGCTTCAACTTCCTGTCTGCCCCTTTGCACTGGCGTTGTGTGTGCCAGGGGCTGCTCTCATCCCCTGAGCATGCCTGCTCCTGCCGAAAATGGGGGGGGGGGGGGGGGACAAGGGCCCTAGGAAAAGAAGCAGAGCAGGGAGCAAGAAGCCCCCCCCCCCAGGCCATACATCTCTAGAGAGCATTGTTCCCAGCACTGGGAAGGTGGTGGGGGCCCCAGTGTAGCCAGACATGAACCCCATCTTGTTTCCCCCCCCCCCAGAGAGCAAGAGAAAGGCAGTCAGCCTTTGATGCCCTGGGAACGCAGGTGTGCTGCCTGTCCCTGACTCTACCATAAACAGAAACCAGACAGTAAATGGGCTAGCTGATGACCTGGGGCCTCCCTCCACCCTGATGGCTAGTACCAGTAATTGACACGCCTGCACTGTCCCAGGAGAGGAATCTTCGCCCATCACATACCAGAGGTGCCCATTGTCTGCATTTTCCCAGGTGTGAATTATGCTTTGCACCCTTCGTGGGAAACTTGGCATTCAAAGCCATTTCCCTAATTGGCCACTTGAGACCAGGAAGAAGCCTACGTGACCCAAGGGGTATAAAGAGGGGTTTAGTAGCCCACCCCATTTGAGCGCCAATCATCTACACTTGCTGGCAGGTATTGATTGTCTCCCTAGGTCTGTAGGATGCCCAACCTCGCCCTACTTCTTCCCGAGGGATTGAGAGAAAGATGCTGGCCACGCCAAGTCTGGAACGCAGGGGTGAGAATGTATACCTGCTAGGTGTCTATTTTGCATACATTTAATAAGAGCTCAGAGAACCAAAAGGGTTTCATGGTACCTGTAAGTGACTTATTAGTGTAATTTCTGTCCTGTCCTTGTAGTGGCTGTGTTATCTGTAACACAGTAGTAGCATTTAACAGCTAAGTTTACCCTGTAACAATAAAAGAGTAACTGTTTAAGCTGTGACCTGACTCCTTCAGTTGCTGTAACAGAACCAAGCACAATTTTAAAAGAACTCCAGCCAGTCATAAGGGACAGATATAGGGAGAGCTTGAGCATTGGATCATGTCGCTTCCAGGGGACAGATCCGTTGGGGCATCTCTCAGCCTTCCCAGGCTGCCCGCTGCGAAGGGATTGTGTATCCTAGCAGTCAAAATCTGAGGTGTAATAAGCTCTCCCTGTAGACTCTGGGGCGTCTGTCAGCCTGTTGGCTGCCCGCCGCGAAAGGATCCCGATCCTAGCGGTAAAGACACGGACGTTAAACTCCTCGGGGCGCCTGTCAGTCTCACCTAGACTGCCCACTGTGACGGGGCCTTGTGTCTCAGCAGTTGAAGACTCGGGTGTAATACACACACATGCACTGCCCTGACCATCAGCTCACACCCAGGCACCTCCAAAGGCATGGTCCACCACTACCACCCTGCATGGAGGGCCTTTTGGGGGGGGCTCAGCCTCCCCAGCCTCTCTCACAACTCCTGTCACACTCCAGAGCAGAGCAGCCCCCAGGGGTAGGGCTGAGCCATGGGATGCTGGGTAAGTGGCAGGGGCTGTGGGAGCTGAGTTTGCCTGAGACCTCAGGAATCCAGCATGAGGCACCATCCCAGGCATCTCTTTGAAAGGAGCAAAAGGGGATTGATGGGGAGTGTCTCAGGGGTTGTGTAGCTTGTTGCCCTGGTTAGGGGTGTGGTCAAAACACAGTCCTCACTAGGAGCAGGATGTGAACCTACACAGGGAAGCCCTGTTGGCTTGCTACTCCAACACCTTAACCACTCAGCCATCACAGCTGTGAGTTTAGGAGTGCCCTAGGGCCAGGCCTGATGTCACCTGCCACACAGAATTCAAACAGCAAACCTAGCTCCCAGAGCACAGGGAGAGTTTGAGGGTCTCATTGCTGGGCCTTGTGGTTAAACATCAAACCAGCACCCGCCTGTGAAGCCTGTCAGTGTTGCTGGCCCTGATGTACAGACAGGGACACAGAGGCAGGGAGAGGTTCACTGAACCAGCCAAGGTCACCCAGGGTACGTCTACACACAATTTTTATTTCAGGAGAAGGATGTAAATACCGTGGTGTATTTGCATACTTCCTCCTGGTTTTTTTTCGGAAGAGGCTCTTCCGGTATTTACCCATGTCTACACGCGGCCACATTTCAAAATAAACCCCTATTTTGAAAGACCCCCTTATTCCTCCTACAATGAGGCTTCTCACAGAGCTCTCTTTAGTTCAGTGCCTACCTGTCCCGTATCACTGCCTGCCACAGACCCCTTCCCACTGCAGCCTGGGGAAAGGGGAAAACTCCACAGAGACACTCCCAGATGTGACCCTCGATTCCTTCTGCTCTCAAGGGGAAACCTCAACAAGGAGATTCCAGGCAGCCAAGCCAAGGGGGGGCTCTCTGAGATTGCTCCTGTCTCACCTACCTGGCTGTTGCCATGGACCCTCTATGATGTCACTGCCTTTCAACCAATGACCTGAAGTGCTGCAAAAAGCCCTTGTGATGTCACCACTGCCTTGAAGGGCCCATGTCCTGCCCCTGGCCAGCCCCTTTGCATGTTTGAGCTGCTCCTCCTGTGTCACCCCCACTCGCTCAGGGCTGGTTCTGGGGCTCACGTAGGGAACAGCAGAGGCTGCTCAGGATGCCACATGCAACCTGCAGACTTTAAAGCCAGAAGTGACAGTTAGATCCTCTAATCTGACCCCTTCCTGCATATCAGCTGCCTCCTGTGTGGTGCAGCAGAGAGTTTTGGACCCAAGCACACTCCAGAAAGGCATCTGATCTTCCTTGCCATCCCTCCAGAGGTGGAGAAAGCACCATGCCCCTTGGGATTGGGGTGGAATTGATACAGTGACAGGAAGGAAATTGAGCCCAAGGCCACACTTGTGAGTCTGTATCACACACACATGCACAAAAGCCCTGCGCTCAGTCTGTACAGGTACCTTCATTCTGCTATTTCCTAACACAGATCTAGCGGCACACAGTGCTTGGTACAGATGGAGCTATTTTGGAGAGATGCACTAAGTTATTAATTATTGTGAGGGCCTCCTGGTTTGCCACCTGAAATTGGGACACCACTGAGCCCTATCTCTCACCAGCCTGGGCCCCTCTCACTCTGTGCTTGCTGTGACGAGGTGGAAATCGCCCTGACCCTGCACTCACACAAAGCTTTACACAGCCCAGGACATACCCAGGTACAGTAGGGTGCCCCTCACGCCTGACTCACAGACCCCTGCTGTCCCAGCCCTGTGCTGCCCCTCACTCGAGCTACAGCCCCCGACTATCTTCCTGGATCCCTCCGAGCCCCACGGTGCCCCTCAGTCCCAACCTGCACCTACCTGCTGTGTGCCTGGTTACTTCCCTGCTCCACTCCCAACCCAGAGCCTGCTGCCAGCTCAGCCCTATGGTGCCCCTCATTCCTGCCCCACAGGGGCCAACAGACCCTGGCAGGAAAAAATAATTGCCGCCGATAGTGTTTCTAGGGTAGAAACTGAGAGACTAGTTTTGAGACCCACTGACAGGAGGCTGACACAATGGAACGGGGCTTTTGGCTTTAGCTGCCTCCCAACCAGGCTGCTCTGTCAATTCTGTGTCCTCAGAAAGAGACCAAACTAAAGCAGGCAGGGCCCCCACCTGGGGCTCAAGCCCAAATCCGACCAGAGACTAAGAGCCTCACATTCCAGGTTATCAGTGTTTGCTGCACTTCTCCCTCCCCCCAAGCCTGCCAAACCCCAAGCAAGGTAACTTTCTCTTGGCAAATGAGTTTGAATGCCCAGGTGTTTTGCATAGGCTGGCAGAACCAAGGCTTGGGATTCTTCTGTGTCCAGATGTGCTAAGCAGCTGCCAGCCAAGCCCCCCAGTGCTGGTCTGTTCCTTACCTCCCCAGTCAGGCTAATCCCCACCTCTACATGTTACAGTCTCCACTTTGCCTGCCTGGCTTTTAGTCAGGGACCTGTTGCATGTGAGGTAAACGTGACACCCACTGCAGTACAGAAACCAGCCTGCACCTTTTGGGGGCTTTTCTCAGCAGACAGCCCCTCAGCCATTTGCCTTTTGTAGAACAGGCAACCAAAGGGCACCAAGAACGTGTTTTCGCTCACTAGACAATCAGCGCAAACGCTGCAAGAGCATCTCTAGTTTTCCTGCATTAGAAGGAGACAAAACCCACCCAGCAATGCTCACACCCACCCTGCTTTTCCATGGGCATTGCCTTGCCCCCACCCAGGGACCCATTCAACTCAACAGGGAACCAAACTGCAGGCGCATCCAGGGAAAGGTTCTCACCCCACGCTGCAGGGACTGAGAACAGTTGGGCCATTTTAGGCCAGAGTACGAGGCTGTCGGATCCTTCCCTGAGCCTCCATGGAAACCCAAGCCAGAGCTGTGGGACACATAACCTGCACCTGAGCTGTTGCCCCTGGAATGAGATGGGTGGGTCAGGACAGCTTGGTACAGGCAGGGGAATTAACTCAAGTAGCAGAGTGCTTGCTTTGCATGCGAGAGGCAGTGGGATTGATGCCCATGTTCCCCAGTGACAGTGGTGTCTGCTCTAGCTTCAATGTCCCTGCCAGACAGGGGCCAAGTTCTACCACTGGCCCTTTTCCTTTCCTATTTGTTCTCCCAAAAGCCAGCCCTGGGGATGTAGAAAGCTGCAGGGCCTGCTAGTGGCAGAAGTGGTGGAAACAGGCCCCAAGGTGACAGCGTTAGCTCAGCTGGGAATGTGTCCCCTTCATGGGTGAGAGGGGAGGTGCTTGCTGCACCTGTTTCTAGCCTGCTCACCTGGGGTGGGAGATTGGCTGCTTCATTGCTCACTTGACAGCTTTGCCCTTCCCCCATGCTGCTCTGCACAAAGCTGATTGGCTAACAGAGTGTGTTACTCAGGGACAAAGGCCATGGTTCCTGGCATGCAGCTAGGGTGTGTCGACACTGTGCCCTAAACGTGAAATTAGATACACAATTTGGGCTGCACAAATTGATTTAGTTGGGATTGGTCCTGCCTTGGGCAGGGGGCTGGACTTGATGACCTCCTAAGGTCTCTTCCAGCTCTATGATTCTATGAAATTGTGTATCTATTTCAAAATAGCTTATTTTGAAATTTGGCACATCTACACGGTGCCAAATGTCAAAGTCATCCGCTATTTTGAGCCATCCCTTGTGCAACGAAGTTTACTAGGATGGCAAAATAGCATACCTGTGTGACGGACCGGGCTGGGTCTGGGCACAGCTGAAGGCGTCCGCTCAGGGCAAATTGCTCAAAACTCGGGGCTCCTTACAGCCCCATACTGGAGACTTTCCCAAATAGGCCACAAACCAGTCACACTGAACGTTTCAGCTGCCAATCCAGACAGCCAGAAGCCTCACAAGCAAAACCCCTGCTGGGCACACTCCAGCTCTTCCTGTGCCCCAATCAGCCCCGGGACTAACACACAGGTGAGGGGTTATAGAACCCAATCTAAACTACCCTGAATGGGTTCTTCTGGTCCCAAGAAACCAGCCACAGTTCCCAGGTCAATTTACACTCTGGATCTTACCCACAAGATCACGCTGAGCCAATCCTCTAGAGCTGTAGTCAACAACAGGTCGATCGCGATCGACTGGTCGATTGCGAGGCCTCGACCAGTCGCTCACAAGGCATCCTGCCCGCCCTGCCCCCATTTCCCTCCCACCCCCGAGAAGCCCCACTACCTACCTCAAGTGAAAATGGAGGTAGTGTCGGCTTCCCGGGATGGACAGAAGTCCCGCAGCTTAGCGCCACTTCCAGCGATTCCGGAAGTGCGCTAGCTGCTTTGCCAGGTGTACTGTGGGAGGGAGCATCGGCTCCCTGCACCGCACAGGAGGGGCGAGTCAGTCCCGGGGTAGGCGCGCGTGGGGGGGGGGGGGGGTTGGCCCCAGGGCAGGTGCGCGTGTGGGGCTTCCCTGCGCAGGGGGGACAGTGTCGGCACCGGGGCAGGCGCGCGCGGGGTTTCCCTCTGGGGGAGGGGGGATCCTGGAAGGAGGCAGATGCAGGGGATTCTCTGCCTCCACTGGCACCCCACTTCCCAGCTCCCACTCTCCACTCCCCAGCCACAGAACTCTGTCCCCATTCCCCAAACTCTGTCCCCACTGGCATCCTGTCCCCTGCCACAGAACCCTGTCCTCTGCCCTCCCAGCACCCTCTTCCCTCTCCCCTGCCCCCAGCCACAGAACTCTGTCCCCACAAAATGTATAATTATAAATGCTTCATTTTAGATTTAAATAGCATGAATAAAAAACAGACCATTTATTTCATAACTATAAACACGTGATTTTAATTTTATATATCGCACAATTTAAAAATAAACTGTTTATCAGAGTGTGTAAGGAAGGGCTGGGGATAGCAAGTGATGGACAGGAGGAGAATAGAGGGCGGGGCTTCAATGAAGGGGCAGGGCTTCAATGAAGGGGCGGGGCTGTAGATCTTTGCCTGTTCTGAGATTTAAAACGTGATCTTGGGTGTAAAAAGGTTGGAGACCACTGCTCTAGAATCTACAATTTAAAGGTTTATTACTAAAAAAAGAAAAGCGTGAGAGTCAGGTTGTTAAAGAAAATACATTACAGCAGGGGTTCCCAAACTTTGACACGGGGACTAGTAAATCCATTCACAAGCTTTTGGAGGACCGGTAACATTCATTTGCATATTCATTAAGCAAATGATGAATATTCAAATGAGTTGTTTCTGGTCCTCCCAAAGCCCCCAGTGCCAGTGTTAGCAAAGCTTTTGATACAGTCACCCACAATATTCTTGCCAGCAAGTTAAGGGAATATGGATTGGATAAATGGATTGTAAGATGGATAGAAAGCTGGTTAGACCAGGGTTTCCCAAACTTTTACTTTAGTTGGAACCCATTTTTTTACAGTACTGCTTTTTGCAGCCCAAAAATATAAACACATATAAAAAAAGAATGAAAAATGAATAAATTTTCAGTGTTTCACCCGGCTGCATCCTCCGCCCAGCCTGGGCCAGGGCTTGGGGGACCCGACGCCACATGAGCACTCCAGGAGGCAGGAGCAGATCGGGGGTAGGGTATCTGGCTAGGAGGGAGGGTGCAAGGAAGGGTAGGGTTGCCAGGTGTCCCGTTTTGTACTGGACAGTCTGGTATTTGAGGGTTTTGTCCAGGAAACAAATTGAGAAATTACCAGACATATAAAATGTCTGGTATTTTCTAATTAGGTAAGTTTTATTATAATTAGATGTATCAGTCCTTAGCTGCAAACTGCCTGGCTGGTAGATGTGCTCACACTGCCTGAGTGTGTCTACCTGCCAGGCAGTTCGCAGCTACTGGAGGGAAGGTATGTGGGGCGGGGGGGAGGGGAAAATGGAATCCCCGGGGCCGGACTCACTCATGTGCCCGGGTCTGCATGTGCCTGGGTCAGTCCCACTCCCCACCCTTCTCCTCCCGATCTCCCTAGTCCAGCCCTGCTACCGCCATCCAGCCCTGCTTCCGGCGGCCAGTTCCCCCTGCCCCCCACCAATCTCCCATGGTCAGCCCCGCTCCCCCGACAACGCCCCCCCCCCAACCAGCCCCACTGCCCCCGTCCAGCCCTACTTCTGGCGGCTGGTTCCCCCGCCCCCCACCAATCTCCCACGGTCAGACCTGCTCCCCCGACGATGCCCCTCCCCCCCAAACCAGCCCCACTGCCCCTGTCCAGCCCTGCTTCTGGCAGCTGGTTCTCCTCCTCCTGATCTCCCCCGGCCAACTCCCCCGCCCCCTGGCCAGCCCTGGTTCCGCCACCTGCCCTCCCCAATCTCCGCGGGACAGCCCCGCTGCCTCCAACCCTGCTTCCGCTGCCAGCCCACCTGCCCAGATCTCCGTGGGACAGCCCCACTGCCCCCAGCCCTGCTTCTGCCAGCCACTCGCCTCCCCCCATCTCTGTGGGACAGCCCTGCTGCCCCCAACTCTGCTTCCCAGCAGCCGGTCCCCCCCCACACACACACCTCCTCCCGGCACGCCCCGCTCTGCTCCCCTCCTGGCAGCCACGCCAAGGCCCGGCATTATTTTCCCGCGGCCCAGTACTGGGACGCGACCCATAGTTTGGGAAATGCTGCATTACAGGCATCAAATTATCCAGTTCTCAATACAGGCTCTTAGCAGAGATGTTATAAACTGCTATCTTAAAAGTCTCTGGTGTACATCCTATGTCAAGATGGGTCCACAGTTCTTTCTGGCTCGTTGTTCCCTGCAAGGCTGCATCTGGGATCAGGAGCTAAACTGAAGACAAGATAGAGGGTGTCACATGGCACTTATATACCTCCCTTGGCATCTTCCCGGCCAGAGCAGGTCACTACAGGTCACATGGTCCAGTGACCTATCCTTGTGTCCCAAGTCAGCAACCATTATTCTGGCTAGCTTGCAGGTATCCAGACGTTCCTCAGATGTGTCCCTGGCACTTAGAGATCTATTGTCTCTGGAGCCATGGTAATTAGCACAGTCACTGGCGGAACATTCTTTGCCCATTGCTTTGCCTCAGACAGAGAATTTTCCAGCATCAACACAGAGCACATATTTATAACTCCACACACATATCATACAAGTACATGAATAGCATACACAGAATCAGGAGAACATAAGCTCTCACTCGACACCTCACATGGCCCCCTTTGTACCAACTTTTGGGGCAAACACCCCCCCCCCCCACAGGTGCAGCAGTGACCTGTCTGATCCCCTTAAAATCCAGTAACATGACAGCCCGTTATTTCAAAAAATATTTCAAAATAACGGGTGGCTTGTGTAGACGTGGGGTAGATATTTCGGGATGCTTCCGCTATCCCAAAATAGCTGTCCAGTGTAGATGTACCCTGAGTGACTGAGCAGACTGCTGGGAGAGGCCTGATGATGTCACGCTGCAGGGCAGGTCACTCACCAAATCAGATTTGTCCTTTTCATACGTGTTCATTTTTTTTAATTGTATCCTTTGGTATATATGGTTGTGACAATTTTCTTCCACTATTTGATCTGAGGAAGTGGGTCTGGCCCACGAAAGCTCAACACCTAATAAACCATCTTGTTAGTCTTTGAAGTGCTACATTGTCCTCTTTTTTGTATCTTTCCTTGGGTGTTCAGCCTGGCCCCGAGACTCTCTCCCTTTAGCACCATGAGGCAAGAGGCAGAGCTGGCAGCTGCAGGAACCAGATGTGAGGGCATCAGGGGAAGCAGCAAGAAACACAACCTCAGCCCTCCTGCATGTCTAGCCAGGCTGGTACATTCCAGCCTCCTGCCCATCACAGCCACCTGCTGAGCCAGCCAGACAAGAGACCAAGCTCCAGTGGGCACCAAACACCCAGCAGGAGGCACAAAGTTTCCTCTGGTGAGCCTGAGGAAGCCAAAGCACATGAAGTGTGAGGGCTTTGCAGCAACCAGCCCAGCCCCAGCAGGTCCCACTGAGATTTGAATTCAGCTTGCAAGATTCAGAGCCCAGAGTGCTGTCCCTTACACCATGGGACCTAGAGCTAGGGAGTCTCTCAAGCCCACCACCACTCACTCAGCTGGGCCACAATGGAGCCCTGGCTCATGTCCACTCAGACACAGTTTTCATTGTTTTCCTTCCACCCAGAACCCCCTTCTTCTCCCGGGCTGCAAGGGGCCATCCCTGGGATGGCCCTAGGACAAGCACAGGATTCTACCTCCCCACAGCCACCCACACCCTACAGGCTTTGGCAGAACAAAGGGTGGGGCTCTGCTCCCCCCACTTAGTCCCGCTGAGGTGGTCCGAGGGCAGGGGAGGCCAAGCCACAAGCCTCCAACAGGTGAGTGGCCTGACTTGTCTTGCTTCCCCAGGCTGACATGAAGGTGCATTCTCAGCCCGCAGTGATATGGGAGCTGAGCTTATCCCATCCCAGGCACAGGCTGGGCAGCAGGAACGACACTTATCTGGGCACCAAGGGGAGCTGCAATAAGAGAAGACCCTGTGTTTCTGCCTAGTTTCAAATCAGGGACCTTTTGCATATTAAGCAAGTGTGATAACCTCTAAACTACTGAAACTCTCACAGGCCCCCTCTGCTCCTGAACACAAACTTGGCCAGACATTCTGTTACTAACATTTTGGCTAAACCAGTGTCAAGGCTGTTCCCCACTCTGGCATGACAAATGCAGAAGTTGGGGGCCCACAAGAGCGCTCCAAAAACTTGCCACTACAGGCTCTAGTACAAAACTTCCCCCACAAAATCCTAATACCCAGATTTTGGGGGAACTCACTGCCACCACCCAAGTAATTCCAAGAAAATCAGGGAAGAGATCACTTGGGAAATCCCCTCCCTAAGGTAAAACTCTCCCCCTGCTCTAACCTCCGTTTTGCTTGGAGTTGGGGAAAAAATAGGGAATCCACAGACAACAATGGACTCTGCCCTTGTAATTAGGCTCTTAGTCCTAAGGACACATCAACCAATACCGGTTAATTAGAAAAAAACCCAATTAATTAGAAAAAAAAACCACTACAGTTGCAAGCATAGTAAATTGGCTAGATGGAAAGAGACACCATTTGATAGATACTCAGGGGAAAACCCTGGGCTGTAATGCTTAGTTACAAAAGAGAGAGGGGGAAAAAAAAACAATTAGCAAACTTAGACATGATTTCCAAACCCCCAAACAAGGAAAACAATAAACCCCGAAGAACTAGCTAAATTTTTCCCTACTTACACATTGTAAGCAGTCCATTCATCTCCCTCAATCCCTGGAAGAAACTGCTCTGATCTCAAACAAAGGAGAGAGAGAGAGGAAAAACCCCTCTTTCCCAGTTTGAAATTCCTACCTGCATTGTTATTGGCTGACTACCTAACACCTTTGCTAGGTACCTGAGTTAACCCTAGTCACCAGGTGCTGGTCAGCACTCCTGATTATGGCACAGGTGCTCTGTGCAGGAGAGGAATTCACACTTTTACTGAAAATTGCAGTGAGCACTGATTTAAGCATTTAATCCCTATAATCCACATTCATTTATATGAGGCAGCCCCGTCACAAAGGACTGAGCCAGACCGGAGCAGTGCTGTGATCCTGGAGGTCATAATGGCTGGGGCAAGGAACCAAGCGCAGTCAGACTGGGGGGGGGACAACATCACAATACACTGACGCACACACGGGTACATGCCCAGACACCCCCTCCTGCAGCAGCAGAGCAGCGAGGCGCAGCAGGCTGGGAGGGCAGCACGGTGGGATGGAAAAGGCCACCAAGATGCTTTGGCTGAGTGTGTGTGTGTGGGGGGGGGGAGTGACCTCTGTTTCTGCAGGTCAGAGCTTGGAGGACAGGTGTTATGGAGGCAGGGGTGGGCCTGGGGCACTATAGGGAAGTTGGCCCAGACTCTGTGTCCCCCATGGGATGGCCCTAGTTAGCATCATTTCAGGGCCTTGGTATTTTCTGTAAATTTCCCAGACCAAAATAACTCATCCCTGTCTCCTCTGGAGCCTCTGCTTCTCATGGTGCTGCCCATTCCCAGGCTCGGCTTTGTCTCCAGACAGACCCTGATCTGTCACAGCCGCCTCGCTCTTTCTGTCTGATTCCCTCATGGGACTTCTGGAGCTCTCCTGTGCTTTCAGCCTAACACCAGGATCAGTGTTTGCTACTGAAGGGTCCAGACAGCACCTGTTTGTGGGGAGATGGCAATTCTGGAGGATCCTTGCCAAGTGTTCAAACATATCACAGCTGCCATAGCCAAAAAGGAAGCTGGAGTTTCTTTATAACAGGCAACATCATAATTGTCATTCAAGGTGGGCCTCGAGCCCACACTCCCTGTCTGAGAAAGCCAATGTCCATTAGGCCACACCGAAGCTAAGCCAGAGATAGAAATTTGCTCTTCCAAATGCACATTCCTCAACTTTTGGGTGCCAAATTGAAGCTCCTTCGAAGGAACCAGATACACAGGAAAGGCTGACCACACCCCCCTGAAAATCAGATCTCGGTAGGCATCTCCATCTGGCCTCCCAAAATTGGTTTCCCCCACACTGGTCATGGGTGAAATTTGATGACTTGACATCTAGTTTTCCTCCCAAAGCCAGGGGATTGTCTCCCACAGCTGCAGTCTCAGCATGGAGCTGCACTGGTGCTCACATTGCTCCTGGAGAAGGGAACAGGTCCCACAGTGGCTAGGGCTGGGTGGGAGACTGAAGGATAAAATGCAGCCATGTTGCCAAGGGAGAGAGGCTGGGGCTGGCCTGGCGGTGCCATGGGACAGCCCTGGGGGAGCTCTGCAATGTGACCCTGGTCCCCAAGACAGCAAGTGCAGAATCCCCTGCAGTGAGTGTGAGGGGCTCTGACCGGCCTTGTCTGAATCCAGCCTAAGCAACCAGAGGCCCATGGCGACAAGTCCCATGGCTCTGCCTATGAAAAGAAAAATAGGGACTTCCCCCATCATCACACAGTGAAGGCATGGATCCCACTATCCCTCGCATGCTAAGCAAGCACTCCACCACTTGAGCTAATTCCCCCATACATGTATGGCTGTCCTGACCCACTCACCTTGTTCCAGAGGCCACAAGGGCCCTGCAGGTGTCCAAGGTGCCTTTCTGAAAGACCCACTTTGGGGACCATCTCTCGTGGTGGGCTAGCTCAGCTGGTTAGTGCATAGCACTTCACACCATCAAGATCATTGGGTCAAGCCCTGTTCTAGCCAGTTGGGATGGTGGTGTGTCTTTCTCTAGCTGGCTCCTATGGAGAGGAAGCTCAGAAAAGGAAACATGCTGGCTATGTCTACACTGGCACATTGTCATGCAAAAACTCTTCTGTGGAAGAGTTCTTCTGCAAAAACTCTTCCAGAAGAGAGAGTCTACACTGGCATGTGCTTTTGCACAAGAGCATCCATGCCAGTGTAGATGCTCTCTTGTGCAAGAAAGCTCTGATGGCCATTTTAACCATAAGGCTTTCTTGTGCAAGAAATTCATGTTGCCTGTCTACACTAGACTCTTCTGGAAGAGCTCTTGCGCAAAAGGGCTTCTTCCTGAGCGGGAGCGTCAGAGTTCTCGCCCAAGAAGCCCTGATTTTATACATTAGAACGTCAGTTTACTTGCGCAAGAACATGCGGCCAGTGTAGACAGGCAGCAAGTTTTTGCACAAGAACTGCCTCTTTTGTGCGAGATTGCGCCAGTGTAGACACAGCTGCTGAGTGGTTTGCAAAAAGCAGGCCAGAGATCTGGTAAGAGGAGGCTCCAGCATGTACAGACCCTGTGCAGGGTCAGCCTGCTGATAGGAGAGAAGGAGCTAATCCAGTATGATACAGGCCAGCTGCAGTCACACTGGTGGAGTGCTCTGGGAGCCAAAAGGCCTCCTGCACCCCAGGCCCTGGGATTAGGTGACCCTGGTGTGATGGACTCCCTCCCCCATGCTTTATTAAATGGATTTATAGGCTTGAATATACATAACTCAAAGGTCCTATGAAATAATTTGCTCAAGTAACCTATCAATCTCCATGTCATGATCTGCTGGTTGTGTTTTTCTTAGTTTGATTTATTTTATGTGTAAAATTAGACATATGGAGTGGGGAATACTTTATTTTAAATGTGTAAATGAGAGTCATTGAGGGTGTTACCCTCCATGTCTTGATGAGCAACTGTTAAAGAATCTCTTTTGTCCTTAAGTCTGAGCAGTGGTTGGTAGGGAATGGCCTCAATTCTTGAAAAAAATACAGGAAAGCAAGGGCCATGGTCTTTTGGCTGGGCTGCACCTGCAGGAAGGAGCCAAAGACCCCAGAGCAGGGAGACAGCCCTGGTTTGGAGGGACAGCTGGAAAAGAGTATTTTGTTTAGGGTGAGTTTGAAAAAGTTTGTACTGAGCTTTCAGTGTAGAATTAGCTAAGCACTTTTGTTTCTTTTGATTTGTAATCTACTTTGCTCTGCCAGTGCTCACTTACTGCCACTTAAATCCTACTTCTTGTACTTAATAAAATTGCTTTTATTTTCTATCAAACCCAGTGTAAATAATTGTTAGCTGGAGGGCAACCAGTGTATATTTTCTCCCTTTCATTGCTAAAGGGAGCTTACCTGGGTAATTCACTGGGGGGAGGGGGTTGATCCTATTTGGGAAGTGGTAGACCAGGGAGCTGGGCCTAAAACTGCACTCACCTTGGACCTGAAGAGATTCAGTGTCTGTACTGCTTCTCGGAGTGTAGATGGAGCCTAGGGGTGCAGGAGGTGCAGATCCACAAACAACAAACAGTTTGAATCTTGGATTAGCCTCCTACCTGTGCTGCTCACTTTCCCAAAAAGTTTCTATATTTAACACAGTATCTGCACCACCAATTTATGATCACACAATTTATCTCACAAAAAACAGACCACATGAGTGAATCTTGCTCTAGACTAGGGGTGGGAAGGCTCTGGCTGGGAGGTGCTTAAATAGGTGGTGCCCGGCCAGCAACCCAATGGAATCTTCTGCCAGACTCCCTGCTTGCCGCAGCCTCAGAGCAGCTGCTCCAGACTTCACACCTACAGCTGTACCCCACCTTCTGCCCAGACCTCTACACATTGGCTATGGTGAAGATAGGGCTGGGGGAGGCAAACCCCCAGTCCCACCTCCATCCCTTCCCCTTCTGCTCAGGCCCTGCCTCTTCCCAACCTGCATGTAGAGGCTTGTCAGTGCACCGCACACTCGTGCCCCCCACCACAGGGAGGAAAGTGGGTGGGCACATGCTTGATCCAGCCCTGGAGCATCGGGGAAGGAAGAGGGTGCATGCTGGCACGTCCCCAACTTTCCCAGCCCTGGAGCAGGAGGAGGGCACAGGGCATGGGCCCAGAGCCAGAGCACCAGGGGAGAGGGGAGGGTGCACAGTGCAACCCCAGTCCTGGAGCACTGGGGAGGGAGAAGGCCATGCAGCTCCAGCCTCCCCAGCTGTTGGAGCACTGGGAGGGACAGGCACTGGAGGCAGCTCCACTCCGCTACAACAGGCATTCTGAAGATGGAGTGTAAGTGGGGCCATGCCTGGCAGTTTGGAGGCAAAGCCTGCCCCCGCCTAGGCTACTGGACGCCTATACCCGATGTGACGTAGTTGGGGGGCTGTCTACTCTAGTAGCCCTAGGCTCACTCTGGTTAGACATTCACTGGTTGCTATGCTTGGGCTGTGGCCTGTGGATGACCCCTACTGGCCTTTGTCTGTAAGCACTGCCCAGCAGGGGTCGCCCTGAGGCCCTTATGTCATGTAGACAATGGCACAACTGGTTCTCACCTGACCAGGGAAGGGGTTTGAACAAAGGAAGGGTGTGGCTTGGAGAGGGGGCAGTGTGAGTGTGGGGAAGCATGGAGGAAGCAGACTAACCAGTGTAGGGGAGGGTCAGGGGCTTGTAACCCCTTCTCCCAAGGGAACTAGGGTTGTCGGCCTGTCCTCTTATGCCTGCATTGGTCCTATGCTGTGCTGTATCTCAGAGCAGCAATAAACCCTCTCTATTCTACTGGCTCGTGGAGTCACATCTGGCTGCGGATGGGGGTGCAGGGTCGGGGGGGCTCCCCAACACGCCATCACACCCCTACTTCAGTCCATTCCTGTGCTACACCGTCCGTCCAAACACACATTCCCAGCCCACTTCTGCACCCAAATTTCCAGCCAGCCACCCACGCCTGCACTCTACCTCCCACCCAGACCCCCACCCTCAGTCTGCTCCTGTACCCAACCACCCGCCCCAGACCCTGCATCCCAATACTTAGCCCACTTACCAGCAGCCCGATTCTTCACATTGAACTCTTCATTTTTGGTCCCACCCCAGATCCTAGGGGGCCCCTCAAATTCTACTAGTTCTGGGACCCCAGAAGAGTTAATCTGGCCTGTGAGAAGCCCTGAATCTTTTTCCTCCCCTCCCTCTCCCCCATGGGGCTCAAGCATGAGGGGAGTAAAGTATCTTAGTCAGGGTCCACATTGTTGAGGGGTTTTTGTTGGGCTTTTTTTCTTCTTCTTCTAACTTTTGCATGGCCCCAGACAGACTTTTCTGTGGGTCAATGGCCCCTGTCCCAAAAAGGGTTCCCCACCCATGCCATAAATAAAGACAACGTTGAAATCATTTGTTTTGGACATAAATTATTATTTTACTTTATTTAAAATAAAGTTTCGTAAACTAACATGTGAAAGTTAAAGCACTTAATCTGTTTAAATGATCTGATTAATATTTCCTTTCTTACCAGTTATACACACCCCTTATAGCCACATATTTATGTTTTATACTCTTGTACCCTAATGTGAATAATTTAGTATTGAAGATATTTAGAAATAAGCAAAGATATGTTGTCATCATGGGTTCTTGGCTGATAAGTCGATGGAAAGGTTTGCATTGGGTAGGGTGGGTTGTGGACCAAAAGTTTGAGAACCACTGATTTAGGTTATATTTGTCTAGTTTGTTAATGAGGTGGTCAGGAAAGACTATCAAATGCCTTCGTAAAATCTAGATAAACCACATCTACTGCTTCTCCCCTGTCCACAGGACTTGTTACTCTGCCAAAGCAAGATGTCAGGTTGGTTTCACATTATTGTTCTTGACAAATCCAGTGGGTCAGGGAAGCATCCAGTGAGGAGAGAACACCCTTGAACTTTTCGTAAGTGATAACAAGGTAGGAATTGAGCCCGCAGGAATTGGTCAGAGGGCTTTTCCCCTGATTCCCCCCTTTCCTGGTCCTTCTCATGTGAGCAAATAGCAACATCTGAAGTCCAGAGATGCAAACACTTTGATGTTTATTGAGGTTAGCCTCCAGCAAGCATAAATCCAGTTTCTCACCAGTGCCCCCAGAAATCCTGTTATATTACAATAGTCTCTCTCATCTTTGGGTTCTCTAATGTGATAGGACATATGAACACTATACAAGCTATTTCTGTTCACACATCACTCACACTTCTCTCCTGCCAGATGTTCAATGAGGTATCAGTTCCAACTGAATCTTTGCTTACAGTCAGAGCAGTTATAGGGATTCAGTCGTGTGTGAAATGTCTGATGTGTAATGGGTGTAAATGTTCACTCAAGCTTCTCTCACACTCTGGGCAGTTATACACAGTGTTCCATCCAATTTTTCCCATGCCTACAAAGAATGAATTTGTTACAGACACCAAAATAAAGGGAAAGCATTACACATCATATTGCTGCACACAATAAACATTCATATGGTTGGATTGTGGGAAAGGGGTGCAGGGCTAGGGACAGAATGGGAGAGCAGGGGGTATGAGGGCTCCAGCTGCAAGTGTGGGTTTTGTGGTGCTCCAAAGATGAGGGGTTTGAGGTGCAGTCTACTGAAGGGCTATAATGGGGAGAGAAGACTCCCACCAGCTCTCCCCAAGCTCAGGTGCTGTTCTGAAGAAGGGAGAGAGGCACCTCTCCCTGCCATAGCAGCTCTGGGGCCAGGGCCATGGGATAAACAACTGTCCCCCAGACATGATAGGTCTGGGCCAGGACTGCGACCAGTGGGTGGAGGCATCTCTCCCCATCACAGCCCTAAACACTTGCGTGGCACTTAATAGACTGCTGCACAGTCACAGGGCCGTACAGCTTAAAAGGATTTGGTCAAAGGGTTTCTCATTTCTGTTGAGTCTTTGATATTCAGTGAGGTTTGTGTTCTAACTGAAGATTTTGCAAATCAGAGCAGTTGAAGGTTTCTTTCTGGGGTGGATTTTCCTGGTGTGGATTTTCCTTTGTGTAACAAGGTCTGCACTGACAGCAGGTTTTGCCAGTCAGAGCAGTTATAGGGTGTCTCTCTTACATGTGTTATCTGATGTTTACTAAGGCTTGAGTGCTGACTGAAGCTTTTCCCACAGTCAGAGCAGCTGAAGGGTTTCTCTACCGTATGGGTTCTCTGATGTATAATAAGATTTGCACGCCGACAAAACCTTTTCCCACATTCACAACATATGAAGGGTTTCTCTACTGTGTGAGTTCTCTGATGTAAAATAAGATTTGAGCGCCGACTGAAGGTTTTCCCACACTCGGAGCAGTTGAAGGGTTTTTCTCCTGCATGGGTTTTCTGATGTGTAATAAGATTTGATCGCCGACTGAAGCTTTTCCCACAGTCAGAGCAGTCAAAAGGTTTCTCCCCTGTGTGGATTCTCCTATGTCTAACAAGGTCTGAGCTCTGACTGAAGCTTTTCCCACAGTCACAGCAGCTAAAGGGTTTCTCTCCTGTGTGGATTCTCTGATGCTGAATAAGGTGTATGTTCTGACTAAAGCTTTTCCCACAGTCAGAGCAGTAAAAGGGTTTCTCTCTTGTGTGGATTCTCTGATGAATAAGAAGACTTGAGCGATGACTGAAGCTTTTCCCACAGTCAGAGCAGTTGAACGGCATCTCCCCTGTGTGTGTTCTCTGATGATTAATCAGGGCTGAGTGCCCACAGAAGCTTTTCTCACACACAGAGCAGTTAAAGGGTCTCTCTCCTGTGTGAGTTCTCTGATGACTATTAAGATTTGACCGCCGACTGAAGCTTTTCCCACAGTGAGGGCAGCCAAATGGTTTCTCCCCTGTATGGGTTCTCCTATGTGTAACAAGGTGTGAGCTCACACGAAAGCTTTTCCCACAGTCTGAGCAGTTGAAGGGTTTCTCCCCTGTGTGGGTTCTTCTATGTCTAGCAAGGTTTGGACTCTCACTGAAGCTTTTCCCACACTCAGAGCAGTTGAAGGGTTTCTCCCCTGTGTGGGTTCTCTGGTGTACAATTAGGCCTTCTCTCCGTTGGAAGATTTTCCCGCAGTCACTACAAGTGTATGGTGCCTCTTGATGGGAAATTTTCTGTTGAACAGTTTCTTTGTTTCTTTCCACTCCTCTGCTCCTGTGACTGTATTTACCCTGTCCTTCCACTGAACGGTTTCCTTGCTGCCTTTCTGGGCTACTCTGACTCTCACAGGTCTCTCCCTGCTCAGAACTCTTGGAAACATGCCCATCACATCTTCCCAATAACATCCCATGTGGAGCCACTTGTTCCAGTCCTTCCTGCTGAAGACTTTCCTCGTTCTCACATACCATCCCATCACCTGCTGGGACAGAGAGACAGGAGTCATTCTCTGTGCAGAGCTGAAAGGAAAACTCTGAAAGGAAAACAGAAAAGGGGAAACATACCCAGCTAATGGCTTGAAAAGTAGGATAACCATGCGCTGAGTTCATCCTCCTTCCTCATATCCCTTCCACAGAGCAGAGAACCCAACTTTTCCCCCCACCCTCTGCCTGGAGTTGAACACAGGATGAAGTGTCAGTTAGACTTGCTGAAAATGCACAAGTGAGATTTGCTATGAAGACACAGAAATTAGTTTCTGAGTCAGTTTAACTGATTGTTCACCTGTGTGGGTATCATGGATGATCTCCCCTTCCTTAGAGCCCTGGAGATCTGGGATCTGCAGCTCCTCCCCTCGCTACACCCAAGAGATCACATGAGCTTTGAAGACTGTAAATCCTGCTCAAGAAGCAATTACGCCACTGTCAATCTTGTTCATTAAGGTCCGTGCCATTACTGC
Source organism: Pelochelys cantorii (assembly GCA_032595735.1). Lineage (NCBI taxonomy): Eukaryota > Metazoa > Chordata > Testudines > Trionychidae > Pelochelys > Pelochelys cantorii. Next base: position 11,642,121 of record CM064345.1, read on the forward strand.
TTCCAGAGCCAGGATCTGATTTGCGCACCCAGAGAGGAGGATCCTTCCCCACCTTGAAGGGACTAGGCTCAGGATGGTACAAGATCCCAGGACATACTCATCTGCAGTAAAGGTACCTCCCCCCGCTTACTCTGGAATGTCCCAGCTTATTCTCTGGTGGAGCTGAGTGCTCTGCTGCACTCCCTAGGGAACAATTATGTCTCCCTCATGACCTGTTCCACCCCTTATCTCAGGGCAAGATAGAATACACTGCTGACAAAGTGAGCTCTAGTGAGCACTTGCAGGTCTGATACCAAGGTGCACAGCTCAGACTCCAGCTGCCACATGGCAGGTCACTAGAAGTTGGAGACAAAGGACCCAGCAGAGCTCTAGCTCCCCAAAGGCTGTGTCCACAAAGCTCCTGGCTGGCAGGCTCAGGCTCCCCAGATCTTTGGCCCAAATGCTCTTTTTCAGGGGTAAGCATTCTGGGCAAAGAGCCAAGATATCAGTGGATCCAGCGTGAAGAGCTAGGACAAAGCGAAAAAAAAAAAAGGATTGCCCCTTTAAAAGAAGCCCCCAGTCGCGTTTGGTCCTATCAGCCAATGCCATCTTTTATCCTCCAGGGAACCGGGAGGAGAGGACCGTTTTCAGGGGCATGGGGTGGCTTTATGAGCCACGAGGGGGCGCTTCGCGAGCCGCAACCGGGGACAGAGAGGGGAGAGCCGCATGCGGCTCACGAGCCGCGGGTTGGCCACAGCTGGCCTAGGGGGACCCAAGCTATTAGATTTTGTGTGCTCCAGCCCCAAGGGAAATGGGGGGAGGGGGCATCTTGAGTGCCAGTGCAGGCTCCCCAGTGCTGGGGGCATTGAGCCTCAGGGACCAGATGTAGGCAACCTGGAGGCCCCACATCCGTGAGCTAGGGGAATCCCTGGTAGCTATGTCACACCCAGGCTACACTCCAGACTCCTTCCAGCACCCTTCACCTGCTTCGTGACTCTCTCTTTTCTGCTGAGACGCAAACCCATTCCAGACACATCCCATTTCCCTGGCACAACCAAACCCTGACCTTGCTTTAAGTTAGTTAGGAACACCTAATTTGATATGCAGCTTCCTTTTAACTATTACTTAGTTTAAGAGGAGTTCTTGGACATACAGACAGACAAACTCTCTCAAATATACAGTAGATGAAAGATCTCTATGTATCATCTATTGTAACTATATGTATCCTGTGTCTCATAATTCACTTTGTTGTATTTAGGTTGTTAATGTTCTTCAGTCAGAGACAACCCTCTGGAAATATCTGGGCAATCCCCATAGAATGAGCCATCACCTATTACTCATGTGTGCCAGTGACACTGATAATCAATTTATAGTTATACACTGGCAACTATTGGAGAACCTTGGGTCCAAATGTTTGAGTTAACATAAGTGACTTGCCCAAAGTCACACTGGAAGGCTGTGTCAGAGCAGGGTATTGAATGCAGGTACCCCAAGTGTAGTGCTTGAAATGCAAGAAGAGCTCTCCTCACATTTATTTACTATGCAGCTACCCCCCACAGAATGCTCAAAGAGTGTGAACTGCCTCATCCCTCTCCCTCAGCCCAGAATCATAGAATCACAGAGCTGGAAGAGACCTCAGGAGGTCATCCAGTACAACCGCTTGCCCAAGGCAGGACCAATCGCAACTAATTCAACCCAGCCAGGGCTTTGTCAAGCCAAGACTTAAACACCTCTAGGGATGGAGATTCCACCACCTCCCTAGGTAACCCATTCCAGTACTTCACCACCCTCCTCGTGAAATACTTTTTCCTAATGTCCAACCTAGACCTCTCCCACTGTAACTTGAGACCATTGCTGCTTGTTCTGCCATCCATCACTACTGTGAACAGCCTCTCTCCATCCTCTTTGGAACCTCCCTTCAGGAAATTGAAGGCTGCTAACAAATCCCCCCTCACTCTTCTCTTCTGCAGACTAAACAAACTCAAATCCCTCTGTCTCTCCTCGTAGGTCATACGCTCCAGCCGCCTAATCATTTTGGTTGCCCTCCGCTGGACCTTCTCCAATGCGCCCACATCCTTTCTATGGGAGTGGGGGGGCGGCGCTAGAACTGGACGCAATACTCCAAGTGTGGCCTCACCAGAGCCAAATAAAGGGGAATAATCACTTATCTAGATCTGCTGGCAATGCTCCTCCTAATGTATCCTAATATGCCATTAGCCTTTTTGGCTACAAGGGCACATTGTTGACTCATATCCAGCTTCTCATCCACTGTAATCCCTAGGTCCTTTTCTGCAGAACTGCTACTTAGCCATTCGGTCCCCTGCCTGTAACCATGCTTTGAATTCTTCCATCCCAAGTGCAAGACACTGCACTTGTCTTTGTTGAACCTCATCAGATTTCTTTTGGCCCAATCCTCTAATCTGTCTAGGTCACTCTGGACCCCATCCCTGCCCTCCAGCATATCTACCTCTCCCCCTACCTTAATGTGATCCGCAAATTTGCTGAGGGTGCAATCCATCCCCTCATCCAAGTCATTAATAAATGTTGAACAAAACCGGTCCTAGGACAGATACTTGGGGTACTCCGCTAGAAACCGACCACCAACCTGACATCAAGTCATTGATCATTACCTGTTGGGCTCGACAGTCTAGCGAGCTTTCTATCCATCTTACAGTCCATTTATCCAATCCATACTCCCTTAACTTGCTGGCAAGAATATTGTGGGAGACCATATCAAAAACTTTGTTAGACAAGGTATATCACATCCACTGACCTTCGCATATCCACAGAGCCAGTTACTTCATCACAGAAGCTAATCAGATTGGTCAGGCACGATTTGCCCTTTGTGAATCCATGTTGACTATTCCTGATCACTTTCCCCTCTTCCAAGTGCCTCAAAATGGATTCCTTGAGGATCCCCTCCATGATTTTTCTGGGGACCAAGGTAAGGGTGACTGGTCTGTAGTTCCCTGGATTGTCCTCCTTCCCTTTTTTAAAAGATGAGCACTACATTTGCCTTTTTCCAATCATCCGGGATCTCTCCCGATCTCCACGAGTTTTCAAAGATAATGGCCAAAGGCTTCGCAATGACATTTGCCAACTCCCTCAGTACCCTCGGATGCATTAAATCCGGACCCATGGATTTGTATATGTCTAGTCTTAAATAGTTCCTAACTTGTTCTTTCCCCACCAAGGGCTGTCCACCTCCTTCCCCTACTGCACTGTCTAGTGCATTAGTCTGGGAGCTGACTTTGTCTGTGAAGACAGAAGCAAAGAAAGCATTGAGTACTTCAGCTTTTCCCACATCGCCTGTCACTAGGTCACCTCCCTCATCCAGTAAGGGCCCCACTCTCTCTCTGATCACCCTCTTATTGCTAACATGCCTGTAGAAACCTTTCTTGTTACCCTTCACATCCCTTGCTAGCTGCAATTCCAATTGTGCTTTCGCCTTCCTGATAACTCCCCTGCATTCTCAAGCAATATATTTATACTCCTCTCTAGTCATCTGTCCAATTTTCCACTTATTGTAAGCTTCCTTTTTGTGTTTAAGCTCACCAAGGATTTCCTCTGTAAGCCAATCTTGTCGCCTACCATATTTGCTTTTCTTGCTGCGCATTGGGATGGTTTCTTCCTGTGCCTTCAATAAGGCTTCTTTAAAATACTGCCAGCTCTCCTGGACTCCTTTCCCCTTCACGTAAGCATCCCAGGGAATCCTGCCCAACAGTTCTCTCAGGGAGTCAAAGTCCACTTTTCTGAAGTTCAGGGTGTGTATTTTGCTACTCTCCTTTCTTCCTTTGGTCAGGATCCTGAAATCTACCATCTCATGATCACTGCTTCCCAGGTTGTCACCCTCCTCTACTTCCCGTACTAGTTCCTCCCTGTTTGTGAGCAGCAGGTCAAGCTGCACATGGCCTCTGGTCAGTTCCTTCAGCACTTGTACCAAGAAGTTATCCCCAACATTTTCCAAAAACTTCCTGGATTGTCTGTGTACTGCTGTATTGGTCTCCCAACAGATGTCCGGGTGATTAAAGTCCCCCATGAGAACCAGGGCCTGTGATCTGGAAGTTTCTCTCAGTTGTCTGAAGAAAGTCTCATCTACCTCACCCACTTGATCCGCTGGTCTATTGCAGACACCAACCACAACATCACTCCTCTTGCTTCCACCTCTAAACTTAACCCATAGACTCTCAACAGGCTTTTCTCCCTTTGAATACTGGAGCTCTGAGCAATCATACTGCTCTCTTACATACAATGCAACTCCACCTCCTTGTCTCCCCTGCCTGTTCTTCCTGAACAGTTTATAGCCTTCCAGCACCCAACCCCTCTCACTGGCAGAAATCAGCATCAGCCACAGGCAGGAAAGGACTCTGAGAACCACACCCTCCTTCCAGGGGTTCAGCACAATGGCATAAAGGCTACTCTGCAGGCACTAACAGCAGCTGCACCAAGCCCCAGATCTCTGCAGACTGCTGCTCCTGTCTGGGCCCTTCCAGTGACACCTCTGGCCAAGTGACAACATGGGCAAGATGCACACTGAGAGCTTGGCTGTGGGAAGAGCAGCACCATTATGTCCCTGGACCTGCTTCCCCTGGGAGGGGGCATGGAGGAGACAGTCTCTTACATAGCAGCAGGGATTATTGGGACTGATACACCTGACATTGGGGGCAGGGGGCAAAGAGAGACCCTGAACCAAACCCAACCCAACTGCTCCAGCACCCACCCAGCTTCTGATACCCGCGGGGACAGGAATCCTTACCCAGCCAGCTCACAGCCTCATAATTCTCCTGCATCACATCCCAGTAGAGGGCTCTCTGACCCGGGTCCAGCAGAGCCCATTCCTCCTCAGAGAAATATACAGCCACCTCCGCAAATGTCACTGGCTCCGCCACAGCCATTTCCTTTCCCTGGTTTTGCAGGCCATGGGCCAAGCTGAAGTAAGACATGGATGTTCTGCAGCCTGTCAGGATAAGAGGGGGAATTGGAGACATTTCAGAAGGGGCTTTAATCCTTTCCATGCCCCCATTCTCCCCAGACATTTTTCCTGTGCACACACATGCTAAACGCTGCCATTTTGGGCAAATGCTTGACTCTAGATCAGCGGTTCCCAACCTTTTCCAGATGGGAACCCATTTTGACAATTCAGGAAGACTTGGTGACCCAAGGGAATTCAAAAATGGGGGGAGGTTGGGGGGGGGGGCAAAGCCACCTGGGGAGACACTTGGCAACCCTTTTGAAATGTAATGGCGACCCATATTTGGGTCCCGACCCATAGGTTGGGAAACCCTGATCTAGATATTCCATGAACAGTGCATACAAGTTAGATCCCAAATCCATATTCATCTCTCTCAATACCTGGCTGAGTAACAACATTACTGCGCCTGCCACAATGGGACTCTGTTCTGAGTGCACAGTGTTTCTGATAAACAAGACGCACGTTCACCTGCCTGAATATGGATGTAGGTGTCTAAAATGAAGCTCCTGTATTTCAAGCCCCGATCTTCCTCAATTTATTTGTAGCACAGACCTAGGCCCTCTCATCAGGATGAACCAACTGAGCAGAGATTAACTGAAGTCAAGGGAACCATTCAGATAGTTTAAAATCATAGAATCACTGAGCTGGAAAAGACCTCAGAAGGTCATCAAGTCCAGCCCCCCGTCCAAGGCGGGACCAATCCCAACTAAATCAACCCAGCCAGTGCTTTGTCAAGTCAAGACTTAAACACCGCTCGGGATGGAGACTCCACTACCTCTCTAGGCAACCCATTCCACCCTCCTACTGAAATAATTTTTCCTAATATCCAACCTGGACCTCTCCCACCACATCTTGAGACCATTGCTCCTTGTTCTGCCATCCGTCACTACTGAGAACAGCCTTTCTCCATCCCCTTTGGGACCTCCCTTCAGGAAGTTGAAGGCTGTTCTCAAATCCCCCCTCACTCTTCGCTTCTGCAGACTAAACAGACCCAACTCCCTCAGCCTCTCCTCATAGCTCATATGCTCCAGACCCCTAATCATTTTGGTTGCCCTCCCCTGGACCCTCTCCAATGCGTCCACATCCTTTTTGTAGCCGGGGTGGGGGGGGCAGAACTGGACACAATACTCCAGATGTGGCCTCACCAGAGCCAAACAAAGGGGACTAATGACATCTCTGGATCTGCTGGCAATGCTCCTCCTAATGCAACCTAATATACCACTCCTGCCTAATGTTTGCAGGATGAGGATGAGATCCTGGTTAATGCGGCGGGGGGGGGGGGGGGGGAAGAGACCTGTATGACAAGTGCGGAAATGAGTCTGTAAAGCCCGACATTTCACTACTGATGGGGACTCGGACTTATGCGACTTGTTAGGAACTAGTGCACGGGGGGGGGGCACCCAGAGGTGCACAAGCGCACGTGGAAAAACCCAGCCCACAGCAATTTCTCTGCCCTGAACGCCCCCCCCCAGCTCTGCCCCCGCGCGAGACCTCACCTGCCTCGCCCGCGCCTGCCCGCCCCCACCCGCAGGCGCTGCACCACCTCACCCCCGGCTCCTCCGAGTCTTTCGGCCCGCGGCCCGGAAGCGGAAGCAGCAGAGCGGCGAGTAACTGGCGCCAACGGCTCTCTCCGAATTCGTGTCTTAGAGCGCGAGGCGAATGCGTAGCCATGGCGGGGAGGGTCGGTGTTCCTGGCTCCCTCTGCCCGCGCGCAGGGAGCGACTCGCGGGTGGGGGGAGGACGCGCTGAAAATCCGCCTGGAGCAGAATGAGGGGGTGGGGGGAGTGTCAGACTGCGCGTGCGCAACGGGTCAGTGACTCCGGTGCGCGGCCAGTGCGAGGGCTTAGCTCGGACCCGGAGCTGCCCGGCCACGCTCCGGCCCCTGCCGCCTCCCGGAGGCGGGCCGCGCCGCGCCGCTCCGCTCCGCAGGCTGCAGGTGCGGGGCGCGCCCTGGGGGAAGGGCCGGGCAGTGGCAGCACCAAGCTGAGCCCGCCCCCCAGCGGCTGCAGCCTCCGTCCCGGGGGTGGGGGCTGGGTCAGTGCCGGGGGGGCGGGATTTAGCTGCTCCCAGCCGCTTGGGCTGGTTTTTACCTTCGCTCCCCACCAGCTCGGGGGCAGGGGCAGAGATCGGGGAACAGGAGGGGGTGGGGGGGCAGGCGCTGGGCGGGGGCAGAGATTGGGGGGAGGAGGGAGTGGGGGGGGCAGGCGCTGAGCTAGGGCAGGAGAGGGGGAGGGGTGTGGTGTGTACCTGCTTCACATCTCCTCTGGCAGCAGTTTGCAGGTGGGGAGGAGGATGGGGGAGGAAGGTGTCTCCATGTGCAGCTGCCTGCAGGCACAGCCCCTGCAGCTCATAGTGGCCACAGAGCACCCGGGGGGGGGGGTCGTGTGAGAAGAAACCCCCCCTCCATGGGGCTGCAGAAGCTTTTCTAGCCCTGCTGAGCGGCTGGTGATGGCAGGAGTTGCTGGGCCATTGTAAATCACCTGGGGGGTGACAGCTGCAGATGAGAGGGGGAGGGTGCAGCAGGTGGGGCTCAAGGGAGAGACCCAGCCCTGAACTTGGCTGGAACTGGGCCCCAGGCCAGCAGTTTTCCTAGAGCCTGGGCACCAGGGGCCCATAGAACTTGTCACTGCTGTTTATCAGACAAATGCTGCATGTGCTTGGGTAGGCACCAGCTCATTGCCCTGGCCAGGCAACCCCTATGAACCCGCCCACATCTCCCCACTTCATCACATGGGTGCTTTGACAAACACTACAAGTATCCTGCAAAGTGTCCTTGGCCTCTGTTTGCCAGAAGCTGGGAATGGGCTACAGGAGAGGGATCTCTTGATTCCCTGTTCTGTTCATTCTCGGGCACCTGGTATTGGCAACTAACTGTTGGCAGGCAGGATACTGGGCTAAATGGATCTTTAGTCTGACCCCGTCTGGCCGTTCCTATATTCATGAGACTCGTACAGTCATTAATGTTGGCAAGGCTTTTGACCGTCAGGCTCCTTTAGAAAGAGCATGTCAGAACCAGGCTTTTGAAACATCAATTCCATCTGCAATAAGTTTTTGGCCTGTGAATTTAATCTCACTAGATTAGGAGGGAGCAGATTTTTATCAGTAGACAAACCACAATTTCACTGTACACTCAGAAACTGCTGGAAAAATATTTCCATTCATAATAACTGAAAGTTACACACAGGCACAGAAAGAACGATCCTGTTTGAGAACTTCTTAGTGTTGAATATCACTGTCTACTGTCATTGAATAATTATTGTTTGGTCCGAATATTGCCTGTCTCTCCCCCATTAATTTTCCAGAACTGTGAAAGTTGAAAACAATAAAAAATGTGCAACTGGGAGCGTGTAACTGGGTACATATCAAATACTCTAATATTAATTTTTCTCCAAAGCCTTCAGGGATGAAATGTCTCCTCTTATTTTTTTCCAAATTAGCAAACGGACTGAGTCAGCTCCTGGAAGAGGAACAGCCAGTTGTTGCTGGAGGCGGGCCAGGAAATCAAAACTCACCCTTGTTCCCCAGCCCAGAGGGAGCCATGGCCACAGAGAGCCCCATAGAAAGTCTCTGGAAGGAAGCAATGTGTCCCGTCTGCCTGAAGTATTTTAAGGACCCGGTGATCACAGACTGTGGGCACAATTTCTGCCTGGCCTGCATCAGCCAGTGCTGGGAAGGACCCAGCCCAGCCACCTGCCCGCAGTGCAGGGACCCTGTGCAGCAGGAACCCCTCCGGCCCAACGGGCAGCTGGCAGTGGTGGTAGAACTAGCCAACCAGCTGAGTTTGCAAGCAGCAAAGGGAGCAGGAGGAAGCGGGGTGTGCGAGAAGCACCAGGAGGTGCTGAAGTTGTTCTGTGAGGAGGATCAAGCCTCCATCTGTGTGGTGTGTGACAGGTCTCAGGCGCACTGCACGCATAGGGTGCTTCCCATACAGGAAGCAGCTACCCAGCAGTACAAGGTAGGGAACTGCTGCCCTGTCTACTGGGTAATAACTTTGGATTTTAATTAAGGCTAATTTCACTGACTGTTACCTAGTGTGACTCATCAGTCAGCTCTGTACAGTGTTCATGGTATGGGAAATAATGTAACACAATACATGCTCTGCCCAGGTGGCAAGAGAGGCAAAATATCAAGTCTTTAAAAATACTGGATGTGGGCAAGTTTTCTCTGAGATTCTGAACCCTTTTCAAATGCAGCCCCCACTGGGGAAATGAGAACTTGTTACACAAGGGAAGGTGCTAACAATCAGTGAGGTGTAATCACAAGAATTGCAGGCTGGTCTGAGAGACTGGAGATGGGGAAATTACAGTCTCTTGTTTTTAATGGAAGAGTGTTTCATAGAATTGATTATTTTTATTTGCATCACAGTAGCCTTTAGGGATCCCTGCACAGACCACAGCCAGGGACAATCCCTGCCCTGCGCAGTGCACTGCTTCCGGGAGCTGTACCTGGGACTGGGGCAGCAGGTACCTGCCTAAAGGGTGTTTTCACTGATGGGGGTTAGGACAGCACTGGGCAACCTCCCATCATTCCTTATACAAATCTGCATGTCTAATGAAAGGGGTCACTGACCCATCCCCAGAACACAGGACACCCCCACATCTGTCTGCCGAGGCCTTCTCGCACCTGCATTGGTCGACCTCTATGGGCCTGGCCCTGCCTTTGTCAGACCATCTTCATCTACATAATTTGGGGTGGAAGTGCCACCCCCTTCTGCCCCTGACCCTCACAGTTGTCCTGCTGCAGCCTCAGTCTCCTCCTGTCTCTTTTTCACCAAAGCCACGACCAGATCTGAGTCCCCATGGGCAGGAACAGAGCCCCACCAAACTGGGACTGTGCAGCTGAAATCAGCTCTGTCCAACAGTGCAGCCCCCAGGGCTTCAGGGATGAAATCCCATCCCATATTTACACCCTGGTGGCCTTTGGGATTTGTGTCATTTTGTTAAACCTTCTCAAATACAGGTTTATTGATTCACCCTCTCGTGACTCCAGTATCCTGTTATACACAGCACCATTAATCCATTCGCAAATACCAAATGAAGTTTGGTGACGGTTGAAATCTCTCTGGAATTACTAAAGTACAGTGAACCTGAATTAGCAACATGTCAAATTCCAACACACACCCAGTCTCCATCAATAAGATTTCATCTCAGTGGCCCCGATGTCACAGTGATTAGAACCAGTCTTGTTTGTTGGTGGAAAAAGGCCCTGATCCACACCGCTTTCAGTCCTGAAAGTAAAACCTCCCAACTCATTTCTGTTTCTTCAGGGAAAAATCCAGGCCCATTTGAAGACTCTGAGGGAGGAGAGAGAAAAGCTGCTGGGATGGAAAGCAACGGGAGAGGGGAGAAGCCAGGAGTGTCTGGTAGGTGCCTGTGGCTATGAACCGGCAGGGACAGGCAGTGGGAGGGCTGTTTGGAGGCAGGCTCCCGAGTGGCCTCGGGAGGTGGGATAGTGAGTTGCTCTACCTGGCTGGTGCTGAGTCCTGTTTCTTGATGCTCTGGGTCTAAATTCCCAGAGCCCATGAATAACAGAACGTGCAGCCCAGAAATGTTATTATTTTCAAAGTTCTCCCTGCTGCGCACTCAGCTCCCCATGAAAGGGCCCCAGACTGCACCCATGTCCCTGACCAGCCCTTTCCCTGTTTTCATACAGAAACCGACACAAGCCCAGAGGCAGAAGGTTGTGGCTGAGTTTCAGCAGCTGCGGCAGTTCCTGGAAGAGCAAGAGCGACTCCTGCTCACCCAGCTGGAGAAGCTGGATGAGGAGATTGGGAGGCTCCAGACTGACACTGTCAGTAAAGTCTCCGGGCAGATTTCCCATCTCAGTGAGCTGATCAGGGAGCTGGAGGGGAAGTGTCAGAAGCCAGTGAGTGAATTCCTGCAGGTGAGACTGAGGAGAAACATCCCAGCTCCCCACCCAGGGAAGGGAGGCTCCTGAATTACAAGCAGTGCTGTAACTAGATATTTTTGCGCCTGGGGCAAATATTAATTATGCGCCCTGGTTTCCTTAGGTTAGCACCCGTTGGCCTTTTTTACTTTTGCGGCTTATTATTTTTACTTCCTGCGTCTTTGCGCCCCAATTTATGATGCGCGTGAGGCGAGTGCCTCGCTTGCCACACCCTTGTTACCGCCCTGATCACAAGCACTGGGTCCAGCAGTGAGATTTGGATGTAACTCGGCATGTGCATTGCTGACATGTGAGTGACGGTTGTGCTTTGCAGAATTATAGGAACAGAGATATTCAAGATGGAAAGCCCCATGTTTGCAAAATCCCTTCCCTCTCCCCTGTGTGTGTCCGATGAGACTGAGATTATTTTTTCTCTCTCCCCTCTAGGATGTCAGAAGGACCTTGTGCAGGTACGTGGCTCTCACTCCCCCTCCTACTGCACAGTGCAGGGAAAGAGCTTGGAGCTGACGTTAGCACCACATCTCCCCAGGGCTCTGCAGCCAGATGTTGGATACAAATCTCTGAATCATTTAATTCTGAGGGTCTCACCCTTGCACAGAAGACTCTGGAATTCTCCATTCAGAGACACGGTCTGACCTCAAGTGTTTCCTGGAGCTGTCACCTCCCTGGGGACTGGCTGCCTCAGGACTGTGGGGATGGAACATGGGCCTGTCACTCCTGGGTGCCATTCAGACCAGGGCAGCAGAGATCAAGAGACTGTCCCACCCAACGGGTGTTTGGAGACCTGTGTAGAATGAGCTGGGGAGGGGGCAGTTGGTGTCTCAGTCTAGTTCCTAGTAGGCAGATTCCTACAGCCCTTCACCTGGGAATCTCCTGTCCCTCAGCGCCTGGAGGCCAAGGAGTGAGTTGGCCATGGAGACTCAATTCCCCTTTCGTCCACCAGCCGGTCTCTCCGGACCAGAGGTGAAGAACAATAATGGGACCTTTCAGGGGAACATTGCACAGGCAGGAACTCTGTGGCCCCTGTTCTCACGCTGGGAGAATTGGAGGAGTTGTAACTGCAGGCCTGTTAGAGCTGAGACTTACTAGCAAGAACTTATCATCAGTCAATGAAATACAGTCACATGAAATTGTTTCTGTGCAGGTGTGAGACGGGGAAGTTCCAGCCGCCAGAAGAGATTTCTCCTGAACTGGAAGAACAAGTCAGGGGTTTCTCTCAGAAAACGATTGCGCTGTCGGAGACTCTGAGGAAGTTCAAAGGTACCTAGAAAGGATGGGCAAGGGGAAAGTGGTTTAAGTATCTGAGACTATTGAATCTGGCTTATGAAGCCAACCTTCCCCTGCCTCAATTCCCATGTGGAGAATGATGGCCCTATGATACTGCTCTCCTTAGAGCAGCAGCAGGCAACCCACAGCTAGCAACCCACCTGCGGCTCATGAAGAAAAAAATTGCAGCTTGTGATGGAACTGGGACGGAACCTGGAACCGCTCAGGTCCAGGTTGCACTCATGGCCCCCAGTGCACTGCATCATATGCTGCACGTGCAGGCCGGGTTGCACACAGTGTCCCAGCCTGCACATGCTAGCAGCTGGCTGCTGATCACAGGCAGCGGCAGCGGTGAGGGCTCTGGGACCTGGGCATAAGGTTAGTGGGGGAGAGGAATTGGGTTAGAGCCGGGGGGGGGAGATGCCTGGCTCTAGAGAGGGGGATCAGGTGTCGGGGCTGCGCATGGCATCCCAGATGCGCATGGCAGTAGCGGCTCTGGTACGTGAGCATAAGGTTGGGGGGCAGGAGGTTTGGGTTAGAGCGGGGAGGGGAGAGGAGGTGGATTGGGTTGGGGGTGTGCGTATGGCGTGCCGGCCACTCAGCACATGTGCCCCAGCACCTGGAGGGAGACGTGCGGCTGTAGCAGCGGCGACGGCTCCAGGACCTGAGAATTAGGTTGGGGGGAGGGGGGGTGGTGCCTGGCTCTAGTCTGCGGGAGGGGAAGGGGATTGGGTTGGGGGGGATGCACACGGCATCCCAGCCAACACATCCCAAGGCCAGTTGCTCAGTGCACATGCCCCAGCGCCTGGAGGGAGACACGCATGGCTGCCTCCGGGACCCAAAAATTAGGTTAGAGTGGCGGGGGAGGGATTGGGTTGTGGGGGGGTGTCTGGCTCTGGGGAAGGGGAGAGGGATTGGGTTAGAGTGGGGGAGGGGGGTGCCTGGGGGAGGGAAAGAGCTGCCAGTGTGCTTCCTGAGACCTGCGATGCCCAGGTACTGGCCCCAGCTGTCTCTGTCCCCTCCCCCTGGCCTAACCCCATCCCCCACAAATACCCTGCCCCCAGCACCCACCAACACCCTGTCCCTGCCTCCACCAGCACAGTTGGGTCCACGTTAGTGAGGCTTGGGGGGTTTTGGAGCAGTTGGTTTTTGCATCTCACTTGTGTGGCCCCGACTGACTTTTCTGTGGGTCAGTGACAAAACAGGTTCCCTGCTCCTCTCATAATAAAAACAATGCTGAAACCTTTTGTGTTTGACATAGTATTTTATTTAAAAATGAAGCCTGGCCAACAAGACTCCAGTTGGTGCCATGCCCCCATCTGGCCTCAGCATCATAACACTACTGCACCCCCCCGAGATCCCAAATCTGAGCCTATCATACACTGGAACTCCGTGTCCTGAGCCTCTCTCATCCCCAAACTCCTGCACCCCTCCCCCATCCCTAGTCTTCTGCCACAACACTCCTGCACCATCCACACACTGCAAATCTGTGTCCTGAGCCCATCATATTCCCAGCTACCCTGCCCTGAGCCCCTCATGTACCCCAGCCCAAACTCCTGCACCCGCACAGCCACAAGCCTGCGGCTTGCTTAGCACCCCAATCCTCCAGCTGACCCCAACACTCTCCAGCCTGGGCCCCCTCTCTAAGCCAGCATCCTCTTCCCTACTTCCTTCTGCACCCAAATTCCCTCAGAGCTTGCACCTCTCACCCCTTTCCAGTGCTTTTTTTGTGATGGTATGCCCCAGGACGGTGTACTGGCACCTATTTTCCCTCGGTGTGGTAGTGGTTTGTTTTGGTTTGGGTTTTTTTGCTCAACAACCCTTCCCCTACCCCCCCGGTGTGTGACTCTTCACAGTCCATCCACCGCTATTTTGGCTCTTCGTCTCTAACAGGTTGGCCACCCCTGCCATAGAGACACTGAGAGAACAGACACAACTGTTTGCAAATAAAGCCAGGAGTTTGCAAATTCTGAACCTCCCATTAGTGTCACAGGTATCAAAATGGGTAAAATTACTATCATGGCAATGCCTTCCCCCAGTGCAGGTCTAGGTTATGACAAAAGGTAGTAAGTCAATAAGAGAAAATAAGTGAAGGGATGAGGAGGGAAAAGTAAACCTCACTTACAGCTTGTCTCTCCTGGGATGGGTATGAGGCTGCAGGGATGTTGGTTCTATTGCTGAAAGAGGCCTGAGTGAGAGAGGAAATAGAAGGTTTCAGACCTTTTCATATTAAACACCTGAGTGTGTCTCTGTCTGGTCTCTGATACAGTTGAAATGCAGAGTTCAGAGTGGGGACATTGTTATAAATACGAGAGCCTGGAATCTCGCCTCTCTTATCCCTTCCTCCACCAGACGCTCTGCCCTCTGCACTGGAGAGAGCAAGAGGAAAATCCCTGGGAGCTTTCAGACAGGGTGAGTTTGCAGGTGGAGATTGTCTTTAAATGATGAGAAATTTCCCATGAAAACATCTTCATGGGATTGTCATTAAAGATACCAACGAAACCCAGTGACCACGGTGCTCACAGCCCTAAATCTAACCCGCTAATCAGTGAGGAGACCCAGGCACACTGGATATGGGGATCTGTGGACCACTTTGAGAAACACTGGTCTACAGGGTGAAACAAAAGACAGGACTATGAAGCACTTTAAAGACTAACAAGATGGTTTATTAGGTGATGAGCTTTCGTGGGCCAGACCCACTTCCTCAGATCAAATTGTGGAAGAAAATTGGTTTCTCTTTGAACTGTCATTCATGCTTAAATTTGACACTTTACGACTGGGCCTCAACACAGATGCTAATTACCTTACCCATTACAAAGATAGCTTCCCCAATTATCACTTCTAATATCATTAGCTCACAGACCTCCCCCCCTCATCCCCCCTCTGTTCTGAAATTTGATTTGTCCTTTTCATATGTGTTCACTTTTTTTGATTGTATCCCTTTGGTATATATGGTCATGCCAACCCTCTGCCCCCCACTCCACATGCCCAAACCCTCTGCCCCCCTCCTGAATCTGCATGTGCAAGAACTCTGTGGTCAAAAACCCTAAGTCCCTTATTTGTCCACTCAGCCACTTGTCTAAATTAAAGTTACTTTAAATAATCTAATGAGTAGTTGGCCAGTCCAGTGCCCCAGGTCACAACCACCTCCTTCACCCAAACTTCCTTCCAGACCTCTCTCTCCCTCTTGCACCCCAATCACTTATCCCAAGCTCCCTTCTGCACCCAACCTCCATCCCAGACTCTGCATTTCCTCCATTAATGTCATGGGAAGATTGCGACCCTCAACCTCTTTCCAGGATCTTGGAGTGGCCCCCCATCAAAAACTATTGCCCATCCCTGATCTAGTGGATAACGGCTCACTGAGAACTAGTAACTGAAAGCTGAAGCCTGACAAGTTCAGGCTAGAAAGGAGGCACAAATGTTTGATAGGGGAGATGATTAGCTGCTGAAACATATGGGCAAAAACTGGTGGTTCTTCGAGAGATGTCCCCGTGGCTGCTCCACTCTGGGTGCTGGTACGTCCTTGCGCTGGCGACCTGTTCAGAATAAGTAAAGCAAATATTAATCAACAACAGGAGAGAATCCACCGGGAAAACGTACCTTTACAAGTGGAAAAGATTTTCCGAGTGGTTCAAACGCAGGCATCCCATGCCTCCTGAAACCACCCCCATCCCTCTCATATTAGATTAGCTGCAGGAAATAAGGGAGTCCGGCCTATTCTTTAATACAGTAAAAGCAGCAATAGCAGCCTTTCATCGGACTATCGACAGCAACTCCTTCTTTTCAGACCCAATCACCAGGAGATTCTTTACTGGTCTCCAAAGCACTTTCCCATCGGTTCGCCCTCCAGTTCCCATTTGGGACCTTAACTACATCCTTAATAGTTTGACTAGGCCACCTTTCAAGCCTTGAGCAACTTGCTCGTGGTCACACGTGTCCATGAAAGTCACCTTTTCGATGGCCATAACCTCCAGCAGCAGAGTAGGGGAGCTCGCTGCACTAATGGCAGACTCCCCTTATACAATTTTCACTTAGGACAGAGTGATCCTTCAGTCCCATCCCAAATTCCTCCCGAATGTCCCTTCTCCATCCCACATTAATGAACCCATACACGTACCTGTGTTCTTCCCCAAGCCGCACGCTGATCTATCCCAAGCTGCATGGCATACCCTCGATGTCCTCAGAGCATTCGCGTTCTACGTAGATTGAACAAAATCATGGAGAATATCGCCCAGACTCTTATCCTTTGCCAAGCGTTCCAAGGGCCAAGCGGCCTCTCTCAGAGGATTTCTAAGTGGATCTCATCATGTATCCACACACAACTTCATCCATAACAACCAACCACCAGGTACTATCGCTGCCCACTTGACTCGGGCCATGGCCTCCACAGATGCCTTTCTCAAAAATGTCCCTCTGGAGGACGTTTGCAAAGCAGCCACCTGATCATCAAACCACACGTTTACAAAGCACTAGGCGCTTACCTTGTTCGTTGTGTCGTCTTTGGCTATGAGACAAGCAGTGCTATTCTCGGTGACAGTAGCAGGGCTCCCAGCCTGCCTCCACGATTCGACTACTGCTTTGTAGTCACCCAGAGTGGAGCACCCACAGGGACATCACTCGAAGGAGAAGGGAGAGTGAGAGAAGTTCAGGCCCTGCACAGGGTCCGCATCCACCACTCAAGTTTCACTGTCACGTTAATCCGACACTCAAGTTGATAGGATTCCCTACAGGGAAAGGGGACTTGGGCTCGCTCTCTCTCCGAGTCCCAACCCAGGGCCCGAAGGGCGGGGAGACTCCTCCCCAACCTGGCTGAC
Source organism: Pelochelys cantorii (assembly GCA_032595735.1). NCBI lineage: Eukaryota > Metazoa > Chordata > Testudines > Trionychidae > Pelochelys > Pelochelys cantorii. The sequence goes on from CM064345.1 coordinate 11,659,062, forward strand.
GGGGCACAGCGCCTCAGCTCGTCAACCCACGGGCTTTCCCCAAACAGCCCGCCCTGGATCACTTCCTTCCCTGTGTCTTTCACCCTGACGACTCCTCTTCGCCATAACCTCCGCACCAGCTGCTTGCCGCAGTCTCTCCTCCTCCTGTCTGCTCTCTGCCCCCGGCTTCCGCACATGGTGTGCCCTTTTTACAGGTAGGGTCACCTCCCCCCACCCACGCACGTTCCTCCTCTTCCCTGCCAGCTTGACCCATATTTCTGGATCCGGCGTCTGATGTCCCAGCGTCTGCCCCGCGCTCAGTGCATGCGCCAGGACTCAGGGCCGCAACCAGCACATCCTCCCCCACGCCGGTGCCAGCTGCCACTTCCACCAGTTCAGAACCGGCAGATACGCGGCGATCTGGAGTGGTGCCTTCCCCCAGTGCCTTGACAGGGATGCGGGGCCCTGATGCCCCGTCGCAGAGAGTTACTCACCCTATGCAGTAATGCTGGTTATTTGAGACGTGTGTCCCTGTGGCTGCTCCACCACTGTCCCTCCTTCCCCTGCTTTGGAGCCTTCTCTACTGGCAAAAGTAGAGAAGCGGAGGGAGCCGTGCTGCGCACGTGACTAATGGACACTAACAGCACAAGGAGGCACCAGGGCGTGTGCACGGGGTGGGGGCGGGGACACTGCTTGAAAAATCTCCGGTTGCTGGCGCAAGGATGCACCAGCACCCAGAGTGGAGCACCCACAGGGGGACACATCTCGAAGAACTGCCATTACTGCACAGGGTGAGCAGCTCTCCTGTTCTCCATCTGTTGATGTCTTCAAATCAACACTGGGCAGCTTTCTAGAAAACACACTTTGGGGAAACAGAGCTTTGTGCCTGGGTAGCTGGGATAAATGTAATGGCTTGTGCCACAGAAGAGGTCAGACTGCATTACTAAGAATCTCTTCTGCTCCCATGAGTCCACTCCATCCCAAGAGATTTTTAAGTCTTGGCTTGACAAAGCCCTGGCTGGGTTGATTTAGTTGGGATTGGTCCTGCCTAGAGCAGGGGGCTGGACTCGATGACCTTCTGAGGTCTCTTCCAGCTCTCTGGTTCTATGATTCTATGAATTTTAGGGTCTGATCCTGCAAACACTCAGCACACATCTTTAGTGATAAGCATCTAAATAGTTGTATTAACTTGACTTAATCTCTGTTGTGGAGAGGGCTTATAAAGGCTCTGTCAGATGAGAGTCAAAGTCTGTGCTGCAAATCAATGGATGGAGACTAGGGGTTTTAAATACAGCAGCCTAAATTTAGACACCAACATCCATGTTAAGGCAGGTGAATATGCAGCTTGTTTATCAGAAACACTGGGTGCTCAAAACTGTTGAAACTCAAGCCAGGTATTGAGAGAAATGAATGTGAAATTGGGATTTAACTTGTGCGTAGTGTTTATGGAATATCTAGACTCAGCATTAGCCCAAAATGGCAGAGTCTAACATGTGTGGGCACAGGGAGAAGATTTGGAGAGAATGGGTGTGTGGAAAGGATTAAAGCCCCTTCTGAAATGTCTCCAATTGCCCTTCTCCCCCTGACAGGCTGCAGAACACCCACGTCTTGCTCCGGATCAGCCCCTGGCCTGGAGTGCCAGGGAAAGGAAATGACTGTGGTGGAGCCGGTGAGCTTCGCGGAGGTGGCTGTGTATTTCTCTGAGGAGGAATGGGCTCTGCTGGACCCGGGTCAGAGAGCCCTCTACTGGGATGTGATGCAGGAGAATTATGAGGCTGTGAGCTGGCTAGGTAAGGATTCTTGTCCCCGTGCGTATCAGAAGCTGGGTGGGCGCTGGAACAGCTGAATTGGGTTTGATTCAGGGTCCCTCATTGCCCTCTGCCCCCCCCCCCCAGTGTCAGGAGTATCAACCCCAATAATCCTGGTGCCTGTGTGAGAGAATGTCCCGTCCACTCTCCCTCCCAAGGTAAGTAGATTCAGGGACATAACAATGGTGCTGCTCTTCCCACAGCCAAGGTCTCAATGTGTTTCCCCACCATTTCACCCATGATGTGCTTTGGCCAGAGGTGTGTGTGGAAGGGCCCTGGCAGGAATGGCAGGTGCCGGAGTTCTGGGGCTGGGTGCGGCTGCTGTTAGTGCCTGAAGAGTAGCTCTTCTGCCTGTGGGCTGAGCCCCTTGGAAGGAGGGCACAGTTTCCAGATTCCTTTCCAGCTGTGGCTGATCTGTGACACGCTGGTTCCTGCCAGTGAGAGGGGCTGGGAGCTGGGGCTAAGGGAGGGGTGGATGAGGCAATTCATGCTCTGCAAGTGTTCGGTGATGGGTAGCTGCATAGTAAATAAATGAGGAGAGAGCTCTTCTTGCATCACAGGCACTGCACTTGGGAGACCTGCATTCAATTTCTCTGCTCTGACACAGCCTTCCTGTGTGACCTTGGGCAACTCACTTATGTTAATCTAAAAATTTGAACCCAAATTTCTTTAGTATTTCCTTGTCTATAACCATACATTGCTTATCAGTGTAGCTGGCCCACATGTGTAAAAGGAGAGAGCTTGTCCAATAGGGATTGCCTGGAGATCACCAGGGGGCTGTCTCTGATTAAAGGACATAATTCACTTTATTGTATTAAGGTTGTTTATGAGACGTAGGTTTGATATAGTTACACTAGATGCACAGAGATCTTTCATCTATTGTATATTTGAGAAAGTTTGTCTGTGTGTGTGTCTGCTCAAGAACTCCTTTTAAACAGGAAGAGTCAGGATCCCCAGATTTGGTATTCAGATATTGGTTGTGTCAGGGAAACGGGATGTGCCTGGAATGGGATTGCTTCTCAGCAAACCATACAGAAAAGGGACAGAATCACAAGGCAGGTGAAAGCGGCTGGCAGGAGTCTGGAATATAGGCTGGGTGCAAAACAGTCACCAAGGATTCCCCTAGCTGCTCGGACAAGCTCTTTTGCTTCCTGGTAGATCATCCCAGCCAAAGAGCAGGGCGAGCTGAGACCCTCAGCCAGGAGCTTTGTGGACTGAGCCCTTGGGGAGCTAGAGCTCTGCTGGGTCCTTTCGCTTCAAATTGCAGTGACCTGCCATTTGGCTGCTGCAGTCTGAGCCCTGCCTGGGGGCCTCGGTGTCAGACCCTCCAGCCCTCACTGGAGCTCCCCTTCTGAGCAGTGTGCCCTTGCCCTGGGATGGGGGGATGGAATGGCCCATGGGGGAGACTTAGTTGTACACCTGAGAGTGCAGCAGAGCGCTCAGCTTCCCTGGGGAATCAGCTGGACATTCCCGAGGCAGGGGGGGATGCACCTTTACCGCAGGTGAGTATGTCCTGGGATCTTGTACCAACCACAGGCCAGTCTCTGCAAGGTGGGGAAGGAGCCTCTCTAGGTGGGTGACTCAGATCCTGGCTCTGGAAGCAGTAATGGCCCAGACCTTAATGAACAAGATCAGTCAGCACTTGGTTAATTGCTCCCCAAGCAGGATTTCCAGTCTCCAAATCTCATGTGATCTCTTGGGTGGAGTGAGGGGAGGAGCTGTGGATCCCAGATCTCCAAGACTGTGAGGAAGGGGAGATCATCAGACACACCCACACAGGTGAGCATTCAGCTAAATTGACTCGGAAACCAATTTCTGTCTCTCATAGGGTATGTCTACACTAGCCCCCTAGTTCGAACTAGGGAGGCTAATGTAGGCATTCGAACTTGCAAATGAAGCCCGGGATTTAAATATCCCGGGCTTCGTTTGCATGTTCCCGGGCGGGCGCCATTTTTAAATCCCCCTATTCCGAACTAACTGCCCGCGGCAGTTAAAAGTTAATTCGAACTAAGGACTTAGTTCGAATTAACTTTTAACTGCCGCGTGTAGCCGCGGGCAGTTAGTTCGGAATAGGGGGATTTAAAAATGGCGCCCGCCCGGGAACATGCAAACGAAGCCCGGGATATTTAAATCCCGGGCTTCATTTGCAAGTTCGAATGCCTACATTAGCCTCCCTAGTTCGAACTAGGGGGCTAGTGTAGACATACCCATAGACTTTAAGGTCAGAAGGGACCATTATGATCATCTAGTCTGACCCCCTGCACAATGCAGGCCACAGAATCTCACCCACCCACTCCCAGAATAATCCTCTCACCTATATCTCAGATATTGAAGCCTTCAAATAGTTTAAAGACCCCAAGATGCAGAGAATCCTCCAGCTGTGATCTGTGCCCCATGCTACAGAGGAAGGCGAAAAACCTCCAGGGCCTCTACCAACCTACCCTGGAGGAAAATTCCTTCCTGACCCCAGATATGGTGATCAGCTGAACCCTGAGCATGTGGGCAAGACTCACCAGCCAGACACCCAGGAAAAGTTCTCTGTAGTAACTCCTATCATCCCTCCATTGGCCTATTTACCACTGATAATGAAAGGTCAATTAGTTACCAAGATCATGTTATCTTATCAAACCATCCCCTTCATAAACCCATCTAGCTTAATCTTGAAGCCAGATAGGTCTTTTGCCCCCACTACTTCCCTTGGAAGGCTGTTCCAGAACTTCACTCCTCTAATGGTTAGAAACCTTCGTCTAATTTCAAGTCTAAACTTCCTACTAGCCAGCTTATATCCATTTGTTCTTGTGTTCACATTGGTATTAAGCTTAAATAATTCCTCTCCCTCCCTGGTATTTATTCCTCTAATATATTTAAATAGAGCAATCATGTCTCCCCTCAGCCTTCTTTTGATTAAGGTAAACAAGCCAAGCTCCTTGAGTCTCCTTTCATAAGACAGGTTTTCCATTCCTCGGATCATCCTAGTGGCCCTTCTTTGTACCTGTTCCAGTTTGAATTCATCCTTCTTAAACATGAGAGACCAGAACTGCACACAGTATTCCAGATGAGGTCTCACCAATGCCTTGTATAACGGCACTAACACCTCCTTATCCCTACTGGAAATACCTCGCCTAATGCATCCCAAGACCGTATTAGCCTTTTTCACAGCCATGTCACAATGGCGGCTCATAGTCATCCTATAATCAACCAGGACTCCGAGGTCCTTCTCCTCCTCCGTTATTTCCAACTGATGTGTCCCCAGCTTATAACTAAAATTCTTGTTATTAATCCCTAAATGCATAACCTTACACTTCTCACTATTAAATTTCATCCTATTGCTATCACTCCAATTTACAAGGTCATCCAGATCTTCCTGTATGATATCCTGATTCTTTTCTGAATTGGCAATACCTCCCAACTTTGTGTCATCCGCAGATTTTATCAGGACACTCCCACTTTTGGTGCCAAGGTCAGTAATAAAAAGATGAAATAAAATTGGCCCGAAAAGTGATCCCTGAGGAACTCCGCTAGTAACCTTCCTCCAACCTGACAGTTCACCTTTCAGTGTGACCTGCTGTAGTCTCCCCTTTAACCAGTTGCTTATCCACCTCTCAGTTTTCATATTTATGCTTAGCCTCATTTGCACATTTCCAGCACAAGAAGCTACAAGTGTAGACATAGCCCTGGTATTGGCTATCCCACTGCTTCCAGGGTGGGACTCAAACCCCCAACCCTATACCTCTCAGGCAGATGCTGTATCCCCAATCCAGTCCGAAACCCACACACCCCTCACTGGCTTTGTGGAGCCCCTTATCCTGGGTTGACTGTCTGGTTGCTCTTGAGGTGGAAAGGAGCAAGGCTGGAGCCCATGACCCTGCCCTACCTAGTGCCCCTGTGTTGGTTATCTGGTGGCTCCTAGGGTGGGGTGGGAGTTGAGCTCACTGCCTTGTGCAGCCCAGACAGGTGTCCTATCCCCTAAGCCCTTCCCGCACCCACCCTGTGTGACCATCAGGGCATCCCTTATCCTGCTTTCAAAATGCAAGCGCCAGCTCGTTCCTGGGGCAGCTGGTCTTGGCTGCCCGGCTGCTGCTTTAGTGGATGGAGTGGGGGCCAGAATGATACAAGTTCCCCACCCCATGCTGTAGACACTGATGCCGCATACCCAGGGCCACTCCAGAATCCACCCCAACTCCAGCCAGTCACTTATCCTGCTTTCCAAATGTGGGAGCCAGCTCCATCCCTGCAGAAAGGGGGATGGAGTGAGCAGGGTGCGGCCTCAGAGAAGGTCTGGATCAGGGCAGGGCTTCATAGAAGGGGAGGAAGGAAGCCGGGCAAGTATGTTTGGGTTCATGGGTGGCAGGTTTGTATAATTTTTGGTGGTGCCCCATTAGCCATGCCCCCTGGCCCCGTTAGCCACGCCTCTGGAGGTAACATGCTCGGGGCAAGATGGACACATGACCAGAAGTAAAAGGTGTCATGTCACCCCTCTCGAAGGGCTTTTCCCACCATCCTCCTACCAACAGGGATTAGTTTGGCCCCCACCAAACCCCCCTCATGCAACTATCCTGCAGTTGCATTAACCCAATGTGTGTCACATTAACTCGGGGGCAGAGAGCTGGGGGAAGTGTTCCCTCTAAGGCTATGTCTACACTCGCAGCTTCTTGCGCAAGTACAGCCGTTCTTGCGCAAGAACCCGCAGAGCATCCACACTGCCTGCCTGCTCTTGCGCAGGGAAATTTACAGTATGGCGTGGTAAGAGAGGGCATCTTGCGCAAGAGCTACGCCCTTTTCTAACAGGTATAAGCTCTCTTGCACAAGAGGGCAGTGTGGATGCTCAGCAGGGATTTCTTGCGCAAGAAACCCCTACGGCTAAAATGGCCATCGGAGCTTTCTTGGGCAAGAGAGTGTCCACGCTGCCATGGATGCTCTTGCGCAAAAGCACGGCTCGCACATGGCAGTGTGAACGTGTTCTTGAGCAAGAAACCGCCAGTGTAGACATAGCCTAAGAGTTTCCTCCCATGAGCAGAATGAATTTTGTGTTGTGCACCAGTACTGAGCTCATGTGGCTTGTTTGGATGTGCCAGTGTGGCACCCAAGTTATTAATAAATATTTTTAAA